>JARUPZ010000021.1:8745534-9945534 GCA_031213475.1 Nereocystis luetkeana
AGGAGAACGTACGCGCGGTGCGGCATTAGGCTTCGCTTTGGCAGTAGGCGATTGATTACCCCTTCGCCAGGGTTCGCAACCCAACATGCCGCGTGCCATTACTTTTAAATATAATATATTGACGGAAGGGGTCGACACGAGGACGGAAGGTATCGGGTTTATGTACGTCACGTACCACTCGGCGAGGCACAAGGCTTCTTCGTTCGGGTGGCAGGCCATTGGTTTACATATTTGCCAGTACACCCGCCAACGGAGACCTAACACCTGAACATGCGTACGCGGGATGGGATTGCACGCGAGCGGAATCGGATTTTATTGTACGGCTTGACAACGAGCGAGAAACTCTTCGTTTTGAGGGGCCAACCGTCACGAACGTACCAGGTACCAGGTACGTTTTTTTTTTTTTGATGAGGAGAGGGATGTTCAGGATTTGTGCGGAAAAAAAGCGAAACAAAACAAAACGAAGCAGACTTTGTTTTTCACGCGGGACCGCTGGAATCCCGCAGTCTCCCGCGGTCTCCCGCGAAATCGCTTGACATTTTCGCTCGTCAGACGATACGTGAAAAAACAAAACTCAGGAACAAGGTCTTTTTTTTGTGTTCGTAGTTCGTTCGTTCATTCGTTCGTTCGTTCGTTTGTTCGTTCGTTTTTTTTTTTTTTCCAAGGCGGTCCACGAGCGTCGGGTCGAAAACCTCCTCTCGAGCGAGGTCGGTCGGGTAACGGTGGCCAACCTGACCCGATCCGTAAGCATTTGGAAACCTCCTGACCCGACCCGACCCGACCCGACCCGACCCCGTGATAGTTGGAAACCTTCCTGAACCGACCCGCGGGTTTTGAGGTCTTGGCCCGTGAAGCGCCCTGTGTTTTTGTTTGGCTACTGTGATCTGGGTCGGAGTTCAACACGCACCCTAAAGCTGCTCCTGGGGTTAGTTACTGACTGTGGTACAGTCGGGTCCGAGATCGACGAGGAAAGACCATGACGGTTCGAGGCCGATTGGCTGAAACGACAAATGCCTGTGTAAAGGAAGATGTATGTTGTATATTCTCATCGTACAAAATACTACCACTGCGCCCCGAATTAAAAGCACCGTTTGGTTCAGCAATTAGTGTAAAAACGGTCCTTGTATAATGGGACAGAGTAGTACCTGGTTCATTCCTATCGGAGAGCGTTTTTTCCATAATTTCCAAACTTTGGAAATAATTGGAGATATGTACCAGGTATCAATATACGGAGGCGTTCTGGTCACTATTCGTGAAATTCTCCAGAACCAAAAATATCAAGTTCGTTAACATTCCAATATTTGGAAAAAAAAACCCAGGAAAATATGGAAGATTGAAAAATTGCGCGAAAGCGATGTCGAAAATTTGGGGGAAAAAAAATCTCCGATAAGAATGACCCTAAAGCGGCACGGCGAGTCGTGTTCCATTCGTATATAGGTTGCTAACGTATACCAGGTACACGACAGGTAGGGTATATCTATATACTTCGATGTACAGTGGTTCGGAAAGTTTTTTTCTGTTGCTGGAAACGATTCTAACCCATTTAGGACACATTTACGAGGATATCTCTTAGAATGTTCTCTACTTTCATAATAACCGAAAATATATATCTTTAAAAACATTTTTTTAGTTAAAGAAAGCATTATTACACAGTCTATAGACGATTTCCCCCAATATTTCTTTCTCCTATCCGCCAACACTCCAGATATTTCGCACAATCTTCTACTTTTTCCTTTTTATCGGATTTGTACGTCAATAAAACATGCTCCGAAGAAAAAACTCTTTCCGGTCAATTTTCCGAGAAAAGAAGACGGACGTCATCATCCACGGCCGCTTTTCCAAGTTTTACTTTCTCCGAAAAGTGACGTCACGATTACGGATTACGACAAATGTCGACCAAGGATTTTCCACCAATCAAAATTTCCAACAAAAAAATTGACCAATGAGAAAACCGCCGGCATGAAATCCCTCTACACGTACCAGGTATCTACCAGGCGAACCAAGTAACAGATATCGTTTTTTACAGACCTGTCAAATCTCAGCTTCAGGCACGAAGTATGAGTACAACGCTTCGTTTTCACATACCCCGGAATCGAGTCCCTCGCTCTCACCGACCAATCATTTCTCGTTCCCACGTATCTTGCTCCCCACCACCAATCAAAAACCGTCATCATGGACCAATCAAAATCCTCTCGTCCCTCCAGACCAATCAGGTCTCTTGTGTTGCCGATTGCCGGCGGCCTGGCTCTCACTCACCAGGCTGGGCTGCCAATCAAACCTATCCGTGCTACGTGCAGTCATCGTGCAGTCATCGCCTGTGCCCAGAGAGCCACGGTTCACCGGCTCAACCCGAACAAAATCGAGGCCCCCGCGCGCGGAGCAGGGAGGCGCACGAGACACACAAAACACACACCCTAAACATAACCACACGGGCGCGCGCCGCTCACAAACATACAAACCCTAAACAGAACATTCAACTCAACACCAATGACACCAAAACGCTGCCGACGACGGGACGAACAAAAATACACGGTTACACAACCCAAAACGCCTGCGGAGGTGTACAAAGCCGCCCGACTACACAATGCCGACGACACTTCGAGTCTCACAGATACATGATGATGAGGACAACGACGAACCACTCCGCCCTCTCCCCCCCCCTCCTCCCCCCCCCCCCCGCATCTCGACAAACAACCCTTCACATTTCCACCCCTCCTTCGATCGCATGCCTGAACGTTAAGCCCCCCCCCCCCCCCCCCCCCCCCCCACCCCGACCCCCCTCCATATCTCCACGAGCAAAGCCTTGACCCTTCCCACCCCTCTCTCCTTCGCTACCGTCGCCGTAGAGTGCGGAGGCTTGTTTCTCACCCCCCTCGACCACCAGCTCGAAAATACTTTCAACCTGGCGGCAGCAGCCGCGCCCTCCTCCCTAGAGGCAACCGAGGCAACCGGGGTATCTACTCCCGTCACCACCGCCGCCCCCTCTGCGTCTCCTCCACTGCAGCCGCCAGCAGCAGGAGCATCGCCTCCTCTGGATTCCCCCTACAAGCAGCAGCAGCAGCAGCACAAGGACCACCACCACCACCAGCAGCAGCAGCAGCAGCAGCAGCAGCTCGAGCACCAAAAACCCGCGAGCAGCACCAGCAAACGCACCAGCACCAGCACATTTGGCATTGACTCAACTAGGGCACCAGCACCCTCCCCCTCTGCGGCTCCTCCACAGCAGCATCAGCAGCAGCAGCAGCAGCAGCACCAGCACAAAATACGACCACCACCACCAGCACCAGCACCAGCACCAGCACCAGCAGCAGCAGCACAAATACCTGCACTAGCACTACCGTAAGCAGCAGTAGCGGCACTACCACCACCACCACCACCACCAGCCGCCCCGTGAGCGCTACCCCAACGCCCCCCTCCCCGCTATCCCCTCGGCGCTCCGCCGGAGTTGTTACTGCTTCGCGGCCTCGCGCCCGCATCGGCACCACCGGCACCACCAACACTTTCGACCGCGGCGGCCGCGGCGGCAGGGGTATCACTGGTGTCAGCGGAGGCGTTGGTGAGGTGCTCGTGGATCTCGGCCTGCAGCTTGAGCTGCGCTGAGATGTGACGCCGCATGGCCTCCTGCAGGTGAACCTGCCCCCGGATGCACTGCGCGCCTAACTCTTGAATATCCCCCACCTGTCACGAAAAAATGTCGGAGGAAGCGGGTGACAAATGAAGACGCCAGTGAAAAAGAAAAAAAAAAACTGGTGGCGAAAAAAAAAAGAAAAAAAAGGGAAAAAATAATCGTCCATGTAAGACCTATGCCAATGGAAACGCGAAGTTGAAAAGTTTTTTTTCAAATATATGGCTTTAAAAAAACAGCCGAAATTTTTCTCGTACCGCCGCTGTGGGGAAAAAAGAGAAAAATGTTTGATTTTTTCTTTTTTTTCCCCAACGGCTGCAGGCGGCGCAATTTGTTTTTTTCTGGTCGCAAATTGTCAACACGGTGATCGAAACCAGCTCGTGCGACGACCAACCCTCGATCTCCACATAGACTCAGCCCACGGCCAACCCACTCGGTATCTGGCAAGCCCAACGAGTATAGATGACGGCCTCGAAGATATCAGGCGGATCCATGGTCTAGGGGGCGAGAGCTTGCCGGCGGCGTCGTACGGTATCCTCCCAAACCTGAAAAAAAGTCTATTTTTTGCCATTCGAGACGGATGGAGAAGTTTTGTCTTCTGTTTTGTGCAAACCAGCGGCCAAATGTTTTTTTATCACACGCCTGGTCAGCTCCCGCCAAATGACACCGGCCATGGTGTGAAGACGATGACCCTAGGGTGGGTCGGAGCCCCTAACGAGCGCACTCCGTTCAGAATTCGTGACGCAATCGTTGGTTTTGTTGATCGATGTCTGTCGAGGACTCGGAATCTCGCCGCTTCGAACCAAAGATCGGCCTGAGTTTTTCTCAAGCCGATGTTGGCCCAACATCGGCCCCAGATTTGCTTTTTTCGGGCTTTTCCAAAAGTTAGGAACTTTTTTTTTTTTTAGGTGGCCCATAGGAAGCGTGTTCTGATTTTTTTTGGCGGGTATCTTTGAAATTCAAACTTTTTATTGCAACTTCGCTTTACCATTGGCATAGGTCTAAGAAGGGTTTATCAATTCTAAAGGTTTAGTTTACCTAAAAATATGTCATGCTGTGTTAAATAATATGTTCTGTTTTTTTGTTGTTCTTTTTGTGTGTCCTTTGTCTACTCGAACGGGGCGGCGCAAGGCTGATGTTAATCCCGTTCCGCCAGTAAAGAGAGCACATGCACGAAACATTCGAACGAAAATATAACTTAAATAGAGGCGCAGATTTAAAACACGACGAACGAGTCAAAACCTAGGCATACACGCAATAAGCTAATGGGTGCTTTCTTTTTGTTCTCGTGACACTTATTTGGCCATCACCCCCCTCTACGCCGTCGGCTTCGCTCCTCGCCAAAATATATCAAAAAGCCGGACGCTGATGAAAGAACCCGAAAACACAAAAACAAAATCGCGAGACGTCCGATCATCCACCTTTTACTACTGCGGACATTCCCCCGCACTTCGCCCGTAGTTCCGAGTGTTTGTGCCGGACCAGATACGTGCAATGCGGGTGTAAAAAATGGGCACATACGACCGATCAGGCGCCCCCGATCCCGGTCCGACCAGCAAGTCACAGTAAGCCACACGTCGGCCAAATTTGGGGGTACTGTTGTGGATTGTCTACAGCAGCACCTCTTACACGTGTAATATTGCCTGCTACGACATGATGTAGGTATAACAGCCGTCATCACACAGATCACACCCAGCGCAAAGAGCCGTGTCATACAGATTATACAGATCTTACAGAAAATAAAAGATCATACATATATTGCATATTATACAGGTCACACATATCATACAGACCCTGCAGATAATACATATCATACACACCCTACAGATCACATAGATCCTGCAGATCATATCCATCCTACAGATCATACATATCATACATATCCAACATGCCACATCATACAGATCGTACATATCATACACATCACGCAGATCCTACAGATCATACATATCATAGAGATATTACAGATCCTACAGATCCCAACCGCCAAACAAACACGATCTACGTATTGTAGATGTGTAGGTCACCGCATACATACCGTGAATAGGGTTTCGTTCTCCCAGGGTATAGGGTTCCATCGTGCTTCCGGCGCTCGATAGTCTCGATAACTGCAACAGGTATGCCAAAAAAGTGCAACCTTTCGCATGTTTGTCGGAAGGCTATTTTCGACCGTTGTGCGAACGCCGAAAAGCGATCGCACCGCTGCTGTGCGAACCTCAAAACGCTCTTTACGGTAAATCAGGGATCTGTTCGCTCCGAAAAAAAAACCAGGTCATGATCGAAACTCAACTACTACCGTAGATCATGAAAAAATCTACTATTACGGGGGTCCATAGTTAATAGGACCAAATATTGTTAGTAAGAATGGGTAAATACATAGGTTTTTATGTATACCATAGGTCCTATTAACTATGGTCCCCCGTAATACTATATTGGAAGGCCGGGGTCAGTTTTCAAGCCGAGGTCTAACGCGAATGATAAAATATTTGGCATTGCTGGGATCCCTACAATCCGCGGGCGCTGTCTGTGGTGAACAAAATTAGCGCACGAGTACTGGTACATGATACCCGTACAGCAGACGCCAGAAAGGTAATTACTCATTTTCTGAAATTGAAATGGAATCTTCTTGTTGTTCTTTTTCTCTCATCTAGAATTTTCGCCCGGGGGCACGTATATTAATAGCAGACTCTGGTCACAACTTTGGCCATGCCTGACAATGAGCACACCCCCCCCCCCCCTTTTTTTTTTTTTTCTTTCTCATCCCATTCATTATCTTCGCACATCTTCTTCTCTCTCTCCTTCCAACTCGTAACTCAGATCCGGGGTCACATAATAGCGCAGGCTCTTCTCCCCCCTTCCCGCTACGGTACGTGCCTTCATTTTTATCGCGAGAAGATTTCAGCCTTTTCTTCCCTCGTCGACTCGCATCGAATTGTGCCTACCCACGCTGCAAGGCGCTCTCAAAAATTGAATCCTTTTTTATTTTTGCAAATAAAGTCAAAGTCCGACCCACCTGGGGCTCCAACCCAGGACTCAAACAAGTAGAATTCGAGGTTAACCACTTGAACCACCGGGGCGACCGGTCCCTTGGCCACAGATCGCGGGAAGAGGTTAGCAATTTTTCCCTTCGCCCGTCTCGCCAGAACGGTTGACATACGGTAGTATACGCAGTAGATGCCCTACCTCTACAATGCCGGAGCCCGATAGCATGCCGGTTGTCGCGATGATAGTGCCTACATGCCTACATTAATACGAGGGACTACTAATACCGGGGGGGGGGGGACATAGTAAATAGGACCTGAGGCACACACAAAAAAACTTCGTATTTCGCTATTTTCACCAATAATATGTGGTCCTATTTACCATGGTCGACTCGAAGTCTTGCACGTCTCGGATATATCACGATCTATCTGTCTACAGATGTATAGATCAGATGTATCATCTAGTTCCTCACCCGCCGTTGCTAGAGGTTGTTCGGGACCTGCCCCTGTACGGCAGATCCAACCCAGCAAACATGTGCTACAGTCGATCATGCAGGTTACACGGCTCCCATTCGGTAACATGAGCTAGATCATACAGATTATACAGTACCGCGAATAGATCAAACAGCACCGCGAATAGATCTGGCCTGTAAAATATCTAGATCATCAATGATCTGTAGATCATCTGTCTGAGGTGTGAAACCTTAAAAAACCCTATTCCTGATCCCAACGCCGACCACCTGGGAAATAGTCCTTGACGCTAAGGAACATGACGAAGATGTCCCACCTACTATTAGGGAGTTCCGTTACTGATGTAGGATTACAGAAAACGGGGATGTAGACGGTTAACCTGCGGCTAAAACGGGAGATTTATAGTGCTATGGAGGTTGGGATAGAGTTAGTTGCCCAGAAAAATATTGCTATATTTTCTGGATTACCTTGGCCATTTTTGCCGGCCGATCTCTCGATCTAACATCATAGTTGAAGATTGATCATTTCACTTTTCCATCTCGACCTTTTGCGCTCCCCGCCAAAAAAAACGCCTTCCCCTAATACTTCGAAACCCTTGTAGAACGCGCCACCGTGTCCTCATACCCCACAAGATAATGACACGACGACACAACCACAGGAATTGAGCTACGAACGCTAACCCTAGCCAGGCAAAGATGGAGAGGTCATTCGATGGCCTACCTACAGTAGCTGTAACGTTTGGCCGACCAACGCCGCATTATACTTGAAGCGCGAGCCATAGACAGGCGAAGATAGAGGTCATTTGACGGCCTACTTAATAGTAACGTTAGGTCCGTCGACACCGCCTTGGACTTACAGTAGCAGGCTAGTGTTAGCGCGGGGAGCGCCTTCGCGGGCTATCGAGGGCAGAATGCGCAAGAGTGCCTGTCACGCGTGCCGTCACCAACTTTAGGGGTACGACTGACTTAGAACTAGTGTTGGAAAGTGTTTGCAGCAGCAAAAGAGTAAAAGAGTAAGAGGGTGTCACGAGACGCTCGGTTGCACTGCCGAACTGCAGCACACCTTCCCATGACAAGTTGAGCATGCACGCGGCGACTCGTGCACACCACTCGAGTACTCCAGACCTTGCTGAAATGCTGCATCTTGAGCATCCAGCAGCATACACGTCGGAAATTACCGGAGCCACGGGTATAAAGCATCAGATAACCGTTCGAAATTTGGAGAGAATCACTGAGCTACTCAGTCAGCGCTGAGTGAGCAACCAAGTGGTTTAACCTAAATATTTCTAACGATAGGCGCTCGGTATCGGGGACGATAATTACCTTAGGGGGTGCGGCCGTCAGTTGGGCAAGTAGCACTCAGAGGTGCGTGCTACGTTGTCCACAGCAGAAGTAGAGTACGACGTCTGGCGGGACTGGGACCCCGGACTTCTTGCTTCGAAGTATAAAGGACAGGCCGCTGCGCTACTTTGAGGGCACCACTCGACTTTTTATTTTCTGGAATGGAAGATTTGAGATTTGAATCGACATTGAGATTTAGCTCGTTATAGCCGAGACCGCCGAAAACATCAACATTATGCGTTTTATCGGGCAATCATTTTCAAAGAAATTGGTGGGCACTATTTTCGGGGGCAATCAATCTCCACTCCTGTTCTGCAGCGTTATGCACAATTCGGCCTAGCTTCGCAAAAAACATAATTCAAACGTCACACGAGCTCTCCGATACACAGTCAGATGGGTTCCCTTTGATAAGGGATATGCATGCCCTGCATGAGGCCATCTAAAACTTCAACACCCGTAGTACGCTCGATCGATCGAACTGCGACACACAAGCTCGCAAAAATTAACTTTGACGAAATTCTCCATCTCAACGCTGACGTATTAACTTTTTTTTTTTAATGAATACACGTTCTTCGAGAACTTTCGCAGGCGGTAACTTTTCTTGTTTAGGTATATGGCGCTTCACTTTTTTATTTTGCAGCTCCTACCGAAAACAAGCCGTGGTCACAGGTGTTTTCCCTCTTCCCCCCCTGGGCACGTGCCTTCGTTTGTATCGCGTCGCCCGTTTTCATCGAAGGTTGCGAACTCACGGTCTCGCGCCTTCCGCTAGTCGTTTTTTTTCAGCTAAAAACAGTCCCTACGAGTACGCACGTATATATATATATCTATATATGCACTCGGTCAGAACTGAAATTGATTTCGGTAGGGACGAGGACCACCTACGACGCCAAGCCACCGGAGAGCTGGTTATAAAAAAGGTTACAGTATGAGGATATTATCGGGTCTAAATAGAGTCGAGCATACTTTGACCATTTGAGCGAAGCTGGGCCAAGGTCGGGCATGTTCATGTTTCAACCATTGTGTCGAAGCTCTACGCTAACGCTCTAGTAGTACTTCTATGCTCTGTAAGTGCGATTGTCCACAAGCGCGACACGATATTCTCACAGTCTGCCCATCGATCTTGACGTCCAGCCCAGCCTTGGGCGCCGGGTCTCCCGCCGCCGACCCTTCCCCCCCGCTTGCTGCGCTGGCCGCCCCCCCGCCCCCCCCGTCCTCGCCTCCTCCGCTGTCGTACTCCGCATCGTCCTGGGACCCAGCAGACCCTTGTTGGTGGGGCGAATTCCGCCAGGCTTCCTTCTTGAGGAACTCCCTGTACTTGTCCTT
Organism: Nereocystis luetkeana; assembly: GCA_031213475.1. Lineage (NCBI taxonomy): Eukaryota > Phaeophyceae > Laminariales > Laminariaceae > Nereocystis > Nereocystis luetkeana. The sequence continues at coordinate 8,755,275 of JARUPZ010000021.1, forward strand.
CAGGCGAAGATTGAAAAAGTCTAAAAACTCGTCCTGCGAGAATAAAGCAACGTCCCACCAGGTACGGCACACACACAAAAGACAAAGCATCCAAAACAACCGTCCAGAGATACCGATTACACACGACGCACACACCAGGACACCTCAACAAAACAATCAGCGGCGGTGTGCGTGCTGGTTGGGGTTTTGTCATCAGATGCATGCAGTACGTACGTGTGTTGCGTGGACAGCAAGAGGCACGTTGCGAGATTGAGACATCCATACGTTTTTTTTTTCTTCTTTTCCACACGAGGTTTTTGCGCGAAAGCACTCGCTCGCGCTGGCGGAGTTTTGGAATAAGGCATGTCGTCAACTGCATGCGCCGGCAGAGGATATATGAAACAAGAAGAGGAGAAAAAACGGGATCTTTTGCGCGCGGACGGCCCAGCCAAACTGCATGCGCCGGCAGAGGATATGAACCAAGAAGAGAAGAAAAAACGGGATCTTTTGCGCGCGGACGGCCCAGCTTAAGGCATTGCCTCACGGAGCATGCATGCCTCCTCAAGGCATTTCAGGCTGCCGTGAAAGTGAGAAGCTCCCTTCGCTCCCTTCGCTCCCTTCGCTCCGATACGTCGCTTGCTGGAACGAACCGCTCGAAAATAAAAAATCGCTTCCCGAAAACAATTGCCTGCTTTTCAAAAAAAAATTGCGCTTGCTTTATTAAAATAATGCGCTTGCAGGTAAAATCCGATACCCACAAGGAATCGCTCGCTGCTGAACAACAAATCGCCCGCGACAATAAATCGGTTGAAAAGAACGAATCGGTTGCTGAAAATGAACCGTTTGCGGAAAATGAATCAAACGTTTTGTTTGTTTGCTTGAAAATACTTATTATAGCTTTGCAAAAAAAAAACGCAAAAATCGTTTGCTTGGTATACATGAATAAATCACCTTGGACCGGTGGGCATGGAGGCGGTACTTTTGCAGGCGGCTCTTGATGTGCTCCGTCGTCAAGCGCTCGGCTTTCGGCGGCATGAGCTTCATGAGCACCTATCGAAACGTCGCCGAAGCGAGGGCGATCAGGGTTTGGAGAGGGACCCGGGGGAGGGGGGGGGGGGGGGGGGTATGCTCGATATCATGCATGGAGCACGTCAGGTTTTCACCGACCAGGCAGACATTGCTTGCATCAAGCGCGAAGCAAAACGTGAGGTGTTGGGGGGGGGGGGGGGGGGGAAGGGAGCGTGCGGGAGGCGGGGAGGGGACGACAGGGGGGATGGGACGACAGGGGGGACGGGGGGGAGATGAAGGGGAGGGAGGGGTGGAGGGGGAGGCGGGAGAGAAGGGAGCTCGAGCGTTTGCGGTCGGCTCCGAATGACGACGTTCGACACACGCAAGTACGACGAGTATATCCGATAAAATAAAGGAAGGACCGCTTGGGCACTACTATATGAATAGCTCGAATACCAACACGATCGTTGCCTCTCAGGGCAGAGAGATGTATCACATACATACCAGCAAAATGTATCACTCTGAAGCCAAATATAGGGATCATGCTTGCACTACTAGTAAGGCCCGTTCTTATCCAGAATTTCCCAAGCGTAAGAGATAATTGGACATATGTACCAAGCTACGGAGGCGTTTTGTCACAATTTGCGAAATTCTTCACGAGCAAAAAAAAACAGGAAAGTTACATTTTACATATTTGGAAAAATTGTTGTTTAGGAAAATCTGGAAGATATATAAAAAGTTGCGCGAAAAATATGTGGAAAGTATGAAAAAAAAAGCTCTCCGATAAGAAGGACCTTAATCTGAATACGAAACGGTCGTTACATCTCTGCCGAGAGGTTGGCGCTTGTACAGCGCAGGGTGTAGCACATCTATACTGCTATACTGCACTATAACGTACCCGGTACGGAAAACGAAGAAAACGAGCACTAAGAAAGCCAGGGTACTATTCACAGGAAATCGAGGAGCTTGGGACTCGTCTGCTGAAGTTGTTGTAGAGCCCACCCCTTCCCGAATAAAAGAGTTCTCTACGCACTATTACGGGGGGCCATAGTTAATAGGACCTACAAGGCGCTTCGCTCCGCGGGCGGCCTACGCCGCCCGCTACACTCGCTCAGGAAGGAAAAAAGTACATCAAATTTTGCGAAGCGAACAGAGGTCCACGATTGAGTTTAGGTTTTTCAAGGATCGTAATTGCAAACCGGCGACTTGATAATGCCAAGAGTTCCGCCGCCATGCTTCAGGAAAACACAGCTCCGACGTCAGCTTGGATGGCACATATACGCTTCGCGTCGCGGATGTCGTACGTACGTACACGCCCCAGGTAGGGTACTACTGTCTGTACTTATTTTCTTCTTTCGATATGCTCTATGTCTGTACTACTGTATGTACGAAGAAAGCGAAAGCACAGCACGGCACAGCAGCAAAAACAATGAAAATGGAACCGAAAACTCGGAAAGGAAATCCCCGTCCCCTTTCGTGTAATATTTTTCTGCCTGATTGGAACACCTTACACCCGGTGTAGGGAACGTAGACTAAAAATGTTACGTAACAAACGCTACTCGAATTTACGGCTTCTAAACTCGCTTTCCACCACATTCTCCCTCACTAAACCTGACTTATCTCTCCTTGCGAGTAAGTCAGGAACTCCGATGAGACTCCGAGTATCCAAGTTTTACCTCCGACGTTTCGGTACCGGACTCAGTATGCAATGATCGCATTGCTCTCATCGTTCCTTCCTGGGTGTTTTCTTAGTGAGTGAGTTTTACAGGTTCTTGAATATGAGATATTCCCCTTTTTTCCCTTTTTTTCGGGGGATGAAGGCGAGGATCGAACCACGGACCTCGTTCTTCAGAATCTCACGTCCTGCCGACGACGCCATTGTAGGGAATGTAGACTGAAAATGTTACGTAACAAACTCTACTCGAATTTAAGGCTTCTAAACTCGCTTCCCACCACACCGGTCGAAAAGAAGAAAAGAAAAAAAACGCACATAAGAGCTTCTCTCTCACTCAGCGTCGTACGCCGCCCGCCCCTCTCGCGACCACCTCGCTACCGATTCGGTCCGGGTAAAGCTTTTATCACTCTCTGCCACAATCAGCCCCGTCGCCCCCCTCGTGTGAAGCCCGGTGCTCACCGTGGCCGTCGTTCGCCAGCTCCATAACGTTGGTGTTCAAACTGCACACCTCCCTCTTTCAACTTTAGCGTGGTCGCAAAAATAAGCACCGCTTGAATATTATCTTGCCCTCCCGAACGACCTTCATAACTCGTACATACTCTATCAACAATCATCAATCGAAGCAAGACAAAGCCCGTTCATGCATCCCTCGTGTCTCGAGGCACACGCGACGCCTAGGCACGAAAGCGGCGACCGCGTTCCTTGCAACCCCCCCTCTACCCGCCAGCACCCGCTGACACCCGCGACGGTGCCGGGTCCTCCCGCGATGCCGTGCTCGGAGAACACGCACGCACACGAAACGAAAGAAGAAAAAAGGGAGAAAGGACCGAGAAAACAAAGAACTGCTGGAAAGGTCCGGCAAGTAATGAAAAGAGGCGGTTTGGAAGTGGGAGCTCTGAGAGGCCAGGGATGCACCAACCGAGCACGCTCAGGGGTTGTGATCTAAGCATGTAGTTCTATGGTATACATAAAAACCTACCAGGTATATATTTAACCATTTTTACGAACAAGATTTGGTCCTATTTACTATGGTCCCCCGTAATAGCCTGGACCGGCTTTCTTGCTTCGTACTCTTTTTTGTATCAACCCGGTGTCCTAGTAACTATGGTCCCGTAGTCCCTTTTAACATTCGCGGTCCGTACGGCAGCCGGCCCGGTCAAATAAGGTAACGTACAGTAGTAGCCCACATGACCCCTGTGACACCAATAGTGGACAGTGGCGTACGAAAGCCTGAAATACTGCGTGAACTCCAAGTGCTTAGTTCCCACAACGGGAGTGATGCGGGTCCTTAAGGCCTTCACCCCTTGAGGAACTTCAGTCTTAGGGTTGGGGGACAAAACCAATCATATTCCAAGTGCTCTGTCCCCGAAACGAGACTGCGGTCCTGACAGCGTTGAGGGGTTATGGTAGAGACTCGAACAGAAACCCTGGTTGGTACCTGTTACCGTATACCAATCTGAACGACAATATAAGCACCATAGAGAACCTGGTATGATCATCATCCGGAGCTTATATTGCCGGTCAGAGCGGTATACCGTACAACACACGGGCGTTAAGACACCACACCCCCCTCGGCATTTTTTGCTGAAGCCGATTTTGACCACAACAACGGGGAGGGTGGAAAAACGCCGCGCGATGCTTCCGTGGAAAACCCTCCACTGAGATGGCTCCCGCTATGTAGGTGCAGGAGCGGTCTGGTCGGCACACGACTTCGTGCAGGACTCGAGTCGTCAAATTTCAACCGTGCACGTCGGCCCAAGCCAACCCGATCCCAGGCCTCACCCTACAACCTTAACCCCAGGTCTCACCCTATAACCTTATGGGGATCGAGGTCGGCGGGGGGCAGTCACGGGGCTGCGCAGCGTGTTTTAGTGGCGTTTCTCACGAACAAAAAAGTGGGCGGCCGAAAGACCCCCCCTTGACCAACAAGACTCGCATCCTGCACAACGTTTGGTGCAGGTCGCTCCTGCACATGGGTCGAGTCCCACGAGATATTTTCCAAAGCCACCATTCTGGTTGTGTGCGTGCCCGTAAGGGGTTCTCTGACGGAAAGCGGACTTCCAAAATCGCCCCAGAAGGGAAGGTTGCTTACCACTTGTTCGTGAAAATGGTTGACACACACCGTGTACGAGAGGAGTAGAACCAACCCTAACCCTAACCCTGACCGTAAGCCAATCAGAGCAACCCAAACCTTGACCCTAAGCCAATCGGACCATATCTCGAATAGGCGGTAAGCCCTACTGCCAGAAGGTGTTTGACCCGGCACATCAGTTCAGTACTCTTAAGGTATTGACCCTTTGGGGCTTCAAGGACAAGAAACAAAATCGAACGTATTTGACGATTTTCGGCCACAAGAAGCAGCCCAGGCTGTCGGATTTCAAGTGGGGGGTCGTCTACCCGAACCAAAATGCAAGGAGGTATCCGACACGCGCGCAGTATGACATTACCAGGTACTAACAGTTGTAGTTGGGATGCAGATGATCTAGATGATCTACATGATCTGCACCGTGATCTGGCCTGTCCGCTGTGTGGAAGTTTCTGCCACCTTGCAACACTCGGGCAGCATGGCACTCTTGCAGTCCGATGGGATCCAAATGACACACGTAAATGATCTAGATGATCTATCTGAGCTATCTGTATGTCGATCATCTGCCAGATGCGTGGACGTTTCTGTCACCATGCAAGAGGGAGGTGCCCGACAAGGGCGCAAAACATGACACTCTTTACTAGTCGCATGATGTCTACTACTGTGGATTGTGATCACTATGCATGGAGGTCTCGCGACACGCACTCAGCGTTATACCTTGGTACTATTTATTGGGGGTGGTGTGATATGTCGACCATCTGGATTGTGTCTGTCCTCTCTGTGGAGCTTCCTCTCACCTTCGGCGACGAGTGCTTCAGCCCAAGCTCGAAGATGGCCGCGGCAAAGGAACCCGTGGATCTCTCAGACAGGTTCTTGGCCTGCGCGCGTGCGAACCGAACAGAAACAGCGCGACAGAAGCGGAAGCATGGGAGCACGAAATCGAAAGCGATTCGCCCCTTAAGAAGAACCCCCACATGTTCGGGCCCAAAATCGCTTGGATTCCATACACGTCGCACCTGTTATTGCAATTGGCGTAGAAGGCACCCTCTCGCAAAAAAGAAATCCAGCCTGGGTCAGCCATCCTGTTTCTTACCGGTGTTGCAGTAGGTCTCCCGTACTGGAACGCTATTGATAGTCTATGGATAGTTTTACAGCAGTGTACTACTGCAGTACAGCAGCACTCGTCAGAAGTTGTTGTGTACAGCAAACCGCGGGGTCTCCTATGATATGAGGCATATTGTCTCACCATGAGTTCCTCGGTCCACTCGAAGTACGACGAAGGGTAGAAGGAGTTCCGCTCCACGTGCTTCGCCTTCCGCCTTCTCTTCGCGGCTGCGTCCAACCCCAACCCCCTCTCTAGCTCCTCCGTGGCAGCGGTCATCTCCCGCTTCAGCTCGGCCCTCGTGCTTCGGAGACTGGTCGAACCCCCCCCTAGCGGTCTTCCTGCCATAAGGGCGTTCAGGGTTTCGTGCCCAAACAAGGCGTCTTTCTGCAGTACACCTCTGTTGTTGTTGTTGTTGTTGTTGTTGTTGTCGTTGTTGTTGTTGTTGTTGTTGTTGTTGTTGTTGTTGTTGTTGTTGTTGTTGTTGTTGTTGTTGTTGTTGTTGTTGACAGAAAAGCTCCGCCCGACAGGTCCTCGCGGAGAAAAAGCGAGAGGAGCAGAGTTTGACCCTGCCGCAGCAGTCGCAGCAGCAGCAGCAGCAGCAGCAGCAGCAGTGGCTGTAGCAGCAGCAGTAGCAGCAGTAGCAAGCGAAGACATCGGCAGGGGCTCTCCCCCGCCAGCGCTGCCAGGCCACAACCCGCAATTATTCTCGTGTTTCAAATGACTTGTAAAACTGCCCACAGCAGGTGCATCTGCGTAAGTCTGCACCTCGCCTGCCGCTCGTTGAAGTGAACTACTGGTACGCCTTCCCGACGTATCAACTTCTGCTGTTGCTGCTGCCGTTACCGCCGCTGCTGCAGCTGCTGCTTCTGCTAGTAGTGGTGGTGGTGGTGGCGGCGGTGGTGCTACTGGTGCTGCTGCTGCTGCTGCTGCTGCTGCTGCTGCCCCTCCTGCTTCTGCTGGAGTTGGTGTCTCCAGCGTGCTTCCTCTGCCCTGGTCGAGGGCCGACGCGACAGCAGTCGGCCCCGTGCTCTGGTGCGCGAGCTTCGTGTACACATCTCGCAGCTCTTGCAGGCGTCGACCGTCCATAGAAGCTTCAGGTCTTACTGTAGTCGTGGGCGTGCTCTCCTGCGAGAGAAAAAACGACAACACCGGGACTCGACCTACTGCTTTTCTGCTGCTGTACGTAACAGGTAAGCAAGGGGTCTGTCTGTCTGTGAGACGAACTCACTCTCTCTGACTCACGATACAAGAGTCGTCTCCAACACCCACCACCTCGGTTTCCGGTCTGTCCACGGCTCAGCTGCGGCTGGCTAGCCCCAGTCCAGCAGGCGCAGCAGCAATGCCTTTCTGTCTCGGGAATCCCGCGCGCACAGCCTATTGCAGGTGCAACACCAACTCACAGGGCAAGCAACAAGCAACAGACGAGCAAGCACGCGAGTAATAATGCGGCGGGTTTCGACAGCAGAAAGGAGGCATACTTTTATTTTCAGTTTGTTTGCTTTTCCTATTTTTTTTTTTAATCATTTTTTCTTACTTTCCAGCGTAATAACTCGTGGGGAGGTTTACCCTGAACGAGCTTCTGGACAAGCCGTGGTCACAGGTGTCTACCCTTTCCCCCCCCGGTACGTGCCTTTATTTTTTGTCACGCATAGGATTCAGCATGCCCGCTGCGCGTCGATTTTCATAGAATGTAGCTAACTCACGCCCTCGCGCTTTACGCTAATAATAATCAATTTGTTTTTGCAAGAAAAAGCCCCTACGAAAATGGTCTCGGTGAGACCTGAACCCCCGAAATTGATCTTGATAATAGGCACGCGGACCGGCTACCAAGCCAACAGGGACGGGGGGTATGCACCGTATCAATTCAACGATGTTGAAAAGAAGATAAAATAAAATATCTCAACTTCATCACAGCTTCCCACACCTTGGTCTCATCGTCTAAGCAAGCTCAATCTCCGCATCGTCAATGCCGACCCTGGCCGACCTGACAGATAGATGCATTATTATTGATGATCTACGAGTACATACTCCTACTCCTTCCTGTAGGTCTTTCAGCGCATATATATATATATATATATATATATTTTTTTTTCCATCCCATTTATTATCTTCGCACATCTTCTTCTCTCTCTCCTTCCAACTCGTAACTCAGTTCCGGGGTCACATAGCAGGCTCTTCTCCCCCCTTCCCGCTACGGTACGTGCCTTCATTTTTATCGCGAGAAGATTTCAGCCTTTTCTTCCCTCGTCGACTCGCATCGAATTGTGCCTACCCACGCTGCAAGGCGCTCTCAACAATATTGACCCCTACGACAACAAGCAGTAGTATTAGTAGTAAGCAGGCTGTATGATCTGTAAATACGACTACTACTGCTTGCTGTAGCTCATGTCGCGGGGTGGGAGCCAAGTAACCTGTATTAACGAATACCAGTCCGACATTTTATATAGGGCCGACACGTAATCCCCGATATATAAGGCCGACACGCAATAGAGGCCAATGTGTTACAGTAATCGTAAAATTAACAATCGTTTATATTCGTATTACCATGCAGATAAACAAAGGACGTGAAAAATACATTGGTTTACCCGGGGATGTTTAGTTATCATCCCCCCCAGGATTCTCGGGATTTCGCGCAATTTTTCCAGTAAGGATTTTATGCGGTCTTTGTTGAGCTGGTACGGACCGAAAAAATAAGATTTTTTTAATTGGTTTCTAATATTGTATTTTTGGTACTTTCAGCTATACCAAGAACTGCAATTTGATATGGTTATGATATAGGAAGGTCTCCAACCGGTAGAATCATAAAAGTTACTCCGAGTACTACTTGTGGTGAGTACTCGTAGGCTCACGGCGCAAAAAAAAAAAAAAAAAAAAAGTTGGTGAAAAAAACAGGTTTCCAGTCTCCCCGGGAATCGAACCCCCGGCTTCCTATCTGTAGACCTTCTTTCTAACCTCATGCTACAGTACGTGTCGACCCTATATATACTCGTATAATGTCGGACTGGTATCATCTAGCACGTGTTTCCTGCGTTGCGAAGTGTCTATGTTGTACAGACCCTCCTGCACAGCACCTACCTCAGATTTGTCGGCCTCTTCTGTTGTTGTTAGAAGCAAGATCGTATAGATGATATCCACTTGTCATCGTCGTGATCTGCCCCGACGTATGAACAGCTTTCCATCATCGAACGAATCTTTGATTCATTTCTTTCCCTCTCGAGAGCGATTTTCCAAGCAAGAAGAGGAAGTGGCTGCCCATCCACGTTGAGGGGAGGGGTCTCGAACTCCGAGCGATGGGTCTACCTACATACTGGTGCTGGTATGTACATGTATACCACGGAAAAACTGTCGACGAGCTCTTCTAGCCAATGTCAACATGTAATACAGTATGTATGACCTTCTACGTCGTGCGTGTGCCCCCCCTTTGTTTTTCAAGAAAAAATGAGAAAATAAATCATGATCATCATCATATTTTCTAAAAAAAAACAAAAAAATCCCTGAGGGCGCGGGCTTGGGCGGGTGTGATGGGTACCTCGCGAGAACACGATGATGACACGGACATGGTACTGCTTGATTATTTACACTGCTCTCTGTGCTGCTACGAATTGCTGTACCAGTAACTGTACCTCTTGATTTCGCGCCCTGTCACACACTGCTGTTTTCATGATTTGTTGCATTGGAAGCTACTTACTTAAAACAGCAGTGAGCTATTATACCACTGTGTGTGATGTGTAATCATCAAAAACACCCAAAATCACAAAACAAAACGTGCTACCGGTACGCTTTCACCCACAGGAAAGACGGGCGTTTTTTTGTAGCTGAAAGTCATGACTTTTTTTCAATCCGTTCTCAAAATTTCCAGGATTTTTCGCGGGTCATGACCCGGCCTGGTCGGGTCAGGTCACGGGGTGCTCAAAATTTCACGGGTCGGGTCGGGTCAAGAGGTTATGGAAAACTCACGGGTCGGGTCAGGTCATGACCCGCGAGAAACAGGTAACTCGCGGGTCGGGCCAGCATGACCCGCGAGATGTTTTCTGCTGACCCGCGGGTCGGACCCACTAATCCGGCTCACGGGTCCGATACTATATAAACACTTCGCACTCTCTTGCCCAAAGGCCTATCTATCTACCGATACACAAATCTCCTTTGGTACAATATCCAAAGCACCGCCAAATCCATGCCCGCATGCCCGCATCGATCCCTGCATCCAAGCTACATATCGCTGCCGGACACAGAAAATAATACTAAATTGCTTTCGGAGCGTTGACCCACACGGGCCGGATTCGCGGGTCGAACCCGCGGGTCAAGATATATGGTCTCGCGGGTCAAGGTGACCCGACCCGCATGAAGCCCGTGTCTCAAATGTCAATCGGAAGGTGGCGGGTCGGGTCGGGTCGGGTCGGGTCGGGTCGGGTCCGGTCAGGGGGTTTTCAAATCTCGCGGGTCGGGCCGGGTCGGGTCGGGTCAACACGTTTTAAATTCTCACGGGTCCGGTCGAGTTGGGTCAACAGCTTCCTAAATATCGCGGGTCGGGTCGGGCCGGGTTACGAATCTTTCAAAATCTCGCGGTTCGGGTCGGGTCGGGTCGGGTCGGGTCGGGTCTGGTCGGATTTTGGGTCAGGTCGGGTTAAGTGGTGATGGAAAGCTTACGGGTCGGGTCATATCATGAACGGCGAGCAACCGGTCACTCGCGCGTCGGGCCAGCATGACTTGCGAGTTGTTTTCGGGTGACCCGCGGGTTGGACCCGCGCATCCAGTTCGCGGGTCCGACACTCAAACACTTCCCGCTCTCTTGCCCATACGCTTCTGTCGTACCAGTGCTCAATAATACTCCTTCGGTATTATATCTAAGCATTAAAACCAATGTTTTTCGCGGGTCAGGTCAAACCTCAAAGGTGGTGGGTCGGGTCGGGTCGGGTCGACCCGCGATATTTTTGAGGTGTGTGGACTTGACCCGGCCCGACCCGCGAGATTGACACCTTTTTGACCAGATCCGACCCATCCCGCGAGATTAAAGAAACTGCTGACCCGACCCGACCCGACCCGACCCGACCCGGGAGATTTGAAAATCTCCTGATCCGAACCCACTGGACCCGCGACATTTCAAACACTCCTTAGCCGACCCGACCCGAACCGAATCGCCACCTTCCGATTGACCCGTGAGACATGGGTTTCATGCTGGTCGGGTCAGCTTGACCCGCCAGACCGTTTATTTTGACCCGCGGGTTCGGCTCGCGGATCCGGCCCTTGAGTCAATATTTCCAGGGCTTTTGGCGGGTCAGGTCAAACCTCACGGGTCGGGTCGGGTCGGGTCAGCTGACCCGACCCGACCCGCGATTTTTTTGAGGCATGTTGACTTGACCCGACCCGACCCGCGAGAGTTTGAAAGCCTCTTGACCCGACCCGACCCGACCCGTGAGATTTGAAAATATTCTGACCCGACCCGACCCTACCCGCGAGATTTCAAAACTTCCTGACCCGACCCGACCCGACCCGCCACCTTCCGATTGACCCGTGAGGCACGGGTTTCATGCGGGTCGGGTCACCTTGACCCGCGAGACCATATATCTTGACCCGCAGGTTCGACCCGCGGATGTGGCCCATGGGTCGGGACTTCAAAAACCATTTAGTGTTCATTTTAGTGCCTCGCAGCGATATATAAACTGGCGTATACGAATTTGACGGTGTTTTAATGTTTGAATGTGATACCAAGTTGTAATATGGAGTATTGGTATGAGAAAAGCCGTTGGGTAAGAGAGCGGGAAATGATTCCAGTGTCGGATCCGCGAGCCGAATGCGCGGGTCCGACCCGCGGGTCAGTAGAAAACAACTCGCGGGTCATGCTGGCCTGACCCGCGAGTGACCCGCCTCTCGCGGGTCGTGACCTGACCCGACCCGTGAGATTTGAAAAACTCTTGACCCGACCTGACCCGACCCACGAGATTTGAAAACCTCTTGACCCGACCCGACCCGTGAGATTTTGAACACTTGCTGACCCGACCCGATCCGACCCGTGACATTTTGAATACCACGTGACCCGACCCGCGGGTCGGGTCATGACCCGCGAAAAGCCCTGAATATTTCAAAAACTATTCAACACTCACTTTTGTGCCCCGCAGCGATATGTGGCATGGATGTAGTGGGAATGAACGGATGCGGGCATTCGTATACGGATTTGGCGATGTTAGTGTTTGAATATTATACCAAAGGAGTATCATTGAGTATTAGTACAAGAGAAGCCTTTGGGTAAGAGAGCGGGAAGTGTTTCAAGTGTCGGGTTCACGAATCGGATGCGCGGGTCCGACCCGCGGGTCAGCAAAAAACAACTCGCGGGTCATGCTGGCCCGACCCGCTAGTGATCCGTTTCTCCCCGGTCATGACCTGACCCGGCCCATCAGCTGTTCATCCCCTCTTAACCCGACCTGACCCCCGTGAATTTGAAAAACTCTCGACCCGACCCGATCCGACCCGTGAGATGTGAAAACATTCTTGACCCGACCTGACCCAACCCGCGAGGTTTGAAAATCTCTTGACCCGACCCGACCCGAACCGTGAGATGTGGAACACTTCCTGACCCGATTCGACCCGACCCGTAACATTTTGAGCACCCCATGATCCGCGAAAAGCCCCTATTAAAACACCACTAAATTCATACGCATGCCCGCTACTACAGCCAAGCCACATTTCGTTGCGGGGCACAAGAAGGAGTAACTAATTGGCTTCGAAGTGTCGACCCACGAACCAGATCCGCGGTTGAACCTACGGGTCAAGGCAAATGGTTTCGCGGGTCTAGATGACCCGACTCGCATGAAACCCGTGTCTCACGGGTCGATCGGGAGGTGGCGGGTCGGGTCGGATCAGGAGGTTTTTAAAATATCGCGGGTAATGGACGGCATGAGCGACGTTCATCACAACAGAGTCGCGTGAGGAACCCACGTGTCCCGAGCGTGACGACGAGGCTGCAGGTCTACTCTGAGAGCGATTGCCTACATGTGGTTGCTTAGAAAGGCCCGCCAAAGAGGGAGAGGAAAAACAGTTGTCTCCGCTTCTAGCCGAAGTTTTATTAGTCGCTTGAGTCTGGAACGACAACCACACGGCATCAATCGGGGCAACAGGGGCGGGCGTCGTGGCCAAAACACCAAGATAAAGCGTGGGCATGATCCGGGGGTACTGGTTCATCCGTACGCTACGACGAACCAGTCTCAATACCGAAAACAATATTCGAAGCCAAAATGTTATCGAAACCTGTAACGCTAAAAGTGAAACCTGAAACCAGCCACTCTCAAAAACAAAGACCGAGAATAATCAGAGAAGGGCGTCCCGTTGGATACTCCCAAAATATGTAACCGTTGAAACGCGGTGGTTCCGTCGCCGTAGTCAAAGTGGCTGCAGATGAGGCGAAGGATCTGGTTGAAGGCCTTCGATCCGCTGGCGTGGGCACCAAGGCTCGCCTCTACCCGGGCGAAAAACTCGTCGAATACGACGGTGAAGTCGGAGGAAGAGGGGCGATCAGCGATGATTGATTTCCTATCCAGTGTTTGGAGGGATGGTTCCCAACCTCGGGTCCAGACGTCGGCCGCGAGGCCGCTGATACATCGGTCATCGCTCATATATAACTAAGATGCCAGCCAGGGCTCGTTTTAGGCTTCCAATGAGCTGTTGTACCGCTCCCATTCTAGTGATTGCAGAGCGGAAAGGAAGTGCCACAACATGGTTGATTTTGCGCAAGTCGATAGTGATGTAGTTGCGCTGTCCTGCTGTTTGGTACTAAGCCGGGATGCTTATCGGACAACAAAACCAACAAAAGGGGCAGAATGGGGCTGCCCCGACTTCTATAATGCAGGTCGAGCTACATGAGTACAATTACTCACATATTTTGATGTCTTCTCTTGACGATTCCCAGGTTCCTGGCTCTGAGAGTGTGGGGGGTTGTAGAAATCATTTGTTTATCGGCGTTTCATCAGAAACACGCCTCCTCGCCAATAGAGGGCAAACGGAGATACTATGAATACCATGGCACGAAAGCCCACCTTCAAGGGCCGTATGTGCAGATGCATAGAAACCAGGACGGCGTAAAATATATCCAGAAATTTCTGAGAAATAAATGGATCGAAGATACGGCGCTTCACAACCCACTTCCACATCTCTATAGCTTGCAAGACGAAGGCCGGATAAGCCCAAACAAATCTGCATCCTATAGAAAGCAGGTTTGTTATGAAAGGCACTCGTGGGATCGAAAGATAAGATACGCGGCATGCAGCGTGGCAGGAAAAGGGTCGCGAAGAAACCAAACAATGAAATAAGAACGCCACGAGCTCGAGTGTTGTAATGATATAGCACGTGTTGTATTAACTCCGGTCTACCATATAATGTGGAAGAGAGAAAAATATACAAAAAAAGGACGATCTACGCATGCATGCCGGATTCGCAGAAGGGAGCGGAGGCAAAGCAGAATAAAGGGCACGGTAGTCCAGACCCAAGGATGATACGCCAGGAGGAGTGATATTAAAAACGGTGGTCTGGCGGAACGGTGCAAAGCGGTGGAAAAAAATATCTTTGTCAACGGAAAAACACGACCCAAGTGGGAAGAGAGAAGGGCGTTCGATAGCCGAGGAAGCCAAAGTCTAAGGGAACGACATGCAGCACACCCAGACGAGGATGACACGGAGAAGTTTAAACTAAAATCTGAAAAATCAGAAGAAGGGGGGGGGTTCGTGCTGAGGCAGAGGGAACGGATAGAAACACACCAAATACGCACGTAAAGACCAGCCATACGGCTCTACGTGAGGGAAGAAGCCCAAGGCGTACGGTGTCACGTATTGTGCAGAAAGAAGAACGACTGCGAAGCAGGAAATAAAGGAAAACCATAAAAACGGCACGCCCAAAACGCTCGAAGGGGTGTTGGAGGAAAAACGTCTTGCGGAAAACAGAAAAAAATATGGCATGCTTTTCCCCTACCACTCCGTAGGTACAAGGTGAGGGAGGGGGGCAGGGAGGGGGGTAGAAAAGCCGAAAAATGCCTTGAAAATCGTCTGCCAACCAGGAATGCTATAAAAAATCTCGCAATGTGATGCCTACTCCCAAAACGAAAGGAAGGCAACAGATAAACCGGGGGACCGAAAGAAGAATATTGCCCCAAATAAAAGAGGTGACAGAGGTGACGCGTAGAACGCAAAAAAAACAAAAGGGATATCACAGGTGGACAATCGTGGAGGAATACGCGCTCGCTCCGATGAAAAAGACGGGCGTTCAAGCGTCGGCAGGGGTGCCTAACGCTCAATAAAATAGTTAGTAATACTCGAAGCACCAGCAGACAGCGGGTGAGGGGCTGAGCTAAATCACCAACACGGGGCATCCAAACTGACCAGAAAGAAAATCGGGAAACGTAGTGAGGTCGCCTTTTTTGGGGTTTGGTCGTCAGACGCGAGAAAACAAATGAAACATCCAAGAAATACTTGGGGGAAGAAAGCGGCAGTCAACGCTGCACCCGAACCAAGTGCGGGGGCGAGAAATGTGTTTATCCGGATGCAACGAACGTTTCGGGTCTTCCGCTTGAAAAATACGAGAGATGACATGAACAATTCGTCGAGGAGGAATACGTATAAAAAACAAGCCGAAATCAAGAAAAGCGAAAAGCATAACGAGACACCCGAGTCAAATACAGGAGCGAGAGTAGTGGCGGTATTATTGCTAGTCTGGTCTCAATGAACGCTCAACACTTTTAGAACCGGAGTTCCGTTTTGGGGACAAACCACTCAAATTTCAAGTAGTTTGTCCCCGAAACAGGACTGCGGTTCTAAAAGGGTTAAGGGCTCGGGGCAAAAATATGCGAGAGAAAACGAGGAGAAGAAAAAATCGAGGAAGAGCGCCTTAAAGGAAGCCAACTTCTGAAAGAAAAACAGCATGGACTGAACGAATACACAGGCATACCTGGTGCCAGCCTAGGCGTCTACGAATAAGATATTATAGGCGGCCAAGCATTAAGTCGCTCAGATGCATACTACGATTGATAGAATAATCATGTTCTGGCCATTTTCGTTTTTAACTCACAGGCTTTCCAAAGACCAACCCAATATCGATACTCTCGGTTGTTTTGCAATGTTTTTCGAACAACGCTTGCTTACGATAGGCCGAGCTTAAGCGTCCGTTGTTCTGCGGCAGAATCAGTGTTCGGGAAAGTTTCAGACCTTCTCAAGCTAAATGCTACCTCTTTCTGCAATATTTCGATCAAATATTGTTGTCATTCGACACATCAATACCGTGGCGACCTAGAGAGGAGTAGTGGGAGGACATACACGACAAGCTTCCATGCATTGACACGGTACCGAGTTTTTTGCAGTACTCAGACGTAGATTCCATGCTTCTACGGACTCATGATTCAGAATGGTGCTTTGCTGGGACGATTTCTATCTAGATATTAATAGTTCAAAAGTAAGCTCCTGTCATTATGAAGCGTCAATATGTCTGATATTTGTAAACAAGCTTCTTACTACCTACGACGTGTTTTCAGTCGAAGCGCAAGTAGAATGGTGTATTCTTATGCATCTCCCAGCCACTCAGCAGTAGTATGTACGTATCCTACCGTACTTTGGTTTCACACTATTACGGGGGACCATAGTTAACAGGACCTATGGCATAGATAAAAACCTATATGTTTGACCATTTTTACTAACAATATTTGATCCTGTTAACTATGGTCCCCCGTAATACTAGCCATTCAATACGACACTGTCTGTTTTTTTTGTTGCCTCGAAGTGCTGCTGTGTATTTCCGGCGAATGAAGTACGATGTATCGAGGGGTTCTACGATAGAGTTCACCCATTTGTTTCTGAGGCTCCTCACTTGAGGAGCTCCATATACGCCACCCGAAAACTGATTTCAGCAAAAACTAAATTGCACCCCGATGAGGAATCTCATGGCCCGAGCAAGTATACAAGAACATCATTTTTCGAAACGAGATTGGCATTTCGGCGATTTCGGGTGAAGGAGTCCCCTTGTTCAGAAAACGTTTCAGCGGAAATGTGCTACCTCTATCGTAGAAAGCGTCTATCCCACAATAATATAGAGAGAGGCATTAAAAACACTCTCTGGTAACAGCTAGTAGGAGAAAGTATCGATATACTTCGTAAGAATACAACAACACGCTGGACGGCGATTGCAAGGAGAGAAGGGGCAGACACACTGCATGAGCCGGTGAGCCCTTCAATCATATGCTTCGTATATCTACTTATATGTCACGCACTGCACACAACGTGAGATCCCAAATTCCCTGTTGGCCTACGCCCCCGAAACTTTCACGTTTTGGCGCTACTGCTCCGTATGCGACAAACGGAAGGAGGTTGAAGTATAACGCCGGTTGACCGTGCAACCCCTCCCCCCCCCCCAAAGCACGTCGCGGTCTTCCAGTTGAGTGTGACGTCAATGGCTCGGTCTCCAAGCCGTTTCCTGCCCTACACCAAGCAGAATCAGGAATGATCCAACACGCTTAAAGATGCTTGTTCCCGTAGGGTTCATCAACCATCCTAAGAACACCCCCTTTGCCGCCACCGCGCAAGTAAGTGCCGATCGCAACAAGGGGTCAACATGGAAGTCAGGGCAACGATAGGTACACCAACGCTAACATGGACCAGACCTAGTGAATCCCACCCCAAGGCCACTAGAACCCGGCAGTGTACAACGTAAGACCCTCATAGACTGCTCCCGCGGTGTGATGAAGGTTCCTGCCTACGCTTACTTTCCTCGCTTTGCGCCTGGATAGAAAAATGGACGCGTCTCAACACCGCACCCTCGCTGACGGCATACGTACCGGTAGAAATATCAGCAGTACGCTCGTACTCGTAGAAGCACTGGCGCTGATGAAGCACGTACTACGTGCGCCTTGGACACTCAATCGAGTATGTGATCAAGAACGAATATCACTACGAAGTAGTCCTACTGGGTTATTATGTTGATGAGCATCGGTCATCCATCAAGCACATACATGAGACCACAGAACACAGAAGACAGCAGCTGCACGGGTTCCGCCATTGCCCAGGAAAGAAAGGCGGGGGGTTGGGATCGAGGCTGGGCTCAGCCCGGGATTGTCTCTCTATGTTTGTTCCCCATGCATGTTCTGCAGTCACTGCAGTTGCAGCAATTGCCAACGGTACCCGTGTCCAGCCCTCGTCCAACTGCCATGAATATCACCCCTGAAGCCTCTCTCCGCGACAGCATCTCGTAGTACTCCACGTACGCCTGATGACGGAAATTCGCGCAAACTCTGGAGCCAGTCAATGCTCAAGCAAACGTCACGGGGGCGTTCGTCAGGCGTCCTCGAAAACGCGCAGGGCGACAGCTACAAGAGGGGCATACCTACAGCAGTATTGTGTGAAGATCATAACGTGGGAGACTTACAACCTCATCCAAAACCTGGCCTGGAGACATAATTTTCGCTCAGTCTGGTGAGAGACTCCATGGCCGAAGTGTCAAAACTCGACAGTTGCTCAGAAATGGAGCTCCATCGGCTATGAGGGACTTTCCTGAAAAGTGCTGCATTTGGTCGCCGCATTGTCAAGGCAAATCTCTCTGTACGCTGGCGGGCCCGCATGGGCTCTCCGTGTCCGCGTTCCGTTTTTTCGTGTCCTTTCTAACTCAACCAGCTCTCAATTTGGCGGTTCCGCTGCCAACACACTCCCCTCCCGCCCCCTGACCGTCTTTTGAAATAGAACTTGAGGCTCACTGATCGTCGTCGCCGCTATGCATCGCTCTCCTAACCTTGCCTATCGCGTGGTGAACAGCGTGCCCGACCGGGGAGCACGACGTCGGGGTCGAACCGGGTCATTGCCGGTGGCAGTGCGCCCAGGTCAATGCGTACGCATCATTTACAGCTTCGACCCCCGAGTCAAATAATTTCCCGGCAGACCTCTCTATATATGGGGTACACGTGGACGACAAGGTGTGATACGTACGTACGCCTTTCAAACAAACGAGTTGCCGGGATTCTCAACAGCAGTAGGAAGATTTCCGCTCGACGAAATGTGGCCTTCGACTCTGGGAGCCACGGTGGTGCCGGCCAAGACCACCTCCACCCAAGCTTCTTGGAGCTTCCGGAGGTAGTACAGTAGTAGATTTCCCGACGTTGCGGAGGTGTTTTCCGCAATGCATTACCGGGAACCTCTTATATTTACGGTTTCGACAGTGTTCTCAATTTTTCGGGAACAAACAATTTTTCATCACTACAACCCGAGGAGCCTTGGGACTTGCCATTGCACGGATTGTAGGTAGTTCAGAACAGGTTCCCACTATGAGAAGATCCATACATCACCCGAAACCCAACCGTCCAAACATGCGCTTGGTCCTACGGATTAGAACTTGCGATGGCTGTCAGCATGTCACGTCTATATGTTCACTTCAAGTGGGATTGTAAGGACGCCACGCTTCGCCATCCTTGTAGGAGTGCAAGCGTGCGCTGGAAGGTCATGATTCGTTGTTCGAAGATAATAGACAGAAGAAGTCTCGAAACGTACTCACACGCCAGTTTCCTTAATCAACAAGTAACAATGAGTCAGAAACTTGGGAATATCCACATCATCACGACTTCTCTGACCACCTCTAGGCGGTTGGCTGCGGCAACTGCAACGCCATGCGTTCGTATATAATGTCGTTTCGTTCTGCAGACACCTGGCTGTTTAAACTCGGCTACATGTGCAGGGGGCTCGACAGCAAATATGCAAGCTTGAACCGAATGGCGCCAAAGTTAAATCCAGGAATAATGTATGCCTCTCGCTAATACCACGTATAGGTCCTGCGTGAAAAATGCATTGACCCATGCATTGACCCGTCAGTGTGAACGAGTATGCCGGGTCTAAAAGCCGGAGTGGGTAGCCGAATAATTTGATATCTGTAGTGTATTTTATAGGCGCTGCCGATGACTGCATCGAACGAACCAAGAGGGCAATTCCCCCGCCGTTTCTTCTTCCAGCGATTTCCCGGTAAAAATTAACGCTCGCTTTCCTGACGGTCGTTTGCCAACCAGTATACAGTTTGGTTTATTGCGGCACCGTTAACATTGTTGGGTTGGGCGAGGATAGCAAGTGGTGGGTCTACAGGTACCCTAGATACCGTAGCATGGTTCCTACTTTGGCCTTAAGGGGTGAGGAGCGCGAAGAGGAGGAATAGAAACCGCGATTGCACCAAGAGCGATACGACATTGCGAACGCTTCCAACTGCCGACGCAATGATTTGTGCGAAAGAGGTTGTGCTGACAGTCAGACCTAGTTGACGACAATATTATCGACCTTGTCGAAAACCTGTGAGATGGTGGCAACGGAAGCAAGGGTGCATCGCTTAAAACCGCTTGTGCCCTTCTGGAGCTGTGTCGGCCAACAATGGGTACCTACGCCACACAACCTCGAGCGCTGCACTTGCAGAAGCGGAGTTTGAAGTCACTACACCGAAGCTGACGATATAGAGCAGTGTGAAATTGCCCCCGATCACAATCCTCACCAAAACAGTGCTGTGCTGGTGCTGTAGTCGGCGATTCTAGTTTCATTCGGTGTTTCCGAACCAACCTGGTGTCGTATCTCGTGTGGGTGTCGATTGCTGCTGTTTGGTGGGTTTCTAGCACCGAATTCCATATTTCAAAGGTTATCATAGGACCCCCTTCCCAGCCGTCGGGCCTCAGACAATGAAAATTGAGTCCGAGTCAGTTTGGAGTTCCGAGTCCCATGGTACCACAAGCTGAAATTACGGAGTCCTAGCTAGTCCCCAGGGTGCAAGGGGCTGGAACAGCTGAGTACTCGCATGTCCGTAGTGTATCACAGGGGCACCAGAAGAAGCTGAAATGGCTGGGTCTTCGTGAGTCCCCAAAGCACACAACGCTAAAATGGCTGAGTACTCGCGAGCCCCCAGGGTGCAAGGAACGGACACGACTAGACCTCCCCAGTCCCGCAGCATCCAGAGATGACAGAGCCCCCTCCCCGGTTCCGAAATTTCTCCGTATCGAGGCATCCCACAGTAGGGGTGCACCAGAAGTTCCTGAGTCCCTAACATTAGGAGCTCAACATCTCACCCGATACAATACTTGGAAGAAATTCGTTCGTGCCACCCGACCGGCACTTGTAGGCGCTAGTCCTAAAACGAATATAGGAGTAAAATTTTCATCCTAGCTGGTGGTTCCTCACTTAAGGAACTCAATTGGCCAGAAACCTTTATCCCACAAAGTGTAACCCTTACCACGGGGTGACTCTATCTCTACCACTCCGACCGCCCGGGGCCGAACGAAATGATCCGACAGTTCGATACCGCCCCGCATCGTGTGGAAGCCCCAAGCCCACTGACTATCACTGATCGACTTGGGTTCGGGCCGCGACGCACGCGGCGCACGTTGACCATCGGAAACCCTCCCAGTCCCGCCGCACGCAAAGATAATAGGGCCCTATACCCGGTTCGGAAACCCTCAGTATTTCTACAACTCCGGCAACCCGGAGATGCATAATGCAACCCCCAGGGGTCGATACCGCTCCGTACAGTTTGGAAACCCCACATCCATCGGCCGATCGTTGATTGGCTGGGGCTTGAAAGTAACGCCAGCTCCACCCGGGGACAGTAGGACCTCCTCCCTGTACCAGATGTTCCTCCATAACTATATTATTCCAACTCCAGCGGACGAAAACCGCGTTCTCTCATGTCGACACTAATCCGCATGGTGGGGGAATCCCAACCCCATCGGACGACCGCTGATTGTCTGGGGCTCGAACATAAAGCCAGTCCTACCCATGGCCCCTAGGTTCCCCTCCCACGATCAGAATTTCCTCCATACCTCTACAGCCCGCCCAAAGGGCGACGAGAACCGAAACACCCGGGGTCAACACCGATCCCCACGGTGTGGAACTCCCACCCCCCTCGGCCGATCGCTGTTTGACGGGGGCTCGAAAACAAAGCCAGAACCACCTATTACGGGGGACCATAGTAAACAGGACCAAATATTGTTAGTAACAATATATGAATATGTAGGTTTTTTGTGGGTACCATAGGCCCTATATACTATGATCCCCCGTCATAGGGAGGATAGGGACCCATCTCCGAATAATAAATTCTACGATATCATTACCACTTAAACAAACCGTGGACCAAAACGGTATACCCCCCATGTCGATGCCGCCCCGCACGGTGTGGAACCCTAAACCCCCCTGGTTCATAGCTTATTGGTCGGGGTGGTCATGAGGTGCGGTGGCACCTAGGGAGGATAAGGCCTCGTCCCTGCATCATGAATCCTTCCATATATATATTCACATCTCCGACAAATCGGTGATGAAATATGTGATCTTCAGGATCGCTTCTGCCCCGCACGGTATAAAATCCCAACCTCGCTGACTCTATTACTGATTGCTTAAGGTTCGTGAGGCCAGCGCCATCCGAGGAGGATAGCGTGTCATTCATAAACCGTTCTATGCATTCGCAACTCCGACATGACGGAAACGAAAACGGCGATCTCCCGAGAGAATACCGCCTAGCACGGTGTTGAAACCCCAACCCCCTCCGGTTCCTAGTCTATTCTTAGTTGAGACGGTTATGAGGTTCGTCTGCACCTGGGGAGGATACGAGCCCATCCCCGGATCATTATCCTTCGACGTGTCTGGAAATCCAACAAATAGGGGATGAAAACAGTGACCCCCCGAATCGATACTGCCCGGAACAGATTGAGGATCTCAACCCCACTGGTTCTATTACTGACTGGCTGAGCTTCGTGGAGCCAGGCCCACTTGGGAATCATAAAATGCCAGCCCCGCAATATAAACACTTCCACGTATTTACGGCGCCAATATACTGGTGACCGAAATGACGAACCTCCGGGCCGATACCGCCTCGCACGGTGAGGAAGTCCAGAACATGGATGCGAACATACAGGTGCATTTTCGGCATCATGAAGTGTACGTTTTGGGATGGATTACCGGTTGCCACATCCTTCCTGTCGTGAAATCTACGAGTAGCGGATGCATTTTGTGTTTGAGACTGGGGTATGTATCTCAGGAAGTCCTTCGACCCAGGGATAATTCTTGGAACAAACCGATACCCTATTAATAGAAAGAAAGCGGAGCTTGTCGTCCGTACAAGGTTGTGGTACGTACTAGTTCCGAAGAAACCTACACAGGCTCAGGGCCAAGTGGCGACGGCACGCCACGATGCATGCTACGGTACAGGTTAATCAAAACAATCGAAAGCGCTCCTCGGTTGAAGAGCTGCACGTCTCATCCAAAACTGGCCCTGAGCAAAACCTGATGCCTAAAAACCCAATGAACAACCCCATGACGTACGTACATATATATGCGAATAATGATTTACGTAGCGGATCATATGCGTAGCACACCAGCAATAATATTGGGTACTTTTGCAGTTGAGGAACTTAATCAGTCGGCAAAAAAACGCTACAAAGTAAATGCTACCCCTAGCGTTTCGCGTATCCCAGAATAATTGTCTGGCGTTACGGAGCGTTGGTCGGAGGGCAGGTATCAGCCTTACATATTATATGTTGTATAGAACACTTGTGCACTTCGCCCCCACGCTCGCCGCCCTCTTTCTCGGAGACTTATTCATTCGATGTGGCTCCGGTTCAGCCTCTCACGTCGACAGCATGCGAAGGGTTTTCTCATCGCCGGCACAACAACCACATTAAGTACTCTCCTCGCAAACGCTAATCGCACTATCGCTGACAATATATGCACTTTATCTGAGCCCATAACGGTGACATGGAGCTTACGATGAACGCTCATTAAATCCAATGAATATGCCTTGGCAGTCCGACGGGGTGGCCGTAAAAACCTACGAAAAGTGTCAAGAAACCCCTAACGTGTCACGATTTGTCATGGAAGCTCCCAGGGCGTTCAGGAAAACGTCTCCCTAACATAACGTATATAACCGCTGACTACCGCGGGGACGCTATTCTCCCTCACCAGGGTTGTCGCTAAATAAACAAAGTCACCTCTCTCTTCGGAATGAATGTCGGTTCTGAAAACCGTTTCTATGCATTCGTACATGGGGCTGTAATCGAGTTACGATTGAACGTTCATACCTCATTTTACCAAAGAGCCAACGCGGCTAGTGAGAAACAACGCGATGGGCAGCAAACTGGACGTTACTTTATATACAGATCGCAATAACAATTGCTTCGACCTGGCCCGATTTTCAGTCCCAGCTACTGGGAGTTACGTTGGAGCGGGCCCGGAATTATGGGCACCGTAACTTGACACTTTATAGGAAATCACCTGGCGTGCCCGTACTCCCTCTCAATATTACGGTTTACTCGTGCCACTACAGTAGTTCTATAGGGAACGCGGCACGTCTACTAGACGCCGAACAGTTGGAGTTCTCATACTAAGTATCGCACACCTCGGTTTGATAATCGATTCCTACTTCATGATTTTCAAAGCCTTGCGAACACCCTCTAAGACACAGCCAAAACGATGATGCCGAACATACTTCGATTCTCTGCCGTCCGCTCGTCACTATGGACTAACGGCGGGATTTGGTATAGCCATATATTTCAGTCGAAGGATGTGAAGGTGTAGTAAGCAAAGGGGAACACACAAAGCTTGCAGAATTGTGGGGTCATACCTTTGAAATTATTGTGGTCCAAAGAGGGACCCTCGTGTCCCCCCCTCCTTGCACCACGGTGCCGTTAGCCCCAATGGCGTGCCCGAAAGCCTAATTTGGGTGTGTGTGCGCTCTGCATGGGCTGTGGACGTCTTGGAATCGCCGTAGTTCGGTTTGAGACAGGTTGCGGCACGCGCGGGTACCACCCTCGGATTGGCTTCCCTACCCCCCGTTTGATGAGTTCCTATTCGTTTCCATGGGTTGGTGCCGCGCTGAGAGTTGGTCATAGTCATCACTGAGCCAGGTAAGACAGATATTTATGAAACTGCTAAGGCAATCTGGAAATAGGCAGATCTCCGCTCGGGGATTTTTTATTCTATAGGGTACCGTCTATTAGGTCCGACCAAGAAGGCTTAAGGTGTGCCGTCTTCTGGCACTTCTTCCAGCCGATGTTCTTCTCGCTGTTGTATGGTTCCTCTATTGCGGGGCTCCGACACTTTACGTCTCTCTTTCCCATTCCACACGGTGTCCCCTCTGCTCCTCGTCATCGAGGTTCGGAGATTAAGGAGGAGGTATACACCTCACCAAAAGTACGCGTTGACAAAACCTACTCAAACGTGCCATATCGATGGACAATGCCATCGCCTACGTGTCGTAATTCAGCGATGTTAGATGGTGCCTCCGTTGAGGAGCAACGTCAACCCGAAACCGAAATTGTCAAAATGTGCTACCCCTTCCGTAGCCCGCATCACGCACCAAACATCCGTCCATCTGAGTGATCAAATACGCTAGCGTTGTGGGCCAAGTCGTGCATAGGGTGCGGTTGGGTCATGCGGAAGTCGCGGTGGAGCCCGAGCTCACCATGAGGCGGAACATATTTCCTTCGCCAGGTACAAATTATCAACTGGGAGAGAGGGCCTTCGTCCTCTCACCCCTGGACCCTAAGAAGGCATCCAAAATATAGTTTCATGGGTCTCATACGGGAAAACTCAAACTTTCCGCCGCTATATCAGCGTATGAATTTGCAGATAGATACGTCAATCATTCAACCTGACTGTATTTGATAAAAGTTAAAAAAAACACGCTGTGAGAAAAGCTGGCACCCGCTCTGGTCGTTCCACACCCATGGAAATCTTCATCCGATCCGAATACCAAGAAATGCTACCGATGTGAAACGATAACCCAGTAGAAAGACTAAACAACGAGTGTATTCATCGCCCTCTCTACTATAAAATATCAGTCCTGCAAACGAAACAGAAAATCCAAAATACTAACACGTACCGCTCAGAGAAATGTAACCACCACAAATTTTCCAGTATATTGGAAGAGAAGGTGTACAGTGTGGCCGATGGGTCAAGACGTGAGAGGAAAATGAGTAAACATGAGTGACCAAGTATGTCCTCCGACTGTAGTAGATAGATGTACTACGCGCACGCCACGCATACAGTAGCATTCTCTCTCTACCCTGGATCATTTAATGTAAGTATTGGATGGGATAAGGCCTCCTGCGCCGGGCAGGAGGTCCCCCGTCCGGTATGTTCCTCCGCGCTGAGTAAAGTGGCGAATCACAAACTCTGCGCGGGGTTAGTACCTGTAAAAGATCTGGGTATACACACCGAAGAATACTAATCCTACTGCCGGGTGGGTGGGATGGTCTCAAGAAATGGCGCGGCCAACTCTACTCCCGAGGTTTCGGGAGCGAAAGGAAGAAGTGACCTCGAGTCGATACAAATCCCGAGACATTTCGATATAATCAATGGTTCCATTATTTGTGCCAAACTGGAGTCCATGGATTGGATCACCATTTTACTCAAGTATTCTCTCTCTACCGTGGATCATTTAATGTTAAGTATTGGATAGGATGAGGCCTCCTGCGCCGGCCTGTGGTCCCGCCCATACTTCGTTACGCCTCCTTTCAGATTGCCTTTGTAGTTGACCGCTGGTCCGGGGCAGAATAATCTCACCCAAACTTCTATCACCTGAACCCAGTCCTTACCCAGACACGCCGCAAAATCCTTTCTGAACTCCGGCGACAACGGTAGCTCGCTAGCTTCGCGTAGCTCTGGCCACGTTTCTTCTTGCTACCCTGTACTTGTCCACTCGAGGTAGCCCCTATGTAATACTTCGTAACTGACTCTGTCTTCCAGTCACCAATTTTCATGATCTCGTCCACAGCCGTCCCGGCCAGGGATTTGCTGAGCGAGCCTCCCACTCGAAATGAGTACATCGTGAAGTGGTTCGGCAGGTCTGCCATTCGCAGATAGTAGCTCTGCAGGTTTGCCGTCATACGGGCCGCGGAGAGAGAGAGACGGCCCCGGCCACCTTCTGACGTAGCAACGGGGAAGAGGTGCCCTGTGTTTAAGTTCCACCCAATCCGCTGTGCGGCCGAGATGTACGCCGTAACCAACCGAAAGGCGCAAATCGCCGGGCAGTCCCGGTCCGCTAACACTAGATATATTACGCGCAAGCCAAGGATACCTGTCAAAAGCATGTTAAATATACACGATGCATACTATATGCTCTAAAATGGCTGTTGCTTCGAACAACTTTCGACCCTATGGAAGAGCCCCCTGAAACTGGCGTGATTGAACACGTGAACCGCTCTGTCATGCTGAAAGCTTCCCGATAATGACGGGTTCAATACACCGAATGACGCAATATGGCTGCCGAACTCGCTCGAAGGAGGTCGTGTGTTTGGCTGGGTATCTAAGCTACGGCACTCCTCTACTCGGACGTGCAGTGTTGTAGTGACTTACACATCAACTACATAAAACAGGTAAAGGACACCCCACCATAACCCCAACTATGTGGCCATGTACTGTATTGACGCCGCGCAAACCTTAAAAGGATGCAAACAGCCGGGCGTGTAGCGTGTTGAAGATATACCTGGTATCCGCCTACGGAAAGTACTGCCTGGACCGAAACGCCTCCAACAACCGCACCCCTAGTCCTCTGCCCGCTTGAAGCATCCGAGCGAGGTCGAGCAGACGCGAGCCATTTTCGAAGTGAGTACTAACCGCCAGACAGCGCTACAGAACACGTACACTCGCTGCGGGTAGCAGCTGTGCCGGCCCACAGAGCTACATACTAGCGTTTGCCCCTACTCACCCTGTATGTAGGAAGCATACGCGTGCACACGGCCTGCAACCCCCCCCTGACCACCCCTCCTTCCCCCAAACAGACCTACGGTCCAGGCATCTTCGGTCTCGGTGGACACCCGTGCATGTAATACAAAATACAAGGTTCCCCTCCGGGATGTGGGTGACGTGAAATCCCGGGGGCGTCGCAAGACGAAAATTGAGTCACAGGTAACAACAACCGTGTAGCTGTTCTTGGTAGAAACGGGGGCATAAAATATATCATACCAAGTGCTGCAAGCGCACCCATAAACACGGCACAAACAGCAAGCGTACCAATTGCAGGCATTCTAGCTTAGACAGGCCTGAAGGAAGCACGCGCGTATACGAACTCGATACCGAGTGGCAGCCTCTCTAATAGAAATAGCCGCCGAAGTAAATTCGAGTCACGTGGGCAACTACTAGACTCACAGCGTGCATGGAAAATGTAAAAACACGTAAAATTGGAAATAGAACCCCACACCGAAAAAGCAAACGGAAATATTTGCGGGTTGCGCCGGCAGCCGGTATATCTGAGAGCCAGGAAAGTTTTCAACGGGCTTCTGCCTGCAGCAATATCCAGAGTTCACAGGTACATACGCGTCATGGGTACGCGCGTATTTTCCCATGGGACGAGGAACCTGCCGATGTTGCCTTAGGTGTGGGGAAAATGATACCCAGCATTTTTTTGTACTGAAGCAGTTCACGTTGATGACAAACATATGCTTGTACGCAACCGGCCTTCAGACGGAACGAGAACCGCTCGTGGTACGCAGGTAGGTCTTAAATATTCAAATATTCGCTGCTGTACAAGGTACGTGCCAGGCACTTTTTTTTTTTTTTTTTTTCTCATCCCATTCATTATCTTCGCACATCTTCTTCTCTCTCTCCTTCCAACTCGTAACTCAGATCCGGGGTCACATAGTAGGCTCTTCTCCCCCCTTCCCGCTACGGTACGTGCCTTCATTTTTATCGCGAGAAGATTTCAGCATTTTCTTCCCTCGTCGACTCGCATCGAATTGTGCCTATGTACCTTCAGCTTTAGTTATCCTCATCATGCGAGGTACACGGGATGCATATCCAGCACGAGGCCGTCTAAAACCCGTGGTACGCGCGATGTAAGTATCACTACTCCTGTAGTATCACATACACAGCTTGTCAAAATGTCTTTCGACGAAATCCTCCCTCTCACAGCTCGTGTTTGTTAATATATACCAAGTATAACAACTCACAACGCAGGGATAAACAGACCGAGCCAGCTCAATACTCCAGAGGCTGTATGACGACAACCATACGGCAGTATCTTCTGTACCAAGGTCTACAGCACACATTAAGCCCTGCGGGAGTACACCAGGATATGGTCTCTCCTACAACCCAGCAGCTAAGGTATTTCCGTCGATGACCACATACGCCATGGTCGTCGCTGGCATAGTAGCGCTGATGCACCGGCAGGGGTGAGAGTTGTGCGGATATGTTGTCTTGCGCGGATTGCACTTTCGAAGCACTTCATACTTAGCCGCGGGGACCCTGAGCGAAGACGACACCCAGGGGTCCGGCCACACGGTCTGAAAGATGATAGAGAACGTAGGTATCCACCGAGCAGGCAAGATCAGGGGGGTACGAGGTAAGTGTAAATGCCTTGGAAAAAATGCCGACCGTTTGGGGGGTACGGTAGTTGTTACTCTTTCTCCAGGTACCTGGTAGAGACGGCTGTACCATGTGTTCTCATTTTATATACAGCAGGAATTGTTACGCTACGTACGGTACGCACGTACGTGGGTATTGGGACGTGTAGTCGCTATGCTCCTGGTCACATTCTAGGAGAACACAGGGGAACAAGACACTGCAATACGAGGACAATAGATCCGCAATAATAGTTCAAACACTGGCGTAACTGCAGTAGTATGCTCCGTGTATAGGCACTGAAGCGATACTCACAATCTTCCTGCGATCCGCGGATGGAAGCCATGCCCGTCATGATTCGGTTTCCATCGCCGTCCCGGGTCGCCACCCTCGTCTCGCCAAGTATTCCGGTGGAATCCTGGCTTACGTCGATCTTATTTATGGCCAAGTTCATCTGCCAGGTCAGGTGGTCGGGTAGATCAAACCGGTCGGTGGGGTCACGCGTGGCGACCTGGTGCAGTCTTCCGTGACTCAAGCGGATCGTAGTCTTCGGAGCCACAATCTGGAAAGACCCGTGCTCGGACTGATGGTCGAAGAGGCCTCCGTCCTTCATCGAAGCCTGAGCCACGTACGCCTTGCACTCCTCCATGTTGGTCGCGGTGGGGTCGCCGAGGATCCACTCGTCCATGCCCAGGTGAACTTCTTGCAGCCTCCGACCCTGCTGCGCGTATTCAAGCTTCTTTTCCTCCCAGTACTTCTCGAACCCGAAGGACCTGCAGGCGCCGGGGAGGTTGACCGCCGAGACCGACAACCCCGGGCCGAGCGAAGCCGTTCCCGGCGAGAGCAGGCCCTCCTCTCCGTCGAGAGTAACGGCCAGTGCACCGTCCGCTAGGCAAGGGGATACTCCTGTCGGACAGGCGCTGTTCAGGTTGCGAGGGTCCTTAACTGCAATGACAACTGTATGCTCGAGGCCGTCGGCGTCAGCGATGAGGAGAGAGAGGCCCGTGATGTACGTTATCTCCGGTAGAGACGGGACGGGAGCCGTCACTCGCATGTTAAGGTGCAGCGAAGGGAGGTCGGATACCAGGGTGTACCACGCGCCGTCCTCACCCGTGAAGTCAAACTTCTGTCCGAGAAATCCAGTCATGTGAGGGTCACCTATGTCGTTGACGGACAGGGCATGCCAAGCATACAGTTACTAGGGTCCTGTTGCACGACGCAGACGGGGAGCAGGCGTCATGCGTGGACAGCTTCCATGGTACACTGTTGTACTCGATGTATGCACAACTGGTCTTTTTTCTCTCGCTTCGTGCTGTCTACAAAATTTACACATACGACTCGAAGGACGATTTTCATACGGGTTCGGTACGCTGCTAACCGCGACAGTCACGACAACCACTGCAATGTACGACATAGCGCGCTACGACTACAACTCAAGCAGATGAATTTGCATTGTCTCCACTTTTCCCTTCCTTCCCACTAGCGTCCAGGCCCGGAAGTGTCTGAAAAATGAACGCAAACGTTCGTACTTTCAAGATCACGAGTTTTCCTTACCGCAGGCTGAAGTATTAACTTTTCCACGTTCACCGCACATGTGGGTCTCGGGGCAGCACATATAGCCCGTTTTGCATTCCACGTCCTCCTTACACCTGTACTCCGATACAGTCATCTGTGAAATAAACCGAAAATTGTGCACAACATCGCGAACGTGCCGGGCAAGAAACGAACGTTGTGAATGGGTGGGTACAACGTGCAGGCAACGCCTTAGCGTTAGAGCTGGGCACTTGCTGGCTCAGCCGTTAGCGAACATACTGCCGTCAAAATCAATCAGTACACGAGACTGCAGCAGTATACTGGTCGAGCGGAGCAAGATACTGACGCGTTCTATGATAGGTGGCACATTTACGCTGAAACGTTTTCTGAGTGACGGGCGCGCCTTAACCCCGATTTTGTCGCAAAACCAATGTCGTTTCGCAAAATGACGTTGTATACTTGGCCAATGGGATTTATTCATCAGGATGTAATATGATTTTTTGCTTGAGTCAGTTTTCGGGTAGAGGGTTGAAGCTCCTCGAGTGAGAAGCCTCAGAATATTTAGGGGGAACCTCTATCGTACAACGCCTATACTCCGAGAGAAATTCGACCAATCGCCCACCTCAGGCTGGTGAGGGCGGCCCGTTGGAGGCGAGGTTATACGGTTCATCGCTTTATTTCCTTTGCGATAGGGCAAAACTGCATTGGCCGGTCATCGACACAGAAAAGTAACAAGAAGAAAACACGTAACGTATGACGGTGCTTACGTTTATGCTATTTTTTTTCGCGCAGGTACATATTAAATCGCTCTGATATATATATTACTAGGGAAAATGCGCCCCCCCCCCAGCCCCACGGTAATTGGGCCACTGTGAATTTCGTGGGAGTCCTTGCGAGTGTATCAACATTTTGTGGGAGTAAATGGGAGTCGATGGAAGGAAGTTTGATGGAAGCCAGTGGAAGTAAAGACAGAAAGGTTGAAGTTCCCTTGGATCCTCTGAAGCTTCCACTTGTTCCATGTAAGCTCTCATCTACATCCCATGAAATACAACTCACTACAACAGAGTTGGTGGAAGACTAAGGAACACTCACATGTGTTTGGTAAGAACCTGTGGAAGTGATATGAGTAAGTAGACGCAGTTTGGGAGCCGATGGAATTTGGCGGCTGCCAGTGGAAGTAAATGCAGAATCTCGGAAGCTTCCGTGGAAGCGTCATTGGGAGTTTCCTTTTTATGGAGTAGCTGGAGCTACCATGGCATCAGAAAGCCTCCACTACTTACATGGATAGTTCAACCGCTTCCCCCACGTAGGCGTTCGCTTTCACCACTTCCTCCGAGGAAGATTCCACTAGTTCTACCTGGTATGGTAGTTTCCTCTACTTCCATTCACGTAAGTACGATTAATGGGAAGCCTCTATTGTACGAAAAACTGGAATAATGCACAATAATACCCAAAATGCAATGAACCAGTTAGCTGGTGGTACAGACGATTCACATCGGCATTGTTTTCTGCCGCCTCATCCAGCCCTATGACTGATTCATACGCAAGCAAGGAAGGGACTGACTTCGTACGTACGTACGTATGGATCATATACAGTCGTGTCAACCGTAGCCTGTTGTTACCAACATATATATGATACAGCATTCGTGTGGTCGCTTTATGCGATATATATGTCACGTACCGGCTGGTGCTATTGCTTAATGAGGGTTATGTGACTTTGGGCTTCTGAGGTGGCGACCGAGGCCCGCTTCTGAGGCGTTCTACGATATATAGAGGCCCACTCCGAATTATCTGAGACCCCTCCATACCTCATCCGAAAACTGACTTCAGCAAAAAAAATCGAATTGCATCTATCTCGATGAATAATCTCATGACTAAAGTGTACAAAAAAAGTATTTTTCCGAAACAAGCTTTGACACTCCGACGATTTTGCGTTGTTAACCCTTTTTCTAGAACCGCAGTCCCGTTTTTGGGGACAAACCAGTCAAATTCCAAGTAGTTTGTCCCCAAAACGGAACTGCGGTCCTGAAAGGGTTAAGAGACTCCGTCATTTATTTCAGGAAAGTATTTAGCGGAAATAAATGTGCTACCTATCTATCGTAGAACGCATCTTCTTCTCTGCCTCTACCCTGTCGTCGAGCTATAATACTGTTGGAGACCATTAAAGCACCCATCCATCATAGGTTGCAATGTATGTGGTGTTAGCTATCGTCGTCTGGGCTACCGTTGACCGAGGCTACGAACACGCAGCAGAGACGTATGTATGTTACCATCCATGGGTTATATTCGCTCTCATACTACACAACAGTCAAGAGATGTACGCATGATGCGAGTATGATAATTGAGCGCGAATTTCGTAATTCTATTATTAATTGGCCATCAATAACGCCATACCATCTTCTCTGGTCAATGATCATCACGACAATCAATGCTGTTGTACCCTAGCACAGCTGCAGAAAACACCACAACAAACCGCTGCACCCATCGTATGGTCCGTGCAGGATATTTTGTCCAAAATTTCCCCAGCACCAAGGTACAGGTTTCTCGGGGTGGAGGTGTATGTTCCGAAATTCTAAGACACCGGCAAACATCCTGTCTCTAGGCGCAGGTCTCCAGCGAGAGCTTTTTTATTTTGTGTTCTCTGAGCCTTTGTATCCTACAGTAGTAGTAGGTACACCGGAAACACTTCAATCGTTTCTTGGGACCGGGGAACTTTCATGATCTCCAATATCTCAAAGGATTTGGACAGCTCTCAACGTCATCTACCTGGCGACGCGATTTTGTTTGGTTTTGAAAAATGAAACTTGATTGAAATACTAAAAACGAAACTGGATCTAGAAGGTCGACTTCATTATAAATTTTATTCAGGGCAACTAGCTCCACGATTTTCAAAACGAGTGCGGCAAACGATTCCTCTTTGATCAATCTCCACTCGCGGAGACTATCTTTTTTTTTTAGAAAAGCGATGATGTCCCGACATGTTCGTAAATTTCTTTTGCCGCTACCTGACACGGACCCAGATGAACCTATATATATAGCAAAAATAGTACCAGGTATATACGACACACTATTATATATACTGAAAATAGCATGTCCGATCCAACGCACACGCCCACACAGCAAAAAACTCTGTAACAGTTGTTGGGACCACGCACGCGCACATACAGCAGAGAGAGGTAGGGTTAGGGTTAGGGGGCGAGGAGAGGGCTGACGACACGAAGGCAGCAGATAGATGCGATAGCAGCAGCAGCAGCTGCGCGGGAATGACGGACATTTTCCGTCCTTCAGAGCACTCAAGCGCTCAACTAGTAGAAGAAGGAGGCGAAACAAAAGGCGGCGAGGGAGGAGGCAGACGAGGATACAACTAACTAACTGTGATATAGGGGGGGGGTTGTTAGATGCATGTATGTATGTATGTATGTGCGGTGACTGGGTGAATCGCTCCGTGAAAAAATCGTTTTGGCGTGTCGAGAGGCAATTAGTTCCTGTGACTGGGTGTGTGGTTTTGTCATGTAGGGAGGCCATGATGTCCTCCTGTGGCTGGGAATGGATTCGGCGTGATTACAAAAACCCCCCTACGAATACTGCCGGTGGACGGTTTGAGTGAGGCTTGTCCCTGGTATACATCATGGCTGATATATCAGCCACATACATGTAATATATATGTGATTGTATCGTATCGTACGTACGATGTGTACAAACTATCGTATGTACGTACGTATAATTTTTTGTTGTGGCCATTGCGCTGTACAGCACAGGAAGGCTTGATCTGTGAGCATGAAGTGCGTGCGGTTCCATTCGCACCTATCTATGTACTTGAGGGTATTTCGGGGGTAATTTCGGGGGTAATTTCGGGGGTAATTTCGGGTTATTAAAGTCGAGGGGATTTTGGTCGAAAAAATTGCCTTTTTCCAAAAACAAAAACTCCGCTGCTATCGACGTAGGTCCATAGCTAGCTGGAGGGTGGTTGAGATATTTCGGGCAACAAACAGGAAAAAAAAACGGACAGAAGAAGGAATACGCGAAGGGGATGAACATCCGGGGGGGGTGGCGGAGGTCTTTCAGCCAACACAAAAACGTCTTCATTCAGCCCAAAACATTACAACATAACCCTAAAGAAAGAAGAACTGACCAAAGGACCATACTACAATATAGATGAACGGCTAAAGGATCCACCGCCATTATACCGTATCATAGGCACACCGGTCGCCCCGGTGGTTCAAGTGGTTAACCTCGAATTCTACTTGTGTTTGAGTCCTGGGTTCGAGCCCCAGGTGGGTCGGACGTTTGACTTTGTTTGCAAAAATAAAAATAAAAAGGATTCAATTAATTGTTGAGAGCGCCTTGCAGCGTTGGTAGGCACAATTCGATGCGAGTCGACGAGGGAAGAAAATGCTGAACTCTTCTCGCGATAAAAATGAAGGCACGTACCGTAGCGGGAAGGGGGTAGAAGAGCCTGGTATGTGACCCCGGATCAGAGTTACGAGTTGGAAGGAGAGAGAGAAGAAGATGTGCGAAGATAATAAATGGGATGAGCAAAAAAAAAATAAAAATGCTTAGAACAACGAAAAGCGTATACGTAATACGTTGCACATATGGCCATAAAAAAGAGAACAACAAACAGAACAAGAACCAATGCCCGAATAGCCCGCGGAACCATTGATTGCCTAGAGTGGCTTCGTCTGTCGTGGCCGCGGGCTTTCCGTCTCTCCTCTATCCTGTCTCCCCCCGAAGCGTATTTAATTTGGTGGATTTCCGTGGTTTAAATATATATATGCCGTGGTTCTTGAACGCATGTGAGGTAAAAGCTGCTGGCGAAACACTTGCCAGGTCTATCATCACATTAATATACTGCCAGAATTTTACTACTGCCAGTACATATTGTGCCAGTGCCCGAACCTACGTCAACGAGTTACTTTTACGTAGTGGGCCTTCATTGCACACATCGAAGGGCATCGGTAAAATCTAAGACCGACATCAGAAATCCGTACTGCGAGAGCTAACATGTCATGGCAACATAATTCTCGGCCTGAGTTAGGTCATGTCGGTCAGACTCCTGCCTGTCGGATCCGCACCATGTTTTTTATAATCTCCGCAGCGTTGTTCTCCGTAGCGTTGCCGGTCGGTTGATTTTTATACGTCTTGTCCGGGTTGGAGAAGACGTTTATTCTCTCGACAGGACAATTTGATGAGTAGCTCATGATTGTCCGAAACCTGTTCATTCAACAACAAAGAACCAGAGAACAAACGTGTTGCAGGAGCGACGAGTGGGGTTAAAATGCAAACTTTTAGTGGGTACTGGAGATGGGGACACAAATACCCTTCGGTGGGCTCGTGTCACGGCGCAGCCCGTTCCCAATAGTACATTTAGCGTATCGGATGTCATGCTGCAGCCGGCATACCCGCGTTTACGCCACTCACGGATGTTCTCCCGTACAGACTCGGTGGCCATGGGCGCTCAACCCCAGTGCCAATATACCGCGGCTGGTGGCTTCCTTGTTGTGCAAGCATCCAAGGTTGTGGCCAATCTCGTCTGGTATGAACATCCGGCCGAACGATTTGCGGGGATCACGTGAGGTTTCGTGACTGTATTGGCTGTAGGTACCAGGTGGTACCAGGTGCTCTACACCGGACGAGTGAGAGGGTATGCGGTGCCTCCGCGTATGTTGTGCCGTTAGCCTTGATGTTGGTTTGGGTGTTGGAAGCTCCTTCGGTGTGATGATGGGTTGTGTGGTTGGATGTGTCCGACAAGACATTACATGTTAATGTTTTCGAATCATATATAATATTATACTAGAAATACTTAAGGCATTCCAAGCACTTGGTTCTAGGTATGAAGTGGGCTGCGCCGAAAATACGTAGTGTATGTTCGAGAATGATTAGGTACCATGATATTTTCTAGCATATTGTGCGTATATACTGCACACGTGGTGGTGTTGTACAGTTATTTAGTGTACTGGAGGATACTCCTCTATTTGAGACCTGTCCGAACTTTGCACCACAGGGAGAACACATTATTTATAGGAACGTAGTACGTACACAGTACCCTCGATACGCGACTTACGTGAGTGCGTCTGGTTTCGACTGAATCCCGACGTTATTGCAGAGAAGGCTCGGTCTTCCTGTGTTTCGGGGAAATAATGTACAAACCTGACGAACGGCATCCTGCAAAAACCCGGCGGTTGGGGGCAGACACAAGTGAAGGGTATCAGGGTTATGATAATAACCTGGTCCTTCCTGAAAATGGGGGCAAACGTTTTTATAGATATATATGGTGTGTTAACTACTGTACAACAGTGGCAGGAATATGTCGCGCCGGATGGGCACTCAAAACGAACCGACAGCAGGTATCAGTGATACCGCTCATTGCATCCGCAAACTTAGGCACTTAACGCCTTTTGTGCGCTTAATTTGAGGTAATATAGAATTAATTCCTGCCCCCCAAGTTATTCAAGCCAGATCGAACAGGACATTGCAGTACTCATGATACCCAACTGCTCCGGCACGCACTCCCCTAGTTAAACACCCACGACATGATGGAACCCGCCCGCTGATCCACCCACACATCGGCCCCATCTGGTCCGTGGGGGTCGTGACGTCTGCTTGCAGTGGACCCAAGAGGACTTCCGAACCCGCGGTCATCACTGTGTGACTATAGCTCTATGCGTATGATAATAAGTTCACGATTCTTGACCTCGAGAACACTATGCACGCAACAACACCATGGTAAAATTCGCAAAGCTTGCCAAGCTGAGTAGCGACTGCACTAGAGCATAGTGCCAACAGCTGTCGGGGGCTTGACTGCTGTGGAAAGACCCCGTAATTCCCCACGCCATGTTGCGTCCTCACCCTAATCCTGCCTCTCCCCTCCAGTTGCCAAACATCTGCACCAAATCCGCGCCATGTTCGTTCCGTAGGCTTGTCACGGCAGGATCCTTAGACATGTTCAGAACAGTTTCATCTATCGCTTTGCTCCCCTGGTTGAAGTTGACCTGCGGGCAATGAGTGAAAATTGCTGACTCAACCGCATGCACCGGCGTCAGAAATATCTGTGAACATGAGGCGGCAACGTTCAAGCACATGTATGGGCATTGGCGTTGCTCTTCGATTTTCCTCGCCCACCACAACTTGGACTTGGTAACATCTTCAATCATTCACGAGCATGCGGTCAATCCCCGAAGCAGTGTACGGACACATCAGGGTATGCGTTTGTCTCGTACTCGCAATCCCAGTCCCAGCTCGTGCTACGTGCGTTTTTGCCGCACGACGACAACGATGTTTGTGAAGACTCCAGTACCATGCAAAAACCCACCGCTCACCGTCTTCACGAGTTTAATGTTGAGCGGAATTCCTGAATCTTGGAAAGCTTTTTGCGTCCTTGTAAATGCTGCCGTGATCTTTGTCTCCATGCCAGCCCCTGAGGTACTTTGCAAGTCTTGCATACCCCCAGCGGTGTAGAGCACCAAGACGGTGACCTCCCCAACACGGCGGTGGACATTGTGCATACACGAAATAGTGGGGCGAGAGAGAAGGGAGTCACCACGGGCGTGCACCGGGAAAAGGGACATAACAGCAGCGGGAGGTTCTAGACTGTTAAACTTGCCTCCGTTTGTCAGGCAGTTTCATACTAGGACGTTAGGACGGCTAAATACTCGGAATACGGAGCGGCCTGCGGTTAGTCCACGGTTGAGATGCTGCCTCCCATCGCAGCGCAGGCGAGACACTCGGCTCTCAAAGCAAAATTTGGAAACTTCAGTGCTATCAACGCCCTCGAGCAGCCTGAGCGCCAAACTACACGAGCAGGATTATGTTTTGCCCGAACTGTGGGGGTCCTTCCATTGCCACTCGGACACCAATAATACCACAGTAGTAGTAGTTACCGTCGCTGAAATCGTTCATGTTTAGCGTCAAGAGGATACTTCAGAAGTAAGTCTCATAGCCCTTAAGGAGGGAAATCAAGGTTTCCGAGAAGAGGTGGAGAGACAGTTCCGGGCGAATTCGGGGCAGTTTCTGCTGTTGTTATTGGTACAAAACACTGTTGCGAGATACCTCGGTGTCTTCTTCCAATCTGCGACCGTCGGGCATGGTGTCCGTGTACGCACTGAGATCGTTCGAGTCTTCAGGATGCAGTGGGTTGCTTTTTTCATCACCGACGGCTGGAACGTTTTCCTGTCACATGCAAACATGAGGGTGTTTGCGATTGTTCAAATATGAAACCGACAATCCTGGCGAGTCGATTAGCAGAAAACCAGGCGAATGAATGTGAAGTTACTCCGTTTGCTATCGAACCCGCAGAGAACCCGACCTAAGAATACTGAGGTTGGAAACGTGAATCGGGTAACTTTTTCTGCAACCAGTTTTCCGTGGCTTCGGACTGCTGTTGTACAGGAAAGACGCGTTCTACGATAAATAAGAGGTAGCACGTTTCCGCTAAAATGTTTTCTGGATGACGGGGCTCCTCGGCCCATCTTGTTTCGAAAAATGACTTTTTGTGTATACTTGGTCCAAGGGGTATTCATCTGGATACAATTTGATGTGGCTGAAGTCAGTTCTTCGAGCGAGGTATGGAGCTCCTCAAGGGGGAAGCTTCAGAAACAATATGATACACCTCTACTGTTGTTGTAGCATGCGTCAAAACAGACTCCAAGAAGCCCAACGAAAAAACTATTCGTAAGCAGCTTTTTTTGAATGAACAGTTACGTACTGTACTGTAGTAGCGGGGGGGGGGGGGGAGCGGTACCCGATAGGAGAGACGTCCTCGATCTCATACATGGCCGTAGTCGTATGACCATAGACCCTCGCATCCCTACACTGCCGGGACGGAGCATGTCGGGCTTTCACCGACCAGGCAGACGTTGTTTGCACCAAGCGCGAAGCGCCGTGAGTTGTTCGGCGAGTCGCATGAAGGGTGAGCTGCATCTTACTAAGAACCGCTTTTGAGGCGGACGTTCTTGCATATATATGGACGACAGCTTGAATGAGTTGATTTTATTTCCGGTGTAGGCATTTCCAGAGACAGCAATGGGAGTACTATGTAACTGCCTCTTGGGTGCCTTACCTTGAACACTACGTGATACGATCAATTCCCTATGCGGAGTAAAGGTTCTTTACCTCGCACAAATGATCTAACTCGACAACCAGCTGTGAGCGACCTCCAAAATATAAAACACGATGCCCTGGTTGTCTAGCTCACGTAGTGAGCGGCATGTTTTACAGTGCCGTCGCCAACCGACG
The DNA here is from genome assembly GCA_031213475.1 of Nereocystis luetkeana. Lineage (NCBI taxonomy): Eukaryota > Phaeophyceae > Laminariales > Laminariaceae > Nereocystis > Nereocystis luetkeana. Next base: position 8,795,201 of record JARUPZ010000021.1, read on the forward strand.
CCCAACCAACCTATAGATAATAGGGAGGTGGCGTTTTTTTTGTTTATTTTACAGTAGGCATCCAGGTTGTTGGGGCCATAGTTTGATCTTACATGTCTCCCACGCAGACCTCGAACCTAGAAAGAAACATAGTTGTGGCCGTCCAATGCCTTAGGTCTCGCTGGGTTTGTTCTTCAAGCGTATGGTACAGTTCGTTCTTTGTGTTTCGTAGCGCTACCACACGCTAGGGAAACCAAAGCACTCACATTTAGCAGACGCCCCTCTTCCGTCTTCGGTAGCGCACCAGTTGAACCACTAGTATCCTGGCTGGATGTCTCGTTGAAGTCCGTTGCAGAGTACCCGACCTCGTCGTCGAACGCGATATCAACCTGGAATATGGATGGGTGTAACTAACGTTGTATGGGGATCGTCGGGCTGGGGATTTCCTCCACGATCCGGTACATACTTCGTGTGCACACTCGAGACATGATCGTACACGCGCCAAATACGTACGTACGCACTTACAGCGCAGGGACGCTACCCTCTCTCAATCTCGGAAATTAATTATTAGTGGGTGTTACACCAGACGCCTGCGTCCGAGGGCCAGTCATAGCCATACCAGGTAGTCTATTTACAGAGCCAGAATTGCCGATTCCCTTCGAATCAAACATAACGTTATCACATACATGCAGGGTTACGTCCCCGCTGAAAGAACATTCCCAACAATTTCTTCGTGACAATGAAATCCCACGCAACCGGAATGGTGGCGCTGGAAGTATGGCTTCAAGACCTCTCGGTAGCGTCTCGCTTGGGGTTTGTACTCCATTGTCGAGAATACCTGCTAGCTGTGAAAATCCTTTGAGAGATGTGTTATCTTGTGTGCTATGCGGTATTACCTGCCTGCTTATTGATCGGTTTCCACGTGTTTCCTAATAATTAAAAAGGTATAGGACGTATATGCTGTGTCGTTATCGCCAGACGGCAGCAATGTCCTGCAATCAACCACCGATGCCCAGGCAAAGATTTTATTGGTGCATTCTACCTCTCTCTTCGAATTTCCGATGCTTGCGTCTTCGTTATTTTTTGTTTGGGCATCTCTTTGACCACAGCTACCTAGAACAGCGCGATATCGCAACCAACCTGTTCAGGCCTACTGGAGTGGATGCTTATTTCTGAATTGCACTGGCAGGGAATTATTTCGCTTTGGCATGCGTTTGCTTTTTGGCCGCTCGTTGGCTCAACCGCATCTATATGCCGCTCACACGTTCAAGCACCGGCACCAGGCCAAATGGCCCCTACACGTCATAAAGGGTTTTATACGGTGTGTCTGTTCTAGCTTTCTGACGAAACTCGTCGACCACAATCTGCAAAGCACAGCCAGAAATCAACTTGATTGACTGTTTTACGTATGTCAGTTTTCGAGGGACAGAGATCTTTCAGTCGAACAATATTTGCAACAAGCTGTGCGACACCAGACAAACCAATCACATGCCCGGTACATACAACACAGTCAAAACCTAGGTGCGTATGATATTTGCACTTCTCCGACATACGTATGATATTGTTTCGTAGTTTTTGCAAGCCTCCTGAAAAAATATTCTAGCAAATCGTTTACATCAAAAGGTACGAATGGTATACACCAGTACTCGATTTCTGACGACCAGGAGGTGAGCTCGTTTAGCTCTTTCCGAATCTGCACCATTCACTACGTCTGCTGGCTGTTTTTGCTGGAGGTAGAGAGGTGGGTGGCCGTTGACGACTTTCGCAGGCGTCTTGGTGACGGGGGATTGGCTCGACCCAAGCTGCGTTGACTTGAACGCTGGGGCAACCTTCCCAGCCTATACTCTGTATAGTCAACAAAATGTATATGGGCCCGGCGCGCATCGTTTCTTTAACGGGTTGAGCCTTCCTGTAGACGCTAGACCTACGACACACTCTTAGACGCGTACACCTCTACTACAAAGTGTGGGTGAGCCTTCTGCGCGGGGTTAATTGTTAGCGCCTACCTGGCGCCTATATTGTAACGATTGTTCATCGCTGACTGCAAGTAAAGGGCAGCAACATCGGTCCTCTGATCATCAATATCGAACTATCAAAAGTACAAACTCTAAGTACAATTCACGTTGCCCTTTCCGCATCCTCGACTGTGCACTGTGAGAGTGTCGCCCAACGTTTTGTTTTGTTGAAGATGCATACGTTAGGGGTGCCCCTGAAATATATGGGGGCCCTCGCTTAAAGAACCCTCAAATTCGGCCACTGATCAGGAAAGACATATTTATATATCAGGATGAGCAATCCCATAGCCCACAGTAAGTATGCAACGAAAAAAATAGCAAACTTCGAATGGCATTCTAACCGTTACAACAATATTGGGTAGTTCCTGAAACAACGGACCCTACCCCGTCAGTCCGAAATATTGTTGGCCAAACAGTGCTCCCTCTTTTGCAGCACGAGTCCAAGGCCGTCTGCGTCTCGCCAAGGCCTGCGTGTCGCCGAACCGATCTAGAAGATCTCAAATAGACTAACTGCCACGTTCGACAGTCTTTTGTTCATCATGGACCCTGCAGTTTCCCCCCCCGCGTCCCACGCTGACAACCCGCCTTTTAAGACGCTCCCCCCTTAACATAAACGCCAAATACTTTTAACGCCAGCATTGACGTATTTCCGTCGTACCCCGTGATCCTACTCCACCGCAAGTTAAGCGTGCTCGACACTACCTACATGTTTGTGCTGGACATTGTCGACAGGCCATTCAGCAATTCAGATACCCTCGCGCAAATTTTCAAGACAACACACATCCCCTCGTACTATTTCCCAAGCTGATTTCCAGACAACGTGGAGAATGTGAACGTCACACGCGACGCGTCTATCGAAATACCTCGAGGATATCGTTTTTGAAACCGCCGATTTAGTTGTGTGGTCCCTCCTGGTCTAGAAGAAAATATATCTGAAATCGCTTCAGGGGGTGTATTGTCGTATCACCCGTGTGATATGATATGCCCCTATCACCATCTATACACGCCGCCGGGCATGTTAATACGCCGCACTGTAGAACATATCAGGCCTTGAAACACGCACCCCTTGTCATCGGCTTCAACTCCGCGCTATTTCGAGAGCGGAAACACTAACCTCCACGATGCACACGTCGTCACTTGAACCGGCAGAACATGGTATTGATTCGACGATACGCATAGTGCCATCGGCGTTGTGGGTCTCGAACTCCAGCATAAACGTCTGAGAGGTGCAAACGGGCAGCGTGAAGGATACAACCGGCTTCTTGTTACGATCAGGATTTTTCATCCCCATGCATGAAACGTAGTTTGACAACACGTCAGCAGTGGCTCCGGTGGTGAGTTGTTCCTTTGTCCTCATTGTACGGTGGGGTATAATCCCTCTTGCCCCTGATGAACATACCGGTACAGTCTTTTTTAACATCATACAGATACCGATGTTGGCCGATTCTTGGTTTGAGTTTACCTGTGATTTAGTGCAAAATTGGACACCTCACGTGCGAATGAAACGGGGAGCACCGCAAGCAACAGGGTCCACGGCATATGCTTAGGACCACGCTGGCACCCAAGCGTCGCCTGGTCCGCGGATTTGCGGTCATTCTAGCCTCTATATATATGTTTTATCGGAAGAGCAAAACACATCGCTACTTTAACTCGCTGCTTTCAGAAGCTCGGCTGGCTCGTGCTCACCGGAGACCGACAGAGACTTGGGGTGGATCCATTACAGCAGCTTGTGTGTCTCTCGAGATTGATTTCCCGCAGGTTCTCAACAGAGGTCTACACACTGGCTTAGAGGTGCTGCAGTGGTCGGGACTGGTTTTAAATTTGGGGTGCACGGAACGAGGCAAAAAACGACCCCTATTACGGGGGACCATAGTTAATAGGACCTGTGGTATACATAAAACCCTATATATTTAAACAATTTTACTAACGATATTTGGTCCTATTAACTATGGTCCCCCGTAATAGTTGAACGTTTTCACTTCGCTTGCGGACAGCTACATCTCTTCACAGGCAGCTAAAGCCCGCGAAATCGAGGGATGCTCATGATAGGGTGTGTGAGGGCGTCGGGTGCGCCATACAGTAGTCGTACGCACCTAAACGTTTCTCACGAGGTGTTTTCGTCTATTATTCGAAGTTTCGAGCGAGTGACGCAAAGATCTCACATAAACGCTAGAATGTTTCATTTCACGCAAGGGAGCATAGCACGACGGCTACATCACCGATGAAGAAATGACCTTCACTAGAAGATTGTTCTTCTGCTGGAGGATGACAGAGGCCTTCCGAAGTCGTCGTCGAAGATGCTGCGGGCATAAACTGTCTCGATTCCTTGGATCATATATATATGAGCATTGTATCATTGGATGAGGCCTCATACACCCCTTCCCCTGGTCCACACACAGAGTCGCCCGAGTCCCCCATCTCGGCGACTCCGTGCAGCAGGATGCAGCTCTCGGATTATAAAAGAAGGTCATGGAGCCGCAGCAGGTGCAAATTGTGTAGCGCCATCGGGCGACTAGTCTCTACCTCCCGAAACGCCGATCCCCGATTGGGGTTAGGGTTGGTCCGGCTCGCGGGCGACGCGGGCGTCTCCGCGACCGGAGCCGTCGCGTCAGCCGGAGGCGCTAGGGTCGGTGTCAAACGCCTAGACCTAGGCCTACTACCTCTCAAGACATGACCGTGCCCAACTCTGCTCACGAGGGTTTGGGAACGAACGTTCAGGGTGATGGTGAGCGACCACTCCACAATACAAACTCAAGATATTTTCGATGGCTCCCATAATTCCATGATTTGTTCTACATCATTTCCTCTGTCGTCATCGCCAGATTTACCGCATAAAGACAGCGTTTTGGTGTCGCAAACTGCACAGCTGGAAATGCGATCCGTTTAAACACTGTATCGCATGGGGAACAGCCCCAGGATCCGATTTGTTTTCAACCCGATCCGATCCGAAATATTTCGAAACAATTGGCGGTCATCGGGGGGTTTGACCTATATCGAATCGAAGTCGATTTTAGTTCCGATATTCAACACTAGTTACGATTCGCGGGAATGACCTAGCTCCTTTGCTCCTATATTTCGAGTATATCTACGAACAGCAACTTTGTCAGAATAGCAGTATTTTATCAGGGTTTTTCGCGGGTCAGGTCAAACCTCACGGGTCGGATAGGGTCGGATCGGGTCAGCTGACCCGACCCGACCAGCGATTTGGTTTAGGTGTGTTGACTTGATCCGACCCGACCCGACCCGACCCGACCCGACCCGCGAGATATGAAAAATGTTAGCCCGACCGGACCCGACCCGTGAGATTTGAGAATCTCTTTACCCAACCCGATCCGACGCGCGAGATTTCAAAACTTTCTGACCCGACCCGACCCGACCCACCAGTTTCCGAGTGACCCGTGAGACACGGGTTTCATACGGATCGGGTCACCTTGACCCTCGAGATGATTTTTCTTGACCCGCAGATTCGACCAGCGAATCCGGCCCGTGGATCGACACTTCCCAAACAAAATTCAGATTCTCTTTTGTACCCTGCAGCGATATCTTGCCTGACTGTGACGGGTATGGATTTGGTAGTGTTTCGTTGTTTGACGTTGATAACAAAGAAGTATTTTGGGGTGTTGGTACGAGAGAAGCCTTCGGGGAAAAGAGCGGGAAGTGTTTCGAGTGTCGGATCCGCGAGCCGGATGCGCAAGTCCGACCCATGGATCAGCACAAAACAGCTCCCGGATCATGCTGGCCCGATCCGCGAGTGACCCGCTTCTCGCGGTTCATGACCTGACCCGACCCCTGACCTTCTCATCAAACCCTTGTCCGGACCAGACCCGACCCCTGATATTTGAAAAATTCTTGACCCGAGCCGAGCCGAGCCGACCCGACCCGACCCGCGATATTTGAAAACATCATGACCCGACTCGACCCTACCCGTGCGATTTTGAACACTTCCTAACCCGACCCGACCCGACCCGACCCGTCCCCACCCATGACACTTTGAACACCCAGCGATCCAACCCGCGGGTAGGTTCATGATCCGCGAAAATCCCTGTTATTGTATCAATTTATTCAATACGTCAGCTGTGAGTCGGCTGGTTGAAATATTGAAACTCAAGTTTGCAAGCTGCGCAATACGTACCAGGTATGTTTTCTTTTTATTTTATAGTTTGGGGGTTGCGCCTAATTCTTTTATAGATACTGTAGATTGATATAGGAATCACTATTGACTTGTATAAGCGGAATGATGTGCCCCAGGGCGCATTCTATACTTAAATCCCCGTTAACAATATAGGTCAGTGACTCCCCTGGATGCTACCCGGGTCAACAAGACAATTTTCATGGTCATCCATAGTACTGATACAATATAATAACCCGAGCAAAGGAGATTGCAAGTCGTAATATGATGTTGTGGCATGCTAATATGTTAAGCTAATTTAAGGGTTTGTGATTTGTATTACCGGTGTACCTGGTACTAATTTCGGCACAGAGTAGTAACTCTATATTGTTGATTGAGTTATATTGGGCTGTTATCACATGAGATGGTTCTAAATGTGAGGAATTGTTGGGGGGAGGAGCTGCTGCTTTTGCTGATGCTGCTGTGATGCCCACGTTGTCTTTGATTTCGCTCGAAGTGGCATCTAAATCAGGTATCGGCATTCCCGAAGCCACGTTGTTTACACACGGCAATATATTTGGGTTGAGGTTTCCGTTTTTTAGGAAAGATCGAGGTGCGAGGTGGCCAACACTAGTTAACGTCTGTGTCTGGCAAAGTAGTAACCTCCACGCGGAATGCCACTATTGTTACCTAGTGTGTTTCACATTAATTCGTTCTCTCTACCCATCAACATTATGCCCAACCATTGCCCATACCGACCCTTCAATCCTAGCGAGATACAAGCTCTGAGGTCACAAGACTACGCGACAGATATATTACCTGGTACGTACAGTGTAGTGCGTGTAATACGTTGTCATCGTGCCGAGCACGACAGGCATGACATACACATTCTTATACAAAAGTAAGCGGGGGGGCGGGGGGAGAATACCCAAACCACACAACATATAAACGGAATACAATACCTGGTATTGGTAGGAACCTAAGGAAGGAACAGGCAAACCGAAGCGCAACAAAAACGAGACAAAAAGTTTTCTGGTAGCCGCCCGAGTTTTGTGGTACGAGCAGAATAGACCGCTACCTTGGATTCGGTCTCCTCCTTGCTAGTGTGGACTTCGCCTTCCGACAGTGCGAAGGGCATAGGGGATTCAGAAGAAGAGAACTGACACAATTTGTCCAATAGAACCATGCTATCCAGTTAATCAACCAGTTTTCTCTGCGCATACTCACTATAATACTTTGCTATCCTGCCTGTTCTCTTCTTCCTGCTTTCGCAGGGTCGTAGGTTGTACGCCCGATGTATTTATACCGGTAGGTAGTGCAAGAACGACGTAATTGAATATTGAGTTTTGTACTGTATGGTATGGCGGTTTACTTGGATATGAAACCGTCAGCATATATATGTACTGTAGCTTCGACGCGCCTGTGCTGTGAGATACATATTTACTCTCCATTTTCTCTAGCCGAACCTACGCGGTGGTTATGATTCACAGTCAACAATATCCTCCTCTTTCAGAAAAGGGAACTCCCCAATCAATGGGACACACAACCAATATCACGGTTGAGTTTCGCTACAGCGGTCGCCAATGTACGAGGATGGGATCGGCAGAGTTATTTCGGGCGTTGAGACCGCACGTGCATCAACAAGAGAAGAAGCTACTCCGCCGCAGAGGACACAAGACGCCACAGTATGCCGCCGTTTCGACGAGAGCGTGTGGTACATTTATATTGAATTAGTAGACTCAATATACGTAGGGACAGAGTGGTATGCTTTTTACGCGAATACGTCTTGCCACGGCGGGTTGCCCAGACGGGTATGCTAGTGTTGCCGCTCAAAATGCACAAACATACGCTCCGGTAGTGACGGCCGAAAATGGCGATGGTCACGGTGCTGATGTGGCACTGGAGGTAAAATACCTTGTTGATGGCGAGTCGAGAATCCAGGAACTGCACGATAAGCTCGCTAATTTTCAAGTGACGGCGGCTGACACATATGATCCTACGCGAGTATCGCAGGAATTGCACCACATTTGTGTCGACCTGGAAGCGCTCGGTGATGTAGTATTCCCGCTCGCTAGACACGCGCTTTCTTTAAAGCGCTCCCTGAAGAGAAGTACGAAGTTGCTGAAGACAGTACTGCGTTGAGACAGACAGCGTGATTGCAGTGCCTCGAAGTTCGAATATATACCAGCTCGTGCAACAACCTACCATTCACCTCAGATTTGTGAAAACGTTGTCGCTAAAGAAAGGTAAAAGTGCGGGCCGAGACGAAAATAAGGCAGGCTGTCACGAGAGTGCGCTGAATGTAACCACGTGCGAAACACATCGAAACTCCCGTAGAAACAGCGATCGAGGTCAGGGCATAGGATATCGCGGAAATAAGAACACGTCTAGCCCCAAGACGAGCAACAACCGCAACGACAATAATGCGTCGGACGGAAACTGGTCTGATGGAAGCTATCACACCTGTGGCCGAGGACAACCTGACCGTTGGCGAATTGACGGCAAGAACCGCCTCGGCCAATGTAGATACTGCCGCAACTCCAATAAGCACGAAGGGCATGATTCCCTCCTTCGCCTATAGCACCAACAACGCTACGAAACCCGGTATGCTAATGCTGCACAGGTCGGTGGTGCCGTAGGAAGAAATAATGTGCCTCTTACAGCACCCAGAAATATATCGTATTTCCAGGCGGTGATAGCAATTGGATCAAGCACGCCCCCCGCGGATACAACAGCAGTGTTCGTCGATACAGCAGGCTCACACCGTACGGTGCCCGCTAACTGTCGACGTTAACAACATGTGGCCGACAAGATCGACTGCAGTGTACGTGTCAAAGAACTGGCGGCATATCAAGAGCAACATCGAAGGGTACACTCGCCCTTCGTGTGTGTACGAAAAAGCCGAGGTGAGTTGGCACAAATCCACCCGGAAGTGCTATCAATTTCCGAAGTAGGAGCGAGCTTGTTTTCGGTCGGAGCGCTCCACGAGAAAGGCGCAAAAGTCGATCTACGGTTTAATTCTTCGGTTCTACGAGACGGTAACAACGCGTTTCCCATTTCAGCGAAAATTCCACGGATGTTCGTCCTACATAAATTTCTGTATGGGAAATACGGACAGGTGGCACAGTAGGATGGGTCCCTGGCACCCTCGCGCGTTTGAAACAGCCAGCAGAGGAGATTACAGCAGGGGTGAATAACGTTGGCACGTCCCGGGCCGGAATATCCAATGAAATCGGTTACAAGCGAGATGGCTCGCTAACGCAACAGACTGTGGACCTAGGGGACGCGGAGTTCCTTGTAGAAACGGGAATATAACCAAATAGTATCGCAAGCACTCGGATTTTGACACAAGGAATCCCTTCCGGGACCCGGTGCTGGAAACGTATCGGATCACTGATAAATCCCGGACGAAAACGCCTGCTGAAGTGAGACCCGCGCGGATTGGGGAGGGCCCACTTTTGTCAACTGAACAAATTCCGAAACTTGAGTCTGTCACAGGATATTTTTCTGTCTCTAAACAAATACACAGCGATCGAGCTACATTTCAGCGAAGACGCAGGAAAAGAAGACGAATCGACTGCGGACGTTGGGGCAGATCTCCCCGGTGATATAGGAAAGAAATATTATTACGGGGGACCATAGTTAATAGGACCAAATATTGTTCGTAAAAATTGTCAAATATATAGGTTTTTATGTATACCGTAGGTCCTATTAACTATGGTCCCCCGTAATAGCGCTGCGTACGTACTTAGCAGGAGCGCCTGCAGAGCGAGAGAGTATCAGAATATATCTGATGCACAGCTACTGTGTAGAAAATAATGACAGGACAACGTACGTAGTTGATGCAAAGTAGACCTCTCTTTTAAAGGCTGACACACTCGCGAAGCGGTTGGGTGCGATAAACTGTGTTTCAAGCCGATCCATGATTTTCGGTGAATGAACGCTCCCCCACCTTCGAAAATCAAGCACCACGCCAAACGAGTTCATTGGGGAATTCGTCTGAACGAAGGTTAATGGGGGGTCACACTGCTTACATTTCATAGACTATTATTATTATAAGTTGTCGATGGTATCTATTTGTGGTATACATATGGGGAGTCCTACTGCACTCATTATGGAGAGTCGGATTACGTGAATACAAACTGGTATTATGCAGTTCTAGAGATGACATGTCAGGACATCTTTAGTGTAAGAATGGCGCAGTAGGATGATGGCGTTTGTAATTTATTTATGGAAATGGCGTTTTGCGTCGATATGAAACAACCGTGAACCCAGGCAGCTTCGACGCGCCTGTGCTGTGAGATAATTATGTTTCTACTACTCTTATCTACCCGAACCTCTACTCATGCGCTCGCTACGGCATGCTCCTCTGCAGCAGCGCCGCCCCTACTGCATGCTCTACTACTGTAGTATCGACACACTTGACTGACTGATTTACAACCTGTACGATGGTTGCCATCATCCCTCTTTTACAGCTAGAATGCCATCTAGACGTATGTCTCGTTCCTCCAATCGTTTTTCTGGCGACCCACTACTACTACTGCACTACGTCCAGATTGCAACAACAACAGCATATATATGTACCTCCTGATCTCCTGGTATAAATCCACAATTTCCATATTTTCCAGGTACATTATTACCTGCTGACCATTCATTGCGGCTGCTCTAATGAACCGCCTCGTTTTATTTCGCTTCAATCTCTCAGCGCGACTTGATCTCGGATTTGAAGGAGGTAGTTCAGACACTCTTCTCTTATTTATGTAAAAGGGAGATGTTTTTTTTAGTGCTTTGGATTTTTTAGAAGCGTTGGCCTTTTCGTAGATGAACCAATGAACAGCTATCTCGTGATGTATCTAAGACCGTTTCTGCCCTGAAGGACAGAAATATAGAAGGTCCTACATAAATAACCCGTCCTACCCCTTCCCGACCGGATGTAAAACCAGGTATTTGCCAGCACGGCAAGGTCGCAGCCCCGCAAAGGGTCTACACGATCACACGACCATAAGCCTGATCGTCACTGAAGTGTTCGGGCTTGATCCTCCTTGGTGCGCAATTTTGGTGATGCTTTACATTCATTCGACAGCTCCTCATGGGCCCGTACATGATCAAATCCACGGTCGATCATGGCTTTGCCCATGGATGGGCTCATGGCCTCATCCATGGCTTCGTTCCTGGGCCCATCCATGAACGGGTCCGTGGTCGACCATGGGTCGGGATCATGGATTGACGGGCCCATGGCCTCACCCATGTCCTCACCTCCGAAACCATGACCGACACATGATCGATCATTACCGGCCGGCCCATGAACTACGTCAAGGATGAGGCCATGAACCCGTCCATGGCCTGCCCAACTAATCTAGATCATGGGAAGAAAGGGCCACGGGGCCTCCTAGGACCAGGTAGCTCGCCTGGAGCCGAGGTGATTCGATCGTTTGTGTGCAGTTCAGCGAGTACACGAACGTTCGATAGCTTTATCGGTAGATGATGGTCACCAGTGGACTTTGTACTTCTGAGACTCGGGCAGTGCCACGGTAGGGCACATCTTAACGCGGACTTGGATTTTTTAATTCGTTTATTTTTGCTTTTTTTCTACAGTAGTCTAATTTACATCTGATTGGCCGAAGAGTGAACAACCAAGCAGGAATTAGAAAAAAATAATTGATCGAAAAGCCTTTTGGGACTTTTTTCGTGTGATTTTTTATTTCAATTTTGGAATTTGGGAGTTCTTCGGTCTTGATGTAGCATGTTCATGGTGGGTCAACACCCTCGGTGGAGTCTGGGGCGATTCTTAGCCACTTCGGTGACCACGATCGAGACGATAAAACGCGAACCTCAACGAGAAGTGACCGGACCAATAGTCGCGCCCACGCCCACAGACCATATATATACCATCGTGCCCCGGCGGTGGCGCCTCAAACATAATCATGGCGGCCGCAATCCCAATTTTTCGGCCTGCTCGATCGGCCAACAACCACGAAAACCTAGCAAACGAGCAAAACAACGGAGAATACGCTCGAGAATTCGATAGCTGCATCACCGCTGCTGTCTCGCACGTGGCGCTTGAGGATCCTTCCGCCCACCCAAGACACCCTGACAGTGATAGCTTCCTATCCTGCGCGACCAAAACGAAAATGAGGCTGGCGGCGGCACGCACGCGGCAACGCAAACCTTCGCTATGGTCTACGCTTGTCGCTGTTTGTCGGCTGGGCGTGGTGTGACATGGTGCGTTTATTACGAATTCGTTTTTGATTGACATTTAATGCGCCGTTTCCGGATAGGACACAAACACGGTTCTTGTTCGCAGCCAAATTAAAATCCATTGAAATTCAAAATTTATTTCCAAATAATAGCGTCGAACGCTTCGAGCTCATCCTATGTTCCTCTTCGACCCTGGGTATCCCATGTTTCGTTTATTTGGCACCCATTGCGAAAACGTAGGTATCGGGATCTCTGCTTCTCATTTTTTTCTTTTGACCAACCAATAAAACTAACGTGCTCTTTAGTTCTGCGCTTCGTTTTTTATTTCTTTTTTTTCGTTCATTTTACCCCCGTTAGGACCGGCCCTTAGCTGCTGTACACACCCGAACATTGTAATTACAGGGAGGACTCAACGATTTTGAGAATATAAAAGTATATTTTAGGCAATTCACACCAATCGCAACAAAAGAGAGGTTAATAAATACATACATATATATTTGGGAGAGCTCATTATTCCCTTAAAGCTAAATATCACGAACTACGACATTCCATTGTCCTGTGGCCATATATATATCGCCAACTTGTTTTATATGCCTGCTGCATGTAGACCCAGGTCCAAATGTTGCTACTCGAATGTTTTGCGTATCTAAATAATGGCTTCACCAATGGGGCGGGGAGGCCCGTTCTAAACCCAAGCATGCACATACATGCATGAAAGGGGTCTCCGAGTAGGTGTACGGAGCACTGAGGGAGTTCCACCGGAACCGAAGATGCGTGTTTCGATAGGGGTAACACCTTTTCAATCAAAAAATTTCTGGCTGATGGTCAGGACGCCCCTGAGAAAACGATAACGACACACCACATCTCTGGAGGACAGAAAAAACCTTCCGCGGTGTTGTGATCACAAGACGAAGGGAGAAAATGGCATATGTTACCTCAATTTTCACTCCAATTTAGGGTTACCCTCCCCTCCCTGCCTAGCGAAAAGTAAATCTGCGGTATCTATCTACCAGGTATATATATATATATATATATACGTCGTTTCGGGCGCCCTCGCTTACGGGACCTCGCTTACGGACCTTCTCAATGAAGGGAAAGCGCACTATCGTTGGGACCCTGGGTGTTTTCTTTTGTGTTTATCCTCCAGTAGGCCATGCTATCAGTCACCTGGGTTAAGCGTTATCTTCGATGAACCGTTTGAAATTTCCCACTTTCTCCTATTATGCCGCGGTTAATATCCACCAATACCCAAGATTTCATATCCTCCAATTAGATCCACCTTCGTTTCCTACGCCCGAAAACGTTCTGAATACAAGACGGTCAAGATCTGATTTAATTCTCGGGGGCGGTTTTCTTGGAGGCGTTTGTTCTCAACGACCGTCGTGGTGTGACGTCTAGAGCGCCTCAAGCCAGAAGCCTCAGAGACGATGGGTGTACCCGTCATACCATAACACACTCCAGAAGAAACATATTTTTGGACCTACCTCCGCGTCGCATGGTTCACCCCATGCCATTGTGACAGTGCTGCGGAGGCCCCCATTGGTTGGGGGAGGATCGACGACATTGCCCATCCAAACCTGACGTCAAGGAAACAGACATTCGTGCAGGGGTTTAAGTAGAACAATACCATTTCTTGCAGCACATACATGGTTACCCCTCTTGAGGCTTTACAGGTCAAACTTTGACGATCAAAGTGTCAACTACGGTGATGGCCACTGCGAGATTGGGGGATGGTACATTTTTTTGTCTAAATACAATGCAAAGGGTCGTACACACGGCACGGCAGTATGATCCTCTCCGTACCGCAGGGCACTCATGTCACTCGTAGAAGGCTGACAGCACCAAGGTATCATTGGTGTGGCCGCTATCTCGGGGTCCAAAGGGGGATAACATCACCTCGCATATACCACCAATATAGCGCTGGCCAACACATAACAACGCCTGCCTGCCCGGGTCCTGCACACTCTCCTTCAACCTTGAGCGTTAATACGGGTCCGGATCTATCATGGACGAGATGTGTACGGCTCTCTCCGCATAGACACTGATCGCGGCGATGTACGTTGAAGACATGCATTCAGATACATTGGCCTCGACAAGACCGACCCACCTTGCGCTCCTTGGCGTCCGTGAAAGCGCTTCCATCATGTGCCGCATACGTTGTGCGCTCAGCAATCACCGTCTATGGAGGATACGATTGCACAGATGGACGTCGGAGTATGTGGTGTGGTTACTGTAGTGAATGGCCCCTTGCCCTGCTTGTGGTGGAAAACAAACAGGTTTCGGTAATAATAGCTCGCAGGGCGTCTCTTTTCTGTGAGCGACCGATTACCGTGTATGCCACATGATATAATCTCTGGAATGGAATGACCAGAGCTGGTTCCCTCCACGCCAAGGAGAGCACACAGAATGAACATCGAGACTTCGGAAAACAACTCGCTGATATGTTTTCCCTAAACATATGTATCGCTCCCTTGTTGAACTCTCCTCGTTCTCGAGAACATCAGGCTAAACGGTGGCCCAAGAGGTTGAGTTATCTTGCGGGTTCCGCACACGTTACTGTCGGCCCCCGGTCCACCCGCTACAAAATCTCACCATGTTGGAGCTGATCGCAAAGCGCAGATGAGTAGACTCCGGGACGACGCCGAGGCTGTCGCACAACAGTTGCCCCAGCTCGACGTTTCTCGCAGCTGGAAGCCACACAAAGGGGTGTCACGCGTGTAGTGATAACGCGGGAAGTCATTGATATGTCTCGCCGGCACACCCCATTCCGGGTCATGCAGCATGATCGATCGGTCGAATACGGTACGTCGGGGGTCTCTAGATGCAAGGGCCTCCTCAACGTATGGCTTGCTTCTTCTGGATACATACGGGAGCGGGAACGGTGGTGGGCACACAAGGATGTACTTCCTTTCCACGTTAACGGGTCGGCAGGTTCAAAAATTTGCCTTGGAACAATACCTTCGACGAACAAAGCGTTGCCTGCGTACCCAATCAGTGCTTCTGAAGCAAGAGGCGTGACAGAGAGGGGCCCATCGGTACGGGCGGGACGTATGCACCCGAGCCAGGATTATATGCATCCTATGATATTTTTTCGATATGTATGTATATATTTGGTCGTACCAACGAAGTATATCTATCATATATATGACATATTTTCAATATGCATATGTCTGGTGGTACCAACGAAGTTTCGTCAGTACATCGAGTCGCGAGCAAGAAAACGTTGCACTGCAGTACTTTGATCACAGCCATGCACCTCCGAATATGGGACGTTGTGAGCGGTGCGGTACAGGCGCTTGTATGACCTTAATGTCGCTGTTGAGTGTGCATCGATCAAGCCTATCGGTGACTGGGTGCACTACTGACGTGCCCTACAGGATAGACAGCGCAGGCGAGAGTACGTAAATGTATCACTCTCGGGCGAAACCGTTGACGATCGGCTGGCGGGGGCGGCGCTCTCCGGCTGAGGAGCTACCCAACATAGAGGGAGTCGCATCCGTATCCTGCGACATCCATAGCATTGCCTACCATTGATCTCAACGCCGTTGCTTGGGTGGGGGTATATCGAGATCCTTAGGGGGAACGCCTATTAGAATGATAGGACTCGCTCTATTCGCAGGACGAGCCGGCGCAAAACTTTGTACAGGATGCGGATCTTATTGGTCGAGGCTGGCCTTTTTTACCCGCCCAGAGTGTGTGTGCGTTTTGTTTACAGCCACCAACATACGTGGTGGAGCCGCGTGACTGTCCCTGCCGACTTCGAGCCCCCCAAAGGGTTCGGGTTCGGGTTCGGGCTTGGGTTCGGGTTCCGGTTCGGGTTCGGTCATGGGTCGGGTGGATCTAGGACGACGTGACAAGTTCAGTTTTGCTAGTGTTGCACACATCGAAATCCATACCGTAGCGTTTGTGCCATCCCAAAGTTGACTGTCGGGCTCCTCAAATAAATGCGGAACTATGCACCCATTATCGTTTCAATACCGTTCGAAGCAAATCTTGTGTTCGTAGGGCTTTCAGTCCCAGGTAGTTCGTTTTACCAGGCATTAATCCTCGGGTTGCTCTCTCTCCATTATATCTCAAATTCGCTGTTTTGGTGATATGTAGACTTGGGGGCGGGCTCCATGACCGTATGGTAGCTTGTGTCTACCGCTCGTTGGAGACCTCACCAGTGATATGTTCGTTCGACTCTATTGTGAGGACGAGCTCTTCTGCCACTTGGTTGTCGCTTGAAGAGCACCCGCCCTCAAGTCTCTCGTCGCAGATAGGACGCAAGGTGCCGACCCCCGCGTCAGGTATGGCTTGGTTGGCGAAACTCGACAAGGCATGGCTTCGGGTCAACCCACCTGTGAGCAAGGGACCCGAGTGAGAGATGACGCTCGTTACGGGGGAGTGATTGCATGTATGTGTCAACAGCGCGGAATACACAGCGGCGAACCCTGTCCAAAGACGGCCAGCAGAACTTTGGTTTTAGTTAGCGCTCTAACATCTTGAGAATAATGTTTGAATCGAACGTAGATCGCACGGTAGGTGGGCCGGATTGAGGGCAATGATTGATCGAGACACCCTAGACTCGACAGTGGACGCGGGACCTGATCTCCAATCGAACAAGATAAGAGAGACTGACTACACTTCTCAGTCGTGCCCGAGATTGCCTCGAACTGTATTCGCCGGAGAGTGTTCAACACAAGGTTGTCTGACTAGAGGTCATCCGGGGTACCAGTATATTAATACCACGCAGGTCTAGCTTTCTCTGAACACATATTGTATATAATTAGTGCGTGTGTTCTTACATTATACCGTTCTTTCAATCTGTCTAGGTTCAGCATACTCGGAGTTTTTTCTGGTTCTTCATCCCCTATACATTGTCTGTAATACCAATTTACAGCACTGATATATCATATTGTACAGCAGTAAGGGAAGTAGGCAATAAAATGCCATGCCACCATATACCACACGACAAGCTCAACATAGAGACCCCATCAACCGAATTACTAGGAAAAACAGTAAAAGGAAAGACAGACAACCAGTCAAAGTACAAAATAAAGCAGACCGACCAAAGGAAAACTATGGAAAAACGAGGAGCTAACGCAACATCGATTGAAACTGCATTGCAGGGTTGTCAGTAGAGACGTTCTACGCTAGAGATTCACCCGAGTTTTTCTGAGGCTCCCCACTCAGCAAAGATCAAGATGCATCCCGACAAATAATCACATGGCCCAAGTATATATATACAAATACTTCTTTTTTCGAATCAAGATTGACATTCCGACGATTTTGGGTCAAGGAATCCCGTCATTCAGAAAACATTCTAGCGGAAACGTGCTGCCTCTATCGTAGAACGCGTCAGTAGTCGACTTCGGACCGTACGGTTGCACAAGCGAGACATCAAACTCTCCTCACCTCCTTGGGCCGCTGCATGCTTCAATCTGCTGCCGACCAGCCATACGATCCCCCATAGGATGGACCGCGCCATCTTCGCTCGGAAACCTGTTCATGAATAGATGGTTATTACAAAGTTAGGTTAAAAAACACGCCGGCTGCGAGTTGTCCTTAGGCTCTATCTTCCGAGGGGCGTCTAAACAAACTGTCTTACTCGCGATGCTGCGTCTCACCACGCCTTGGGTGCGTCTCAAAAACATATCACCGAGAGTCGTTGGGCGTTCTGACGACTACAATCAGCTGTTTGAATACTCTGGGAACACCCGGACGTTTAAGCAATGACTCTAAAAGGTTTTTCGAACCATTGTTTTCGACTTTCCCCGATTTGGTCTCTGTCCCTCGAATATACCGGACCATATTTTGTTTCTTGCCTGTTTCAGACCATACTATGGAGCACACAGCGCATTCCCACCTAGACCAGACTACAAAGCTCGCGCTACGCAGCACATACCAGTACAATTTCCCACCACATCTACGACTACCACAGCAAAACACCGCTTTTATTCTTCACAATGGCTTCGGCAAAGGCAGCGTCGGCCTCAGCTTCCTCGTTCCTGATGCACATGCAATACATGACGGATTGCGGCACTCCTCCTCCAATCAACAATACTCCGCTGTGTGTATATGCTCATCGACAGCGACAACCGCAGTACTAGTAGTACCAGTCGTATACTAAGTAGGAGTAGTTATTATGGCCGTCTCCGCAATGTTGTTAATGGTGTAATACCTGGTAGTATATACAAGGCGCTTCGCTCCGCGGTCGGCCTACGCCGCCCGCTACGCTCGCTCAGGAAGGTAAAAAGTACATCAAATTATGCGAAGCGAACAGAGGTCCACGATTGATTGAGTTTAGTGTTTTCAAGGATCGTAATTAATTGCAAACCGGCGACTTGATAATGCCAAGAGTCCCGCCGCCATGCTTCAGGAAAAAACAGCTCCGACGTCAGCTTGGATGCCACATATACGCTTCGCGTCGTGGATGTCGTACGTACGTACATACACCCCAGGTAGGGTGATACTGTCTGTACTTATTTTCTTCTTTGGATATGCTCTTTGTCTGTATGTACTGTATGTATGGACGAAGAAAGCGAAAGCACAGCACGGTACAGCAGCAAAAACAATGGAAATGAAACCGAAAACTCGGAAAGGAAAATAAATCCCCGTCTCCTCTCGTGTAATATTTTTCTGCCTGATTGGAACACCTTACACCCGGTCGAAAATAGGAAAATAAAAAATCGCACAGGAGAGCTTCTCTCGCAGCCTCGTACGCCGCCCGCCCCTCTCGCGACCACCTCGCTACCGATTCGATCCGGGTAAAGCTTTTATCACTCTCTGCCACAATCAACCCCGTCGCCCGCCTCGCGTCAAGCCCGGTGCTCACCGTGGCCGTCGTTCGCCAGCTCGATAACGTTGGTGTTCAAATTGCACACGTCCCTCTTTCAACTTCAGCGTGGTCGCAAAAATAAGCACCGCTTGAATATTATCTTGATGTCCCGAACGACCTTAATAACTCGTACATACTCTATCAACAATCATAAATCGAAGCCAGACAAAGCCCGTTCATGCATCCCTCGTGGCTCGAGGCGCACGCGACGCCTAGGCACGAAAGCGGCGACCGCGCTCCTTGCAACCCCCCCTCTCCCCGCCAGCACCCGCTGGCACCCGCGACGGTGCCGGGTCCTCCCGCGATGCCGTGCTCGGAGAACACGCACGCACACGAAACGAAAGAAGAAAAAAGGAAGAAATTACCGAGAAAACAAAGAACTGCTGGAAAGGTCCGGCAAGTAATGAAAGGAGGCGGTTTGGAAGTGGGAGCTCTGAGAGGCCAGGGATGCACCAACCGAGCACGCTCAGGGGTTGTGATCTAAGTATGTAGTTCTATAGTGCTACTTTACAGATATATACTGTATGTAGTCCGTTCGGGTATTCACTCAAGGGTTGTCGATATCGTAGTGTTTTCGGATTAAGACGTACGTACATATTTTTGTACATGATGGGTGGTCGTCTCCTTCCGTTTTTCTAGATAGATCCGTATTATTTGCACGTCTTAGGTTTATCTACAGTGGGTACGCCTTCGATTCGTTTCAGCACGTCTTTCAGTCGTCGTAGCGCGCCCCGTATTCGTCTTAAAATATCGTCTTGAAGACACTTGTGTGACGTTCTATTTTAACAAGACGAATGTATGTGTGTGTATCATGCCAAGACCTACGCATTTATTTGACCGAGACAACTAGGACTCGTACGTCTTACTGTACAAAACCTCGCGCCTCCGGGGAGCTTTGCAATCGCCACGCTCGATTTCCGAGTCTGACGTACGACTCGCTTCGGTCGTCTTAGCATATTGGGCGTAGTCTCTGAATCGGCCCACTCAACTTTGCCGGCTGCATTATTCGCACGTTTTTCACTGTCGGAAAATCGTCGCGAAGGATGTATAGTGGCCCCTGACTTCCCTGGGTACTAAAATACGCACTGGGGTCAACGGGACCATATTACCAATAGGCGCGATTTCCCGGTATTTTCGGCGTACTCCGTTCCGTGGTTCAAAGTGAAAGTTACGGTAAAGGGCGGCCGTCTGGTGGTGTGGTCATCCCGCGTACAGCCCGCCACGCATTTTTGAACTTACAAAATTATTCAGGTTGTATGCTGCAACGTACGAGCTCGGAGTCCTGCTCGTCCTGCCTACAGTCCCTCGCGCAGCAGAGAGCGTGGGCATGATCTGCTTCACCTTTTATGCTGCACGCCACCACCGATATTACTAAAGAACGTGGGTGTGAATGAATTCAATGATTTGGTTCTCCGGAAACTATCTCCCTCACCCCTTAAGCAGCTATTCTCACAACAACAGCAGTACAATCGCTGCCAGTCGGGAACCCACCAGCTTCATATATAGACTCTGCCCTAAAAGCTTGTCTTGCCGACTTTGAACACGCCATGGCGATTATTGGCTGAACAACACGCGTTTTGATCAGCGCGCCGTATACATGGGCATAACAGAACAAAAAACAGCTAGACACACGTTCGAAGCACCGCTCCAGCTCAACACGGGTAGATATTATATAGTCTAGTCCTGCTGCTGTAGACGAAATTCTAAACATCTCCATTCCCCCCATGTCACCACAACAACGTGTAACGCTTTTTCACTACTACTACTACTACTGTCAACCAAGGGTTTGTGCTGGTGCTTTCGGCTGTACCTTATATATGTGCTTGTATTATTGCTCAAGTCTGGGTGTGGCAGCGTCGACGACCTCGAGGACTGTTTCTTCTCCGCGCCAGGATCCCTGAATACAATGAATCCTGACCCGCCTCCACAACGCTGTTCGGATGCTTGTCTTGCAATCGCACAGCCCAATCAAGCTTGTCACAAACGGTAGTATCGGTGGAGCTATGTGGCATGTTCGCCGTGCATTGCCATGTTGTATTGGTCAAGGCAATTGGCGCGTGTACTAGCACGTACGTAGCCGATGCTTGAGCCCAGGCTCAACCGCCTATGGCTGGTGAATACACAGTCGATGGCTGAGGCAAAATTTAAATGCGAAGACACGGTATGGCGACATGATGTACAAGAAGCTTCAAATATGATGACCCCAGGCCGATGTTGATAGATCGGTTTGTTCGGCAGATGAAAGCTGATCATGAGAAAACGTAGATGAAGAACGTAATTGGGCGGTGCGCGTGTGCGCTCAACCACTCGAAGACACGAAGGGGGACCCTTACAATCCGTTCAAAACGAAACAAAACAGGGAAGAGCCCTTGTGACCAGCTCAACAAAAACAGGAGGCCCCCCTAGGTTTGCTGTAACTAACTACCGATATCGTTTGGGGCATGTACCAGATATTGCTATTTCAATCATAACTAATATTATGCTACCGGTCCCAGGGAGATATTTAAGATATCTTCTCCATGATTTGCCAGTACCCAGGCAAGTGCTCATCTTCTATTACCGGGGACGCCAATCCTTCCGGTGTCTGGCCCGCGCGGCTCCTAGATATTTCCTCGGCCGGAGCTGGTCCCTCTTCATCACGGTTTGGCTGGCGATGTTCGCGTGTCAATAGGCTCTGATGGTTATTATGGCGACCCTTGTCGCGCTTTTCCCTACGCAGCATATATATTATATGAATCCTTGTAGCGTCTTCCTCCCTTGCGTTTATAGCCTAGGTCTGAATCTGCTCCGCAGTAGGGCAGAGGAAACACAGGGAGCTGGACCCCGCCCCCAAATGCACAATGTAAGCGTGATGTTGTCATTATATGGAGGTGAAAATAGCCTCTTCATATTATTGACGTATTCAGTAGGTACGCGAATTGATCGCTCGACACCTATTGCTTCGACCAATTAATTGAATAGGTATCGAAACATTTGTGCAATAATAGGCTATCGTCATCGGGATAGATAGGTATGTGAAGTCGTCTATCGATACCTATTTATTTCCTCGACCGATATATATGTTTGGATAGATGGACCCAATAGGCCACTGCTCTTGCAATAGGTCTGTTACATTGTCGATCGATGGCTATTGCTTTGCCCAATAGGAATGTCGCGTTGTCGATCGATGTATATTGCGTTGATCAAAGGAAAGGCCACATTGTCCATCGATGCCTCTGGATTCGACCCTTAGATATTATATGTCAAATTGTCGATCGAGGCCTATTGAGTTGATCAATAGGTATGCTACATCGTTGATCGATGCCTATTGAATTGACCAATAGGTACGTCACATTGGCGATTGAGGCCAATTGACGTGACCAATAAGTGTGTCGAATGGTCAATTGATGCCCATTGCGTCGACCAATAGATACGTTGAACTAACTATCGATAGATACATCTTGCTTTGACTACTACTACTAAGGTATGTGCATTGTTGATCGATACCTATTTACGACCAACAGGTACGTCAAATTGACAATCGATGCCTATTTCTTTGAGTAATACCTGGTACGTATTATCGTTATAGTATTTATCTATATCTTCTCACGACCAGTTTGTACGTGTGACGTTAACGTCGATCGATACCCATCACTTTGACGAATAAAGTCGTGCCTGTCGATCGAAACCTACTGTTATATGTCCAATTGGCACATACATGACATGGTATTCGATCGATACCTACCGCGAGACCAATAGATTCGGAAAAAGGATACAACAGACTATAATATATTAATAGTACGGTTGGGATAGATAGGTATGATACATCAATACTGAATTTCGGCCAATAGGTTGGATATATTTTCTCGCAATAGACTAACTACAGGATCAAGGATAGGCATTTTACCCTTTAGAGGGATACTTATGTCTGACCAATAGGTTCAGAGAAATATTTGATATACGCTATTTTCTTGGCCTGACAACATATTTCGCTGAAAAGTGGAACAAGCCCTCGAGCTTTCAATCGGCAGGTTTGGTCTTATCGAAAAGTGATACGGTCAGCAATTAGTAGGTGGCGAAAATATAAATACTAGTCGGAGGCAATAGGGCATGTTCTTTACAATAATAATAGTAGGTAGGCTAGACAATACACCAGTCAGTCGCGATCTAATCCTACTAACAGATTCTCAAGCGTGTTACCTACGAGAACATGCCGAAGAACCAAACGAAATTGTAGACAGACGAAGATCGATAGCTAGCTACTGAAGACGACTCTATTTGATTAGCTTAATGATGCGCTCGAGGAAACCAGGGCACGAATGTTTGAAAGGCAAACCATCCTCCTAGAGGTATATACAGTAGCGGAGAAAAAAAAGAGGCAAGAGTGCGTGGTACCCGCAGAACATCCGAGGCCGTTTGTTTTCGAACTAAAAATACACGAAATGCCGCCGGCATGAAAACACGCGGTCATGCGGTCAAACCCACAATGAATGGCACGCTGACCTCGGCAAACTCAAACTTATTGGCCCTACCTCAGAGTACATCGACAACGCTTCTCTTTCTACTCAAACTTGAAACACACCTTCACGCTAACAGCCGGTTCCCAACTACGAGCTCCCTTACCCAACAGTGTACGAACTTATAGACTTCGAAGGGAGCGGTAGAATATGGTATCAACTTGTACAATACGAGGTAAAAAAGGTGTGGTACGCAAAACTGATGTACGAACTATGCAGGTATGAGTGCATGAAATCCAGCAACACTCGGGTGTATACCGTGATGTTGGTAGATTACGATAGGTCTAGACGGACACCCGTACTAACCTATTTAACTGAGCAATAAATAGCTATCGATGGGCACGCTTAAAGATCTGTTGGGCTGATATGGGTACTACTAATCGATGGCCTTAACGGCCTACTAAATTGGGCAAGAGGTATCGTTCGAGATGTCTTACCACTCACTTGGTACTTGACTTGACTTAGTGTAATAAATACAATGTTGATAGATAGATGCCTGGTACACGCGCAAACCTATTATCGTGATGAAATACGTGTCACCTGGTGCCACTGCACACGCATCGTTTGCAGCAATAATGGTAGTAGGCATCGATCGGTAAAAATATATATATATCGCTCGCAACAAGAGGAATCGGTCGGTACCCATTATTGACACTTCTCGGCTTGCAACAAGAAGTATCGGTCCGTGTTAAAAAACACCTATCGCTGACAAAAATAGGTACCGGTCGGTATCAATAGACGCCTATCTCTTGCAACACAATAGGTATCGATCGGTATCAATAGACATCCATCGTTTGCAACAATAGGTATCGATCGAAAACTTGTTAAGGAAAACCTGCACACACACCCCGTTGCTGCGAAAAACAATATTGATAGGCAGGTTTGCAAACCTATCGGTCGCACGGTAGCCTAATACTGTTGCCACCGCCCTAACCCTGTGTGACTTACAATAATACCTATCGGCATGCCACGAAACCAACCGATTGTGGCCCGCTAGAGGTATCGATACTCAACACGTGCGACCTATTAGAGGCCCAATAGCTTATTCAACAAGGCATTGTCCAGGGTATAACAGATGTTTGAACAATACACCTAGTAGTAGTACCAAGCGCACTCACGGCTCTATTGCGAAGGCTATCCACCCGGAGCTTGCTGGGTCATAACAACGACAACCAGCGCTGGATTCGGTGTCTCCGAGATGCTTCCAGGGCAGCATCTTTCTCCTGCGCTTATTATTGTTCCCTGCATTTGTTCAACAGTACAGCGCACACGGCAAGGTGCTCACTGTGTTGATCGCCATGTCGACCCATAAGACAACACAGGGCAGGGCATTTCAACCGTTTCTGATCATGGCATTGACACATCGTCCCTGCCAATTTTACACGGCTCTCGCAGGGGAGCCGGACAAAAACTACACAAAATCTTAATCGAGGTATAACCTACTATCAATGGAATGGAGTCAATTTCTGGGCATTTTATATGGCTACTACAAATCAGTCTGATATATATATATATACCAGGAACAACAGGTGTAGTATATGTACGATATATATATATAATATATACCTATAAAATATGTTTGTCGCATGTCGCACGTGATCAAAATCCGCAACACACGTGCACGCAGCACCAATCAAGGAGAACAAATCGGCGCGGAACTCACCGCCTGGTGCCAGCAGCTGCAAGGACATTCTGGATGTTGTACGCTGTCGATAATTGCTGCGCAGCCCCTGTTGTGGAGGCTGAGCGTGTCTGCTCAGCATGCCCCTCTGGCATCGACGCTCATTGCTTGCAAGGCAAGCCCACTTCTGCTTCCTCTGGCCCACCGGCACGCACTCGTCACTACTTGGCGGATTGAAGCCCAGCCTCACGCCGAAAAAAACCCGGTGATTCTGTGATTTATGCGTTTGACATTGATCGCGGCGACCGTATAGCCCGGGGGATGTTCGTCGGTGCGGACGGCCTCTCGGGCGGCCTCTGGTCTGTTGTCTACTTAACAGCCCCGCGACCTGTGCAATCAGGCGAGGTTGGGGTGCTGCTCGCTTCTCCAGCTGCTGTCGGTCGCCACCATCCATCAAAGACGACATACGAAGAAGTTGCACGCTAGAAGGTGGCGCCGGTGGCTACGCTGCTGATACGCTGCCTTCGACGAGCCCATCGCCTCCACAACTAACTACTACTATTCATCGTGCAAGAAGTGATATGTGCTCCGGGTGTGTCTTGCTGTGTCGAAGTGAGGAGTATATCTCGCCATGTCTCCCGTATTTCTGTCCTCCGACGACCACATACCTTTTCCGAACTCTAAAATACAAACTCCAAACAACTCTACTTCAATAGATAGATAGCACATTGAACATCAAATATACGTACGTACTCGTACTACAACAGCAGTAATTTTAGTACTCTAACTGCTGTTAATAGATACGACGTACCACTTTAGTGTTTCATCATTTATTTTATAAAATACTACGACCACCGCAAAAACAGTTTTTTTCAGTCCTTTTAGAAAGTATATTGCTTTTATCTCGCCACGGAACATATATATCCTATTGACCGGCGACCTGCCGCCCGAACCGAACCGACGGGATGGTGCTGGCGTTGTGCTGGTAGTAAACTACACTGTACAGCCGCAAGATTAACCCCTTTAGAACCGCAGTCCCGTTTTGGGGACAAACTACTTGAAATTTGAGTGGTTTGTCCCCAAAGCGAGACTGCGGTTCTAAAAGGGTTAATCCCTCTTCTTTTCAATTAGTTTCCCTGTTTGCCCCGGCGTCTACTAGTAGTAACTGCTGTATCCCATCGACCAACGACCCGACGCCTGAAACCATGGAACGGTCGAAAAAGCCTACCTACGAGGTCTCGAAAAAAAAAAGTTGGTCAAATACGTACTGTAGCTGATATAATAGAGGGTCTCCTTTTGTTCCCGAGGTTTTTTTCTTTCGGGAAAGTTATGAGTGATCCATGTTGAAGATCATGCTGCACATTGTCGGATGGCAAGAGAAATAATAGCAGAAACAGAAAACATACGTCGAGCAGTTGGAATTCACTCTGTATGACCCTGTTTGTCCTTCTCGTACTCCACGTCGACATCCAGCACACCCTATAATCAATAGGGTTCGTGCACTTCACCCTATTCAATTAATAATAGAGAGATACAACAAGCAAGGTCTGTGGTCACAAAACTAGGACACCTCGATACCATGCTCCATCGTCCTGTGGGTACGACAGGCACGGCATGTATACCTACGCCGTCAGAGAGAGAACACGAAATACACTAAAACTAAATTCAAACAGAACAGAAACAATGGAACGAAGACACAGAGAGGGGAACGAGGGATGAAGTCCGAGGGACCGGAGAGCAAAATAGTTGAGGAAATAATATGTACTCCGAGCCCGAGCCAAACGCTGGGACGCAAGGGGGAAATGAGACACGAAAACAAGACTCGCTCCTCTCGTATTAATAGAACAGGCGCAGAGGACTCTCGATGACCCTTGTCGGATCCAATAGGATGGCCACATACATGGTCCATTAATACCTACCAGTATCGCCCAGAACAGAAGAATGGTACAGCATCTATCTGTCGAAAGCTAGGTACTACTACTACTGCCGATAACCATGGGTAGGCGAAAAGGCAAATATATCCCTGTCTACCTGGCACATCTCTTTACAGCCAAGAAGAGCAATATTAAATATTATAAATAAATTGATGTCCGATGCCTATCGTTCAATAAGTTAAATAGTGAAATTTCGTAATGATACCTATCGTCCGAAACTACAGATTACTAGTGAAAAAATTGTGTATCGTTCCTATCGCCTTGCATGATCGTGAGCAATAGCGCGGGGAAAATACTAAAATGCCTTCCGACGTGTACCGCGTCCTGAACTATAGGATAACGTCAAAACCTATCGATTTGTATTGAGCACGACAGTAGGTGTTTTGTCTCCAAGTAAGTCTCAATGCCCCGTATATACCACCCGACCAGTGTGTGTGTTCTTCACATTAAAGCGTTATGTGCAAAAAAGGCGGGGAAGTGGTCTTGGCAGAGGCTGAGATGAGTAGGCAGTGCCGCGCATCCGCCGTGGATGGTGTTCAAGGGAATGGAGGGGGGCGGGCAACAGGAGAAGTGGCAGGAAACCCGACCGAGGGAATGCGGAGAGGGGGGGGAACAGGAGGGGTAGAAGGGAAACTGAGGTAGACGGAAGTAGGAAGGAGATGGCAGACAGGGTAGCAACGTACCAGGCCGACTAGAAAGTAGAACCCTTGACCACACTATTAATACTAGTGCCACCAACTAACTGGTGGTGCAGCTGGTTCGATCGTGGTCTTCCCTTTTTGTCTTCTCTTCCTTTAATTTTGTTTTTCCTTCCTTTTGCCTTGATTCTCCGTGATTTTCATTTTATTTCTTTCTCTTCCTTTTTTCGATTGATAAGCCGTATTGAAGGAGTCGTGTGGGGTGGGTGGATGACGAGCCTGCTCTGCTTGTTTCGTATTGTCTGACGCCAAGTAGGGGCTGGGCATAGTTGACGAACGCAGGGCGGAGACGGCAGTCAGGGTATCAAGGTACCAGGCGGACTATTATTAGCAGGGAGAACCTGACTATGCTATACTCGTACCACACACAACTGCTGCCGCCACCTGGAGGGTGTTTTGTGCTTTGGGTTGCCTGCTATTTTCCCTTGATTAGTTTTCCCTTGGTTCTTTGTCCAACTCTGTTTACAAGTAGTGGTGTTTTTTTTGTTTTTTTTTCCAGCTTGGTTTTTTCAAGTGTTTGCCACATCGCCTGCAGGGGGGCACGACAGTTTGTTTCTTCTATATACGTATACGCATTCATCGACGGGTAGCAAGAACGGTTTAAAGTGAAGAATACACACATACATATTTTTTTCTCTTTCGATTTGTCTTCGCTGTTTTTGTTTTATCTTTGTTTGTTTCCTTTCGTTTCTTTATTTCATAGAATGGGTATGTCGTGCCTGTCGTATCCAGTATGATGACATGGCATTGCATTGTCTACTGCTGTGCCTACTACATACCAGGTATCTGGTACGTGGCAACGTAGTATCTCTGTGGCGTAGCTTTGTGACCACAGAACTCGCACCTCTTCTAGGATTGAAGAATCGGCACGGATACTGGTTGTGCTGGATGTCGACCGGTAGATAGAAAGTTTAATGTGGAGAACACACACCCGTCGGCATCCAGCGTAACCAGTGTCCGAGCCGATTCTTCAATCCTAGAAGAGATACAAGTCTCGTGGTCACAAAGCTACGCCACAGAGATACTACAGCAGTAGACAATGCGATGCCGTGCTTCACTGGGAATGCATGCCGATATAAATATACATACCAGGTATAATTTTTTTGCAATAGCTTCAGAGATTACAGGTCAATACTCTATTGGCCAAACAACAATAATATATCAGGTATAGTGACAGGGCCAATCGATATATAGTATTATATACCAGGTATACCAGGTATATATATAATACGCATATATATACTGCCGGCCAACACAGGCTTCAAAGAAAGAGCGGATGTTGGTAACTTTTAAACCAGCAACGATAGGCTTCATTCAGATTAGGATATGACCCTATTAATAGTGATTGTTAATTAACCTCGAACCTACAGCACTACTATAATATAATATAATATGCAATACTACAGAATTCTGAAGCTGTACGGCGGTACGGGTATCGAGTGAATTATTTATCCCACAGATGAAAGAGATGTCTTCCAGACTTTTGTACGCTCAAGAAGAATGTAAAATGATTTTCCCCAGAGGCTTGTGGTAGGTGATCCGCGTGTCTATCAAGATCAATTTCGTGGGTTCACGTATCACCGAGTGCATGCTCGCAGGGGCTTTTTCACGAATGATAGCGGAAAGCGCGCGAGCGTGAGTTAGCTATATACGATGAAGATCGACGAGCAGCGGGAATGCTGAACCCCATGCGCGACAAAAAACGAAGGCACACCGCGGGGGAGAAGGGGCGACACCTGTGGCCACGGTTTGCCCAGAAGATCGCTGAGGGTAAATCCTCCTCCTACGAGTTAGGCTGGAAAGCAAAAAAGTGATGATGAAAAAAATGAAAAAAAATGAAATGCAAAAAAACTCGCGCCCGAAAAAAACAAGGTACAACACAGCAGCAGCAGGCTCGCAATCAAGACATATATAATATATGTACGACTTTGTCAACTCGAAGCCCTTGCAACGAGCAGCGATCTACTGCGTGAATAAGTCCAGCCTTGGTGCAAGCGACGACCTGCACGCATTTCAGCTCCTCATACAGCAGTTCAGGGCACCGATAGTAGAAATAATCTGGAAAACTGGAATTAGTATATTTGGGAATGGGTGCGTCCTTCGTTAGTTCATTCTAATTACTCCCGATTTATTTGTTGATTGTCATACAAATGTCTGCCTGCCTTTCTCATTTTGTTTTGATATTTGGTCTCCGGTACTACTCGAACATATATTCTATTGGGATAAGCAAGGACCCACCAGTGATGGCGGCTTGTACGTTCATATATTGTCATACTACAATACACAGCAGTACGTTGGGAGAAGCGAGGACTGAATCATTCCAGCTCCCGGTACGCGTGGGACTACGGCTCCTCCTAACTGGTTCGCACCGACTATTAAAACATCGTCTGAGGCCCGGGGACCGGCGTGCCGTTGGGACTCTTCGTACTGTTCGAGACGGCTGTGTCCGGGGGGTTCGGTTTCGAGCTTAGAATAACCCTAACAACCCATACAAGTATACCGAGAGGTACTCGTCCAACCCTGAGTGTTTCTTAATGTATTCTGTGACCGCGGATAAAATAATGTGGCCAATGAGTACTAAGGTGTGAACACAACAACAACATCAACTCTACTAGATGGCCACGAGCTCCAAGCTCCGGTGATTTGGCCAATGAGTACTAAGGTGTGAACACAACAACAACAACAACAACAACAACAACAACAACAGCTGTTAACAGCAACTCTACTAGATGGCCACGAGCTCCAAGCTCCGGTGAAGCAACAAATAATGCGCTCTTACCGATTCGCAGATTGTTCCTGAGTAGTAGGTGTTGTTGGTCGGGATGATGTTCTCTGACTTCACTCGCTGTTTAGCTCACAATCTCTAAGGTCTTCTCGCGTTGCTGTGTACTTCTGGGTAATATGCTGGCTGCGTGTGCTGTAAGAAGTGTGAGGTGGTGTGCGCTGTTCTGTGCTGATGTTGCCTGCTAAGCTGCTGTAAATATGTTTTGAAGGTCGTGCATGTTGAACAGAGCAAAACTTCGAAAACGTGTACTGTTCCTCATCTGTACAAACGTACGATTAGTTTGGTCTCCTCTGTAGGCTGAAGCACCTTGGTCGTCAGTCGTCGCCGTCGTTATTATGGCCACGCACGATTTCTGTTTGGCTCCCATCTCCGGGGCTTTTCGGGTGGATGTAATCTCTACAGGATTATTAGTAGATATTGTGTTCGAGAATGACATTGAGTCGCTATTTTAACATGTCGCATCTGGACCTCGCGCTGGTTGGTTACCGGAGTGATTCAGCTCAGAGCATAATAATACTGCTGGGATATCGAAACCAAAAAACGTTTCGGTACGATAAGGCCGGAAAAACTTCGATAACGATAATGACAACGATGTGTATCGTTACCGTATCGAACAACCCAAGAAATCGATAACGATAACAATAATGATACATAAATGGAGGTGAAAACCGGCACACAAAGCCCGCAAACACCCCCCCCGCCCATTTCACAGTTTTGGTCGTTGTGCGTCACACGAGAGAACCTCGGGATGATTCGCGTCTCAAGCCTCTGTACCATGGGGTGCATAGGTCCTGCCGCTCTGCGGCGCACACGGTGGCGATTGTCATGATATCATACTATTTACCAGGCTTCATGTGTGCGTATGCCTAATGTTTTCATTACGCACACATTACATACGAGCTGGACCAGCCAAGGTGATCCAAAAACGGTAGATATAAGCCACGCCCCGCTCAAGGCAAACTGCCAGGACATATTATTCTAATACTTTGTACAAGGTCCCCGTTCGAGAGTGTGGGTAACGTAAAACCCCTTGGGCGTCGCAAGGCGGAAAGGGAGCAACAGGTAATACCCGTGTAGCTGTTCTTGGTGGAAACGGCGGGCGCCATGTGCTAGCAGCGTATTGCTCGAAGGAAAGAGTAATAATATAGTAGTAGTCGTCAGGAGCTGAGTACTGCTCTTTCTGCGGTAGATACTACACTACTACATGCGCACGGTTGTTGTTGTTGTTCTCACATTAACTCATCACCACAATACACACAATGCCGTCCGTGGTCGCAGGACAGGCTCCAGTAACTCTGGATTGGAAGAAATACCCCGGTAAAAAAAGCAAAACAAGCAAAGAATAGGACACATGATAACTGGAGCACATCTATCTACACCTCAGACAAAAAGTGATGAGGGAGGTCCGCGCACGTACGTATCAGATACATCCGCTGTAGTAGGGTTACTACCAAGAAAAAAATAGACTGAAGGAAAAATCGAAATCATAGTCGAAAAAATAACAAATCCAAAAAAAGGGAAGAGAGAAAAAAAAAGTACCTTGGGTTGACAACTATACCGTCACTATACACCTCTACCACTACTATTACGTAGTAGATGATGTAGTGCAGGTGGAAGCTGCATGCACTACCAAATTCTACCTGGTACACTACTCCTACATACCCCTACTACAGTGAGTACCACTGCTGATCAGACGCTCGTACAATACGAATAACAACAGCCTTATAGTAAACAGAAATAAAAGTCAAACAACCACGCGGTACCGACATGACTGTGCTACGATACACTGTTAATATACACCACCACCAGTAACACGTAGATACAGATGCAGGACAGACAGGTAGAAGCAACATGAATAAGTACTACCTGGTACTCTACACTACCTACGACTTATACTACTACTGCTCCTATAATAATATATCTACAGTAGCAACGGCGACGTAGCATGCAAGTAGTACCATGGGTTGGGGACATGACTACTACTATTAATATACTGTTGTGTTCCTTTTAATGCACGCCGCTACCACCACCACTGCGCACCGTCACAGAATTTGCTTTCGCGCGACAGGGGGGGGGGGATTCCTATTATTAACATTAATGGAACCAAGTGAAAAAAGTGAAAAATGAAAGAAATAATAACCTTTTTTAGTTGATCATGTGATCATGACGGTTGCAAAGGTTTTTCATCCCGACCTCTGAGTTTTTTGGGTGGGTAGGTTTCTCTTTGTCACGGAGGACCCTACATACAGTGTTGTATCAGAGTTACGTACGAGCCTCTGAATTCCATGTCGTAATCGCTGTGGTTTACGAGATACGACCTTCGGATGGTGTATCCACTAAGTAAGTGCTTTTCCGTTGGCCCATCTTGTACAGATAGATATCAAGTTGATTGAGGTCGGGTGCGAAATAAGATCGAAATTTGTTTTTTTAGAATAATTGTGTTTTGGTCGTTGACGAGCTACCAATGTGTACCATGGTAGCTCGCTATGAGGTCTACCAATCGATGAGCGGTTTTCTGCTCGCGCCTCAGCTTGCTCGCCCCCCCTGTCTATGCCGGCGAGCGCCACGTCGACCGTGCTCGCGTCGTGTTCCGGGGGGGCTTGCAGCTATTATTGTATGTTTTCCAAAAAGGGTTGTTCCGAAGACAACTGCTGTCTAATCGTTCTGTATGTATTTACATTTACATAGAGATATATATATATATATATATATATATATATATATATATATATATATATATATATATACGTCAGTATACGAGCAGGTAACGCCCAATAAGTAGAGATTGGGTAGATCAACACTGTTAATAGCGTATTTTATCTTGTGGTTCACGACACACAGGTCGGAGGTTAAACTCTGTGACAGCTCTGGTGTGTGAGTTTTCTTTCGGGTACCATTTGTAAGCAGGAGGAAGAAGATCGTGAACTACAAGCAGCGTGCCCTATGTAGCTTCGACATCCCTGAGCCTCTTGCCAGCTATCTTTATTATTGTGATACGCTGTACTCGATGCTGGTCGGGGGATATCTGACGATTTCAATTGTATTCTGGGGTTTCGTATTATGTGTCTAGGCATTATTTGGTATGCCTGTGAGTATTCTGGCATGTGGGCATGGCCCGCCCTGCGGGGCAGTCGTAATGCTAAGATACGACCCGGGGCTTGATGATAAGATACTGCTCGTTATATTATATATAGGTGGCGGGACCTCTGACGTAAAGGTATTGGATCGCCTGGCATGTATTGGAGCCTTTTGTGCGGTGCTTCTGCGTGTGGGTGTATTTCGGTGTGGTGAGTGTATTCATATATCTACCGCTCTTCCTCGACGATCATGGTGTAGACCACGCGTGCAACACGTGCACGCGTCCGAGAGCTCCCGGACACAAACACGTCTGTGAACTATTTTCACAGAGCCTACTGGCCGCGTAAGACACCACTAGAAACATAGTAAAAAACTCGCTCCTGCTGCTCCAACTGCAGCGGTGTTACTGGTATGAAACGTCGACACTCTCGTTTAATACCTGGTACCTGGAGCCGGCTACCTACCTTGTTACACATGTAGTGGTCATTATGTTTCTCATCGAACAGACAAAACGGAAAAATGGGAACGAAACAAAAAATGGGAACGGACGTTTTTTTTTAGAAAGCAAACCAATTGTGTACAACTCCAAGAAAAAAAGTTGACAGTCCTGTGGGGCTGTACAGCAGCCTTCGAATGAGCTGTCGCTCAGGCTGGAAGTCCTCGGCATCGCCGCGGTAGCCAGCATCTAGAGAAATCACAATAGAGCCAGCGTATATCGCTTTTTGCGCCCACCCGAAGGCACGAGATGGAGCATCATCGGACTGTAGTGTATAATATAATTATTGTGCTTAATCCAATAACACCATCCACATAAAGAAGCGAATCAATATTCCATCAATCTGTTCAGAAATTACCGACGGGATCTGAATACTTGACGAAACCAGACAAAAAACAAACGTAAACCCCCATGACGAATATCTTTTCTGCAATGACTTCTACCCGCCCTTTCCTAACTCTGCTGTATTTTCCGCCACCCCTCTGCACCTACCATCTTGATACCTGTTGCTGCAAAAGCCAAGTTTTCTCCCCTCATGATACTAAAAAAAATAGTCGAATGACTACAGTAAATGGCCGGGTTTTGGCTGCAACGCGCAGACGGTTATTGGGCGGTGGCAGCTGCCCATTACAGATGCATAATTGAGGTGGCACCTACCTATAGGAGGGTCTTCCCACACCGTCCTGCTTCGTTTGCAGCCGTATCCCTCTCCACCCCACACCGTGTACCTTCTTACACATACATGATGACACCATTTGGCTCTCATCGTAGGTCTGTTACATTTTATTGGTACATTCAAAATCCAAACCCTCAATAACATCAAGCGGCTCAGGATTTAAGAACAACAGAAGAACGCAAATAATACAACATATATATATATCGACATAGAAGAAGGGCCAAAGACAACAAACAGAGTATCGTAGATACAGCTTACAGGAGGATCTACTGTACGCATGGAAGGCAAACATCCCGTGTGCTTAGGTTTCCTTTGTTTCCGGGGTTTTCTTCTTCCAGGAATGTTTTGAGTGATCAACGTTCAAGCTCATCATGCTGCAGATTGATTGTCGGATGGCAAGCATAACAATAATACCAAAATATGGCCAATAGCACAGAGGAAAGCTGGCCCAGAACGGGTTTCTTCAATGACGATGGATGCGTTATACACTCCATTTCAGCATATATATGTATATATATATATGTAATAGCAACGAATCTTGCGTTTCAGGTATTTATTTGCGTTAATCTTAGCCTCTGCCCTTCTTACTACTCGTTTTCCTAATCAGCACCCTGTACTGCTCTACTACTACCACTCACTGCGTACGCACATACATACTGCTGCTGCTGTAGGTACTGTACTACTGCTGCTGTAGGTATAGCGTGGCTGTTTATTATTATTATTATTATTATCGTATTCTGTGTAGATACAACGAAACATGCACATATTATACCGGTAAATTAAACACCAGGAGAAGTTTGCCAGAATCATTGGACAACAGTATAGGCAGGAGACACGATACAAATAAAATCTGCACCACCACCAGGCTGAATTCTTACTCGACAAGGGGTAGAACGACTCCAGAATTAAAAAAAGTATCAGCCTTCCCTTTGTAGTGATGCTCGTTTTCTTCTCAGCTGCACTTTGCTTTGCTGCACAAACATATATATCGCGTTCTTTTTGTTTCGTTTTCTACGTAACCTTTTACTTTCCCGCCTAACTCGTACCAGGTAAGACGTTTAACCCTCAGCGATCTTCTCGGCTAACCGTGGTCTCCGGTGAGGGGGCAACTCGTGCACCGGGTGTGACGCCGCTCAACCTTGCCATATATATGGCGCGGGAGCAGAAGAAGAGAGGGTGTTGTGGTTCTTGTTTATTTTTGCAGAAAGTACCAGAATGGAAAAGACTATTACGGGGGGCCATAGTTAACAGGACCAAATATTGTTAGTAAAAAAGGTTAAATGTATAGGTGTTTATGAATACCATAGGTCCTGTTAACTACGGTCCCCCGTAATAGACGGTGACTGAGGTCAAGGGAGTCCTCATCCCTCTTCCCCGCGACCCTGGAAAACCATCCGAATTCGTATCCAAATATACTTGTATGCAACCCATTCGGGAAAGCCCAAAACCCACGGCATATAAATGCCTATTATTGGACAATTTGCAGCTCAATGAATAACACCAATCAACCAATCAGAATACATCAGACATTTGCGCGACTGTGAACAACTGCTATCTATAAACTTACATCATCAGGTGTCGTCCCTTCTCCCCTCTGGTACTTGCCTAATTATTTGTCTCGCATAGGGTTCACCCTCCCCACTGCTCGTCGATTTTCATCGAATGCAGCTCACTCGCGCTCTCGTGCTTTCCGCATACCATTTTTTTATGTAAGAAAGGTCCCTACGAGCATGCACACTCACTCGGTCATACTCGAACCCACGAAACAAATGGGCCAAGATAGGATCGCGAGTTGTTGTTGTTAACGTCACTCGTCTGTGTAGTGTTGACGAGTTGTATACCCTTCATGGGGTATGGGACCCCCGCAATTGTCAGGGGCGTGGCATCACAGCTGTGCTACATCTTTTGTGTCAGACAGTCCGGGAAGAGATGGCGATCGTTGATATTCGTGTGGTGGTTTTTTCGGTTCAATTGCTCCTTTTTCATTTATTTGCGTATCCGAGAGTCGTTACTCTGACAGCACTCCAGACATCAAGCGCGTGTCTCTCTGTGTTCACGACTACCGTGCGTTTCGTACGGTGGAGGCAGCACTCCAGACAGCAGCCGCTGTAGTCAGCAGCCACGAACGAGTTGGTTAGTGATGGGAACGGGGGGGAATCCATATTTTATGGCTGAAAGGAGAGATATATATACGCGCGGCCATGATACTTCAGTTTGCACGTCTATTTCATCATGTATGTGTACAGTACCAGGTACGCCTTCTTCTCTTGACAGCCGAATCTTGATTTTCTATGGTTTTTGGGATCTCCCTAGGGCAACATCACCTTTGTGTGATCACGGACTCCTTCGTCTGAGAGTTAATGTGATAACAACAACATAGTGCAGTTTGTTGCCGTATCCCCTATCCCCCTCGTGGGCGTTCTCGGCCTTTTTTCGTTGTATCGTATCGGTATCGTTTGTCGAATTATTACCGAAACTAACTATTATTATCGAAATATCGAACCATTTTTGGCTCGACATTTTTTTGTTTTAACAATATCAAACGATATAACGAAAGTTTCGGTATGTTATGGTATCCAAGACTATTAATAGTAGTATGGAATGATTGAGTGGCAGTATGGAATGATTGAGTGGTCGAAAATGATCGAAATTCGGGGGAAACAAAACGAATAAAAAACCAGACCGCACCTGAACGTTTGTTTGCAATTTGCTTCCAGGCAGTTAGAGCTCCTCATAGCCAGCGACAGCCCGCAAAATCGAGGCACGAGGTTTCTTGGGGCATGGGGTGCGCGTGTTAACCAGAAACGACTATTAAATAACAACATGTTTGTGGGAAGCCGACGTTGCAAGCCAGCAGCACAAAATCTCGTAAAATCTAAATAGTTTGTGTTCAAGCGTGGGCCATTGCTGCGGCTGTAGTAGTGTAATGGGTACATTGAATGACATGGTGCATATATATGCGTCGAGGCTCTATCTGTGAATAGAGATGGCAGAGGTGGCACCGAAGTAAGTGTCTATGAAGATTACTACTAGGAAGAAGAAGAAGAGCGAAGAATAGATTATTTGAAATTAGATCATAATATATATGTAGCCATTATGGTAAGAATATTGATCTCAGAGATAGATCAGGAAGGAGGAGAAGAAAGGTGGAAAGAAATGGAGTGGAGGTTCGATCGAGGTATCATGGGGCTGATATTTCGTCTGATCGCCCGGGACAATGTGCTCATGCTACGCACAGATAGTTTCTACGGGCTAGAAACTACGGGCCATTGTACTGGCTGACAGTCCGTCTCTTGGGCA
Organism: Nereocystis luetkeana; assembly: GCA_031213475.1. NCBI lineage: Eukaryota > Phaeophyceae > Laminariales > Laminariaceae > Nereocystis > Nereocystis luetkeana. The sequence continues at coordinate 8,833,405 of JARUPZ010000021.1, forward strand.
ACACGACTGTCGTTACTTTTAGGGTGATGCATTGGATGTACAACATACCGAACTACGTGTAAGACAGACTACTCGGGAATATATCCGCATCTATTTATTGCATCTACCCGAATATTCAAACTAAGATATCGCATACTCGTATCAGCGTGTATTGATTGCATATCACAATAGGTACGTATGGATCAGGCATGCAAGAATAATTATTAATATATACAGTGGTCCAGTGTCTGTTGCGCGCACCCCCTCGGGATGGCCCCAGGGGAGGACCATCGGAGGCCAAAACATTGCGACGCATGCGCGAATATATATATGCCCGAAAACCCTGTAACAAAGTGCGTTTAAACGCCTACCGAACCCCGAAAAGGCAGGTATCGGCATAGGAACTGAACGTTCTGTTGTTCTACTCCAGGCGAATAGAAGAAGGGCCTAAAATAGAAAAATCGCCTGCGGTGGAGTAAGAAAAGGGCTCCTTTTTATTTTTGCCTCGACGAATTTGAAAAACAATGTTTCAGTTTTCCTGTTCGCCTACGGCGAACAAAAAAGCCCGCAACAATCAGGCCGAAAAGGTTGAGCGCCCAGAATTGTGTGTTGCGTTGCGCGCCACCAGGTCCTCCGCGGCTGTTTTTGTTGCGGAAAACGGCTACTACTAGTAACTGCTAATAATAGTATCTCGACCAAATTGTTGCGCAAGCGAAAACAGTTAATATTATATCCCGGGTATGGGTAGCATCGTCCATACGCGAACAACATACCTCATCGTGTAAAATATGGCTTGCGAAAACGTTGGCTGGTCCCCTGACAGGCCATTTTTTTCATTCAGCTGTCGTGTCTGTAAAATGTGTGGACAGGGCAATAACGCAATGAATCACGTTCCGTGAACCCCTTTAGGACCGACCGCAGTCCCGTTTTGGGGGTAATGTACTTGAACTTTGAGTGGTTTGTCCCCAGAACGTGACTGCGGTTCTAAAAGGGTTAACGGCACTAAGTGTTTTGTCCCGAAAGGGCAATGTAGAGCCCTAGGTTCTTGCCTTTTTGCGTCATTTTTTCTTACGTTTCGAAATACGACTGTTTTGTTCAAAGTACACCTCAGCTCGAATACGCTCCTCTATTGCTAGAACCAACTCTTCATATATTATTGTGGGATATTTTTGAAGGGGTCTCAGAACTGTTTTTTTTTTGCCGAAAACCGGCGATTTACTCAACGGGACTGTCAAAAACACACCGGTAGACTCCTCAGGATGCTGTCTTTAGTTTTCCGAGAGCTTTCTTTATTAATAGAGCACTTTTCCGTTTCTCCAGAGTCAGTCGTAGTTGGACTGTTTGTCCATATTTCCAGCTCTGAGGACATAATGATTTTTCATCAAAACTCCTCCAAGATCCATTATTTCTGGCCCCAGTTCTGACCAACAGCCTGATCCTGAGCCTCCAGATAAAACTGATTGGCTGCCCCAAAAAGTAAACTAGGATTCCGGAGACACGGGAATTGTTCCTGAAAGTTCGCAGAAAACCTACGGGGAGCATTTTGAGGCGTCTATCGGTGTTTTTGGCTTTCTCGCAGAGTAAAACGGGTATATTCGGCCTAAAAACTCAGTTCTGAGAGCTCAAAAATAACTTCCCATAATAGCTGGCCTAACTCATTTGTTTTCTTAGGGCCGGTCCTAACTCAGTTTTAAAAACACCCCGAAGAAGAAATAAAGAGCAGAATGCATAATTACGCGAGCTATATTGTTCAAATGATAAAATTGAAGTAGAGGAGATCCCGATATATTATTATCTCCGAAAATAACCGATCGGAAACCGGCTTTTTCAATCCTAGTTTCCGACTGCATAAGAAGTGGCCTCATAATTCATTTTTTTACTCCCTGAGTTTCCAATTTTTACAAAATGGGCCAAATACACGAAATAAATACCTGGTATGGGTTACCCAGGGTTGAAGAGGAACACAGGCGGAGCTCCAAGCGTTGGGATGAAGTTCCTATAAAAAGTATCCACGAACGGTTGGCAAGCGCACGATAGCCGAGGTAGTGCATGTGGTTGCCCCGCGGCTTGTCTGCTGATGGCGCGAGCATATATATTCGTATGGGTAGGGCATCACCAAAGGGTGCCCTCGCAAGGAACCGGGGGATCAGGAACTTAGTGGCTGTAGCGGTACAGAAAACAAAGTTTGACATGAGTTCCACTCAACATTTAAACGTGAAATATCGCGATGGCCGATACACAACTTCTGGAGGACTCCGGAGGGAGCGGGACGGATTGCCTCGCGGGCGCGAGTCGTGTCTATCAACCGTCGTTGTCGAGCACTATCACCGGGAACCACGTGCTGTGGCGGTTGAGTCAGACGCGTTCTACGATGAAGGTAGCACATTTCGGCAAAACCGTTTCGTGGACGACGGGGTGCCTTAATAAAAAATCGTCGGAAGGCCTATCTTGTTTCGAAGAATGATGTTTTTGTATACTCGGGCCATGGGACTATTCATCGGGATACACTTTGATTTTTGCAGAAGTCAATTTTCGGGTGAGGTATGGAGCTCCTTAAATGAGGAGCCTCAGAAGAAATAGGGTGAACCTCTATCGTGGAAAGCCTCGCCATTCCTAAAACTTGCACCCCTACAAATTCGACTCGGCTTCTTCTTTTTGTTTTTTTCATGCTTTTCCTTCGTTTTTTTCCTCCTTTTAGAACTCAACCTGCTGTTTTTTTTACGAAAACAGAAGGTAGGTCTGTTTGGTTTTGTTCGTTTTTTCGTTCTATTGTTTTGGTGCTCGTTAGGACCGGCCCTTAATGAAATACTCGACCTCATAGATTTAGCGTCCCCTTGATAGTACCCCACATTTACATTCACGTTGCTATCTCCCTGCCAAGTAATACGCCGGGCATGAAACAACTACAAACCGTACAGAGCGTTGAGTTTGCACAGGGGTGCAATCGTTTCTCAGCGCTTGTTTTCTCGAAAACTTGATAAAATGTGCTGAAAGTCGAAAAAATCCGAAATTTTATCCGGGGTAGGCAATCTTGCCGTTCTGCAAAAATCAGGCGCTGATAAAACACCGCATCCCTGTACCGACTCAACACACCAAACGGTATTGCACAGGGTTCTATAACTTTCTGCTGATGATGCAGGAGCATTGGTCTTAGTAGGAAGCCGTGGAATAATGTTACACGAGGCAGGGGGGGGTACGAAAACCAAGGGAAAATGAACGAAAGCACAGAAAAAGAATATACCTATTTTCTTTTTCTATCCCGAGAACGACAACGGTTACGAAACTTTTCCATCCTCTGGGGGGGTGTGGCGTGTCGTTTTCTATTTTTCACGAGCGCCCCTGGCTGAACGAGGTAACGAGGCAGCTTTACCCGGGGAAAGAATGAAATGTGGCGAGAAGCGAACAACACTCCTGGAAATACCTGTTGCTATTAATGTTGTATTTGTAGTTGTTGCTTCCTCGGAGTACACCCCATAGTTACTACGTATGTCTGCAGCTGTTATCGGTGGAAGCGGAGTGCGTAGCAGTCGCAGACTCGTACTGCTTCCCATTGATTCGAGGAAAATTGTTTCGGGGGCCGATGGGCTCAGGACCCAATCTGCATTCGAATTCTTCTTTATTCAGAAGTTTCGAAGTATTTCGAGAATCTCGAGGTTTATTTTTTTCTTGCTTTGAGATTCGGGGCATTGGCCTGTCGAAACAATTCAAATCGAATAAATGCAAAATAAAGAATGGTACGGCCGCGGCTTTGCCCGTAGCGCTAGCCCTGGGTGAAGGTACTGGTCGTAGCGTTACGTGGTGTGCTACTCTGAAGACCCGTTCAACGATAGAGGCTACACATTTCCGCTAAAATGTATCTGAATGACGGAGTTCCTCAACCCAAAATCGTCGGAATATCAATCTTGTTTCATGACATTTTTGTATGCTTGGGCCGTGGGATCGTTCATGGGGATGCAATTTGATTTTTGCTGAGGTCCGTTTTCTGGTGTGATATGGAGCTTCTCAACCTTTTTACAACTGCAGTCCCGTTTTGGGGATAAACCAGTCGAATTCTAAGTGATTCGCCCCCGAAACGGGACTGCGGTCCTACAAGGAGCCTCAGAAAAGTTAGTTGGACCTCTATCGTAGAACGCCTTCGAACGGAGATGTAAGAACCAACGTGCGAGGTGGTATTGACCCGGGGGGTGCCCGTTTTTGTCCCCAGGTTGTTGCTGGAGTGGTACATGTATGGAAGGACCTAGGATCCGACGATATGGGCCTTCTCATCCCCAGATAGATGTGGTGGGACCTCCACGTTATCTCGAGGAGAAAATCTCACCGTACCCTGGCTCCATGATGATCCCGAGCCGAATAACAAACCAGTCAGGGGGGTCGAGATTCCCACACCTTGCGGGGTGGTATCGACACGGGGTATATTATCCCGTTCTTGTTCCTGCGTTGTTGGAGTTGTAGATGTACAGAATAAATATATGATCCGGGGAAGGGACCTTATCAGCCCCGAGGAAGGCGGGACCTCGCCGTGGTCCCGCGGGGCAGTTGTCGTGGCGCGGCCCCAGGTAACCACAATCAGTCAGTAGGGTTAGGGTTTCCCCTTTTTTCAGGGCGGTATCAACAAGGGCGGTGTCCTGTTTTCGTCTCCGGTTCGCTAGAGTTGTAGATGTCTCAAAATAATAACGATCAGGGAATGATAATGTCATTTTACCCTTCATGGGCCCCAGACAACAACAATCTGTCTACAGGATTGGGATTTCCACACATCGCGGGGCTCGCGGGGTGGTATCTACCTCTGGATAATTACCGTTTCTGTACCCGAGTCGTTGGGGTTGCAAATGTACCTAAGGATTTCGGATACGGGAATGGAACTTTATCATACCCTGGTGCGGCGGGACCTTGAGCTTGTCGCGAGCGGCAAATCTGGACGCGCACTGGTTCTATCAGCCCCAGCCAACCACAAAGCATTCGGTATCGTTGGGGTTGCACACCCTGCGAGGCGATATTAAGCCGGGGGATGTCCTGTGTTCGTCCCCGGGTTGTCAAAGTTGGAGGTGTATTGAAGGATTTGCGATCAAATCATGCGATATTATTGTTCTCGGGCGTGGAGGGACCCCTCCGTTGCTCCGGCGAGCGGTTGTCCCCGCGCGCTGGCTTGAGCCCCAGCCAATCACAAATCAGTCTATAGTCTACAGGAGATAGGTTTCCACAACCTGCGGGGCCGTATTATATCGGGGAATGTCCGTTTTCGTCCCCATTGTGTTGGTGTTGCACGTGTATGCAAGGACGTCTATTCCTATGATGGGGCCTTGTGATCCCCGGGTGCTTAGGGACGTTGGCATTGTCTCAAGGGGCTACTCTCGATGCGCGCTCGATCCATGAACCCCACCCACGTAAGCAATCAGCTGATGATGGTAGGGTTCCTACCCCTTGCAGGGCTGTATCCACCAGAGGATATGCCATTTTTTATCGCCGGGTTGTTAGATATGTAAATGTATGGTGGGGGTTCTGATCAGGCGGTGGGACCTTCTCGTCCCCGGGTTCGGCGGGACCTCGCCGTCGGCCCTGCGGGAAGATCTCGTCCTGCACTGGCTCCATGAGTCCCATCCAACCACAAATCGCAGATCAGCCAATAGGATTGTGGTCTGAACACTTTGCGGGGCGGTATCGAATCGGGGGAGATCGGTTTTCGTCCCCGGATTGTTGGATTTGTAGGTGTATAGAAAGCCTCAGGATCAGGACTTGGGACCTAATTGCCCTCGGGTGTGGCGAGGACTCACCGCTGCCGCACGCTATCAGCATGAGCCCCAGCCACATTATTAGCAATTAGTCGACTAGGGTGGGGTTTCCACCCCTTGCGGAACTGTATCCACCGGGGGGGGGGACGTACTGCGCTCGTTCCCGGGTCGTTGGAGTTGTGAATATATGGGAGAATTTCTGATCAGGGGATGCGATCCTGTCGTCTACGAGTGAAGCTGGACCTCGCCGTTGCCCCGGTGGGTAGGTCTCACCGCTCGCTGGCTGTATGAACCCCGATCGAACATGCATCCGCCAGTATGGTTCCCGTTTCCGTACTTGTCGGGGCGATACACACCCGTGGGGTGTCCTTTTTCTTCCCCGGTCATTCGAGTTGTAGTACGTCAGGATATCTGTTCTGCGGGTGGTGCTTTGTCGTCCCCAGGTGCATCAGGATTTTGATAGTGTCCGGAGGCGAAACTCGCGCTGCGTGCTGGATCCATAAGTGTCACACAAATCAGGGTGAGGGACCGGTCCTCGAGGTTGTCTTGAGAGGAAACTCTCGCCGTGCGCTGGCTGGCTCGATGATAAACCCAAGTCCAATTATAAATCAGTCGGTGGGGCTGGGATTTCCACACCTGGCGGGGCGGTATCGCCTCGAGGGGGGTCCGTTTTCGTCCCGGAGTTGTTGAGGCTCGAGATGTATGGGGTATTCATGGTCCACGGCTGGGGTCTTGTCGCCCCCGGGTGCGGCGAAGCCTCGACGTTGTTCCGTGGGGCAATTTTGCTGCACCCTGGCTCCATGAGAGCCTGATAACCGTAAATCAGACAGCGGCGATTGGTTTTCCACACCTTGCCGGTCGATCTCAATTCGGGGGTTATCTGGTTTTGTCCCCGAGCTGTTGAAGTTATAGATGGACCGAAGGACTTCTCATCCGGGATGATACCATATCATCACCGAATGTGGCGTGATCTCGATGTCATCTCGTCAGCCAGCTCTCGCCCTGCGCTGCCTCCAGGAGCTCCAGTTAGATCAGCAATCAGCCGATGGAGATGTGGTTTTCATACCTTGCGGGGCGGTATCGACTCGCCGCGCGTTGACTCCATAGTGAGACCGACCCATTTCATAAATCAGCAAGTGGGGTTGGGAGTTCCACACTTTGCGGGGCGGTATAAACTCGGGCGATGTCCGTTTTATCCCCGTGGTGTTGGAGAAGAAGATGTATGAGGGTATTTATGAGCGGGGGATCGGACCGGATCACTCAAGTGCGTGGTGGGACCTCGCCGTTGTTCCGTGGGGAAACACTTGCTATCGCCTGACTCCATGATAAGCTCCAGACTAATTGTAGATCAGCCAGAGGGGTTGGAAGTTCCATACTTTGCAGGGTATGTCCGTTTAGGTCCCCGAGCTGTTTTTTTTTTACATGTATGGAAGGGTTTTATTCCTTGGGTGGGACAACATACCGCCCCCTGGTCCGTCGGGATCACGCTGTTGTTCCGTGGGGAAACTTGGGGCGGGGTCTGGCTCCATGGGAGCCTGTTAACCGCAAACCAGGCAGCGGTGTTCGTGTTGCAACACCTTGCGGGGCGGTACCGACCCAATGGATATCCGCTTTTGTCCCCGGGTTGTTGAGATGTACATGCTCGGAAAGACATCTGATCCGGGAATGGTACATGATCATTCCCGAGTGCGGCGGGGCCTCAAGGTCGTCCCGGGAGCCAACTCTCTGCCCGCACTGACTCGACGAGCCCAAGCTAAATCACCAATTCACTTATCGAGGTAAGATTCCGCACCTTGCAGGGCACTATCGACCCGGGGGATTTCCCTTTTAGTCCCCGGCTTAAAATAGCTGTACATGTACGGAAGGGTTTCTAGTCCAGGAATTGGACCTTGTCGCCCCGGGTACGACCGAAAATCGACGCTGTTCCGAGAGGAAACTCTTGTCTAGCGCGGGCTGGTTCCGTGATGAGCGCCAGTCAAATCGTAACTCAAGCGGTGGGATTGGGATTCCCACAGCTTGTGGGGCGGTATCGATTCGGGGGGTGTCCTCTTTCATCCCCGGTTGCTGGAGGTCGAGATGTATGGGAGGGTTAATAGGGGGTGGGATCTGCTCACACCCGGGTGCGGCGGGACTTTGCCGTTGTCTAGTGAGGAAACTCTAGCCACCCACTCGGTCCATGAGAGACAGACAGCCAACCGTATGTCAGCCAATGGGGTTCGGGTTCCCACACATTGTGGAGCCTGTGTCGACCCGGGCTTTAGTCCGTCGGTTGCTGGAGTTGGAGACGTACGGGATAATTATGATCTAAGTATGGTGCCTCACCATCCCAGGGTGCGGCGGGACCTCGACGTCGTTCCGAAAGGCACCTCTCGCCGCGTGTTGGCTTGATAGGCCTCAGCCAAATCAGCAATCAGCCAGTGGGTATGGGTTGTCCGCAAGTTGCGTGGCGATTTCGACCCGGGGAATCATTGTTTTCATATCCGGGTTCTTAGAGTTGTACATGTATCGAAGGATTTCTGGTCCAGGAATGGAACATTTTCGCCCCCGCGTGCGACAGGACCTCGACGTTGCCCCACGAAGAAACGGTCGCCCTTCGGTAGCTGGCTCCATGATGAGCCCCAGTCGAATCATACATCAGGCAGTGGGGTCGTGATTTGCACCGCTTGCGGGCGGTATCGACCCTGGGGGTTTCCGTTTCCCCCCCCAGGCTGTTGGAATTGTTGAGGCATGGATCGATTTTATGATCTGGGAGTGGAGTCCTATCGTCCCCGGACGGGGCTGGCGCAAGAGTTTATCATGATGACCGGCGTGAAGTTGCAAAATACAAAAATGAAAGTAATCGACATAAGCGCAGGCGCAATCTTGCGGTTTATGTTTCGTGTGTGAGTTTTAAAGGATCCTGTATAACAGACACGCGTTCACAAAACGCACCGATTGGCAGTGTGTACACTGCTGCCGCTGCTCCTGCTGCTGATGCTGCCACGGCAGCAGGTTGTCCAACACGAAACCCAGGTTGTGATGATATACATCGTACTGTGTTGAGTATCTGCTGCGGTCGGGGTTCAGTGCATCTTTGGAGGACTCACTAAAGGGCGTATCAACACACCCAATGACACAACAGCTTACGTACAAGATCGTAGGATACCTCACGGTATCATATCATATATACAAGCTGGCATCACTTTGGTCCTGTATGTGGCACTGCGGAAGCAATGGAGGTGTATTTCTACGATCCAGCAGGGTCCACGCAAAAACTCAACCGCGACACATCACTACCCGTTTTCGAGACCGGGTATACTAAAACCATTTCTTTAGAAGAAGGGAAAAAACTCGTTTTCGTTAAGTTCATCCAGAAATCCCAACGTACTGAATTGTTTTTCAGATTGACGCTTGGAAGGAGTGCAGGTCGTTCTGTGTTTTTGTCGCGCATCCTTGGATTCAGGCAAAACAACGTGTAACCACGGTGTTTCAAGTACGAGCTGACACCGAGGTATGTATTTCCTACCAGCAAGCGAATCACGGGTGAGGGTGAACGCCGGCACCCATGCGGAGCCCTTGTACCTTCCGAAAAAAACATCGCGCGTTCCTCCCAAAGAAAAATGAAATATCATAATAGGGTGCTTGCGGAAGAATAAATCCTGGTTCGGTTTAGACCCAAGGGTTGTCCACCATACCTAAATATAATCGAGTTTGTAACTGTTTGCGAGAGCCCAAAACGATCGAATCGGTTTTGAAGTGGAAATCATTTTTTCGGAACTTGCAATACAGCTAAAAAGGGCAAAAATGAACGAAATGAAAGAAAATGGAACACCAGCGGCATTGTGCGTGGCTTGCTGCGTGTGTGTGGTCTATGTTATATACCAGTCATGGCAACAGTGCCAGTCGATGTGACCAGGGCCGTTGTGCAGTGCGTGCATAGGCGTGCTGTGGTTGTGCGTGTGGTGCGGTCACGCGCCCCGGAGCTCAGAGTACCACTGAAATCGTTGACCGCTCGCGCCTCCAGGAAAAAGAAGCAGCACGTAGCAACAGCTTCAGCAGCACTCCATAATGCACACGGGGCCGTCATCGATCTTGACGCTGCACCCTGCCAGCCCTCCGCCGCATACGGTCGCCTGACGTTGCCGGCCTTCGAGGAGGCCTCGCGTTGAAATGGCCCCGTCAAATGGGCCGAGCGTTTGGTTAGGCAGCTGCTTGGTGATGTGAGGCAACCAATGTTCCATGTCGCCCTGTTCTGGCTGCCGCGGTACGCTGAACCTATGGGTACGTGACATAAATGATCCGTTTTCTTGCTGGTACGATGTGTTCCTCCGCCCGGCGTAACTCAGAATATCCTGACCAACAGTATTAGTGGCTATGCCGTCCGATTTTGGGTCCTGATTTTGGGGAGTTGCTTCCTTTGGGATCGAGACAATACAAAAGGGTAGGAGACTGAGAGGAAATCTGTGGATTATGCTGAGGTAGTATTTCGTTGACATGTTTGGACAGAAGGGATGGGCAAGACGGTCATTGAGGTGACGACGGGTGCATCTGGTTGAGCTGGGGGGACGAAGGGTGGAGATAAAAATGAATAATACTATCTAGAACGGAGCTCTTCTCGTCCGGCAGTGGATAGAGGCCGGCTATTAGAAAGAACAAGAAGACGACGGAGAAGGAAGAAGAAGAAGAAGAGGGAACAGAAGGAGAAGAAGAAGAAGAAGAAGACGGCGGAGAAAAAGAATAAGAAGAAGAAGAAGAAGAAGAAGAAGAAGAAGAAGAAGAAGAAGAAGAAGAAGAAGAAGAAGAAGAAGAAGAAGAAGAAGAAGAAGAAGAAGAAGAAGAAGAAGAAGAAAAAGAAGAAGAAGAAGAAGAAGAAGAAGAAGAAGAAGAAGAAGAAGAAGAAGAAGAAGAAGAAGAGAAGAAGGTGAGCCGGGGCATTTTTCAATTTCACCTCGGCTGCTGCCGCAGCAGCACGGCGGTGCGATTTCGCCGTGGTCTATGCGCCCAGCTTTTACATATTGGGCGTCGGGAGGACTCCGGAACGGTGGCGCAAGTACACTGCGTCCCGGGCTGGGACGCCACTACTGTAGGTAGCTCCATAATTGACTGGAAGCTGTTTGCTACTTGCTGTGCTATTGGTCGTTGCTGCTGCTGTGACTTCTCCTGCTTTCTACGGCTCTTGCGGCTAGCGGTGCCGCCGATGCGATCGCTAGAATTTGTTCGGAAGGGCTGCCGTTGATCTGTCGCCGCCGTGGCCGCTACCGCTGCTATTGCGCATTCTTGATGCTGATGTACCAATACTGAGGTCTAGGTAACAGTTTTGAGTTTTTTTGCCCTCGTGTGTTGTATAGACAATATTCATGTGGTTCCATGCATTATTGCATCCATGTTGGCACATCGCCTCCGACCTCGTTGGAAAACTCAACGGTATGGGACTTTTGGCCGGTAACTTAACAACAAGAGACACCACATATGTCGACAAAATTTTCCGTTCAAAGGTGGAGGAATCGCAGGGTTGAAATGGGGTTGCGAAGGCAATAAATTTTGTACATACAAATAAAGTAGGCAGGGAAAAAAAGTAAAAATGACCCAGGTTTACCGCCTATCCGTATCGCCTCCGGTGGCTGGGTGTATGGTCCACGTGCCTACTACTACTACAGTATGATCTCTTTCGTGGTTTCGGGTCTCACTAAGTGCATACACCTAGTAGTGGCGTTTTCTTGCACACAAATTGATCAGCGGGAAGTGCGAGAGAGTGCGTTAGCACCCTCGTTGAAAATCAACAAGCAGTGGGAATGCTGAACCTTTCGCGCGTTCAAAATGAAGACACGTTCCGGGGGAGACATCTTTGACCACGGCTTGTCAAGTCGATCGCTGAAGGTAACACCTCCTACGAGTTAAGCTGAAGAGTAAAGCCGATGATGAAGAACATGTCCATTAAATATCCCATACATATATTATATATACATATCCCAGCGTGCTACATCAGCTGTGAGCGGGTTTGAGAGCAAATGTTTGAATGTTGTGTTCGTTTTTGTTGAAATTATATCAATCGAGTAGCCAACGCTTTTGTACAAGGAGAAGAGTCTTTCTTGCTGAACGATGCCACGACCTCCACTCGTATATATGGTGGCATAGAAAGCAGTTTTCGTCTTCGAGGACTGCGGAGCCTCAGCATGCACACTATGATACGTACATAAGAAGAAGCACGCTTTTGTCGGAGTAGGTGACTAACGTGCCTCGTCACCTGAGAAACTCTTTATTGAACACTGACTGGAAAACCATACTTCCTCCGTCCCACAAGTCTGGTCGGCTATGTTCGTACGAGCCCTTACCGGTGTCCGATCTCGTTTTCGATGTTTTTTTTTCTATTTCTTCGCCGTTTTTTATAGCTAGAACCATACCTTTGTTTTGCAGCACGCTGTTGAACCGTGCGGCCGGCCGGCCGGAAAAAAAACAGTCGGCCCAAAAACGGCCGTATTTCGCCCCTTTCCCAGGGGCAAAAAGAAAAAGTGTTGGGAAAACAAAGTCTAAACAAAACTCAAAAATGACCAAAATGGGATACATTCTGAACTAATTTTCGTATTGAAAACGACCTTTTTTTTTTCTTTTTGCCTCTGCTTCGTCTGCGCTTTATCTTTCTACAGGACTCAACCATAAGATCATCGTCAACGCCGCTCCACCCAAACAAAAAATCGCCCATAACCGACCAGACGTATGGGACAGAGGAGTATGTGCTTTACGGCGCTGTAGGTTGTGTACCTAAAATAGGTCACTCGAATACTCATGAGGTTGAACTTTTTCTTTTTCTGAAAGGCAGGCGTTCTGGCGAGGTACAGCTCCTGCTCAAGCGAAGAGCCCCAGGACGTTACACAGTAGTGCGTCAAGACCATATTATGCGTCCCAACAGTTATCAACAATACACCTGTCGACCACGTACACTATGCGTGCGCCTTGGCTTAGTCCCCAAGCGCGCTGGCGTTTCAATCACTATAAATGTTGTCGGCCCTACAAATGCTCGCTGCGATGCATCTTCCTGTTATGCTGCAGGTCATTTCAGCAACATCTTTGCGGGAATTCACCTAGACAACAACTAACTGCTGCGATGCTGACTGCGGGGCATGCGGAGGTAACAACTGCGGCCAACTCCCCGGAGGAAGACTTACTCAGTGAATGTTTTCAACGCGTGTTTCGATAGAGGTATATATATAACAACAGTTTTCAGGAGGCTCCTTACTTGAGTAGCTCTATGCCTCACACAGCAATCGAAATTCGTGTAAGCTAAGCCCGATACACAAATAATACACAACAGCAGTATCATGACTATGTACCGCTGTTGTTGTATTCATATATATGTACAGCGATGAAAACTGTATGTCGTAGCCTCGCATGCGTTGAGGGGCCGTACCACTTCATTTCGTGTGTGCTTCGGAGCGCACACGCCACAGCAGCAGCAGCACGGCTCGAAGGTCGCTTCCATCAGCAGCTCCACTAGCGTATGGCCGGCAGACAGTATATCGCTCAGCCCCCGACCGCGGCCGGTCTGGCTAAACCAATGCCCCGCTCCCTTTTTATGCTGACAGGAATCCTGCTGTACCGGACTAACCTGCGACAATGCCTTGCTGTGCAGCAGCGAAACTCAGGCGGGGCCATGCATCATCGGTACGTCTTGAGAACGTTTAAAGTAGCTACACCAGTGTCTACCTCCGTAGTTGGGTTTGAAACTTCCATGGCTCTCGCTGGTGCTTCCTCGGCTGTTCGGTGCATTTTCTCTGATGTTGGTAGCAATGCACCTGAATGGTCCGTGAGTACTAAAGCGTGGGAACGCCAAACGGGACCCGTAGCTGAACGAACTGCCCGTTACTCTCATCGTTGTGCTTCCTTTGATCGAGCGGCGTATCCCAGTGCTTCCCGACCGAGCTTAGATCGCTTGCGCGTGTTGCCCTGGGCCTTGCTCGAGAACGTACATGAACCTTTTTGTTAACCCCCCGCAACACCCCTCTCCTGAGCGATGCATACCGCGAAACCGAAACACATTAAACGTGAGGCCGCGAATAAAATAGGGTAGATACTCGTCCCAGCGACTCTAAACCAGCGACAACAGAGGACCCGAACGTGTGCCCCCCATCGAACCGTAGACCTGCTCCAGTGGTTTATTGCTGGGAGACTGAAGACGTATCCCACGGCAGGGGGCGTACATTTTGCTTCCTGAGGCAAACGTTTCCGATCGGTTCAGCTTTGGAGCGAGCAGCTATTATTAGTAAACCGGAGACTATGATGCTTTTACTAGACTCATATTATATACCTGGCATTTGTTTTACGACTGGTGCGTACAAGCGTTTGGACAGGTTGCGCGAACGAAGTTTTTTTAAAGTTATGTTTCGGGTAAGATATGAAGGAAGGCTCATAACCTCGAGGGTCATGACCTGAAGGAATAATGCATGTTGAGGCTCTGTCTTCTATGAGAAGAGATGCAGAGGCGGCACCGAAGTGTCTGTGAAGATCACTTGTGATGAAGAAAGAAGATTGTTTGAAATTGGCGCTTAATTGGCCATTATAGAAGGAATCTTGATCTCAGAGATCAAGAGGAGAAAGAAGAGGAAAGGAGAAGAAGAGAGGAAAGGAAAGGAAGAAGAGATGGAAGAGAGTGAGCAAGGTGGGGCATGCCATCACCTGATCACGAGACAATGCCCATGCTACGGGCAGGTTTATTCTACAGCAGCCCGTCAAGGTTCCGTGAACCGTTCCTAGCAATGTCCCTGCAACGTTCTATGTAGCGTACTCGTAACGTTCTATGGAATGTTACCTGCTACCTATTGTGGTAGACTAGCTACCCTGCGTTATGATCAGTATGATAGATAAGTTGAATACAGTGCGTCGGCAAGAAAGAACAAACTCAAGTTTCGCCGCATATCGTATTTCTCCGCATTTATCATAAGATACTCTTAGTAAGCTCGTGTGAAGTGACTGCACATCACAATAGATACGGATGTCAACGTCCATATATATGCTGACAAGATACGTGTGTCCCCATTTCCACAGCAGTTTAAACCTCCCTCCCCTACACTGAACTTCCGGCAGCCCCTATTTGCAAGACGAGTTTGCCCGGTGTGCAATCGAGAGTGGATTACATCTATCTGCTGCGAGACTCAGCGCGGGAGACGCGGTGGATCCGGTTCCAGCCAGCTCTTGCGCGGTGTCTTTGATGGCCTTCTGTTGACCTCTGATATCACGCTCGAGCGAAGTATGCAGTCTGGTTTGGTCCCGACCTCGCAAACGGGGGAAGTTTTCGCAGGCGCCAACCAATCGGCCGATCAGCGTCTGGCAGAAAGACGTACACGGCTCAGCCCTGCCGCCTCCTAGATCGGGAGATCTGACGAGCAGAAGAAGGGTGTACCCCTGATTCGACGGTATAGTCAGCGCAGGCTGGCATCATTATCGTCACCATCGCCATCATCATCATCACCGCCACCCTCGCCAAGACGTTTTGCACGCTATCTCTCTACCACGGAGATGGGGACAGATCGATTCACACTAAAACCTAGTAAAATCGATCACGTGTGCTCCGATAGGGGTAACGCCTGATGTCATTTTCTTTGCTGAGGCTCCTCACTTGGGGCATTGTGTAGGACCTCCATGCCCCACCCAAACCTGGCTTATGGCGGACACAAGTTGGCTCAACGCAATGAACAATCCCATGGCGTAGCTGCATATATATATTGAATAATAGTGCATCCCAGATGGGGATACCGGGTAGGTCCTCCGCAGGGGAGCTCCCTAGCTTAGGGAAGGCCAAAGAGTGC
The DNA here is from genome assembly GCA_031213475.1 of Nereocystis luetkeana. NCBI lineage: Eukaryota > Phaeophyceae > Laminariales > Laminariaceae > Nereocystis > Nereocystis luetkeana. Next base: position 8,848,892 of record JARUPZ010000021.1, read on the forward strand.
AATAGCTTCACTTATCGTAGCCGTGGTCTCGTTAATTGAATAACATTCCCCATCCCTACCCCCCTACAATGTGTATATGTCTCCCAACCACAGCAGTGCTGATATAGTGGAATCCTGCCCTCCTACAGTGACGAAAATTGTTTTCTCGCCCCGTTCCCGGCTCACAGTCCGCCGGCTGCAATACAGCAGTCGGCGAGAGTGGCGTGATGTGCAGCACCACTTCGGCGGCGCTGCGCATCGTCGATAACCCGGTACCAGAACCAGCGCGTACTACAGCAGTACCTCCTCTGGGCGTCTATATATTTTTCCTGACCTGCTTAGATATGTGCGATAACCGTCGACGAGTCGGTATTCACTGCTCTGTGGTACCTGCGGCAACGCACCCACACGAGTGCTGGCAGGCGGTGCGCCAAATGTGGAGTTCAGTTCGGGGTGAACGATTGTGCCCGTCTGTTGTTGTTGAGTTTCCGGTGGTGTAGAGCTGGGGGGGGGGGTGAACAGGGTTGAGGACTGAGGCATCTGTGAGAGAGAGAACAGCTAATGTTCGCACCATTTTCAATCCTGGCCTAGGATCTCCATGCGTCTGTTATTTTCAGTCTACTCGTGTGCTATCTGAGTATAGGGCAATTGTTTGAGGTCTATTAAATAGCACAAACAACACGTAAATTAAATGGTAGCAAAAAACACTTAGTTTGAACGCACGACGTAGTTTTCCTGTTGGTCAATTTGCTTGAAGCTAGTTTTTGTATATCCCTGGTTCACTCTTGTCGTTCTCGTAGGAGCCCTTTGCACACGCGAGAGGTCTATATGTAGTAGGAAGTGTTCGCAATTCTTGGTCCGCCATAAGGTTTCACCTCTTGTCCTGTTGAGGTATGAGCCCAAGCGGCGGCGGGGCGGGGGGGGGGGGGGGGGGGGGGGGGGGCTATTCCTGAGCATATCGCTCTGACGAGTGGCCACGTGAAGAAACATAGTCCACCGGTGGTCCTCGCGGTGATTGCCTATCCTGTTCGCAGACACGACTGTGGGGTGGTATACAATGAACATCGCAACAGAGCTACGGGTGCCAGAAGTTTGACTCAGCTCTGCAGTAAATATTATGGTATAAAAACATGGGCCTCGGGGTCGACTACCGCGAAGCACATAGACCATACCTCTGGAAATATCGCACTAAACACGTACGTACACGTTCCCGGTGTGATTACCCCGCCCCGCTCTGGTGGATGCCTCCCGAACGCGTGCAGGAGCGAGATACGCATTGTCCCTTGTATCTCTTTCGACCCGGGCATAGCGTTAAAGCCATGTGGAGACGCGCACGGTAGGGGGTAGTACCTGTATTGGTTTAGGCTCCTCAATCCCGCCTACGGAGCTCCGTACCTCAGTTTAAAATCGATTGTAATAAAAGCTAGGTGTGAACCCCGATGGACAACTCACAGACTAGGCATATCACGATTAGTTCCGTACAACACTGTAGGTGTTTCAACGATATTGGACTGAGGAACCCTTCAACAAGAAATTATTGAGCGAAGCGTTTCTATACGACGGCAAGCCCTTATCGTAGCACGCCCCATGATAAACAAGTGAAAGGTGCGATCTTGTAGAACCGCCCAGAGTGAGCGCGCAGCCGGAGGAGGAATGGCAACATGCTGCGCGGGTGTGTCGTACAGCATATACATCGAAGTATCTATTCTTGATTGATTGGACACACACTCCCAGCAACTCGGGGTTGTTCGCGTGGCTGATGCTACAAGCAACACATGGTTGTCTCACAGTAGCTCTCGCTGCAAAGAACAACGCTGGGCTACTGCAATAGTTGGGCGCGTCCTGCGATAGGGGTGATGTTTTTACATAAATCATTTTCCAGCCCATGGAGCTCCTCCACTGAGGAGTTATCACAATCGCCGGAAGAAGCAGCGTGGTTTTTCAATATGTTTCGATATCTGCTCAACCCATGTTATGGTTCATCGGGATGCGCTTTCAGTTTTGTCGAGGTCGGGGTTTGGGTAGGGTATCTAGGCATCCTGCAGCGGGGAGCCCCATAAATTGCCAGGTGCACCTCTATCGTACTCATACATCACCGGACGCTGAAGACGACGAACGGAATGGGCGGGATAGTGTACGTTTGGCACGCCCGGGTGGTACGCCGGAGTTACTGTACAAAGGCATGTGCTTGTTCGCGTTTGGTACATGCGATCGCCTACCTGCTGTGGCACGGCATAGCCTAAATGTGTGCATGTTCTCTGCGAATCACGGTGCACATTATTTAGAGTGCACCCTGAGCCGAGCACTACCTCTCACATGGAAACGTGTCTACTGTTCGCGGATTCCCCTCGGTGTCGGTGAAAAGAGCTTCGCGGCCTTTCATGATGAAGGCGGTATCATTGGGCTCATAGAAAACTCTCGTCTCGCCGTGCATCGAACGCCCCACTCGAAGCCTTCGGATAAATAGCAGGATGATCCGGTCGACCACCATGTCTTCCGTGCCGTGTGGTTTGGAGGCAACATGATGAGTTTATGTCGATACTGGTCATGATGTGGCGTTCGTTGCGTCTCTCGTACAGAGTGTAATCCCAATCCAGTCTTGACGTGTATACCCGCTGTAAATAGAGCTGTCTGCTGTTGATGCAGTGATAATCAAACGTCAAATCACAGCGGAAATGATCGTCGTACTACGATTTTGGTTTCCCAGCAGTGAGTGGTGGAAGTAAATGCTGAGGCAGTGGGAGTGCTAAGACCAATGCGAGACCAAACCACAAGGCACGAGCCGAGGTACTCTGCGCCAGAGAGAGAGAGAGGATACCTGCATTGAATAGGAAATAAACCGGTTCAGAGTTCCATGATCTCTTTGGCCTGATGTACATCACCGCCGTACTGAAGACGACAAAGACAAACTGTGCCACACCGAACAAAGAATGTTTCGCTCTTCAATCCTAGAAGCAAACGGGCTCTAACGGCTGCATTTCGGGGGGTTTTAAGCCTTTCCTCTTTCCCCTCTGCAGGAGTACCAGTTGCCGTGTACCACTTCAGATTAAAAAGAATAGAGCACTACATTTAGGCCTTATAACATACAGACCAAACATTCTTTGCACGTTTTCGTCCAAAGTGCCATACATTAGGAACATGAAGTACATGCCTTGTATGCATTACGGTGTACACTTCACGCCGACTGTTTTGTAACTCCTGCTGTCCTTCTGCTACTATTCCACTTTCCGATTGCGGCAACCACGCCGAAGACTACGATGCAATAAGCTAGAACCTGTTAATAATATAGCCACTGCAGCCTGCTATCCTTACGACGAAACTGACAAAACCTCCGCCAACCGGCAATCAACACGCCGCTTTACGAATATTTCACATTTCGGATTGTAACCATGTGACTTCAAACACCCGCTAAGTAAGTACGGGTGATGATGCCAGGTTTTGTCAGAACGTGGTTCGTGGTCCTCTTTGACCAGAAGGAGCCGGGAACCCAGTCGGTAGTTGAGTGGTCGACAAGTTACTCCTCTTCCTCCGTTCGTTTGTACCAGGACAGTCGAGGATCGTTGTTGTTTCAGTCATCAAGAGGATATCGTTTCCTGCTCGTGGGTGCCGTTGAGGGTCGAGGTGGTATCCTGACTCTGGCTCAAACGCGGTGGTAAGCAGTGGCCGAGAGCCGATCAAGGCGAGAGGGATAGGAAAACGACGCATATCGGGTGAGTGACTGACCCCGTTCGAGTCGGGCACGACGCCGTTTTTTTTTGCCAACAAGTAAGCTGTAGTTATCGCACGACCTCTGAACCAAAGTCACCCGTGTGATGTTGTGGGATGTGTGGTCTCGAGCTTGTAGATGTATCTATTGGAACGTTAACGCAGCAGCAGTGGGCCGCAGACAGCCGGCCAGCAGAGACAGCTTTACAGCTGCTTCCGTGCGCTTCATCCCAGAGTGAATTCGAGCCAGCCACATGAAAGCGATCCGACGGGCGCCGCACTTGGGAACCACAGCAGCCCTTTCCATGGCGTATCATTGTCGATATTCTCTAACGTGCATATATGTGCGGAGTAGAATCGACGCTAGAGCAAGGAACCCGATCTACACAAGCTTGTATGTCTACATGTCGATACCCATGTTAGCGTAATGGTATGCTTGTACCCCAGGTACCGTAGTAAATAAGAGGTACAAACATGAATGAGATCCCCTCCTGCTTTGTGGGTGTGCGATATCATTTTCGGTCGTTTTAAGTGCCTAGTCCCTTGTAAATGCCATCAAGCTGTATGGCAGTGCCTTCGAAAAATCAGATACATGCAGGGAATCATACCTGTTTTAGGTGCTAGTCCTATGGCTGTGCCATAGAAACCCCCAGGAACTCCCAGGGGACTGCCGTAGCAGTTCAAGCCATTCCCATGGAAATTCAAACAGAGACTTTGTATCGCTGCGTATTTGCCATGAACTATCCACAAGGTGCCGGTGACGTGCCGCTCGGTCTTGACTGCAGGCACGTCTTCTTGAGGGGCAAACGCGTGTCCATTGAGGGCTCGGTTTGGGCCCGGCGCTTTGCTCAAACAGTCATGACACTTCACGCATCCGCCCTGATATCTGATAGTATAGTTGTTGTACATATACTGCAAAGTATGTCATGCCTTACCCTGGCATAGAGTACGAACACCAGGCGATCGTCGAATTTCTATTTTTGTTTGTTATTTGCTATATATAAGGCGTGCACGATATGGGCCAACATTCTGGGAGATACTAATTTCAGACTGAGTTTTTCTGATTTAAGAATTTACTGATAATCCTTCGTCCCCAGAGAGGAACTGCGCTCTAACTCCTACCAGATATATAACGAGATTCGAGAGGATAGGCTCTGCATTGGCGTCAGGATAAGCCAGGAGCTTCCGCGAAAATGGGATATTATAGGCTTCTGTCGCGTATGTGTATCGCGGCAGTAACTGAAGGGGTGGTAGCTTCCCGAACGAAGCGATGGAGGAAATACGGGTGCGGTGGTGTCTGCTATCATACACTGTGCGGAAAGATTGCATGTCACCCTGCCCTAATCTTCGCAAATTCGTTTTTTCTGCGTGCTTCCGTCCACCACCGACTCAGGTTTTCGCGGAATCACGTGTCGTTACTGTTACGTCGATACAGCGTACCCTCATCTACGCTGGTTCGCTGTGTTTGCACCCGTCCTCCCGCCTGTCCGTCGGTCCGTCCCGCTCCTGTACCTCTTTATGTCTCCTGGCAGCAATCTGAAGTTGTTGCTCGGACGAAAGATGCCGCTTCACAGGTTTCCGTTCGTTGCGGCGGCAACCACTTCAGTCAAGAAAACCGCCACAAGCACGCATGCAGGGTGGCAAGCCTTCTCCTTCCTGAAGAAGGTGGCAAGTGACGAGTGGGATTGGTCCGAGCTAGCGAACATGCTCACGTCTCATCTAGAGCAGAGGCCCGACGCTCGCGCAGGGATCGCACGCATGGGTTTGGTCGCGCTGGGAGGGTGCTTGGCGTTTTGGGCGGCCCTCGCGGCCATGGCCTACTTAATATGGAGGAGAAATTCCCGCGTCATGAGGGAGCGCATTGCCGTGCTGCCTGGGTACAATGCCGTACTGGCTGGGAGCAATGATGTGCTGACTCGATGCCTGCACGAGGCGGAAGAAACGATAGGACAGCTATCGGAGCGTACGCCTGTGCAAGCGTGGTAGACAGGCTAAGAGGGTTGGCGCCTGCCGCCGTCCAGTTGCTTCGTAAGATTCGCACTGAAGAAACACGTGGGGGAGGTTTAGCAGGTTCTTCCATCCGCAAAAAAGGTGCACAAAGGCGAGCGGAATCTTGGGAGAGAGTGATCGAGTAGACGTAACCTTCCTAGATCATCTCGGCATGATGAAACACAAGGCCCACTATGCTACCCGACCCTCAGTATGTATGTGTCCTTGATGCTTGCTCACGGTTGGCGATATTTTCTCATGGCAAGCTACAGTACCCTACCCCGTGCTTTGTATCGTCGACCATCCCAGCTACCGACGACTGACGGGCCTGGCACTTCATGTAACGGTCTCCCTCGTCCTAATATGTTTACGCCGCATGTTGACGACCACCCCTACTACATCTAGAAAAAAAATATTACCTGGTATGTGAATGTACCCCTAAAAACGACGTGGCGTACTGATGTACTATATTTCTACTGTAGTAGTACTCCACGATGCTGATCTCAGTGACTGGATAGGCAGCGTACTGCGCCTACTTGCAAAAGAGGCGACATTAGCCCACGAACTCTGTAGTAAGCTGTCGGCTTCTGCCGCTGTCGCAAAGTATCCGCAGCACCAATACCACCATCCACCGATGGCACTACTGTCAATGTCCGACATGTATAAAATTATTCACCAACCAACCTGATATTTGCAGTAGCAGACACACTTGCAAACGGTTAGTGGCTTCTGTTTTAGTTTTGTTTTTGTTTTTCTTTTGCTTCGCTTCATCTTCTTTTTTTTTAGGTTTTTGTCTGCTATTAATAGTCTCCTTTTTGCTTCCCTGGTGTCCGCAGTGGTGGAGTGCGTATGCTTGTTTTTTGTTTTTTGCCTCTGTTTTTACTTGAGGTATTTCTTCCACTCCAGAGTTATTGGAGCCTGTCCTGCGACCACGGACTGCATTGAATTGTGAGTTAATGTGAGAACAACAAGTGGCACAGCAGCAGATCATTTACTTACTTCTTCATTCGTCTGCCGACGTTGTGAAATATTTCGAAGAAAAAGGATGAAAGTGGCGAAACCCCTCGTTGCACACGACGCGGCCGCTCTATACCCATCTATCAAGAGGTACAAAAGGCAGGTTCGCCGCTCTCAGATGCAGTGGTGGCACCTGATGCGTCGTCCCTCGCGCTCTTCACAGCCGCTCTCCTTTATGTCTACGACGGCGCCCCACACTTTCCCAGGGTTTTTCTCGGGCTCCGAGCTGATCGTATGTTCGTGAAATACCTTGTGTTTATCGGTGAAGCAGTAGCACTGTGGTGGAGACTACCTCGCTGCCACAGGTTATTAATTCCAGGTATTCATAGACGTGTGCAATATGGCGTGTGATTGGTTCGTGTGTTCCGACGCTTTTTTCGCGTTTATCATAGCTCCAACTCGGAAATGCATCAGCTCCGCCCAGCGCACGATGCACAGGCCTCATCATATACACCTCGAAGAGCTCCGAACATGATGGGGTTTTGCGACAATACCAAGCCTTTGACTTGCTACAGAACAGCGGGCGCCCAGCGTTGACAAGCGCCAATTTGGTGTTCAGGATTTCTATGCCTTTTTATTTTACGGCCTTGATATAACTGTGTTGTACGGGATCTAGAACTGGTCCCACTGTTCAGCTGTGTGTCTTGACCCAATTTTTGTATTGTTCGTGCCCATCTGAGCCTATGTTTCTTCACCCTTTCACACCTGCAGTCCCCAAAACGGGTAGTTTGTCCCCAAAAAAAGGGGACTGCAGTCCTAGGAGGGTTCTTAACTGCGGTTTCCCACTGTACTCTTCCGCCAACTAGGCCTCGTTACCTCTCGCCTCTGCTCGGCTCCAGGAGCAATCCCTGTTCCGGAGTACCGGTACGCCTAAGCAGCGAACGGTATAGAGCCAAATCAGCAGCAGCAGGCTTCTTCTTCTGTGACAGAACGCATCCTGACAAGACGGTTAAAGCATGAAAAATATGTTTTATGGGGGTGGGTATCTACAGTACAGTGAGGGGGTCTGCTAACTAAGAGATAGCAGGTACGTCTAGTCAAGGTGCCGTGGTTTTTACTCCCCTCCCAAAACAGAGCTCCAGGGTAAAAGAGGGGGGGAGGAAGTATCAAAAAAAAAAGAAAAAAAAATGGAAAAATTGAAAAAAGTCGAAATTTGGGAGAAAACCTAAAAGCGTGAACAGGGTGCCGGTAATATGTTCATTCCCTCTACCTGGTACATATTTTCTTGTTGAATTTTCGGGGGTTGCTTGCTTCAGAGGATGTCGGGATCTCTTTGTCATTGGTGATTTTGTTTCAGAGGGAGCGACGGAAAATCCTTCAAATAACGGGGGTGAAAGTTGGTGAAAAGAAAAAACCGACTGCGATTTATTATTTCTTCGCTGTAGGCTGCTACATATTAAATAGGCGTTGCTGGAGTCAGCCGAGGTGGGCTTAACCCTTTTAGAACCGCAGTCCCATATGTGGGAAGAAACCGCTGAATTTTTAAGTAGTTTGTCCCCAAAACGGGACTGCGGTTCTTAAGGGGTTCATCGCTGTTACCTTGCCGTCAGAGGGCATAATAATAGCAACCACCCAATTAATCGCGCGGCGTCAATTAGCCGCTTCGTCAGACTATAATAATGGTTGTGGCACGAGACGTGCTACGATCTGTTGCTTGTTACAAGGCCTTACCACAAAAGTCAGAACCCACGATGGACCCAAACCTATACCTATCCCTCTGAACAACTGGTCGAGACGGAGGTCAGGGTACAAATAAGGCTACAAATAAGGCTACAACATGCGTTTACCTCGGCGTAGTATCGACGAAAATTGACTGTACTACAGTAGGCTGATGAAATACAGACACAAAAAAAGTCAGTTACGGTATCGCCACGACTCGGCGGCCTGAACATTTTAAGGAGGCTACACGGAGGTGTCACTCATATCACATCCCCTATGTATACGTTTACACCTATATATATTTGTTCCTGATTGCTGACATTTCCCTTCACAATCTTTAGGCTTTAGAGGCGGTAGGAACTGACCACACACAGCGAAGACAACGGCGTGGTTGGGGGTAATAGCAGACAAATGGAGTCTGAGATAGAATGCAAAGCGTCGTACGGGGACGGCACGGACGAGCGAAACACGATACGATACCCGGCACACCCGCGGGCGCCCACGCTGAGCTCGTGCCGCCTGATTTACACCAAAATCGTTGTTTCGGTCTCTAGCTTGGACCCCGAAAAGCCTAGCCCTTTTAGGACCCCGAAACAACGGGCAGGGTGGCTCTGGTGATGTCTACCATCTACGAGCGGCATCAGTGCTCAAAAGAGCGGGTGCGGTCATGTTGCCCCTATAAGCCGTACGATCTCCGCGCGTTGAAACTTGAGCACCAATAATTTGTATCACCCTCCACGATCACGCAGCTATTGTCGTTGCCGAAGTCGTCACAGGTTAGCTTCAACTCACCGTATCCATCCGAAGTCCCAAGACCACCACAGTACGCTTAAAGCTTGCTCCATTGCACAGCTTTTGATTCCAATACCCGGTCGTCAAGTCTAGCAGCTCACGGCCCAAACAAAGCTCGCATTACGAATATCTGATGCTTCCAATACGTATAAGGTTGCCTTGACGTCGGTGGTTAGTGCTACGCATCGAAAGAGTCGGTAGCACTGCTGCAATTGCATACGGTACTGGGTGCATGCTACGCTGTGCCGTTGGTACGTGCTGTTTGTTTCCAGTCATCACTTCACGTTCCAGCTGAAGTCGTGTTCGATCCCGCTTGCCGTTACGAAAATGGGGTGCTAACAGCAGTTCTAGGGCAAATGTCTTCCGCTGTGCGTAGCCCACGGCGGGAGTATGCCTTAAACCGTGTGCGCTCCCTGTACGGGATGGGGGGAGGGGGTCTCGGTGGGCGATCTGTTCTTCGACTTGACTTTGTTTCTGCTGTTGCGGGAACATTGAGGAGCGAGGGGTGCGTTGGGGTTCGGAACATGTTGTCTGGCAATCGGTGTAATGACATAATTCCATCTACTGTCGGTTCCGTTGCAAGGTGGGGCTGGCGTTGGCGAGGGGCATTGGCGTTTGTGTCAGCGTACATCAGGGGGATGGTTGCCGCAATGATGCCGCGCTCTTGCGTTGATTTCGCCTGTCCCTTAATGCTAATGTTGACTTACGATCCTATTAATGGTTGCTTTTCTCCATTCGGATCCGGTTGAGCAACAGCTGGTGTGAGTTAGGGGCTTGGACGTCCGTATCAGCGCAAATAAATCAGGCGGTGGCGACCCCGACGTCTAGCCGATATCCTATCGTTTCTTGCGTCACCTTCACCTAGACTCGTCCTAATAGTTGATATATTTCAGCGCACACCAGTCGGGTGGTTACGACCCCGGACTTGCCTTCGAATCTCCGCTGTATGACGGTAATTCACTGGGCTCAGGCAGAAAAGTCTCGAACAAGCGATGGCGACTGCCCGGTTTCGCCGTAACGAGTTCTGTTTCTGGCTTTCATTTCGCTCGAATCGTGATTATGCTTTGTCTAGTTATGCCAGGTGGCTGAGACAAACAAAACGTTGCCGTAGAAACTCCGCCTTTTGGCGGTTGATTCGCTGACTCAAGCTAATATTGGGCTACGATGATATTTAGGTCTTACGTATGAAGGCCGTCGGCTCACCTGTGCCGAAATTGTCCCGAACGAACAGCGGGCCTAAGATTAGTTGTTGGACCGGTACAGGCGCACCTTTGTGGCCTCTCACGCTCGCCTTCAAGACGCTAGCGCAACTTGTTGTCCATAGTTTTGGTTTCTGTACAAAACGTACTAAGACACCAACGCAACCCGCTTTCCACAATTTCCGTTACTGTACTAACAACAACGTAGATACGCACGGAGTTGCGTTGCCGGAGTCTGTGGAATCGTCATGTTTTCTCGACGATCCATCTGGGTACACACCTTCGCTTCGACGCTTGTTAACAATGCAATCTTTTTTTTTGTACCAGGAGTGGCAATATTATGTCCCCACGTCGAACCGATCACCTCACAAATGTGTGCACACGCGTTTTCGTGGGTCCATCTTAACGTTATACAATATCCCGTATCCGATTAGCTGAATATAGGTGTCAATATGTCCTCTCCTTTACGTTGCGGTGCCTGTGGGTTTTCGACGATTGGCTCCAACACCCCGATCGACGCCACGCAAACGTGCGACTCGTTCTTGTCCCCCCGTCCCCCGCTGAACGCCGACGAATATGAGTGGGCGCGCACGATGGCTCTGCCCGCCGCCTCGGTAATTCGGCCGTCCGAGGCGGACGTAACCCCATGCAGGGTCCGCTAAGGTGTATGCCGTGGGATGCCCCGATATGGAATGCGGGGGTGGATGGGGGCCAGTTCGTGCCGGGCTCCGTGCGCCGGCATGTAAATATCTGGCTAGACATCATCCTGGAAGGGCACCCGTTTTGGGACGCACTGGTGTTACACATGCTCAACGGGGTGGATCTTCACGATCGTCTCCTAAGGGAATACCGGGGGCCGTCGAGCGACTGGCCTTTTGACGTCGGTGGGTGTCCCGGAACGGTGGTCTAGAACCGTATCCCGCCGATGTTCCCCGGTTGTGTAGACGACGGGGCACGAGCTCTCGTAGATCATGTGTGTGTGTCGTGAAATGGGCAAACGCCCGATCCCTCGAGGGTCCGCTGCGACCCCGCTTAATGTTTTGACGCCGTCGGCCGAGGAGACGACACCGCACCCAATTCACGAAGCGAGGCCGTTACACAAGTGGTTTAAGAAGGCACCATTTCACTGGATACGGTGGCGCGGGTGGCTAACGCCATTGACAGGGTTGTTACATGACTTCGCTGGATGACTCATCCGCCTTTCGCCACATCCTTCTACGCCCCTCCTCCTGGCCGCCTTTTGGCTTCTCGTACGGTGGCATTGATTTCTTCTGGTGCTTTTTTTCTGTTCGGACCGAGCCCATGATGCTCCCACACCCTCACCGAGGCGACAGCAGCCTACATTCGCTCCAAAGGGATCCCGGCGTTAGCTTTCCTCGGCGACTCGTGGTTGAGGAAGTTTGTCACCTGCCGTGGGCAGACTGCGCGCGAGCGAGGGCGAGGCGACACACACCACGATGTTGGTTTCATTCCTGTGCGATCGTTCCTGCCGGCCAAGAAGTTCGACTTCCAGCAGACTAGGCTGCAGCAATATCCCGGGATGCTGTGCGACTCTGACACCGCCACCTTCCGCGTTCCACAGGATAAGCTTGATAAGCTGCAGCAGGGGCTTCGAGAAGCCCTGGACGCGGGATGTCTGTCCTTCAGTACGCTTTAGCGTATCGCAGGCAAGTGCATGAGCATGGCGGTGGCTATCCGGCCGGCATCGCTGTGCACGCGCGCTATGTTCGCGGTGCTTGCTGACCTAGAGAAGCCATATTTGCGCATTGTCGACCCTACAGAAGACTCAAGGGCTGACCGTTGAGGTCAATTCAAGGAGTGGCTGTGCTGACTACCTTGTGAGAGGAGGCGCCGTGGCAGTGAGCGCAACACTTCGGGGCGTTCTTGACGAAAGAAACGCCGGATTCGATATCCGTCGCATGGGGTTGTGTGGTGAGCACGACCTTGGGCACCTTTCCTACGGGGGGGGGGGGGGTGTTCCCGCCATACTGGTTGTCGACGCGTATCAACCAGAAGAAGAAGTTATGGCGTCTTCCATCTTCTTCAATAGTTTTGCCCGCGACACCTGGACGTGTTGCGGCGAGCACAAGTGCTGATAGACGTGAACAACAAGTCGGTAGTGAGTGTTTTGAACCGTGGGCGTGCTGAGAACCGTGAGACTCACGCGTTGCTCTGGTGCAGTTGTTCGAGTTGCAAGTGAAGTACGGTTTTGTGCTATCGTTGAAGACGACCCCGACCTTGGCGAACGAGGTCGCGGACGCCATCTCGCGACCATCACTAGACGCCATCATCCGCATGGCGCCGGCATCGTTGAAATCGGTCTGATACGAGAGAGGCCCGTTCAATGTAGACCTCATGGCATGCTCCGCGTCGTTGCCACGATCCCCTTTAACCGGGGAGGCACTACCTTCTTTCTCAGAGTACGACGGTGCCGGTTCTGCGGAATCGACGGGTTGGCGCACGAAGTTTTGATCGTTCCGGGTACCAGAGTCCCGACCGTCGGGTCATGTTTCCTACCCCCAATCATGAAGACACACATTGAACAACATTGGGCGGAATGCAAGGCCCGCGGTCGTCTTTTTTCCTGATGTTCAGGTCTCTTGGTTCCCTTTGGTGCAGCTCGCCAAAGTCAGGGCAATCGAAATAGCTCCAGTGGCTGCGGAAGGATGCTTTCAGCCGCCCAGTCCGGACGGTGGCCTCAAGATATGGCGGTGCCCTCGCTCGGGGGAGATAGGGTACGAGTTAGACTTCCTTACAATGGGGTAACGGTTACCCATGTTTCGACAACCATCGCGTAACGACGTGCATTCATCGCATAGAAGCGGGCGTATGTTAAGCCGTTTTCGAACTCGTTCGAACGCTCATTGAAGTGCACGGTGCATTTTCGTTTCTAGTTGAACGACGCTAGCGGGAGCCACCTTCAGGGCGGTTGATCTCTCACCGGGGCTGCAATGACCCAGGGCGTGGTGCGGTTTGCGTTTGGCTCTACTCACCAAGAACAAAACGTTGCACAGTTTAATTTATGCTGGAAATGCGCCACTAAGCAGATTCGATCATTACCGGCCCCACGGTATCCGGATCGGGTGCCTGTCGTCGTGGGTATTGACAAGATGCAAGCCCGTCGACGCCAAGTATAGGCGGCGATGGAGGGGCGCTCCGAGCGAGTCCGGAAAAGCAGGGTAGCCGAGGAGTTTGACGCGTTTGTTCTGATTGTTTCGGCAGGGTCTCGGGGTTGGCAAACGGCCACTCCGGATGATGTCTTTAATTGCCTCTGCTTCCTTGGCACTCCAGAAAACAATACTAAGATGGTGCATGAAATATCTTGCTCCAGCGTGGGCCATGGGGGCGACGATGCGTGTTTGTAAGGGACGTTGTGCGCCAAGCGGCACGCGGCCGAGTTTGTTTTAAAACCTGAAATGGCGATAAAGAAGAAAAAAAAAAAGGAGAAGGACGGGACCCCTTCCGCCGGGTAGGCAATCCGATCTCGAGCCCGTTGGTACATGTGTACCTTCCCTGCGTGTCTGAGGAACCGAACCAGGTCGGGGTTCGGGTCAATCACGCGGCGCCGATGTTCGAGCACACACTCATAAATCTTCTAAGCGATAAGAGGTCGAGCGCGTAGGTGGCCTGCTCTCTGGGCTGAGCGTATTTCTCTGGCGCGAGATATAGCCTTGTATTTCATGGATTTCTATTCGATGCGTAGGCGTCACGATCTTTCGTTAGCAAGGGGGTCGCACATCCTAAAGCTCCCAGTATCTCAGGGTTTGATCTTCAACTTTCAGTTAGGGAAGCCGCTTCGGGCCTTTAGCGGGGCAGAGATAGTGTTAGCAGACCGGGACTGCCTTGCGATTTGCGCCTTTCGGGCGGTTACGTACATGTCTGCCGCATAGCGGATTGGGTGGGACTTAGGCCCCGGGTGCCTCTTCCCAGGGTGTTACGGCCGAAGGGGGCCGGGGTCGCCTCTGTCTCTCTCCGCCGCCGGTATGACGACGAACCTGCAAAGCTATCTGCTGATACCATACTTGCCGAAACACTTCACGATGCACATATTTCGAGTGAGGCTCACCCAGAAATCTTTTGCCGGGATGGTCGTGGACGAGGTCATGAACATTGGAGGCTGGAAGACGGAGTCAGTTGCGAAGTACTACATCGGGGCTGCACCTCTAGTAGACAAGTGCAGGGTATCAAGGATAATCTTGGCCAGAGAAACACGGACGCTACAGGGATCTACAACTGTTAGCAGAGTTCAAACCATACTTTGCGGCGTGTGTAGCAAAGAACTAAATCAACTCAAAGAAGTTCTGGTGTCTACCCCTGATCAGTGGCCAACTACAAGTACAATCAAAAGAAGGCGCAACGAGGTATTGGCGGGACCACAGGCCAGCGCAGAAAACCTCGTCCAATCCAACACGTATATTGAATGGTCCAAGGTAAAGAGATAGAACAGGAAAGTGTAGGATGAAGACATACCCCGACAAACTGCCGTGCGGCGGTCGATGACCTGAAGCCCAATTTTGCCAAATCTGTCGAAGAACGAAAAACAAACACATCGGTCGAATCACCCACAAAATAGTAATATAGCGCGACCTGTTTACCATATCTACACTCTGATGGGGTCAGCGAATGGAGGCCTTCGGTACGGGGGAGGTGAATGCTCTACCCCTTCATCAGGGTTCCATTCACTCGAATCGAGGCAACCACATACCTGGTAGTAGTTTTCAACACCTCGACATTCTGCTGGGGTTGCGGAGGCTCTCAGCCCAAGCGTATCACACCTCCGAGGTGGCGGCCCCGTGGGTGCCTGAAATGGCCTTCTTGAGGATTGGAGAGGAAGCCGGGGATGCGATGACAGTATCCCCTCTCGCCTTGTCGAAGACCCTACTTGCTTACCCCAGGAGGTTGTTGTCACACCTCCGAGGTAGCGGTGCCATGGCGGCACGATAGGGGTTCAGATGCGATTACAGGGAAACCCGGGGATGGCGTGAGAGTATCCCGTTCGAGCGGGCAGGGGGTAATCTCACGCCATCCCCGGGTTTCTCTGTAACCGCAGCGGAGACCATACCGTGCCACCATGGCGCCGCTACCCCGGAGGTATGTCAACACACTACTAAGGTGAACAAGTGGGATCTGCGACCAAGAGATAGGGGGCACTCTCACCCCATCCCTGGGTTTCTCTCCAACTTAGCGAAGGCCATTTCAGGCAGTCAAGGCGCCGCTACCTCGGAGGTGCGATGCTCGAGGGTTGACCCCCACCCTCCGAGGTGACGGCGCCGTGGGTGCCTGAAATAGCCTTCTTGAGGATTGGAGAGGGAGCCGGGGATGCGATGACAGTATCCCCTTTCGACTTGTCGAAGACCCTACTTGCTTACCCCAGGAGGGTGTTGTCACACCTCCGAGGTAGCGGTGCCATGGCGGCACGATAGGGGTTCAGATGCGATTACAGGGAAACCCGGGGATGGCGTGCGATTATCCCGTTCGAGCGGGCAAGGGGTAATCTTACGCCATCCCCGGGTTTCTCTGTAACCGCAGCGGAGACCATACCGTGCCACCATGGCGCCGCTACCCCGGAGGTATGTCATAACACTACTAAGGTGAACAAGTAGGATCTGCGACCAAGAGATAGGGGGCACTCTCACCCCATCCCTGGGTTTCTCTCCAACTTAGCGAAGGCCATTTCAGGCAGTCAAGGCGCCGCTACCTCGGAGGTGCGATGCTCGAGGGTTGACCCCCACCCTCCGAGGTGACGGCGCCGTGGGTGCCTGAAATGGCCTTCTTGAGGATTGGAGAGGGAGCCGGGGATGCGGTGACAGTATCCCCTTTCGACTTGTCGAAGACCCTACTTGCTTACCCCAGGAGGGTGTTGTCACACCTCCGAGGTAGCGGCGCCATGGCGGCACGATAGGGGTTCAGATGCGATTACAGGGAAACCCGGGGATGGCGTGAGAGTACCCCGTTCGAGCGGGCAGGGGGTAATCTCACGCCATCCCCGGGTTTCTCTGTAACCGCAGCGGAGGCCATACCGTGCCACCATGGCGACGCTACCCCGGAGGTATGCCAACACACTACTAGGGTGAACAAGTAGGATCTGCGACCAAGAGATAGGGGGCACTCTCACCCCATCCCTGGGTTTCTCTCCAACTGAGCGAAGGCC
Source organism: Nereocystis luetkeana (assembly GCA_031213475.1). Taxonomy (NCBI): domain Eukaryota; class Phaeophyceae; order Laminariales; family Laminariaceae; genus Nereocystis; species Nereocystis luetkeana. Next base: position 8,865,383 of record JARUPZ010000021.1, read on the forward strand.
ATTTCAGGCAGTCAAGGCGCCGCTACCTCGGAGGTGCGATGCTCGAGAGTTGACCCCCGCCCTCCGAGGTGGCGGCGCCGTGGGTGCCTGAAATGGTCTTCTTGAGGATTGGAGAGGAAGCCGGGGATGCGATGACAGTATCCCCTATCGCCTTGTCGAAGACCCTACTTGCTTACCCCAAGAGGGTGTTGTCACACCTCCGAGGTAGCGGCGCCATGGCGGCACGATAGGGGTTCAGATGCGATTACAGGGAAACCCGGGGATGGCGTGAGAGTATCCCGTTCGAGCGGGCAGGGGGTAATCTCACGCCATCCCCGGGTTTCTCTGTAACCGCAGCGGAGACCATACCGTGCCACCATGGCGCCGCTACCCCGGAGGTATGCCAACACACTACTAAGGTGAACAAGTAGGATCTGATAGGGGGCACTCTCACCCCATCCCTGGGTTTCTCTCCAACTGAGCGAAGGCCATTTCAGGCAGTCAAGGCGCCGCTACCTCGGAGGTGCGATGTTCGAGGGTTGACCCCCGCCCTCCGAGGTGGCAGCGCCGTGGGTGCCTGAAAGGGCCTTCTTGAGGATTGGAGAGGAAGCCGGGGATGCGATGACAGTATCCCCTATCGCCTTGTCGAAGACCCTACTTGCTTACCCCAAGAGGGTGTTGTCACACCTCCGAGGTAGCGGCGCCATGGCGGCACGATAGGGGTTCAGATGCGATTACAGGGAAACCCGGGGATGGCGTGAGAGTATCCCGTTCGAGCGGGCAGGGGATAATCTCACGCCATCCCCGGGTTTCTCTGTAACCGCAGCGGAGACCATACCGTGCCACCATGGCACCGCTACTCGGAGGTATGTCAACACACTACTATAGTGAACAAGTAGGATCGTCGATAAGAGATAGGGGGCACTCTCACCCCATCCCTGGGTTTCTCTCCAACTGAGCGAAGGCCATTTCAGGCAGTCAAGGCGCCGCTACCTCGGAGGTGCGATGCTCGAGGGTTGACCCCCGCCCTCCGAGGTGGCGGTGCCGTGGGTGCCTGAAATGGTCTTCTTGAGGATTGGAGAGGAAGCCGGGGATGCGGTGACAGTATCCCCTATCGCCAGGTCGAAGACCCTACTTGCTTACCCCAGGAGGGTGTTGTCACTCCTCCGAGGTAGCGGTGCCATGGCGGCACGATAGGGGTTCAGATGCGATTACAGGGAAACCCGGGGATGGCGTGAGAGTATCCCGTTCGAGCGGGCAGGGGGTAATCTCACGCCATCCCCGGGTTTCTCTGTAACCGCAGCGGAGACCATACCGTGCCACCATGGCGCCGCTACCCCGGAGGTATGCCAACACACTACTAGGGTGAACAAGTAGGATCTGCGACCAAGAGATAGGGGGCACTCTCACCCCATCCCTGGGTTTCTCTCCAACTGAGCGAAGGCCATTTCAGGCAGTAAAGGCGCCGCTACCTCGGAGGTGCGATGCTCGACGGTTGACCCCCGCCCTCCGAGGTGGCGGCGCCGTGGGTGCCTGAAATGGCCTTCTTGAGGATTGGAAAGGAAGCCGGGGATGCAGTGACAGTATCCCCTATCGCCTTGTCGAAGACCCTACTTGCTTACCCCAGGAGGGTGTTGTCACACCTCCGAGGTAGCGGTGCCATGGCGGCACGATAGGGGTTCAGATGCGATTACAGGGAAACCCGGGGATGGCGTGAGAGTATCCCGTTCGAGCGGGCAGGGGGTAATCTCACGCCATCCCCGGGTTTCTCTGTAACCGCAGCGGAGACCATACCGTGCCACCATGGCGCCGCTACCCCGGAGGTATGCCAACACACTACTATAGTGAACAAGTAGGATCTGCGACCAAGAGATAGGGGGCACTCTCACCCCATCCCTGGGTTTCTCACCAACTGAGCGAAGGCCATTTCAGGCAGTCAAGGCGCCGATACCTCGGAGGTGCGATGCTCGAGGGTTGACCCCCGCCCTCCGAGGTAGCGGCGCCTTGACTGCCTGAAATGGCCTTCGCTCAGTTGGAGAGAAACCCAGGGATGGGGTGAGAGTGCCCCCTATCTCTTATCGACGATCCTACTTGTTCACTATAGTAGTGTGTTGACATACCTCCGGGGTAGCGGTGCCATGGTGGCACGGTATGGTCTCCGCTGCGGTTACAGAGAAACCCGGGGATGGCGTGAGATTATCCCCTTGCCCGCTCGAACGGGATACTCTCACGCCATCCCCGGGTTTCCCTGTAATCGCATCTGAACCCCTATCGTGCCGCCATGGCACCGCTACCTCGGAGGTGTGACAACACCCTCCTGGGGTAAGCAAGTAGGGTCTTCGACAAGGCGATAAGGGATACTGTCACCGCATCCCTGGGCTTCTCACCAACTGAGCGAAGGCCATTTCAGGCAGTCAAGGCGCCGCTACCTCGGAGGTGCGATGCTCGAGGGTTGACCCCCGCCCTCCGAGGTGGCGGCGCCGTGGGTGCCTGAAATGGTCTTCTTGAGGATTGGAGAGGAAGCCGGGGATGCGGTGACAGTATCCCCTATCGCCAGGTCGAAGACCCTACTTGCTTACCCCAGGAGGGTGTTGTCACACCTCCGAGGTAGCGGTGCCATGGCGGCACGATAGGGGTTCAGATGCGATTACAGGGAAACCCGGGGATGGCGTGAACGTATCCCGTTCGAGCGGGCAGGGGGTAATCTCACGCCATCCCCGGGTTTTTCTGTAACCGCAGCGGAGACCATACCGTGCCACCATGGCACCGCTCCCGCGGAGGTATGTCAACACACTACTAGGGTGAACAAGTAGGATCTGCGACCAAGAGATAGGGGGCACTCTCACCCCATCCCTGGGTTTCTCTTCAACTAAGCGAAGGCCATTTCAGGCAGTCAAGGCGCCGCTACCTCGGAGGTGCGATGCTCGAGGGTTGACCCCCGCCCTCCGAGGTGGCGGCGCCGTGGGTGCCTGAAATGGCCTTCTTGAGGATTGGAAAGGAAGCCGGGGATGCGGTGACAGTATACCCTATCGCCTTGTCGAAGACCCTACTTGCTTACCCCAGGAGGGTGTTGTCACTCCTCCGAGGTAGCGGTGCCATGGCGGCACGATAGGGGTTCAGATGCGATTACAGGGAAACCCGGGGATGGCGTGAAAGTATCCCGTTCGAGCGGGCAGGGGGTAATCTCACGCCATCCCCGGGTTTCCCTGTAATCGCATCTGAACCCCTATCGTGCTGCCATGGCACCGCTACCTCGGAGGTGTGACAACACCCTCCTGGGGTAAGCAAGTAGGGTCTTCGACAAGGCGATAGGGGATACTGTCACCGCATCCCTGGGTTTCTCACCAACTGAGCGAAGGCCATTTCAGGCAGTCAAGGCGCCGCTACCTCGGAGGTGCGATGCTCGAGGGTTGACCCCCGCCCTCCGAGGTGGCGGCGCCGTGGGTGCCTGAAATGGTCTTCTTGAGGATTGGAGAGGAAGCCGGGGATGCGGTGACAGTATCCCCTATCGCCAGGTCGAAGACCCTACTTGCTTACCCCAGGAGGGTGTTGTCACTCCTCCGAGGTAGCGGTGCCATGGCGGCACGATAGGGGTTCAGATGCGATTACAGGGAAACCCGGGGATGGCGTGAGAGTATCCCGTTCGAGCGGGCAGGGGGTAATCTCACGCCATCCCCGGGTTTCTCTGTAACCGCAGCGGAGACCATACCGTGCCACCATGGCACCGCTCCCCCGGAGGTATGCCAACACACTACTAGGGTGAACAAGTAGGATCTGCGACCAAGAGATAGGGGGCACTCTCACCCCATCCCTGGGTTTCTCACCAACTGAGCGAAGGCCATTTCAGGCAGTCAAGGCGCCGCTACCTCGGAGGTGCGATGCTCGAGGGTTGACCCCCGCCCTCCGAGGTGGCGGCGCCGTGGGTGCCTGAAATGGCCTTCTTGAGGATTGGAGAGGAAGCCGGGGATGCGGTGACAGTATCCCCTATCGCCTTGTCGAAGACCCTACTTGCTTACCCCAGGAGGGTGTTGTCACACCTCCGAGGTAGCGGTGCCATGGCGGCACGATAGGGGTTCAGATGCTATTACTGGGAAACCCGGGGATGGCGTGAGAGTATCCCGTTCGAGCGGGCAGGGGATAATCTCACGCCATCCCCGGGTTTCTCTGTAACCGCAGCGGAGACCATACCGTGCCACCATGGCGCCGCTACCCCGGAGGTATGTCAACACACTACTAGGGTGAACAAGTAGGATCTGCGACCAAGAGATAGGGGGCACTCTCACCCCATCCCTGGGTTTCTCACCAACTGAGCGAAGGCCATTTCAGGCAGTCAAGGCGCCGCTACCTCGGAGGTGCGATGCTCGAGGGTTGACCTCCGCCCTCCGAGGTGGCGGCGCCGTGGGTGCCTGAAATGGCCTTCTTGAGGATTGGAGAGGAAGCCGGGGATGCGGTGACAGGATCCCCTATCGCCAGGTCGAAGACCCTACTTGCTTACCCCAGGAGGGTGTTGTCACTCCTCCGAGGTAGCGGTGCCATGGCGGCACGATAGGGGTTCAGATGCGATTACAGGGAAACCCGGGGATGGCGTGAGAGTATCCCGTTCGAGCGGGCAGGGGATAATCTCACGCCATCCCCGGGTTTCTCTGTAACCGCAGCGGAGACCATACCGTGCCACCATGGCACCGCTACCCCGGAGGTATATCAACACACTACTAGGGTGAACAAGTAGGATTGTCGACCAAGAGATAGGGGGCACTCTCACCCCATCCCTGTTTTTTTCTCCAACTGAGCGAAGGCCATTTCAGGCAGTCAAGGCGCCGCTACCTCGGAGGTGCGATGTTCGAGGGTTGACCTCCGCCCTCCGAGGTGGCGGCGCCGTGGGTGCCTGAAATGGTCTTCTTGAGGATTGGAGAGGAAGCCGGGGATGCGGTGACAGTATCCCCTATCGCCAGGTCAAAGACCCTACTTGCTTACCCCAGGAAAGTGTTGTCACTCCTCCGAGGTAGCGGTGCCATGGCGGCACGATAGGGGTTCAGATGCGATTACAGGGAAACCCGGGGATGGCGTGAGAGTATCCCGTTCGAGCGGGCAGGGGGTAATCTCACGCCATCCCCGGGTTTCTCTGTAACCGCAGCGGAGACCATACCGTGCCACCATGGCGCCGCTACCCCGGAGGTATGCCAACACACTACTAGGGTGAACAAGTAGGATCGTCGACTAAGAGATAGGGGGCACTCTCACCCCATCCCTGGGTTTCTCACCAACTAAGCGAAGGCCATTTCAGGCAGTCAAGGCGCCGCTACCTCAGAGGTCCGATGCTCGAGGGTTGACCTTCGCCCTCCGAGGTGGCGGCGCCGTGGGTGCCTGAAATGGCCTTCTTGAGGATTGGAGAGGAAGCCGGGGATGCGGTGACAGTATCCCCTATCGCCAGGTCGAAGACCCTACTTGCTTACCCCAGGAGGGTGTTGTCACTCCTCCGAGGTAGCGGTGCCATGGCGGCACGATAGGGGTTCAGATGCGATTACAGGGAAACCCGGGGATGGCGTGAGAGTATCCCGTTCGAGCGGGCAGGGGGTAATCTCACGCCATCCCCGGGTTTCTCTGTAACCGCAGCGGAGACCATACCGTGCCACCATGGCGCCGCTACCCCGGAGGTATGCCAACACACTACTAGGGTGAACAAGTAGGTTCTGCGACCAAGAGATAGGGGGCACTCTCACCCCATCCCTGGGTTTCTCACCAACTGAGCGAAGGCCATTTCAGGCAGTCAAGGCGCCGCTACCTCGGAGGTGCGATGCTCGAGGGTTGACCCCCGCCCTCCGAGGTGGCGGCGCCGTGGGTGCCTGAAATGGCCTTCTTGAGGATTGGAGAGGAAGCCGGGGATGCGGTGACAGGATCCCCTATCGCCTTGTCGAAGACCCTACTTGCTTACCCCAGGAGGGTGTTGTCACACCTCCGAGGTAGCGGTGCCATGGCGGCACGATAGGGGTTCAGATGCGATTATTACAGGGAAACCCGGGGATGGCGTGAGAGTATCCCGTTCGAGCGGGCAGGGGGTAATCTCACGCCATCCCCGGGTTTCTCTGTAACCGCAGCGGAGACCATACCGTGCCACCATGGCACCGCTACCCCGGAGGTATGTCAACACACTACTAGGGTGAACAAGTAGGATCGTCGACTAAGAGATAGGGGGCACTCTCACCCCATCCCTGGGTTTCTCTCCAACTGAGCGAAGGCCATTTCAGGCAGTCAAGGCGCCGCTACCTCGGAGGTGCGATGCTCGAGGGTTGACCCCCGCCGAAGCCGTGCGGTAATGCCCACAGTGAACGGCAGAGCTGGGGGGGGCTTGCGTGTAGTACGTAGCTTGCCTTCCTTGCCCGGGGAGAAGACTTGACAGTGCTCTGTCACTCGGTCGGATCTTCGGGCCAGGCCCCCTGCAGGCACGAAAGAGTTTCGACATTGGAGGACCGGTCGGGATACGTCGGGGGGGCGGGACAGGTGAGGGAAACGGTTACGGGACGGTCATGACCACAATACACTATTTGAAGGCTATCGATACCCCGATGCCCTGGTTCCTCATTACAGTGCAATCGGTCGGAACGGTCGGCCAGGTTGAAGAGTGCCATGTGGAAAGGCTACGAGGTTGTCATTACTCAGTTTGAGAGAAACTAAAGTATGCGGGTGGAGTGGGAAGCGGGGGCGGGGGGCGGAGCGGAGTAAATTTCGGGACTGTGAAAATGATCAGTTAGGGGAACTCACTATCGAGGGGTGGAAAAGCGTGGACGGGGCGGAGGAATGGTGTTACAGGATCGTTTCAACAAATTTTCAGGGCGACTGGCGTTTTAGGTGGGAGCGGGGCGGAAGATGAATGTTACGGGACTGTTTCAAAAATGTTTCAGGGAAAAATCGTCAACTATGGCTCGGGTACGTGACCGAGTGAAAAGCGGAGACGCTTTTAATAGGAGGCTGAAAGTGTTATATCTATTTTTCCGGAACAAAACATGGTAGGTGGCCTGGATAGGTGATCGAGCGAGACGTGGGGGCGGGGAGGGGCGGGAGGGTACGGGGTTGTAATATTTTTACCATTGTTCAGTACTATTTCACAGCTCATCGTGGCATGTTTGACGTATTCTGTGAGTGTGATGGACGGTGCGGCCCCGGCGCTGCCAGGTACTCCACCCCACTGCTTGATATACCATAACCGCATCGATACGCCTACGTGCCTACAACCGAGAATCTCTCGGCAAGGCTGATAGTTCCTGCCCACTTCAGCAGCAATATAAACAACTGCGCACATGCATGGCGAAAATAGTCGAGAATACCGATTATCGACGTTGTCGACATCAACACAAATGATAGCTATAAATAACACTCTGTCCCAACAGTTTCATGGCTTCTTTTAACGTTAATGCGTAATCCAGACGGTTGTCCTCATACTTCGGAGCGGGGTGGTAACCAGCATGCCCCATCACAGGGGAGAGGTACGACTTACGAAGAAGGGCGTGTCAGCATTGGTAAAAAGCCTTCTTAAACCGGTATACTTCTTTTGAACCACCTTGTACTTTTATCTCAATTCGGGGTACTCCTCTTGAACTGGCATTTCTCTTACGCAGGGGGGCTTCGCTTAAGCCGGGTCTATCTTGCAATGAAAATGTCATTACAGAGCGTGTAGTATGTCCGCACCTAGCCGTTTGAGCTCTCTCAAGTAAGTGTTTCTTTTAAATCGAGCTCTTAGTAATATCTCCCCCCCCGCTGTACCTCTATTGCGGATAGAGGGGGAATAGCGCGGGGGGGGCGGGTGTTGAAATGCAGTAGGTCGACCCTTTCACGTAACCTCGTATACGGTACGTACACGACAATTACTGCGCCATTTCTCGTCTCTAACACGACAACTATTGTTGTACCGTTCCACGTCTCCTCCAATCACAAACAAGAAGGTGGAAAATTTACCGAATCGCTTCGAACCAAGCATGATCGTGCGTTATCTGTAAAGTCTGAGCTCTCACCACCTACAAAGCTTAAAGGTTCTATGAAGACGGTAGGCCTGGCGAACCTCAGTTATCTTGGGCCTTCCCGTGATCTATCGGTTCGATGTCGATGTTCGTCGCTACTTTCACGGCTTGACGAAAACGAGAATGCCCGAACGATAACTGAGGTTCGCCTGGCCTACTTTCTTGGAATATTGTTTCAGCGGGAAGATGCAATAGAAAATACCATCGCACAGCCACTGTACGTGGTGAGCGCTCCTTTGTTTGTTTCGTCAAATGCCGCACGATCACGCGTGCTTCGAAGTTATTCGGTTAAGTCCAGTACCACCAACCAGTTTAGGATGTAGGTAGCCTAGACAAATTCCTCAGAAAAAATTCATGGGTTTTCCGTCCGTAGGAACTCTCGCTGGCGGATATTCGACACTACCGCCAACTCGAATTGTGTACGGTGGTGTTAGGGTTTCGGCGTACAAGGATAGGTGGGATTGAGCGTTTGACCCCAAATGTGCCGTATTACGTTGGGAGGCGTATCCCAGGTGGGATGACAGGGGACGGATAGGTGGGGTCGCAATTTCGAACCTAGATATATGGTATTACCTTGGAGGCGTGTCTGCGATGGGAACACCGGGGATGTATATGTGGGGTCGCATCATTGAACCCAAATATTTGGTACTTCCAGGGAGGTGTATCCCAAGTGCGACAACAGCGGACGGGTAGATAGGATCGCATGTTGTAGCCCAGATATTTAGTATTACCTTGAAGATGTGTCCCGAGTGGGAAAACAGGGGATGGATAGAAGGGTTCGCGGTTTAGAGCCCAAATGTTTGGTATTACTTCGGAAGCGTGTCCCAGGTGGGAAAACAAGGGACTAATATGTGGGGTCGCACTTTTGGGTCTAATTATGTTGTATTGCCTGGGAGGCGTGTCCCAGGTGAGCAAAGATAGGTGAGGTCGTACTTTTTGAGCCCAGATATTTGGTATTATTACCTGGGAAGCGTATCTAACGGAAACCAGGGAAGGGACCGGGAGGGTCGCGCTGTTCAGTCAAAATATTTGGTATTACCTGGGAGGCGTACCCCAGGTGAGAAAGCAGGAGGCGAATAGATTAGGTCGCTCTTTTGAGCCCAACTATGCCATATTGCTTGCGAGGCATGTCCCAGGTGGGAGAACAGGGGGCGGATACGTGGGGTCGCGCTTTAGAGCCAAATGTTTGCGAAAGATGAGGCTCTTGAACCACTGAAAATCTCAACCTACCCAATACCGTCTGATTCGATCGATGTTGTTTTCGTTGTTGTCGTCCTGGCTTGGAAGGTCGACATTCTCCAGAGTTTGGTGGGTTGTACATATCGTTTTTCTCATTACCTGGGAGGTGTACCCCCAGGTGGAAAAACAGGGAACGCACAGGTGGGATCGTCGTAGCACCCCACCTGACAGTCTCCCTGGGTGCCCTGAACGGAGTAAAGTTGCCCTTTTTCCCATCTCCAACAAATCAACGTACATGCGTGAGTGAAAACGAAACCCTGCTCACTAAGAAAACCCGCTGTGGGATACTGTGACGGGGGTCCATGGTAATACAGGGTAATCAGACCCTACCACGAACCCAAAAACTGTGCTTGTATCCCCTTATGGTTACACACTAAATTTGGGTCTGATTACCGTCCACACCAAATTTGGTTTTGATTACCGTAGAACGTGTCTGGCGGTGCATCATTTTATACTGCAGTATACTGTTTGGAAGATCCTTATATACCCCATGGGGTCGCTTTTTTCGGGCTTAGCTTGTCATTTTTTATAAAAGAGGGGTGTTCGGTGACGTTAAACAGGATTCCTGAAGAGGGTCCGGAAGCGTTGTTGCTGTATGCCCCTCTCTACCGTACGTGTAGAGCCTGCGTCGTGTATGAATGCATCGTCAGTCGTGCCAACGAGCACCATTTAAATGGTCAGACGTACATTACCCAACAGAAAATACGTTTAAATAGTTTCGGTTCAGAAGACGATACGCATACCGTATACTACTTGTAGGCGTGAAACATACTGGTATACTCTATGTGGTCGTAAAGGAAGAGGAGTGGGGGTGTACTCCATGGAAGAGATGTACTCGACCTCACGCATGGTCGTAGTAGTAAGGCCATAGACCCTCGCATCCCTACAATGCCAGGACGGAGCATGTCGGGTGTTCGCCGACCAGGCAGACATCTCGTGCACCAAACGCGAAGCGCCGTGAGGTGTTCGGCGAGTCGCACGAAGGGGGGAGGCATAGACTGTTACGTGGAAGAGACTGTGTATCACAGATAACGTGTATTCCACAATGTTCGTTCAAACGATTCGGCAAATCCCTAGGCCCAGAATTGGGAAAACCTTTATAAGGTATCCAACTATAGTGCAAACCAAAATGAGGGGTGGTTGACTTGTGAGCAGAGTGATACTGCTGCTTGCTGTAGAAGAAATGACAGTACTGTTCTATGTGCGAAGACCTTCGGTATGTATCGGGCTGAAATTAACACATACGGAGTACTACTGTAATTCCAAACATGAACTGCATCGACGAGGTTGGACGATATCTCCGATCTCACAGCTAAAGTATTGTTTCCTTTGCTAGTTCATCACTGCTACTACTACCACCCTCGACTATACAAACAAACCAACCAAGCCTACCAGGTCTCACCTAGGGCGCAGCAGAACATTGATGCCGAAAACAGGGACCAAGAGTGCATTAATCTTCTCGAAAGGTACGCCACACGCCCTCGACGCAACGATCTTCCCAGCCACCAGAGCAGAGACCGTCCGGGCCTTGTCCGCCGTAGACAACGGACCGTCGCCACGAAGAACGATTTGATGTTTCTTGGAAAACCTTAGCATGTATGTGCCGGGGCATGGGCCAATCGCCGTTGGAAACAGTCGTAGCGGCGCTCTTCTTCTCGAAGGGCATGGAGTCATCACGTTGGAGTACAGGAACATCAGCTTGCGCGTGGCTGATGCTAACTAACTGCTGTTGCCAGAGGAAGAACAAGCCTCTGCGCTAAGCCGAGCAGCACGGCGATCGTGGCAGAAGTCAATAGCAGGAGCGCCTGTTCCATCGAGAGACGGGCAAAAGGGACAGCGGATACAAAAAAAAAAACAAGACAGGGGTGTACACGACGTACAGCAGTACTGTAGGTGTGGTGGTTTAGTCAAGCCTGCTTTTGATTTTACAACCATCCGACGGACTGGCTAAGAACGCATAAGTCCACCACACTTCCCCCCTTTTTATCACGTTTTTTTGCCATGAATATTGATTGGTGCATTTGACTGGTGCTGCGGCAGAGCTTCGCCTTTTTTTTTCTGAACCTCTCCGCGTGAGGAGTACTGCACCAATAGTCAGTCGTCCAAACAATGAAGTCAAGACACATGAAGGTGCAATGGTCGATGAACAGTCCCATGGTCTAGGTATACCAAACTATACTTTGGGCCAGACACGAATGGAACTACGACGAGTCTGGGTTAAGATGCCCCGTCAGTCGGAAACGATAAGGGGCGAGAGTACCTGTACCGTGCGTAGGACGCGTCGTTTGGCCCAACCATGTGTTGATGAGTATTGTTAATTCAGGTTTGCTACCCGAAGATGTGCATTGCACGAGCTTCTGCGTCGATGACCCACCAAAATCCCCCTCAACAGGGAGAAGAAGAAGAAGAAGAGGGAACAAAAGAAGAAGAAGGAGAACAAGAAGAAGAACAAGAGGAAGGAGAAGGAGAAGGAGAAGGAGAAGGAGAAGGAGAAGGAGAAGGAGAAGGAGAAGGAGAAGGAGAAGACGAAGAAGAGGAAGAGGAAGAAGAAGAGGAAGAGGAAGAAGAAGAAGGAGAAGAAGAAGAAGAAGAAGAAGAAGAAGAAGAAGAAGAAGAACAAGAAGAAGAACAACAACAACAACAAGAACAAGAAGAAGAAGAAGAAGAAGAAGAAGAAGAAGAAGAAGAAGAACCTTGGGACACACCTCTGTCGTGATTTGCAATATTCGCCGTCCCTTTCCTCGTTCTGCGGTGGGGCAGGCCCTGTCCATCATCCCTTCTCTCGTCCTGTGGGCGATCAAGACGTTATGCCGACGATTTTTCTGACGGTGCTTGAGCAAGCGCCGGGAGAAAATGCGTCTGCTTGATCACATCGGATGAAAAACAAACCACGTTGAATTACCCCCAGGAAATAAAAATGTTGCATTACTCAAACTAGAGTGTAGAAGAACCGCTTCCTCGCATACATATTTAAGTCTGGTCGAAAACACTGTCTATGTCGCACTCTGTATTCATATGTATACTCTGTTATACAACAGGCAAAGAACTGGAGTACCCGTTCATGAAACTCAGCGAACGGTCGTTTGATTGGTTCTGCTGGAACATCCGATTCACGCAGCAACATTGGTATGCAACAACAAAACAAAATAAAGGCAAACGCCCCGACAGAATTTTCCATAAACGACCGTCCCCCGCTGCATTAGATTGGTTGATGCAAATTAAAACCCGCTGCAAAAACACCCCGTGTCATACATAGTTTCTCCCAATCCCATCTGGGTTGCTACCCGGCTCCAATCGGGACTGTGTTGCTCCATGAGATCATCGACCAACACCAACCGCCTTGCCCATCGCGACTAGAGTTACGTCGCCACGATTATGGTATGCCTGTGGTTACAACTACGATACCACAGTCAACGCACAACTCTACGAGTAGGCACACGGCCGGGGAGTGAGACTATCGTCCTCTTCTTCGCATGATCGTGCGAGAAACGTGTCTACTTTCCGCGGCTACCCCTATCACATCCGTTCGGCTACCCTCGTCACAGTAACTGAACGGATGTGACGAGGCTAGTCACGGAATGTAGACACGTTTTGCGCACGATCATGCGCTGACGAAGAAGACCATCATCGCAATACTCGGCCGTGTAGTTACTCGTAGATTTGTGCATTGGCTGCAGTAGCGTAACCGTTACCACATGCATATCTGAGTTATGACCTCTCGCTGTCAGGATGTCAGGGGTATGCCGCACGTATTCGTCCCCTCCCTGTTGCGGGCAGCGCGGTCCGGCTTGGGGAACCGGGCGGTGGGGTGCTGGGTGCGCCTGAGGCAGGATCTCCGAACCGTGCCAGCCCACCACGAGGCCTGCACCGCCTTCACGCTTCCATGCGGTTCTTCGTCATGTTCGCGCGATGGTACATGGTAGAGCTGGGTCAGGTGGTCGAGAAAGTATGCGGCTGTGTATGGACTGAATACCGGCTCGAATCATGCAGCAAGATCATCACCTCTATTAGTATCTGACGCTGTATGTCGTCGCGCTCAATCTGAACAGTGTACTCATACTCGGTGAGTGCTGCATTGTCAAGGTGATACCTGGTGGTAGAGCCGTGCATGTTGTGTTTGGCATCGGAAGGGAGATGGAATCACTAACGCTGCTGCATAGTGTCTTGCGGTCGGAAGCGCAGCAGGTTAAGAGTACCGCCCGAGACGTTGGGTTCGGTATCGAGATGGGTTGTTGTTCGTTTAAGTGCGCGGTGTGGTGAATGTTTTTGTCGGGGCATGCGCGGATGAGTGTAAATTATGGTCCCTTTTTTGTGTGGGACGTCACCAAGCCGCTGCGACAAACAAAATACATATTGCCAGTCCTTAAAGAGTAACTACATCAACATGATTGTGGCAACTGATAACATCACGACAACTACACCAATCAACAAGGTCCACATTGATAACGTGCCGGCCCAAAAGTGGTCTCATACCAGTACAGCTCTATCGTGTTTTGGTTTGCCCGTAGTCCCTTCCCTCTACCGCAACGGAGCACGTCCTCTGCATCCTGCCCTCTCTCTCGTCCTGCCGATGATCTACGAGATAAAGCAGACTGCGTTTCGGGCGGTGCTTGAGCATGCACAGTCAGAATAATCGTCTGCATGACCTCGCAGACCATCGGTAGGACGAGGGAAGACATGAGGGGCATGGTCTGCTCCATTGCGGGAGAGGGAAAGGACAGCGTGGAAACCAAACCACGAGAATTGAGATGTACTGATGATACGAAGTACCAGGTTTGCGGTCACGTTTGTTCCAGCACGATATCGCTGTAAATCATGTTGAGTGGTGCGGTCGTCGCAAAAAAAAACAATGTCGGTAGTTTCAACAATATCGTTGAATTTACTGTTAATTTTTACGGGCTGGAAAAAATGTTTTTTTTGTCGAAGCAGCTTGGTGGCGTTCCAAACAAAAACAAGACTCAGAATGGAAACACGCGCGCATGCCCCGACGAAAACATTCACCACAGCGTGGACTCCGATAAACAAAACAAAATTTCTCGACATCGAAGTCAGCGTCTAGGGCGGTACTCTTAACCTGTTGCGCTTCCGACCGCATGACAGTACGCACCATCGTTAGCAATCACATCTCCCTTACAAAGCAAAAAAACACATGCTCGACTCCACTATCATAGTTATAGTACAGGCACGCATTGAGTACGAATACATTCATTAGCTTTGGCGCTATGACGAACGGAATCAGAGACTACTAGAGGTGATAAACCTGCCGTGTGATATGAGCCGGTATCGAACTCGTACGCAGCCACATGGTTTCTCGCTCACCTGCCCCAGCAAAATCTTGTCCCGCCGTTCGAAAACACGGTGAAAACGCATAGAAGCGTGAGGCGGTGCGGGTCTCATGCTGCGCTGGCACAGCACAGAGATCCTGGCCCGGGTGCCCCGCCTCCTGGTTCTCCAAGCCGGAGCGCACTGTCCCCACCAGAGAGAGGACGAACGCGGGCAAAATATCCCTGACGGCCTGGCAGCGAGAAGTCATATCTCAGGTATATTTGTGGCAACGGTTGCGCTACTACATGCAACGCACAACCCTAAGAGTAACTCCGCGGCCGAGGGGTGAAATAACGGTCCTCTTCTTCGCATGATCGTGCGCCAAAAGGCGTCTACATTCCGTGGCCACCCTCATCACACCCGTTCGGCTGCTACCCCGCTCGCATCGCGACTGCTTTTGCGGCAAAAGGACCAACAGTGCAAACAACAACCGCCTTAACCATCGCCACCAACAATACTCTACACCCATTACGATATACCTGTGGCAACGCTTACGCTACTACAGCTAAGGCGCAACTCTACGATTAATTCCACGGCCGAGGAGTGAAGTTATCGCCTTCTTCTTCGCATGATCGTGCGCAAACGTGCCGCCGAACGGACATGACGAGGGTAGCCACGGAAAATGGACACGTTTTGCGCACGATCATGTGAAGACGACGACGACAACTTTACTCCTCGGCCGTGGAGCTACTCGTAGAGTTGTTCTTTGGCTGTAGTAGCGTAAGCGTTACCATGGGTACCTCGAAATGAATGCAGAGTGTTAATCTTCGCGGTGGAGAAGACGGCGGGTGTTGGTGTTGTTGATCTCTCGGCGTGGAGCAGTCGCGATGCAAGCGGGGTAGCAGCCGGAAAGGATGCGACGAGGGTGGCCGCGGAATGTAGACACGTTTTCCGCCCGATCATGCGAAGAACAGAACGATAGTTTTACTCCTTGGCCGTGGAGTTACTCGTAGAGTTGTGCGGTTGCTGTACTCTAGTAGCAAACGCGTTACCAGAGGTATGCCATAATCGTTGTGGAGCTTTAAAAGTCACGATGGAGAAGGCGGTAGGCGTTGGTGTTGTTGATCTCTCTAGTCAAGATGCGAGCGGGGTCCGTAGCGACCTGGATGGGAAAGGAAGAACTATGTGGTAGGTCTGGCAGAAGGGCTAGAACAACAATGAACATGGGGTGCGTCCGCAAGAGCACAAATAGCATGGCCCCTGTATATACGTAGCGCGGTGTCAGGTGCGTGATCAAACAACAGAAAGCACGTACGAGTAGACGAACGGGCACAATTACGACGAAAAATAAAAATAAAAAACGTTACTCGTACATCTCAGGGAGTTCCACTCGCATGCCTTGCATGTCGCAGTACAGTGACTACAGATCATGTTGTCCTGTCCCCTCGACGGTGTCACGGTGCGCTGGCCGCAGCCGGGCATATCAGAAGACAGGCTGGCGGCCACAAAGTCACAGGAAAGAAACTAGGCGGCGGAGGTCCCCTTTTGCCCGCGTCGTCTCGAGCTGGCGGGCGTCAACAACCCGCAACAAAGCATCACTACCAAAATCCTCGTATTATTACGGGGGACCATAGTTAATAGGACCAAATATTGTTACTAGAAACGGTTAAATGTATAGGTTTTTATGTACACCACAGGTCCTATTAACTATGGTCCCCCGTAATAGTTGAAAGCGCAATCTTGATGCGTGGAGTTTTTTGTTCGTGGCATTCAAAAGGCATTTAGGCCACCGATTCTGGCTGAAAGCCGTACGACTGAGTAGCTAGCAAGGGCATCCGCAGAGCCAGTGCAGCAGCACCATCTCCCACGCCTGATTGAATGACCAGGGGCACGATCTTGGTCCTGTTCGTGGGAGATCCTGCTTGCGTGAAAGCCGTCAGTTTGTGTGGAACAAGAATTAGACTCGCGATCCTGCTTGGCCGAGTGTCCTGCTTGGGAAGAATCCATCAAGGGCAGGAGGCGAAGGAGGGAGAGAGGAGGGAGGGGGGGTAGAGGGGCTAGCCCATGAAAGCATGGCAATCCTCTTCGTGTAGATCGCAGGAGACTGTATCCGCAAGCCGGGGCGATCGCAATGTATGTCGGGTTCAATCACTGTGCTATATCATTAGGGAAGTCTCCGAGTGGCTGAAGTTGCGTTGCTCCTACTCTTATTTACACCTGTATGTATGTATGTGCTCCGTTCTGTGCTGGTATGCATGTACTGCGGTTGTCATTTACCAGACATCAGGTACTGCTGTTGTGATATATCAGGTATATATCTTGGGTATTGCTACACTGGTGGAGGGGGTGCACGTGTGTGTGGTCAATATTATCATAGTCTGCAATGTGGAGGTTTCATACTGGTTCATAGCGTTTGGGCCTCCGGCTTGGCGAAGCACTCCAGGATTGCGGGGCAGTCTCGGTCGCCTTCGACCTCCGACCCCCCCATTCTGACACCTGGTGCGGGGAGAGGCGCTGGCAAAGAAAGACGATCATACAGCAGTGGGTCCTTTGGGGGGTGGGATGTTCAGGGTAAATTCCACTTTGGGTAGGAATCCCCTACCTCATATGAAAAGTGATGAGATAGATCGTTGTGGAGTGAGGGTGGGTGTTGCGAGTCAGGGGACCCCCCTAGTTCGGGAAAACTTTTTTTCTTCAGGGGTCCCCATTTGCCTTGGTCAGGTTCTACGGGTGTCCACCCCTCCGCGTGTGAGCGTCTGCCGGCGACGACGCTGTCCCCGGTCGCCGGGTGACCTCTAGCGTTCAGGGTGCGATGCCTACATACCGTAAAGCGATGATACGTATGTGTTCGTGGCAAGCTTGCTGTCAGATTGTTGTCACCTGATTGTCTAGCGCTTCTTTAGTTTTGGCCCCCCGTGTATTGTGTTCAATTACGATAGTTCGCTCCTTGCTTGTAGAAAACTGCGGTAGACCAGATACGGCAAGGCGGTGAAGAAGACAGAGTACAGCAGTACCGGGCACTCTGCTGTGCGAGGTGCGCGAAGACAAAATCCGAACTATCAAAGGCGGCGGTACTTGTTTGTTGCTTGCCGTAGTCATCTTCCCACTAACCACACACCTCTTTCGAGACGGAGCGCAGTTCCTCCAACTTTTGGGTGCTCGTGACGTTTTTTCATACCTGGTATATTACTGTGGTAATTATTCTGGCTCGATGTCCTGGATCATTTGATGTAAGTATAGGATATTTAGACGAGGCCTCCTGCGCGGCAGGGGTCCTCGCCCGGTATTTCGCCCCGCGCTGAGTGCACGCTGGTACCTGCAAATGATGTGGGAGTCAAAGTCTATCAATACTTATTCTACTAGGGTGGGTGGGAGGTCTCAAGAAATATTTCGTGCCCACCTCTGCTCACGAGGGTTTGGGAACGAAAATGACGAGTGATCGTGAGCGACCACTCTACAATACAAATTCAAGACACTTCTGATGGTACACTTAACATTATTTGTGCCGAGTCATTTCCTCTGTTGTCCTCGCCAATTTTACTGTAGCATTCTGACTCGATGTTCTGGATCATTTGATGTAAGTATTGGATATTGGAGGAGGCCTCCTGCGTCGACCCGTGGTCTCGCCCGTACTTGCTTGCGTCATTGGATAGTGTATTGTTGTGTGTGCTCTTAATAGACCACTGGTCGGATACGTAGTCGTCTCACCCAAACTTCTTTAGGCTTGCCTCAACCCTGTCTCGCACATGCTGCGAAATCTTTCTCGAACTCGGGCGACAGAGGAAGCCGGCTAGCGTCCGCGTAGCGCTGGCCGCGTTTTCTCTTGCCCCCCTGGACCCGGTCACCAGAAGTAGCGCCGATGTATTACTTTGCTATTGCCTCCGTCTTCCGACCACCGATTTTCATGATCTCGTCCATCGCCGTCCCGGCCAGGGATCTGGTGAGGGGGGCTCTCACTCGAAAGGAGTGCGTCATGGAATGGACCGGCAGGCCTGCCTCTCACAAATGGACCTGCACGGAAGCGGTCATTCGGGCTGCGGAGAGGGGCCGAGAACCTCGCCCCCCCTCCGTCGAAACCACGGGAAAAGATGCCCGATGGTCAAATCCGACCTAATCCGCTGCGCGGCTGATATGTACGCCGTAACCGCCCGGCTCGTGCACGCCTCCGTGCAGACCCGGTCTGCCAACACTACTACCGCCTCGCTAGAAGCACGAAGCGTCTTACAAACTGAAAATTAAAAAAGCAGGCCTCTAGACGCTGAGAGCCTCAGAATTTGCGACCCCAGAGTCAAGGAGAGGTCGTATCCCCTGCGCATCGAGAAAAAGGCCAGGGCATACAGGACAATATCTCTCGTCAGAGGGATACGTTCCGCCAGCAAACTAGCTACCTGCGCCCGCGACCTCATGTCCCTCAGCAGATCCATGAGCGTAAGCTCCAACATCGGAGCTGCCTGATTTACCGGGATCCCGACCTGCTTTTACTCCTCGGACACACATGTGAGGTACAAATCTAACAATGGACTCGCGCAAGGGTTGCCTACCCGGCGGGCAGGGTCCCACTCTTCCCTTTCACCGTGTTCTTTCATGACCTTTTTTAAGCTTAGAGGCAAACCCTTTTCGGATTGACTCACCCGCGTACCGTCTTGCGCATGAGGGCCCCGCCAGACACGCGTCGTCGCCAGCACAGCCTGCGCCTGGGCAAGGCACCGCATGCACCAACTTGGTGCCTTCTCTCGAGTGCAAAGGTAGCAGAGAAAATCGAAGGCATCATCCGGCGTTGCTGTCGTCCAACCGCGGGATCCGGCCGAAATGACGAGGACGAACGCGTCAAACTCATCGGCTACCCTACTTTTCCGTACTTGCCCGGGGAGCCCTTCCATCGCCGCCAATATGTTGCGTCGCCGTGCCTGGAGCTTCTGGGCACTCACGATGACTGGCAACCGCTGTGGGTATCGCGGGGGCTGTAGAACCCGAACCGGCTGCACGCCGCATTTCCAACAGAAACGAAATTGCGCAAGGTTCTCTTCGTGGTATGCGAAGCAAAACGCGAACACTCACCTCTGCTTACGAGGTTTTGGGAACGAAAGTGACGAGGGATCGTAAGCGATCACTCCACCATACAAATTCAAGACATTTCTGAAGGTACACTTACTAGTAGTTCCATGATTTGTGCCTAATCATTCCCTCTGTTGTCATCGCCAATTTTACCAGCACGTACGAGTACGAGTGATTACACTTTTACAAGGTTCCACTTCGGTATTATGTAGTTGACTTGGAATCCCTGGGGTGTCGCGAGTTGAAAGGGGGAAACAAATAACGCAGAAAACAGCACAAAGTCGTCCTCCCTGTGCATATGAGCCAAATACGAGATTTTCTGCTTACGTACCGCTGATGTTAGGCCGTTGTTGTACCGCTGCTGTTTTTAGACAGTATTTCGGGCGCTTTCTTCCGGAATTTAAAGAACGTGTTTGGAGCATGAGCTGCTCCTGCTGCTCATTCCTGGGTAGGCACAATGATCGCACGTTGCCCAAGCCCCATCCGAGCATTCGCCCTCCAACCAGGCCCCGGGTATTTACTGTCGTTCCTGATGAGCATAGAATTTAGCCGCCAGCAAGGCCCACCAGCACCCTGACCTCATCCCGACCTATTCCACCAAAATTCATTGATAGGGTTTCCACCGAAAGGTGGATCACAGGCGCATAGCTTGTGCTCCTCTTCCATGTTGTCTTTCGGGTATGACCTACACCATCTATATTTACCTGGTATATTTAGAGTATTGGTTCTTGAAACTTTGAAACGAACTAAAATACACCTCAGCTGTGCCATCTGCTTTTTTTATCGAAACTCAGCTTTGCAAGCTGTGTGTTGGTTGATACACAGTGCTGTCATCCTGCGAACGGGGTACAGTACGGTGCGGGGATGTGTGAACACGAGCGTACGCGTTACTCGTACGGCATGCATATGTCCGTGTGTATTTGTTCTGTTACCGAGGCAAACCGACGAATCAGGAGGGGTGGCAAGGGGCGCGTCGAGATCGACCATGTGAGGGGAGAGAAGGGGCGTATCGTTCTGCAGGCACACCTAGGATAGGGGGGAGGGATTTTCCGTCACCTGCCAAAACCGATTACCCCACCTCTGCGGGCGAGTACTTGGTGAGGAATGGAGGGGGGGACATAGGGAAGGAAGTGTTTTTGTTGTTTACATACCGGCAATACTCTAAGTCCTCCAACGGACGGGTAAGCAAGACCCTCTTTCAGTACAACACCCATTCTTGGGGGATAAAGAACTTGGAACTTGTGTGAGTTCATATTTGCGGTGGCAAAAGGGAGGGGGGGGGGGGACAGGGCGTACTCATTTGTTGCTGGCGTTCGTCGTTTGACCATTGAACGCGCATCCCTTTCAAGACGGGGGGGGGGGGGTCCATTTCCTACTCAACCGACTGCCTCTGAGGACGAGTACTAGGAGAGGGGGGAGAAGGGAGGGGAGCGGAGGGGAGGGGAGGGGAGGGGAGGGGAGGGGAGGGGAGTGGAGGGGAGGGAAGGGGAGGGGAGGGGAGGGGAGGGGAGGGGAGGGGAGGGGAGGGGAGGGGAGGGGAGGGGAGGGGAGGGGAGGGGAGGGGAGGGGAGGGGAGGGGAGGGGAGGGGAGGGGAGGGGAGGGGAGGGGAGGGGAGGGGAGGGGAGGGGAGGGGAGGGGAGGGGAGGGGAGGGGAGGGGAGGGGAGGGGAGGGGAGGGGAGGGGAGGGAGTGAAAGATGGGATTGGCGTGGAGGAGACTCCGCCAGAATTCGACGCCGTACGGCAAATGCCTTGGGGATGGAAACTCCTGCTGCTTTCGCTGGCGTGATAGCCGCCCTACCGTATCTTCTCCTCCACCGCCTTCCACAGGCGCGCTCAAACCGTCCCGCCAAGAGCACCCCCGTCCCACCACCTCTAGCTCTCGTGGCAGTCCCACCTTCCGTCCGGGGTACGGAGGTACTGATTCAGGCAGGCAGGCGCCGTGTACCTCCAGGCCACGCTGATCACACCGCTCGCTGTTAGTCTTCGGTGTGAATGTTTTGCTGAGGAGTGCAAGCGTGTGCACCACATACGGCCCACTCGCATAATGACAATGACAATGTTACCTTTGCCTATGAAGAAAGGGCGCACCAGTTCATCCTCTTCTCCCCCGCTGTCCTAGCTCCGCCGGTGCCGCCTGCGCAGATATGTGCCTGTCTTGTGGGTGCATGCATATACAAACTACGCGATACCAGTATCCCCTTGTGCGGAGTTAAGGTTCTCCACACACAAAAATGGTGTATAACTCGGCCGTCAGCCGCAGCGACCGCCAGCAATAGAAGAGGCACCCTGGTTGTCTAGCCCACGCAGTGAGGGGCGTGTTTTAGAGCAGGGCCTATAGAGCGATCTACAGCAGGGCACGAACTGGACCTGGCCCTTACGCCCTTCAGAGCTACACCGACGTACATCACTCCATTAGGAAATCCCTTATCCGTGGAAATAGGAGATGATTAGTTTGGAGTAGGACCAGGGTCAAGTTGAGGCTGTTGAGACTTGAGAGGCAAGCAGTATAGAAACGAAAGGACGATGACAGCATCGGCTACACACGAAGCGGGCTAGGCTTCACTGGGGTGGGGGGGGGGGGGAGGGGGGCTGTCCGAGGTATGAGACAGACAGCGTATGGAGATGCATGACGGGATACCTAGGACACGACAGCAGTTGTCCGAGGTATGAGACAGACAGCGTATGGAGATGCATGATGGGATACGAAGGACAGGACAGCAGTTGTCCGAGGTATGAGACAGACAGCGTATGGAGATGCATGATACGATACGAAGAACAGGACAGCATCCTGATACTTGAACTGTTGCGAATTTTTTCCTGGTAATAGACTGGTGATGGCACCGCACGCGTCGCTTTTCGGGGCTCTACACTACAGTCAAGTCAAAGTGGTGAAGTCTTAAGTCTTGAGAAACGTCACATAGATTACCCTGGCGCGTTGAGGGCGAAGTAGGTCTGTTCACCCGAAGGTGATCGTTGCAGGAGCTGGCTCGATGTAAGAAGGCGAAAACGCACTATGCAGGGGAAGAAAAAATGCAGCGTAGGCGGTGGGGGAGGGGGGCGGGGGGGGTGGGGCTGTCGGACAAGTGGAGGGATAGGGCAAATAGAGGGGTGGTGTACTCATGTGATGTATGGCCGTAGTCGTATGATCATGGACCCTCGCATCCCTGAAATGCCGCAACGGACCACGTCGGGCTTTCACCGACGAGGCAGACACTGCTAGCACCAAGAGCGGGGGGGGGGGGGGGGGCTGCTAGAGAGGGCGGGGGCGGGTAGGGCTATGCTAAGAATGTAAACGTGCATTTGTTGCAGGCGAAAATACCCAATTAAGCCATTTAGTACTGCAGTCCCGTTTGGGGATCAAACTGCACTGAATTCGACTGGTTTATCCGCGAAATGGCACAGCAGTTTACCCGAAAAAAGCAAACTCTGGTACTGCCCACATCCTCATGGTGTGTATCTCGCCCAGCCGTCACCTTTGCGGATCTATAGCACGGTACTCCCACGTACCGTAGACGTTTCTGTTGTGTTCGCTTGTCTGCTCCTGTCTTTTGTGACCTTGGACGTTTTTCGGAGCCTGTATGAATAGTTACTTTGCGGTGATGTCCGTGTTAGTACCCGTTTCTCGAGAACGAGGGGTTTTATGTAAAGACGATTGACCGACCGAGTGTTCGGGAGGTAACCGCCTAGGGTCCACCGTACCAAGTACCAGTAATTTGTGTATTATTAGTAAGAGATTAGCTTGGGAATCGCTACTGTACTCTCGATAAAATTGTTTTTTACTATTATTGATAGTATCATTGTTACTGCATTTGCCATCCGACAAGGTGCAGCATGAGCTTCCACGGTGATCACTCATAAACATCCTCAGAAATAAAGGACAAAACCATAGGGAAATGATACAATGCTATTAATATACGAGAAGAATACTTGGTATTGTTTTAGCCAATTTTTTACCGACGTAACGCAGTCATGGCCATACCCATAACACAAAACAACACTGCTGCTAGTAACAGGGTTAGCAGGGCGCCTTCATTGTGGAGATAGTAACCAACGTCTGTCTGGAAGCCTAAGAACGCCTGATCGTACAAGCTCTCAAGCGCATGCACCATATATGTCGCAGCATGTGATGCACATACAACCCAAAGCACTAAGTACGTTACATCAGGCAAACTCAACTTCAAGACACTCATAGACAAATCGTATTGTACACATCAAACGGTAGCACTGAGCACACCATGCTACAGCACTGCTGCAGGCACGTCCACACTTGCACACTACACTCCTCGCAGCAAGTACGTGCACACACACGAATGTTAGCACCGCGGTTCACACTGTACACAGTAGGTGGGTGCTTGTACACATTGAGCGTGAACACCCGTGTTCACCGTACTACAGGAGGCGCGCGTACGCACAAAACGTTGACACCGTGAAGACCGTAGTACAGCAATAGGGGCAAGGGCGATGTTACCCTACAGCAGTAGTACTCGTCCACGAGGCGGCTTTTTCACTCTACGGGTAGACAATGGATGTCACCAACTTTACTCTCGAAGAAAGATGTTTAATGACGTGTAGGTTTGACCCGTCAAGACCTATTTAGACCTAAATATACTAACTCTTATACTGGGATCTCCCTTCTGACGGAAGTCCTTGACGGATGTCCTTGGTGGATGTCGTCAAAGGGGCAAGAGTGCTGTCAACCGACAGCATATTCTCTCTCGAACAACTACGGTAGCTATACTGCCAACTACAGTGGAAACAAAAACGGAGGAGCACAGTCGGCCGATAGTCGGCAGAGGGGGAAAATAGCAGAAAACACTGCAGTGATCTACGGGCAGTACTGTACTCCAATATCGCTTGTTACTCTACCGCAAACCGCCGCGGCCACTGCTATTATGCCAATTTCATATCATATACCACCGCTGTAAACCGATAACCGCGAGGAAAAACACTTCCTCGCTCTGCTTGCTCTGTCGAACATATCCCATATCGGGACAGATCAGATAGATCACCGATCCCCACCCGATGAAGATCTAGATATTTCCGGAGGTGCGAGAGTCCTGATATTTTTCATCTGTATTGACTGCTTCATCGTCTTTCCGGAGGTGGAAGACGTGTAAGAAATCTGCAGACAGTGGGGGAAAAGGGGCCTACCCACTATTAATAGGAGATTGTTTAACGGGTTTTTTCAAGATAATCGCGACCAATTTCGAACTCTCCAAATATATCTCGCACGGTCTACTGCCAATAGGATACACGGATGCTACACTAGCGCGGTTTTAATCGCATCGGATGACTGACCATCAGCGACGAAGGGGGTGGGGCGGGGGAGGGGGGGGGTGTTGTCTTATCACCATAGACCCTCACACCCCTCCTGTGCAAAGCCGTGACGGAGCACGTCGGGATTCCAATGACCAGCCAGACGTTGCTGCTACCAACCGCAGAGCGCCGTGAGGTATTTGGCGAGTCCCACGAAGAGTGAGCTTCATCCTAGGGGGGCACTGCCATACGGCAGTACAACAACAATATCAACAACAAATTCGACCACTTGAGGCAAACTAAATCGCCTCCGCGGGCACTACTACCGCCGCCGGCGATCCGTCGACAATGAATAGGCGGGGGGGAACGCACACGTCTTACCAGGCGCATGTATCGAACGGGTAGCGTCGCGTCTGCAACCGCCTTGTGGCGTTCTGCCGTTGCCTCGCTCTCAGCCTTGTGGCATTTCCGCATGATGACCTTCGCCCCTTCCACTACCCGTCGGAACCATCCGCCGACCTTCTGTGCCGCCTCACGCCACCCTTCGAACTGAAACTGATCCCGTACGCCGCAAGGTCCTCCTCAAGGTCCTTCACCCAGTCCCACTCCTTTCCCCCGGAGCAGCTCTCACCCCCGACCACCTCCCCAAACATCACCCTTCTCGGCAGGCGCTCCTCTCCCGCGCGTGACACGAAACCCGCGAACAATGTTCTTGGCGTACCGTCGTCTCAACGTTCTCGGTGTCTGTTCTGAAAAGCGCGTTGGCTCAGGATAGATAGGGGTGTGGTGTTGGTGCTTTCGTTTCCTCCAGCCGAGGCATCCGGGGAGCATCTGGTGGTAGACCTTTCGTAGACTGTCGTAAGCGGCCTTGCTCCGGCTCCACGTGACGCACTCCCCGTAATCGTCTTTCAACATCCGCACCTTATGTGCGAAAGCACACACCAGGACGGTTTTAGGTTTCCATCATGCACCGCCCGAAGCACGCCCATGCCCTCTGGAATTGGCGCGTTATCTCGACAACCCTGAAGTCCCAATCTGCACTGACTGGTAGCCGTGCCCGAGTACACAAACTCAAACCGTTTCTTGGTACACCTCGCCGGCTGAATTGGCGCTGAAATGGCGCGCGCCCCCCCCCCATCTTTCGTTTTCGGGCACATTATCTCCACCTTGGCCTCCGAGACCGTTAGCCCGAACGCCTCAACACACAGTCGCGATCACCGTCATCATCCTCCCCAACCCTCTCCTGATGATCGTCAGCGTACAGCATTCTCCACAACGTATGTGACTTATTCTCTTCCTCCTCCTCCTCCTCCTCCTCCTCCTCCTCCTCCTGCCCCCCCCCCCCAACGGCTTTGCTAGCCCAAGAATTCCCCCTCTTCTGCCCTCTATTTTCCTTGTTTGGTTGCAGTCGCACCATGCTGTCCATGATGGCTGCACCGGCGGTCAAGCATTTTGCCGCCACGCGCAGCGCCGCCGTGAACAACGTGTTGAACACCAATGGCGCGAGCACACACGCCTCCAAAAATGCCCTGCTGCACGTCGGACATATCTGAGCTCTCGTCATCATCGGACCGCACGCTTGCTCGCATGCCGCCGTGCAATTAAAGGATGAGAGGCGGCAGAGGCATTCCCGGTGGTACGCCAGAGCGAGCCTAGACAGTCTATAGACGGAATCATAGACTTTGATGGATGGGTACTGCCCTTTTCGCCTGTTTGTTGTGTATGCTGTGACTATTTTGGCTGGGTCGGTTGTTCTGAAATATATCTACGATCAATAATACTAAGCAATTCCAGTGGGACGACGAACAATAACGGTCGTGTCGAACGAAAAACAATTGTGACGAATCGTGGCATTATATACCCTAAAAATTGTGACGATTTCGAGGAACGTGACGTTTTGTTACGGGTCGCGAGACCGCGAAGGTTATCGAACAAAAGGAGAGTTGGATGTCTTGATCCGTGACTGAAAAGTGGTTGGGGTGTCGCGTTGATTCGTGGCGATTGCCTACTTTTTTTCTTTCTTTTTTTTAATAACCACTTGTACTTTCCAGCATAACTCGTAGGAGTTTTTACCCTCAGCGATCTTCTGGACAAGTTTTGGTCACAGGTGTCATCTTTTCTTTCCCTCAGAACGTGCCTTCACTTTTACCGCGCATAAGGTTCAGCATTCCCACTGCTCGTCGATTTTCATCTAATGTTGCTAACTCACGTTCTCGCGCTTTCCGCTACTGTCAAATCATGTTTTACGCAGGACAAAGTCCTTACGAGCACCTTCTCGGTTAGACTCGAACCCACGGAGTTGATCTTAGTAGGCACGCGGACCACCTATATCAAGCCACCGGGGACGCCTACTTATGTATGAGTGATACATTTCTCGACAAAACAAACGAATTGTACTAATATTAAAATTCGTATAGTCCAAGCAGAACAACTTTTCTAAAAGTTCGATACTCACATACATGTTGAACTGTTTTGAGGTGGTCACTTATTTTCAGAAGACATGAAATATATTGCCGGAAATCTATCTCTGCTTCAGACGGATCGAACTATCCTGTCAGATTTTTGTTTTCGTCGTCGCGCCGGAGTAATTCGTTTTTCCTACAAAAACTGGTCAAGATTTCGGAGGTCGACACAGAGCAGTGGCCAATTTTTTCGTTTTACACCGGTTTTGAACGTACCTCGTCCAGGGGCAAATTCCTGTGGAAGGAAGCAGATTTTATTTCGATTTATTTTCCGGCTCCAGCCAGCTGTGGACAGTTTAGCGCAAAACTGGCACGATGGATGTCGGGGGCCTCCTCGGATTCGGATGAATTGGACCTGGACCCAGAGCTATGTTTGTTTCGCTCGTTTGAAAAACACTCTGTGGGCCGAGAAACGCCTGTTCATGAATCTTCATATATTATAGCACGCTATACGATGTGTATATTATCGTGTATGGACAGATGTATCATAGTGGGTATGAGTATACTATATTATGTTACCTACTCCTATATACATACGTGTGTCTTCTAAACAAATTATGTATGCGCTGGGCGTAGCCTCTACATTTTTATTTCGGTTCGGATCACTTTTTTTATATTTTTTTTTCACCTTTCGGGGCGATTTCGGGGTAAATTTTCCTTTTTCTTTTCTTCGAAACATGGCCATTATTTATGTTATTTTTTTCCGAGACCGGCTTTGGATTCCTCTTGGCCGCATGTGTCAATCCTCAAAAATGACGGAGAAGAAAACGGTACCCCCTTTGGAAAAATTGTTATACCATACAGTTATCGTAAAATTAACAATCGTTTATATTCGTATTACCATGCAGATAAACAAAGGACGTGAAAAATACATTGGTTTACCCGGGGATGTTTAGTTATCATCCCCCCCAGGATTCTCGGGATTTCGCGCAATTTTTCCAGTAAGGATTTTATGCGGTCTTTGTTGAGCTGGTACGGACCGAAAAAATAAGATTTTTTTCATTGGTTTCTAATATTGTATTTTTGGTACTTTCAGCTATACCAAGAACTGCAATTTGATATGGTTATGATATAGGAAGGTCTCCAACCGGTAGAATCATAAAAGTTACTCCGAGTACTACTTGTGGTGAGTAGGCTCACGGCGCAAAAAAAAAAAAAAATGAAAAAAAAAAAAGTTGGTGTAAAAAGCAGGTTTCCAATCTCCCCGGGAATCAAACCCCCGGCTTCCTGTCTGTAGACCTTCTTTCTAACCTCATGCTACAGTACGAAACGAGCCTATATATAATGTCAGACTCCTGGTAGATAGACCGATGATCAGGAGGGGGGGGGGGGGGGGGTCGCACAGCTTTCACCGCTAAACGCGAGATAAGGAGGCAACAGAACATGGGCTAAACTCGCCTTCCAAAAATGCAGTAAACGAACGAAGACGCGGTAGGTATCAAAAATCAGGCTCTCGTGCGCACGAGTATTGACGGTGCTAAAAAACGTCAGAAGGCCGCCACCCACCGTACAGGCAGACGCACCATTATTGGAGCTGTCACAACAACACCGCACCGCCCTTTTATGTATCGCCAACCAGAACAAGGTAAAACGTTCTAGCAATACTCCAGGTGTCTCCAAAAGCAACCGTGGTGATGCGACAGTACGGTAAGACAGCAGTAGACATATACAACACTCCCTGCACACACGTGTTTCACGCACGTATTATACAAGTCAACACCGAGCACATTGTCCTGTACTACAGCAGTAGACATACCATGTACAGCACTCGGATGCATTCCATCGAGGGCAATAACGATAGACATATACCGCAATCACGGGCGTTGGCACCGCTGTGAGCACTATCCTATCGTACAGTAAGCATGCGTACGCACAAAACGGTAAACACTGCGCACGCTATACTACATTTTATGTCTGCACACAAAACGTTTGCACCATACTACAGTACCTAGTAGGCGCGTGCCCACTTAACACCGCGTGCACCATGCTACGGCAAACACGAGTACACACAAAACGTGAACACCGTGAACACTATATACTACACCATCAGGGACAACGACGGTTTTGACTGTAGTACCCACATCCACGTGGCGATTTTGTCACCTTAGGCAATGGACACCAGCATCAAACTCTTGAACAAAGGTATCCGTTGACGGCCTACAACTACTGTACGTTTGAAGCATCTATACCTCGTGATACCTAAAAACAAGAAATTTTATATTGGGATACCCTTGCCGGCTTTCATTGGCGTCTGCCCTAGACGGGTGCCCTTGACGGCTGCCGTCAAAGCGGTAAGAGTGCGGTCAAACGACGGCATGCGACTGGTTTAAACAACTACCATGCTCTTTTGCCAATTCGAAAAAAGATCTAACGGGGGGACATTCGAGAAATTAATCGGCTGATAGTCAGCCACGAGGGGTACAGTAGCACCGGCAAACAATATTCTACGGGCACTACACTACTGCACTCCTCCCGTACGCAAAATACAAAATCCAACCGCTTACACTACGTAAACCACACCGCTGCGGACGCTGTTATCACATATATAATACTACCGCCGACAACTATGTACCCCCTAGGTGAATCTCCAAGAACCATGGGGGGGGGGGGGGGGAAATATGCTCTGCTTTTATATCACCGTCGAACATAACAGGTATACATCAGCAACGCTCCCAGCATCACAAAGGGCAACTGATATGTCGCCGGTTGACGACATTGATGCCGTTTGACGGATAGCCGTCAAGGGAAGCCGTCAAGGCACTCCCAAGGCTAAATGCTGAGTAATTTCGTCGAATGGAGCGAGCTCACCCCACTAAAACGTACATTAAGTACGCTGAATGAGGCGAATTCCCCACGCTAAACGACGAGAACGAACTTCGACAAATTAAGCGAACTCACCAGACTGAACGCAGCAATTTCGTCAATAGAAGCCTTGACGGGTTTCCCTTAAACCTGCAGCGGAGGTCAGACCGTGCCACCATGGCGCCCCTACCCCGGAGGTGTGACAACACCCTCCAGGGGTAAGCAAGTAGGGCCTTCGACAAGGAAATAGGGGATACTCGCACCCCATCCCCGGGTTTCCCTGTAACTGCAGCGGAGGCCATACAGTGCCACCATGGCACCCCTACCCCGGAGGTGTGACAACACCCTCCTGGGGTAAGCAAGTAGGGCCTTCGACAAGGAGATAGGGGATACTCTCACCCCATCCCCGGCTTCCTCTGCAATCCAACCGAAGGCCCGTTCAGGCAGCCACGGCGCCGCTACCTCGGAGGTGCGATGCTCGAGGGTTGACCACCGCCGAAGCCCTGCGGTAATGCCCGCAGTGAACGGCAGAGCTGCGGGGGACCTTGTTCGTAGCGAGCAGCTTGCCTTCCTTGCCCAGAGGGGGCTTGATGATGCTCTGGCACTCAGTCGGAACCTCGGGCCAGCCCCCCTGCAGGCATGACAGGGTTTCGATGTATGAGGGCCGGGTGGGATGCGGCGGGGGGGCGGGACGGGGGAGGAAAAAGTTACGGGACGGTCAGATCAATTTTTAAAGGGATATCGTCATTCCCATGCCCTGGTTGCTCATTGACA
This sequence comes from Nereocystis luetkeana, assembly GCA_031213475.1. Classification (NCBI taxonomy): domain Eukaryota; class Phaeophyceae; order Laminariales; family Laminariaceae; genus Nereocystis; species Nereocystis luetkeana. The sequence continues at coordinate 8,896,229 of JARUPZ010000021.1, forward strand.
GTGCGATCGGTCGGAACGGTAGATCAGGTTTAGAGGTTCCACGTGTGGAGGCCGAGCAGGAGGGGGGGGGGGGGGGGGGGGAGGGGCGGAAGTGGAAAGGTTTTAAACGAGGTTGTTACTACTCAGTTTCAGGGAAAGTGAAGTGTGCGGGTGGAGTGGGAAGCGGGGGCGAGAAGCGGAGCCGAGAAAGTTACGGTACAGTTAAAATGATTGGTTAGGGGGACTCACTTCGGAGGAGTCGGAAAGCGTGGACGGGGCGGAGGGATAGTGTCACAGGATAGTTTCAACATTTTTTTAGGGCGACTGACGTTTGAAGGGGGAGTGGGGAGCGGGTAGCAAGGAGTGGGGCGGAGAGTGAATGTTACGAAACTGTTTAGACAATTTTTCGGAAGGAAAAATCGTCGTACATGGCTTGGGTGTGTGACCGAATGAGATACGGGGACGTTAGGAGGCTGAAAGGTTGGGGGCTGTTATAACTTTTCTTCCCGGAGAATTCATCGTATATGGCCTGATTATTAGATCGACCGAGAAAGTGGGGTGAAAGTTTGCATTTTTTTTTTTTTAACGTTAACCTGTAATTGTAACGGTTGTCCTTGTACTACGAAATGGAGTGGTAACAACCATACCCTATCACAGGGGGGGCTACGATTCAAGAGAAAAAGGTGTGTCAGACTTAGTAGAGAGGTTTCTTAAACCGGGTTTCTCTTAAACCGGTACATCTCTTAAACCGAGGTACTTCTCATAAAACCGGTACCGGGTGCTTCTCTTAAACCGGCGTACTTCTCTGAGTATGAGGTACTTCTCTTAAACCAGGGTATCTCTCTTGAACTGGTGTTTATCTTAAACTGATGCTTCTCTTACACCGGGGTACGTCTCTTAAACCGGGTGTGTCTTAAGTTTGTCTTGAACCGAAATTGTTAATATTAAGCGTTTGGTATGTACGTAGCAAGCCATTTGAGCTATCTTAATTATTTTAGTACCGCTTTTGGGGACTAACTAGTTAGAATTAGACCGGTGTCCCCCCCCAAACGGGGCAGCAGCTCTAAAAGGGTCAAGTCGTTGCTTCTCTTAAATCGAGCTTTCACTAGTCGTAGCCCCCCTTGTACGGTTCCCGCGTACAGGGGAGGAGTAGCGGGGGGAGGGGGGTGAAAGGCAGTAGGTTGACTATTTTAATAAACCTCGTGATGATGGAACACAGAACATGGTGAACCTCGAAATTCCTGCGCACCGCGTTTGCCCACTGTTGACTACGAGGGACCGGCACCCACTCTGATAAGGGACTTTATTCCCGTATACAAGAGAGCTTCGTACCCACTGTAAGTGCTGGTCCCGTTTACAAGGCGCTGCAGTTGGTGAGTGCTCAAATGTTTTGCCAAAATGCCGCACGATCATGCGTGTTCCGAAGTAAGGGTTTGGGTGAAGTAGAATGCTACCACCTATTGTGTGAAGTAGAATGCTACCACCTATTGTGTGATGTGGGTAGACGGCAAATTCCTCAGAGTTTATCTCTTACAGTAGGTTTTCCGCCGGTAGGAAGGAAGTCTCGCTGGCGGATACTCGACACTGGCCATCGCCAAGAGTAACAGTGCACGGTAGGGTTAGGGTTTCGACGTACGAGGGCCGGGTGGGATGTAGGGGGGGGGGGGGCGAAGCAGGTTATGTGCCATCTATTGTCACAAGTTTTGTGTGGGAGCCAATCGCCCATGTCCCGTTTATGCGTTGACTGCATGCTCGGTCGGGCCCAGACGGTAAGCCAGGCCGCATGCAGGGTGAGTGCTATCATAGGGTTTCGACATAAGAGGGCCGAGCGGGGATTGGGGGATGCAGCTGAGCGGAGGGAGAAAGGTGACGGGATTATTATTCCTAGTTTCCGGGCCGATCGACCGCATTAGTAGGATGAGGGCGAGTTGGAAGCGGAGGCGGGGCGGAGAGGAGAAGATTACTGGCCCATGATAACTTCGGCTCAGGGCGACTGACTGTTGCCATGCCGGGAAGCGGGGATGGGGCGGGGATGGAGAGGGTACGGAGCTGTTACAATTACTTTTTGAGGGTGCGAATCTTCATACTTAAGGGCCCAAATGTTTTGGCCGAGCGGGGACGGGGTGCAGGAGGGAAGTTACGGGACCGTGATAACTATTTTTGAGGGCGGCTTCATGTTTCATGGCGTGTTAGGCCCCGCTATACGTAATCGACCCCATCTTGTGAGCTCTTGCGCCCGCATCGAGACGCCTATCTACATCCGGAAACTTCTCGGGAAAAGCTGGTTTGATTTTTTCTGCCGATTTCAGCAACAACAACAACAACAAGGACTGTACGTAGCGATGAAAGTCGAGAACGCCGATTCGGCCGCTGTTGTCGATATACTCGAGCCAACCATGGCGGGCTACCGTTTGAAGAAAGGGCGTGTCAGGCTCAGGATACCTATCTTTAACCGGAATGGGTATTATATGGTGTTTTGGATCCCTTTGCGAAGCCTTTTGACCTACCGGTGCTTCTCTTCAACCGGGGCGCGCTTCCCTTAAACCGGGGTACTTCTTTTCAATCAGGGTGCTTATCTTCAACCAGAGTACTACTCTTAAACCGGTGCTTCTCTTAAACCAGGACACTTATCTTCAACCAGAGTACTACTCTTAAAACGGGGTACTGCTCTCAAACCGGAATTGGTGCTATGTAGCCTGGTAACTTTTAGTATCCCCGTGCCAAGCCTTTTGACCTCTCTTGAATAGATATTTCCCTAAAATCGAGCCCTCGTAAATGGTAGGCCGGCCTGTACTGGTATATTCGCGGACAGTGGAGGAGGGGGAGGAGGAGGTTTGGTATGAAAGAAGATTTGCTAGAGACAGCAAAGCGAAGCATGCGTAGGACGCCACATATACCATGTGTAGTGTATAGAGAAAGTAAACAGCTAGACGGCAACATATTGGCGTGGTGTGAAGGACGACGGCTCCGTGAGAAGTGAGGTGCAGTGTTGGTATTTGAGCATAGAGAAGTAACCAGCTTTCATAAAGTACTATTCTTGGGTCTGACATCCGACAATGCGCAGCGTTGTATATCATTATATATGGAGCTTCGGCCAGTGCGAAGCCATCTGGCCTCTCTTAAATCGGACTTTCTCTTAAATCGGGTTAGCTGCAGCTTCAGTTTCAACCACTCACAAAGCACGTTTGCCGAAAGAAAAAGAAAACCGAAAAAGAAACCAAACTTTGAATTGGAAACCTACGCACGCACCGAGTCGATGTGACTCCCTTCGGTACCTGCTTCTGGCCTGACCTATATCTACTCCACCTGATGATGTCCTCGCTCCTTCCCGTGTATGCCATCAGATGTTGTGCCGCGTTTGTCAATCGCGAAAGAAAGACGAAGAAACAGAAACTAAGGAGAGACTCCAGGCAAAACCGTAAAAGTCCGACATCCCCAAACCGATCAGACGCGCAAAAGGCCCGCTAACACCAACACGCCCCTGCATCCCATCCGCCAAACACCCCCCGTCGAAGCACTACGTATGCTAGTGTTTTGAATCATCACTTTCACCTTCTTCTCCTGTATGGCTCAAGTCTTACTACATTAATATTGGTATGTGAGTGTTTCCTTTACCATCAACGGCCTTGTGGACTATATATAGCAGCCTGTTATAGCAGTAGCCGTGTTCGCAGATGTCTCCCCCCCCCCTTCCTCCCTGCTTATGTACAATCATGCATCAAAACTGAACCATTCCTATTTGATTGTTAGACTCTACGTAGGTGTATGGTTTTGGTATACTCAAGAAACGCCATACAAAAAGCTGTACGTTCCAGGTACGTACTCGTACAGGTTTAGGAAGCACTATTTAAAACTTCGTACAAGCCAAACCATGTGCTTGCAGAGCGCAATACGGGACGCCTTCATACTAATATGAAAACGAGCAACAAGAAAGGCAGGCTGGGATTTACAGGAAAATGTGAACTTCGGGAGTCCTTGTACTGAATTTTCTGTAGAACGAGCCCGTTCTAACATGAGAAATCTAACCTGGAACATTTTTCTTATTTCCTCTTATTTTTCGCAGGTATCCGATACTTGCACGGGGAGAAAACATGGCGTTTATTTGTGACATACTAAACGCCTTGAGATACAAGCCAACAATGAACAAGATTGCATGGTTAGTATCCTAACCGAACCCTGAAAAAAAAACCCTAGCGAGTTTGGTTGATCAAATCTCATAACAAAATTAGCTCCTTACGAGTAGGGGGGAAGGGAGTCAACCTGCCACACACTACGAGAGTACACAATCATACTAATTAATACTGTTATTAGAGCCCGGTACCACATTTTCCGTGCGACGAGTCATTGGTGTTGGTTGGTGGTTGCACGATAAAATATATTTTAGAATCCTCGTCGACTAGCTCTAATGATTGATTGAGCACCCCCTCCCGAAATATGGGGCTGATAATAATTGAACACAGACAGTAATATTACACTCGACAAATACTACGGTAGTACTCTGCCTTGCCCGCCCACTACCATTCAGGTTGCTGTTCCTACCCCCCCCCCCCCCCCCCTTTAAATCGGATGAATTAGAAGCAGGCTGGGACTAGACACGAGCATGCCGTACGTACACCAAAGTTTGTCAGAGTAACCCGTGGAAGCGGCGGGACTGAGTCATCTCAGCCCCCAGGTGAGCTCGGACCTCTAGATTGGTAGGTTGTTCAGGCATTTTGGTTCTTGTTGGGACGAAGGTACGGGCGAAGACTCAACCTAAGCCGTATAACCCTAACCCTAACCCTAACCCTGACCCCAAATCGCAGCCAAAATGGGCCAAAACTTGCCATAAACAAACGCGGCTGTGCCGCGTTTGCATCGAACCAGGAGATTTCGAAAATTCTCAATTGCTGACGACGATTCCGAAGTGCAGACCGCCCTACGCAAGTTTCGAGTCAAAAAGACCCCTAATGATCCTATGAATAGGTCACAGATTGTAAAACCTACTCCCCCAGGTACCCTTGGGGCTGGAGGAACAAAGTCATTTTAGTCCCCTGCCTGGTATGTTTTACACCCCGGGGGGCGGATCCTCCCAAACTGATTGGTACTACTTCCGAGTCATTGACAGGGTCCCGAGGGCTGGTACTGGTACTGGTACTGGTACTGGTACTGGTACTGGTACTGGTGCTGGTAATGGTACTATGACGACCTTCTCAGTATGCGCAATACGGTACACGACAACTGCGATATACCTGGTATAGCATATCTTTCCTCATATCCTCCCAATGTAAGTGTGGTGGCCCTCCCCTAAAAATGGGCAGACGGATAAGCATGCACGATCACGGCATGTGGTCTAGCTTGAGCACTCACCACCCATAGGGCTTGCTGCACCGCGTTTTCTAACGCGTCTGCTCGCCGAAACATCGTCTTCAAAAAATGGGCCCGGCTGGCCTCGGTGACAGCCGGTACTCCCGTTCTGGCCGAGCAACACCAAAGCAACGAAAACAACAAGTGGATTAACCAACCTGCGGTATCAATCGGTCAACGAAAGGTCTGCCGAGAAGGCTACAGTGGAAACCCACAATCTAAGAACTTCGCTTCGATTTCATCTAGATGAACGCACGAACTTGTTGAGACAGTAACATACGTACAGCGCAGTAGAATTGACGGAGTGCGCAATGTTGATTGGATGAACACACAGCGGATGTGTTTTGATTTTTGCAATAATTGGTACAACACTTTTGTTGTTCCCTTTGCTTGTGCCATTTGGTGAAATGTGTTATGAGTTTGTTAACGTGAACCCACCTCGGATAACGTAACACTCTTGTAACACTTATCTGCGTTATTGGGCCTAACACACGAGCGTGGTAACGTACCAACATATTGTTAACACTGGAGGAGCGATCACGGTAACGTGGCAACACAGTGCCAACTGTCAACCCACGAACGCGCACACGCCTTAACGTTATGTTACTGCTCGATCTCGTCCATCCTTGGTCCTGTAACATTATGTTACGCCGTGCTCAGTCGTTGAACTCAGACCGTAACACAGTGTTAGGCTTTGACCAGACACGTACGTTATCACTCTAACACGCCCAGATCGATATCCGCGTATTTACTAGTACGACAACATAATGTTACTGTCGACGCAGCGTTAGACATAACACACTAACATAGTGTTACCCTTGGGAGGAGTGTTATACATAGCACCGGAACATAACGTTACGATGTTCGCCAGCACTAACATAGTGTTATAGATAACGCACTAACGTAACATAACGCGGTGGCCAGCACTACTAACACTAGGTTATCTGAACCCCCCATCTGGTTGCCTTAGGGTCGGATAACGTAACACTCAACGTACGTTAGGTACGTTACAGTCTCAGCTGGCCCACACGTAACACTATGTTAGAATGATAGCCTAAATGCGCAGGTCTCCGTAACACTATGTTACTGTGTTACCGTCAGTAAAGGGGCGACGAGATGAGGCCGCGAGCCCATCCATGGGTTGCTTGGAAGTTGTTTTTCGTGGGGCTGCTTGCTTGGTAATTAATTTGTTTTCGGTGGTTTGTTTTTACTAACATTACGTTACCGTGTTACCATAAAAATCAATTAGGGTCTAACACTGCGTTACTGAGTTACCGTTGGGGTCGAAGTTGTTCTAACGTTATGTTACTACGTTACCCTTTCGATCTTCCCGAGATCTAACATGTGTTACCTGTGTTAGTGGTTAAGCGGCGTGTGGAAGTAACATAACGTAGCCGTGTTACCTAATTTCGCCGACATCCCAGTAGGGGATACCTACAAAATAATCCCCGGGGGGAGGTTAGTATGGCATCCCCGGTAAAAAAACGCCTCCATATTTATAAACCCTTAAACAGGGGATATTTAGGAGGGTTCCCCGAAGGAAAATGCCTCATTTTTTTCTGGAAACCCCGGCAGTACGTTATCCATCTATCTATAACGGTATCTACGTTATCCATCTATAACGTAATCTGCACACTCGCACGTACGAGCTAACACGGCAGTAACATATTGTTGATGTTAGATTGGGGGTGTATGCTATCTGCTAATTTGTGTCACTACATACATTGCATACGAGCTACACATTAATAGAGTATGTTATGGTAGCAAGACTTCCGTTAACACCCTCACGTAACGTCGCTCGATACGGTCTGCTGCTGCGGCTGATACGGTAACAGAATGTTGACGTTGTATTGACCATATATAGACGTCATCCCTCAAACGTGTGCTACGATAGCCACTAGGAATTTTACTAACACACTAACATATACCCTGGTATAGTGTTATGTACGCGTTTTTTTCGCCGTGTACGTTATCCGTCTAGAGGGAATATACGGTAGCAAGTAGGAATCCTGCTAACACAATAGCATAATGTTACTCGCTATTGGCTGATACCGCTAACACGGTAACATAGTGTTAACGTTTAACTAACTTTACGCACGTTATCCCTTCAGTCTGTGTTACGATAGCCACAAGGACTTCCGCTAACACGCTAACATAGTGTTACTCGCTATGGGCTGCATACCCTAACACCGCAACACATACCTGGTATACTGCTGTCAGTACGGGATCAAGGAAGCACTCTAACATACTGTTACGCCAATACTATCACACACTAACACTATGTTATCACAAAATCCAGAAAGTAGTTAACGTCGTAACGTAATGTTTACGGGGTTTTTTCGCTGACGCCCAACATTAACATAAAACGTTACGTGTTACGTTATGCGAGGTAGGTGTGTAACGTTCAAGCTTTTGCTATGCCATGCTATGCTTTTAGATGCTATTCTATGCTATGCAATGATATGCTATGCTGCACATTGCCAGATGGAAAACAACAATAACTATTACTCGAGCAACCTCCAGGGGAATAGAAGCAACCCAACAACCACAGCGCACCACTTACGTCGCAGCTGAGCGGTGACGCCCACTACCGGTGTAGAGAGGGCAGTTGTACTCGACAAGCGCACGCCGTGGGGTCCTAAGCGTGGCTTCCATCACGACCCTCAGCGCGCATGCCGCCCTGGCCATATCCGCCGATGCCATGCCAGCAACGAACGGACAAGGTCAGGACGGCATACGCACTGGCGGCCGCTAAGATGGCGACTCTGGTGACCTGCGGCGTACCCTTGTCTAGGATAACTGCCATCACGGCACCAGTGCTGGCAGTCACCGCCGTGCTGCGCCATACCTGGTCAGTGAGTTCTGATCGGGTTGCGAGTTATCGCTGATAGCACGCCAAACTGAATAATCAGCGGGGTGATGAGTGAGAACCATTATTTTTCGTAGATCTTTTGTCCTAACCTTCCTAATTTTCCTGCTGTTGATGTTTCCCCTTGTTATTCTGGGGGGGGCGGGGGGGGGGGGCTGCAAGTAGAATGGTACAGCAACCGTTCCTGGATTTTTTTTTCACGTTTACACTACGAAGTGCTTTTCTTGACTAACACATCAAAAACCCAGGGAAAAGATAAATGATAGATATACGTCTTCGAAAAGAAGGGCACTGAGGAGGGCTGGCATCACAGTATGTTCGAGGCGAGTTGTGTTTCTTCTGATTCAATGCAAATAACTCCCGACTGGCATCGACGACGTTCTGAAGCTGCGGGCAGAACTTCTGCAAAGTTCCGCAGCGTTCGTGATTTCGTGCTTCGGCGTAGGGGCACTCGCGTCGAGGAACGTTCTTCGCGGCGAAAAATATTCTTCGCGTCCAAGAAAGTTCTTCGACGCCGATACCCATACATCAAAGGACGAAACTTGCATTCTGTAACAAGAAAAAATTCGACCGCGGCAGCATCGGAACACCCTCGGTGCTGGCTGTTGGATGCCAATAGCGGGTAAGGTCAGGACTACATGCACGCTCGTGACCGCCAACACTGCCACGCGCCGGACCTGCTAGACGTAATGGGGCACGAGCTTCTAGGATAACTGCCATCATGAGACCGGTGCAGTAGACTCCAACCCTTTACGGTATGGCCTCCGAAGGTGGGTTAGGAACCACTCTGGGCGGAAGAGTAAGGTACACAGCGGTCTAGATGTGAAGACCAAACGTTTCTTACATTTCCGCCCAGAGTGGTATAGAACAGGTATGGTCTGCGAAGGTGAGTTATGGACCACTCTGGGCGGAAGAGTAAGGTACACTACGGTATATATGTGAAGACCAAACGTTTATTATATTTCCGGCCAGAGTGGTATAGACTATAGAGTGTACAGTGGGGTTGCCTTGTTACGCCAATTGCAGAACGGTATTTTTTCGTTGTAATAAGTTCATGTTTTTCTTGCTCAGAAAAAAATACCTTTTAAAGCAAAACAAATTTTGTCGTTTTTTTCCTTTTTTTCTAGAAATAAATTTACCAGCACGTCCTGGCACGTGGTACATATTTTACGAGCTGTTTCAAGCTATCACGCATCATTTTTTTTTCAGAGTTCGATGTCCACGCCGTGTTTTGGAGATAGACCCTGAAATTTGGCACACATGTCCTTTGAGCCCCTGCCAAGCCTTTGACTGATTGTTTTGTTTTTTTCTCGAGATATTTGGTTTTTGTTCTCGTTTTGGGGTACTTGGATCTTAAGACATGCAAACTTCCCGGCGAAAAGAAACAAAAACAGAGTATATTTTTCATCTGCTTGGCTGGGGCTCATATAACGCGTGTGTCAAATTTTAGGACCTATCTCCAAAACGCGGCGTGGGCATTGGCTTTTGTGCGGCTAAAGCACAAAAAATAGGCGTTGCCTCGTGATTACTTAGTTTCAGTATAGGGTCAACTTTGGGCGTAACGTATACTGGTAGAGTTTTAGACAGCTTTGAACCAATCAGAGAGGCCGTAGGTACACTGTTGTTTCTCTGCGTATGCGTCTGCGGTCCCTTGGTTGAGACTCTTGTGTATAAACTCTGTACTCGTACGTACGAATGTATACGCACATACGAACATACGCACGCTGATTTCCACTTTTTCTTCTTTGGGGTGTACGGCGGTGTGCTTATGTTAGTTGCTGCAATGTGTATTATTCTGTTCTTTTTAATGGTCACAGGGCTCATAGTACATCACCATGGACACACACGGCGTTTCGTCTGTCGAGGTGGTCTCAGGTTTGGTACGGCAAGATAATTTCGTGCCGAGCCGGCGGTTCCGCGAGGATGATCGAGAAAATCTTCAAAGCTGTCAACGGGGGGGGGGGGGGGGGGGGCGTGCCAGAACAAATACTCTTGGCGCTCTCGCCGTGGCGAAACAAAAACGAAGCCTGGTGACTCTCTGCAGGTGCCAGTGGAGCCCGTGGTACATATACCCTGAAGAAAACAAAACGATTCAGATTTTGGAGGCCACACGCTTAATGTTAAGGCGCATTTTGTGCAATGGATTTTGATGGGCAAACCACCGCTCGTGACTCGCGTGTTTTACTTGGTTTTAGTAAGTACCTCATTTTGACCTAATTGGATCAGATATGCCTGATTTCGGCCACGGCCCTTAAATATAGCTTGATATTGGTTCTATACAGTCAGTTCTTCGAATAAGTCTGCGAAAAGTTTTACAGATGTGCCTTGGAATACCTAGGTTCCCCACGGAGACAAAATACGAACAAAATAGTGTTTCCCTACGGAAACGCCTGACCATTATTGCCCTTTGTGAAGGCCTGTGATTGGTCGGGACATGGTTTCACCGCTATTAACAGCGCCAGGCGTAAGCCCCCAATCGAAACTTGAAAGTATATAATGCTAGAAAATGAGTAAAAAAACACAGTCAACGCCTACTGATAGTTCAGTGGTTAAGGTGTCCATCTATCTAAAGCAGAAAGCACAACCTTGGTGGATCCTTCTGGTCGTTTCTCGTACTATGATTGACTGCTACCTCAATGATTATGGAGACCTCTCCAACAAAGTTACGATCTAGGGTTCACCTGGCTGTTACCTTAGTGTGTATGGTGTGCCTTTTACAAGCGCCCAATAACCTGGGGTCCGCATGGCTGTTGACCTCTTGGGGACTTCAAACGGGGAATGGGTGGGATCCTCGTCATGGGGGGGGCGGTTCCTACTTTTCGCGGGGCGTTTTTCTCGCGCGGATGTTTTTTTTGTCCCCTGTTTTTGGTATCCATTTGTATGTTTGACAGTTTTAGTTCGGAAATGGAACTTCTACGAAGGGTGCAGCTCACCCTTCAAGAGATTCGCCTAACACCATACGGCACTTCGCGCTTGGTGCAAGCAATGCCTGCCTGATCGGTGAAAACCGACCCGGAAATTTAGGGCTACGAGGGTCCACGGTCGTAGGACTACGGCCATGCGTTACATGACCCCCTTTCCCCGGATTCACTCCCAAAATGCTATTGATTGCAGCATCCATCAGTTACACTAACACGAGACATCGCGCGCCGAATAACATATCTAGGTTTGGGGGTGCTGCATTCAAGGTGCGACTATAAAGTCCAAGAAGAGACATCTACGAACCGCTCGCTATAGCATGAGCCGTCGAGTGGCTCCCTGAGGCTATGAACACGATTCGACCTCACTTCTCTCATTTGTTTTTGAACGCTATGCACTGGAATAGTATAGACTATAGTATACATTGATCCCAATAGCGTTAGGCCTGAACCTCATATGTAACCCCGTTTTATAGTCCGGGCTGCCCTATGAAATGCCTGACGGTAGCAGCAGAACAACCAAAAGCGTCGGCTGTATCTCGCCAAGCACTGTTGTAAATATATATATATATATATATGTGATAGCATTTGCAGAACAAGAGAGGGCAGAATCGGATCCCGTGTCCCGCATCGTGATAGACCCCGAGGTAGGGTAAGGCAGAGCTGCCCTTACGGCTGTGATCAAGGCACGCCTTGTCTGGACATCATTAAGGAGGCTAATTGCTATATCATACTTGGATTGTGAGCTGTGAGTAAGGCATGACTTGGGTGTACTTCGGTGACAATGCTACTTATTTACTGCGACTTATTAGTAAGAGTTGGGTGGCGAAGTAAGCCAACTAACCGACTCAGGGCGAAGGCTGTGAGTAAGGCATTCCTTGACTGAACTTCATTGATAAGGCTAGTGTGTGACTAAGGCATGCCTTGTCTGGACTTTATTGATAGGGCTAGATCTTAGCTGGGTGACGAAGTAAGCCAACTGACTGACTTATGATTTACATCCGGCAATGCAAGGACCTATTGGGTTATGATATCAACATCTAAATGGTCCCTACAATGCTGGACGGAGTTGTAGCGCGTATCATAAACAACGCGCGCCAAGCCACAAACGCGCCTAGCCAGATGATAGAAAGGCGTCCGGAGTACTCTGCAAAAAAACGCCGCGATTCACTGTAACGTAACACTTTCGTACATAGCCAACCTTAAACACTAGTCGGCGATTTATGGTTAGCCAAGGTCAACCTACAATCCCTGCAAGTCTCGACATTAGAACAGAACCATATGACGTGATGAAAACCGGTCGCTACTCTCATCCTTGTATGGCTCCTTCTCGATGCAAGAATGAGCATTGCCTACCGCGTGTTGGCTGAGCTTATTTTCCTCAACGGGCACTGTCATCGGCACACTTAATATCTTCTTGCTTTTCTTTGTTTTCCTGTTCATATTTTGAGTTTCCTCCCAAAAATACATTCGAACATACGGAGCGCGCCTATTTGTTTGCACGCCGCTTTAGAAACGATTCCTCTTGTTCCAAGATTTTCAATTTTCCTTGGCAAATAAAAAGAGCGAACTTTGAGAAAACCTCTTGGACAATACCGACCTAAAAATGACCTACGCACGAAGCAAACGACAGATGCCTTGTTGAACGGAACAGACGGGTGGGGTGGAGATCGTTGGTATACGCTTGTTACATACACTATCTAACTATATCTCAGTAAAGTCCTACTAAAACCAGGGACGCGTGTTGCACGGCACATATATGCACGTCCGTCAACAAACGTTCGAAAATCCCGGCGACGTTGTTCTGAAACAAAAGAGTTGTTCACGTGATGTTACAGTGGTTCCTGGTGAGAATCGCTTCGGTATTGTATGCACTGGAAACCCCCCATTATTTTCATCGGTTTCCCGACTGCAAAAACAAAATCCTATTCTACTCTAATCCTCGAGTAGGGCCTCCCCAAAGCGAGCGTCATGGTTACAGTTCTAGAGGCTACGTACGTGACACCCTTTGAATGATTTTATTTATGCCCAGTTTTTATGTTTACCTTTCTGTGCGACAGCAACGCGCATACGTTATTAAGAAAGGAGACGGCGCTCGATCGACCGAGAGAATCGATTCATGGGCTGTGCTGGGATCTAGGGGCTGCACTTTAATGCCCACGTATTTCGTACGTAATACCTGGGAGGCATATCCCAGATGGGGAAACAGGGAACGGGCGGGTGGAGTTGCACATTTGAGCCCAGATTGTTTGTATGGCCTTCGAGGCATGCCCCAGGAGGGAAAGCAGGGGACAGACAGGTGGGTTCGCACTTTTGAGCCCGAACATTTCGTACAAATTTCCTGGGAGGCGTGTCCCTGGTGGGGAAACAGGGGACAGACATATGGGGTCGCACTTTTTTAACCCTAATATCCATGAACGTATTTCCTGGAAGGCGTGTCCCTGGTGGGAAAACAGGGTACGGACAGGTGGGATTGTCGTAGCCCCCACCTGACAGTCTTCACTCGTGCCCTCAACGGAATGAAGATGCGCTTCTTTTCGTATCTCTAATGAAATACAGGCACACATACACGTTAGTAGCAAAGACAACCTGTTCAATAGGCAAACCTGGCAAGGGACCCAAGCTCACTATTATGGTGGGCCATCCATAGTAATACATATTATAGTAATCAGAAATTTCCATGGAACCAACAACTATGTACCCCCCCGTATGTTTCAGCGCCAAACTTGGTCCTGATTACCATATATTATGTGTTCCCCCGTAATACGTGTCTCGCACTGCATCGCCTTATACTGCAGTAGAATATCCGTTAGATACCTGTGTAGCTCATCGGGTAGGTTTTCGGAAGTACGTAGCTTACTATTATTCTGAAAGGAGGGTGATGGGTGTTGGGTCTCGAAACGAAAATAGTTAGCACATGAGGACCCTTGGGACTGTTTTTGGCTATGGACTATATAGCCGTGGTTTATATGTTTGGCACCCGTCTTGCATAAAAGCACTGTATCACATCAAGAAGCATCGTATAAGGATGATACGTACATAAACTAAATGTTATCAGGCTGATCGGAAATATAACGTACTTTTGTGCATATGGTGGCCGTCGAAAACGTCTCTTATACTCTCGATCAGATTGGTACTACAGTAGTTTGGTTTCAGGAGACTGTAACGTATACTGAATAGGTGTGAAGCATATATTTTATTGCTGTTTAGGTTTGCCAATGGGTGACATCATCGTTTTTGTATATTAAGAGACGACGTGTAACAGGTAACGTTTATGTCACAATGCTTGTACAAACGATTACAAATGATTCGACGGGATATTCGGGAACACTACTGCTAGAACCCGTGGGGGGATCCAACATAGCAGTGCGCAAGGGGGGGCTGGCTGGGGAGGCGTTCTACGATAGAGGTTCACCCTAAATTTTCTGAGGCTCCTCACTTAACCCTTTTAGCACTGCAGTCTCGTTTTGGGGACAATAGAGGATAATTTACTTCGAATTTGAGTGGTTTGTCCCCACAACGGGACTGGAGTTCTAAAAGGGTTAAGGGGCCCTATACCCCACCCAAAAAATGACTCCAGCAAAACTCAAATTGCTTCCCGATGAATACTCCCATGGCCCAAGTTTGAAAAAACGCCATTTTTCGAAACACGATTGGCATTCCGACAGATTTTTGGTAAAGGAACCCAGTTACTCAGACAACGTTTGAGCGGAAGTGTGCTACCTCTGTCGTAGAAGGCATCATGGGCTCGTCATTCGAGTGCTGTTACCATTTGAGAGATTTTAGTACGGTTCAACAATTATATGTACGAAGACATTCGGTTAAGTCGGACTGAAAGGAATTCTTGATACTCATACAGTGATTCAAGCCATACATTGCCAACACAAGTTTCGACGTCTTGCATGTTTTACTAACCTCCTAGACACACGATATCCAATCCGTAAACGAAAATTTCCACCTGGTCTCACCTAGGGCGCAGCAGGGCGGTGATGTCCAGCATCGGGATCAGGAGAGCGTTAATCTTGGTGAAGGGCACCCCACATGCCCTCAACGTAGCGGTCTTTCCAGCCACCAGTGCACAGACAGTCCGGGCCTTGTCCGCGGCAGACATCGGACCGTCCCGACGAAGGGTCTCCTGCAGTTTCTCATAGAACTTGATCATGTGTCGGAGCATGCGTTTTTCATTGGGAGAAGTGCTCGTAGCGGCACTGGTACTGTCGAAGAACTGGTAGGCATCAGCCTGGACCACTGAAACGTCGGCCTGGGCTTGACCGATGCCAATCGCGACCAAAGGAAAAACGAGCCTCTGCACTATTCCGTGCAACACGGCGAGCGCCACGGAAGGCATAAGCTGGAGTGTCTGTTTCATCGAGACACAGAGAAAGGGGACAGCGGGTGCAAGCAAGAGAAAGACAGGGAGATAGGTTTAAGTCGTATCTCGATTTCGTTCGGACCTTTTTTGTTTTTAGTTTTATATATATATTCGACGGATTGGTATAAATGTTTTTCAAGCTCACCACCCTACCTCAACAGGTTTATGCATTACGCGTCTTGCGGGCCGCCGGCACGGTGTCGTCGTGAATGCTGATGGTGCATCTGGCGTAAAAACTGTATTTATACCTATTATTATTCAGGTTTCCCACCCGAACCTGTGCACTGCACAAGCTTCTACGTCGATGACTCACAATCATCCCCATGAAAAGAAGAACAAGAAGGAAAAGAAAACCAAGAAACCGACTATTTATACATATACACGAAGTCTAACTCCTTTCTTCTGTATCAACTTACGGCGCGGTGACGTCTTTGTGCTCACGGAATGACAACGCGTGTGTTGTTTTTGCCCGCGCTTGGTGATGTCCCAGAACGAGAGCAACTAGAAGGAAACACGCGCGCATGGAGTGACGTGCACATCAACAGTACCCATCGCGATAGCATGCCGGGTTGGGAGTAGCCACTTACTGGTGTCCCCTTCTCCGTCCTGCGGTGGGGCAGGCCCTGTAGGTCCATCAAACCTTCTCCCGTCCTGCGGATGAACTACGATGTCATGCAGACGATTTTTCTGACGGTGCATGACCTCGTAGATCATCGGTAGGAGGAGAGAGGGCATGATGCGGAGGGCCTACTCCATTGCGAGGGAGGGAAGGGGCAGAGGAAACATCCTACCACGAAAAGGGAGGTGTACTGATACAATTTATGTGGCTTCTTTCGGCCCAGCACATTTTCGCTGTGGATCCGTTGAGTGGTGCAGTTGCCGCAACGTTATCGGCTGTCGCAACGATATCGTTGTATACCTACCACTCGTATTTAAGCTCTATAATTTTGTGTTAATGTTTGTCGGAGCGGCTTGTTTTCGTTCCAGACAAGAAGAGGGGCCAAAATGAAGACATGCGTGCATGCCCCGACGAAACCACCCATCGCACCGTGCATTCCAACATACAAACCAATACACCTCGACATCGCAGTCCTCATCACTCTTAACTTGCTGCTCTTCCGACAGCAGGACAGCATGCACCAGCGCTAACGATCGCCTCCCCTTACCTATACCAACCAAACTCATACTCGTTTTTTTTTCGTAAATCAGTCGGTGAGTACACGTATGCCAAATAACTTTACGTGCGACGACAAACGAAATCAGAGGAGAACAGGCGTGATGCTGTTTGGAAAGAGTACGGCATCCACTTGTACAGAGCCGGGTGATTTATCGCTGACCTTTCTCATCGCCGCCAGGTACGACCGAGCATAAAGCACGAGGAACTCGCTGAGGGCGACGGAAGGAGAGTGGCGAAGGCGATTGGGCCAGGCGGCCGCTGGCGCGACGCCAAACTCAATGACCGGTAGAAATATCACCCGAAATATATCGTAGAACGCAGGCGGGAGTCGTAGCGCCTGCTTCATCGTAGCAAGGGAAAAGGGCCAGCTGATAAAACAAAGCAAGACAGAGATATCGACGTACATGTATAGTGAGTTTGATCGGGCTGGGCCAACACGCAATCCTTGTCGTGAATATTGTCGATTAATGCACTCCTATGAGTTAAGCTGAAAAAAAAATGATAAAAAATAAATAAAAAATGCGCAGTTGTCGCAATAGTATCAGTTGTCGCAATAGTATCGTTGCAATTGTACTTCTTCCGGACAGGCAATGAGTACGAGTATGCCCATTTTTTATTGTCGGCTCTGCTTGGTGACGTTCCAAACAAAGTGACAAAAAGGAAAATGCGTGCGCATGCCCAGACGAAAGCATCCACCGCACCGTGCGCTCCAACGTACTAAACCATACCCTCGACATCGAAGTCAGAGTCTCGGTCAGCGTCTCAGGCGGATCCCTCGACCTGCTGCGCTTCCGTCCAGAGGACAAGGTGCACAGGCCTCAGCGACTGCCTCTCTCTTCCGATGCCGCAAAAGCACATACAGACCCGACTCTACAATCCATACTTTGGAACTTCAAACTGTCATCAACAACAAGTACGTTCGTTATTTTTGGCGTGAGCGCATACGAAATACATACTGTACGAGTACGTACGGCAATCAGCTTACTACACCCGGCTGGGTGCCTGTCGCTCACCTGCCCCAACATCGCCAGGTATGCTCGCGCGAAAACGACAAGAAACATCCCGAGAAACGGGGAGAGAGCGAAGTCGGCACGGCCCTGCCCAAATGGTGCTGGAACCAAGCGAACCTCCTGCTCAGGTTGCGTCGCCCGAAGCTCCCGCCGGTTCCGCCACTGCTGTCTCAGGGTGTTTCCGACTCCGGGAATCGCCATCCCCACTAGGGCCAGCGCGGCCCCCAGTAAGACCATCGCGAAGCTGGACGGATGCGATGGGAGTGGCCGCGGAAAGAAGAGAGCGTTTTCACTCGACGGTGCGAGGAGGTGGTGGTACTTGTACGCTCCTTTTTGGTGGAGGTTTGTACGGTCTTGCCGTATATAGGTGCCGTACTTCGTAGCGAAAACCCTGCCACAGTACGTATGCGTTGTGAAGTCGTACGGGTGGTGCGTGTTAGCGTCGCTACTCTCTGGGCGCAGCGCAGTCGCGATGCGAGCGGGGTAGCAACTCGAATGGGACTGGGAGAGAATATGTGGCGAGTCAAGCGGAAAGGCTCGAACGATGATGAACAGGGGGCGCTTCTGCGATGGGTTTCAATTTGCTGTAGGCATCGACCAATCTGATGTGGCGGGGGACGGTCATTCTGGCTACATCTGGTGGGGCGTTTGCCGAGTTTTGCTTTTTAGCTTTGCATACCAATGTTAATGGGTGAGTCGGATGTTCCGGTTGAATCGGTCAACCGATCATTTGCGCCGAGCTTCATGAGCGTGCGTCGTCCTTGCTGTGAAAAACACTTCCAGTAAAACAGTACCCGGTACAGTAGTAGAGTGTGCGACAACTGTCAGTATTTTGGGTCAGGCTCAAATGAATGTGTAGTATGCGAGGCAGCGCGTGTTCTACACTCTAGTTTTAGTAATCCAACACGGCTTGTTTTTCTTATGATGTGTTTCCTGCAAATCACCGAGCCAAACTGTCGCGTAATTCTGTAGTAGTGATTCGTCGCTTGGTGTCGTCATTCCTCAAGCAAGCGTAACGCGCGCCCGGTTTTGCATCTGCCGACACAGACAGGCACTGCTGACTTCTCATGCGACGAAACCACTGTTGGGGGTGGCTGCTACAGGAGGTGGTGGATTCCAAACGGCGACAACGTTACGTACAAGCTGCAAGGGCACCAACAAGCCTGCCCCTGGAAGCTGGCACGGTGCATGATCAAACAACAAGAAGCTCGTATAGCCGAACCGGCACAAACGTTGCAACGAAAAACAGCCTAATTAAAACGGCCAACACGTTTCATTTCAGGGAGTTCCACTCACATGTATGCATGTCGCAGGATAGAGGATAGAGTGTCTAGCGCACTAGCGCAAGCAATCGCAAGCAGGGACACAGATCACGTTGTGCGTGGGAAGGCACTGCAGCGGCGGGCTGACCAAAATACCGGCCTGCGGTCACAAAGGCCATAGGAAGGCAAGCAGGCGGTAGACGTACCCTCATCTTTGCGTCGTCTCGAGTTGGCGGGCATCGGTTGCGAGCGCCGGCAGCAAAACACCCTCTCTCAAAATCCTCGTTTTGAAAAGCGCAGTTTAGTTTGGTGGAGATTTTTCGCCGCTCTCACCATTTTTGGTTGCGGACCCACGACAGGGCAACTGGCAAGGGCACCCGCGAGCTAGTGCAACTCCTACGCTTGACAAGGGACCAGGGACGTGATTTTGGTCTTGTTGCTGGGCGATCCTGTGTCCGTGAAAGCACGCCAGTTTGCGACCGCTGCCTGCGGGTGGAGTTTTCCAAGAACTTGCCTCCCGATCCTGCTGGTGTAGTGTCGCTGGGTGTCTTTGCAAGAGGGCATCAAGGGAGGGAGAGAGCGCGGAGCGGGGGGGGGGGGGGAGATAGACCAGCCCAGGAAAGCAGACTAATCCTTCTGGGGTTGGGTCGCATTTGACGGTATCTCACAAGAACGTGGAACAAGCAGGGACGGCCGAGATGTCGGGTTCAACAACTGCCAGGAAGGAGGTCTCCGAGTGGCTCAAGGTGCGTCGTTATTATACCGGGATTAGTGCAGTCCTGTTCATGTGCTGCTTTGTGCCCAATATTTTGTGCAAAGAAAGCCCCATTCTATTACGAGTATTAATAATAACAATACGCCGCCTGCCATGTCCTTACGGACACGAATTATACCGGTACCCAGAGCCCAGAACACAAGCTCCCAGCAGTATGATGAAACAAGCATAGCGACAACCGTTGACGCGAAGTAAACTAAAAAAGGTTTCGGTTTTCCCGTCGATCGCGCGCAACCAAAACGGAACAAACACATCGGCATTTTCGATACCCTAATAAAGCATACCCAGCATGTGACTCATTTTGCCCCCCCTTTCTCCTCGAGCGATGCTGCGTCCTGCAGCACCAGTAGTAGCAGCCGTACGTGGCAGCGGTGGAATTAATAGCAGCCGGCTGAACACAAACGTAGACGACGTGGATCACGGTCGACCCAGGTTCATTAATATCAGCGGCGTGAGAGTGCAATTGCTTCGGGTATACAACAGTTGTTCGCCGCAAAAAGAACCCGGGATGGTTCTCGCCTGCGGAAGCACAAAAATGCGGTGCGTCGACGAGCACGAGGCTTGAAGTGGCGAACAAGTCAAAGGACGGTACCTGGATAGCTCGCCAACCACACCCACTGCTTCCCACCTCAGACACTGCAATGTAATCTATCTATATATGAACAGAGGCTCGATCACAGCCTGCAAGTCTCGAGCTAGTTGGAACCGAGGTGGGCAGAGCTCATCGCTGATATGGCGAACTATTCTATCCAGCCTATGCTTGTTGAAGTAACGCTCGCTCGTAATTCTCCGCTGAAAGTTGATTGGTGGGTGCCCCATGCTATACGTAGCCCGATCCATTTGAAGCAAACATACCTGATTGGATGCGTGCACGGGTTTCTAAAGCATGGAGGCTGAACGGGAGATGGGCGCAGCAAGGAGATAATATTCACAAACGTATTCGTACATTGGCAACTCGCATCCAGTACACATCCACAAGGTACACGACTGTTTTGTCCGGCAGACCTACTCTTCATATCCGGGAAGTCTACAGCAGTATACCAGGTACCTGGTACGAATTATATACTCAGGGGTCTCTGGTACATTTCGTATTGCGAGTACTGAGAGTATTGCAGCAGTACTGGCCGGATTCACCCTAGTACTTAGCGTATGAGCGGTACTGGGAGTACGAGCAATGGTGGGAGTATGAGCAGTGCTGAAGGCACGAACACTGCGAGTGCTGGGACTATGAGGCGAACACAAGCGACGGCTGTCGTTCTGCTCGTTTCTTATTGGCAGGTACGAGGCAAGCTACTGCTGTATATTCGCAGCAGTTTGCGTGCAAACGTCTGAAATACTTGCAGTAAGAAATGAATTACCGAAGCCGAGCCCGACAGCACGGGTACAGCAAGCTTGCACAGATACTCCCAGTATACTTCATACTCCGAGTATTCTCGGGGAGTATCGAGTGCATTTATTACCGCGAGTACTGAGACTTACGAAGTACTGGGCCAACACACTGCAAGCACTAGAAGAATGAGCAATCCTGAAGGCCTAAATACTGCGAGTACTCGGAGTATCCGGAGTACCAAACCCGGCAGTACCTCGGCCGCCTAGTAAAATACCCCGAGGAATACTCGTGCCCGCTGTACCTTGCAGTATGAAACCCTAAAATACTGCTAGTACTGCCGCACCTCGCAGTATGAAATCGTGAAATGCTGCAGGTGTTGGAAGCATTCAGCAGTACTCGTACCGACGGCCGAAATACTGCGAGTACTCAAACTATGAATGAACAGCACGTACAGGAGAATCTCGAAATACTTTGCGGTATTCCAGGTTATCGGATCCCCAAAGTACTTAAAGTGCAAAGCAGGGAGTATCCGCAGTAGCAAATCCTGAAATAGCGCGAGTATGGGCAGAATTCGCCGTACAAAAGGGCCGGAATGCCTTGAGTGCTCGCAATATCCGCAGTATGATACCATGGTATATACGTACTCACGACATACCGCCAGTATTTTTTCGCCGGAATAGTCTACTACTCCCGTGCCCAGGGAGCACCTATCTGTGAAGTGTAGAGAGTGCATACTGGTGCGAGTAATTGGCGTTAAGGGTGCAATACCTGCATCACTGGCGTAAAGCGATGGCCACTATCCTGATGCTTCTGCTACCATGTATTCACGGCAAGCTCGCACAGATGCTCCTAGTACGGGGGACCATAGTAAATAGGACCAAATATTGTTGTTCAAAATTGGTAAATATATACCTGGTATTTAATAGATTTTTGTGGGTATATACCGTAGGTCCTATTTACTGTGGCCCCCCGAAATAGTACCTGGGAGCAAAATATAGTTTTTTCCCGAGATAAGGTTCTTCAGGTACTTCGTGTGCCCGGAGTATTCGGGCTTTGTACTGCGGGATACTGGGAGTACTCGCAGTACTACGAGATTGTGTACGGAAACGGCAATTCTCTCAGTATTCCGGGGCTCAGTACGGTGGAATACTGCTGCTGTACTTTGTGTATTTCAGGGTTCTGTACTGCGGGTACCGCGAAGTAC
Source organism: Nereocystis luetkeana (assembly GCA_031213475.1). Classification (NCBI taxonomy): domain Eukaryota; class Phaeophyceae; order Laminariales; family Laminariaceae; genus Nereocystis; species Nereocystis luetkeana. The sequence goes on from JARUPZ010000021.1 coordinate 8,918,468, forward strand.
TGGCAGCATTTCTTCGGTTGGTACTGCGAGTACTGCGGGTACTCGGATTACCAAAACAATCTCATTATGTACAGTATACTCGGAGCATAAAGTATATTCCGAACATCTGTGTACCGTTTCGATAATTTCATCCCCACTTTATTGCAGAAATTGTTCATGGATGGTCCCACGAGTGGGACTTGCAGCTAATTATTTTCGGGGGGGGGGGGGGGGGGCTGAAGTACTTGCAGTACTTGCAGTATTGCGGAAGTATGTACTGCGTGTACTCGCAATACATACTTCCGCAATACTCTTGGTACTCGCAAGAATTTGGGTATTTGTACTGCGGGTGCTGCTTATATCCGAAATTCTTTACTGCTCAGTATTCGAGCCTTCAGTACTGCTGATACTCCCAGTACTCTCAGTATTTAGGCCGCCAGTAGTGTGATACTCGCAGTACTCGGAGTGCGGAATGTACTCGATACTCTTGAGTACTCCGAGTATCCAGGGTATGGAATCCGGAACTGCAGTACCGCACCGGTGGATTGGTATGCTCGGAGAAAATCTTGTACCCGCAGAAGACGTCTTTGCGTGAAACCCTGACATACTGCCAGTTCAACTGCACCTCGCAGTACGAAACAATCCCGAAATATTTCTAGATCCAGCAGAGGTGATGATGATAACAGAGTACCAGGTACTACGATGTGCAAAAATGTAACAAAACGTAGGTATGGTCAATATTATTTGGAACAGAGTGGTGCGTTGCTCACATTGCTCCTGACGCGCCGTGTCGGTTCAGCCGGACCTCGACCGTTTCATTATCGCGGCGCATATCTGAACCGTTACATTTGTTTCCCTCTCACGTTTTTTTGTACCATGCGTCACAGAGGCAAACCGACGAATCAGGAGGGGGCAAGGGACGCGTTGAGATCGACCACGTGAAGGAGGAGGAGCGGCGCATCGTTCTCAAGGCAGCTAGGGGGGAGGCGTTTTCCATTACCTACCAGACGGATTACCCGACCTCTGCGGACGAGTACTTGGTGAGGGAGGGGAGAGGGGGGCGGGGGAGGGGTGGAAGGGGGGGGGGGGGGGGAAGGGAGGTACTTTGCAGCGGCAGCACTTTTGCACTGTGGTAAATTGTGCGTCGGAGATGAAAAGGGAGGAAGGGGGTACTGAAGGAAGAAAGGAAGGAGTTGGGGTGTATTCTTTTGTTGGCAATGACCCACTCTGGAGCATGCCCCGTACCTCCGTAGTGCGCACGTTCGTTGGCCGCTCTGTATTTTTCACGATGGCGCGCACGTTCGTTGGCCGCTCCGGCAGTTCCTGGAGACCGAGTCTAAGGTGGCCGACTTCGTGGCGGTAATAAACGACCTCAGGGACTTCGTCTACGGCCAGTCGCCCTCTCTCTCTCTGACCGCCCTGCTCGACCAGCTTAAGGTGAGCCGATCTCCCCGTCAGCGAACCGCCTGTACGCGAGGCGTGATGCAACGCGGTTTTTATGTGCTGCGGCTTCCTATTCCTTTGTTCCCAACCCACTCTCCCTCGTTCTACGTATGAGCCCGCCGGCGGGCGTAGACCTCGACCGTGTATAGTCCGGCCTGAACACGGCCGCAAATTATTAAGAGCAGCGGCGTTTGTGTCGACGCCGCGTGATGTGATTATCGCCGTGTGGGTTGAGGTTTTGCACACTACTGGCGGCGTTTTTTCCGCATTACTTCATCCTGAATATTCGGTGGAAGTTAGCAGCCGATTGATCGATCAACGTGGTATTCTCCCGATATTTTGCGGGGTTTTTTTGTTTCGTTTTGTGGCTTGTGATCACGGGGCTTGTCTCTTGGTCGATCTATACGAAACCTTTTCCGTGCGGACCTTGGGTATGTTTAATGTCTTCGTTGATTACCAATCACTGCTCAGTGTGAGAGACGTACATCCTTACGGGTTGAAAACAGTTGGTGTTGTCAGCTGGTGGGTGTTTGATTGCTATTTTTTCACTCCTTTCCATCCTTCTGCGCTCTCCCCGTTCTCTGTACTCCCCTCCCCCCACATCTCGGTATATTTTCCCCTCCCTTCTATCCTATCTCGGCCGTCCCTCCTCGCCCTCCCATCTCCCCGCTCCCTGCCCCCCCCCCCCCCCCCCCCCCGATCCCGTCCTCCTTCTGCCATCTCCCTGCTCCCCTCTCCGTTCTCCCCTCCCCCCTGTCCCATTTCCCCTGTCCCCTCTCCGCGTTCCCGCTTCCATGCCCCATACCATGCGGTTTATTATGTCTACAGAGATACCTAGAGAAAAAATCGTCGAAAGGAGGGAAGCGGGCATCGGTAGGGACAGCGAGAGCTGGCGCAGGCCGAGGAGCAGCCCATAGGTACGTTGGGTGCTCCTCTCCTGTTTCTTAGTTCTATGCTGTTCGTTTAGAAGTAGTATGGCTGTAATAGCAGTAGTGGTCGTCAGCTCCTACGTGCATTATGTGTTAGGAGTCTTTTTTAGAAATAGCATAACTTTTAGCAGTAGTGGTGGTAGTAGCACTAGTAGTAGTAGTAGTAGTAGTAGTAGCAGCAGTAAAAGTAGCAGTAAAAGTAGCAGCAGCAGCAGCAGCAGTAGTAGTAGTAGTGGTAGTAGTAGCAGCAGCAGCAGCAGTAGTAGTAGTAGTAGTAGTAGTAGTAGTAGTAGTAGTAGTAGTAGTAGTAGTAGTAGTAGTAGTAGTAGTAGTAGTAGTAGTAGTAGTATAGTAGTAGTAGTAGTAGTAGCAGCAGTAAAAGTAGCAGTAAAAGTAGTAGTAGTAGTAGTAGCAGCAGTAAAAGTAGCAGTAAAAGTAGCAGCAGCAGCAGTAGTAGTAGTAGTAGCAGTGGCAGTTCGTTAGTAGGGCGTATTAATAGTAGTGGTAGCGCAGCAGTAGCAGCAGTATTCCCAACAGTAGCACCTGTGATGTTTTTCCTTGTTTATGTAGGTGAAGCGTAGCACCGCTATTCTCGCCTTTATTGTCTCACCGCCATTCTCGCCTCTCCTACCGTAACAACACCATCACCATACGAACACCATTAGCAGCAGCGGCAGCAAGGACGGGGTTGGCAGGGGAGATGGAGGCGGGTGGAGCGAAGAGAGGCAGGATGCGCAGGGGGGAGCAGGGGAGGGAGGGGGGGGGAATACGAAGGCAGATGCAGAGGAGGATGACGCAGACGAAGATGAAGACGAGGAGGGCATCGAATCCGACTATGTGTGAGTTAGCTACTGTTTATTGTGCGATAGAAGTTTGAGTTACGCTGGTGTTGTTGTTATTGATGGCGTTGTTGTTGGTGGTGTTGTTGTTGTCGCTGTGTTTGTAGCTGTTGCTGCTGCCGCTGTGCTGTTCTATGTGTTTGGTGTTGATGTTCGTTGTTGCTCTACTGCTGTTGTTGCTGCGGCGCTGTAGTTGGTGTTGTCGTCGGTTCTGGTGTTGTTGCTTTCGCTGTTGCTGCTGCTCTTGGTGTTTTCGTTCGTGCTTCTCGCTCGGTTCTTCGTTAGGGCTGTTTTTGGTGCCGTCCGATTCACGTTTTCGTATATTAATTGCATGTTGGGAAGGGAAGGCGATGTATGCCACCATGTGTGACGCCGGCACTCAGCACAACACCCATCCCAAGCGGGGGCGCGAACCCTGCCCCCAACTCCCTGTCGTGCTCACATATGTATACACGAGGTTCCCCTTCGGGATTTATTGTGGTTGACTTGAAAGGCCCGGGGGTGCCGCGAGCTGAAAGGGGAGTACACAGCAGGCATTTGTTCCTCGTACCAGCTACTCGTACGCAGCCATCGAGCAAGAACGAAGAACAACAAGAAAAATGCTCTTGAAAGCTGAAGAAAACCAAAAATTTTAGCCACCGACCATCCCAAACGAGTTTATCGATAGTGCTATTAATAGATAATACATATATTGCTAGCCTCGTAGCCACTGGACAGTCGGATTTGGGGCAAGTCGGTGGTACCTTTAGGCATTTGATCGGTGTCGGCACCGATATCTCGCTTTTGCGCTCGCGCAGTCATGTGGCGTGGTGCCATGGCGGCAAGTAATGAGGATACTTGCTACGGTATATTCTATGAGGCTCCTTTTCTGGGATGGGGAGGTCTCCTGTCTTCATTGAAGTCTCCACCCAAGAGCTGACAGAAAGGCGCGTGTTACAGCAGCACCTGGGGTGAACCAAGGCTCCGCGTTTGAGCGGCTGTTTTTCTATTCGCAGGTCACACCCTCAAAGCTGTTTTTTTAAGAAAAATAAAAAAAAGTGTGCAATGGTGGATGAATAATACTCCCATGGCGTGGGTATACCAGAAAAAAAATAGTTTTTCAAAACAGAAATGGAATTCCGGACGTTTTTTTCGGGGGGGGTTGAGGAACGCCGTCATTCGGAAAACGTTTCAGCGAAAAAAGTCGCTACCTCGATCTTAGCGCGCTTTGGAAGTGCATGCAGAGGAAATGCTTGCATGCATGGCCTGGGTGTGATACCGCAACTCTGTCCGGAAATGGGAGTATTGTTGGTACCCATATTAATGCCCCAAAACGGTCCTTGCAAGTTCCGACAGAGTGGTAACAGCGAATACCATCGTACACCTTCAAACGGCCTGCCAGCGATAGTGAGTAGTGAGTTCCTCGGTTAACCCTGTGAGTACTTCACTCCTGTACATGTGCCTTTATGCATGACTGTAATTCCAACTGTGTTGGGTCGCCACCAGGGGACTGCAGTCCTTAACCCCTTTAGAACCGCAGTCCCGTTTTGGGGACAACCCACTCAAATTCTAAGTAATTTGTCCCCAAAACGGGACTGCGGTTCTAAAAGGGTTAAGGCCTCAAGGGATTAAGGACCCCCCCCCCCCTCAAAAAAAAAAACGCCTCAAAGGCGGTGCTTAGTAGGATGCAGCTCACCCTCCATGCGGCTCGCCCAACGCCTCACGTTTCGCTTCGCGCTTTTGTGGAAGCAGTGTCCGCCTGGTCGGTGAAAAGCCGACATACTCCGTCCCGGCATTCTAGGGATGCGAGGGTCTACGGCCATACGACTACGACTGTACAGGATGAGGAGTACCCCCCCCCCACACACACACACCCTCCTCCCCGCCAGCCAGGAATATTTTGTCCCGAAAAATTGCACGCCTTAAACACATACATTGTCGATTCCCGCTTGATGATCTGGATCTTTCAAGGAGGCAGGTAGGTATATTCCCGAGCATCTCGTATATGTGACGTGTACGTACTACTACAGCAGTAGTTCATGTTGCCGCGGGCGAGACCCGTACAATCCGCGTGGCCTACTGCTGAGTAGCATACGTTTTCGGGGTTGGATCTGTACCTAAGCAGAACCCAGGTACTAGAATCATCTAGATCCTGACCCGACCCGTGGTGCCTTTAAAACCTCCTGACCCGGCCCGACCCTCCGCGACCGGATCCGACCCGACCCGACCCGACCCGACCCGACCCGACCCGACCCGACCCGACCCGACCCGACCCGACCCGACCCGACCCGACCCGACCCGACCCGACCCGACCCGACCCGGCCCGATCTTTAACCCCCAACTCGCGGGTCGGGTCATGACCCGTGAAGAACCCTGCAGTTTTTTTTTTTGTCGCTGTAGAGGGTTACACGGTTCTTCGTACTATAACACAGATTCTTCGTCCTACGCAAAGATAGCTCACGTACAGCCGGACTCGCCACCCACCCTTTGTGTGCGAGACGAGTAGAGTGAACCCCAAGGAAAGCAGACCCGATCAGCCGATGGTGTTGAGCGGCGTTGCGTGTGTCACGCCATTTTATCGAAGAAGTGGCTTTTGTCGTCACGGGCTATTAAGGTAGCAGGAAGCCATGGTCGTTGCGAAGTCATCAAGGTAAGCTTCTTTTTTTTTTTTCGCCAACGTACCGGATACCCTAAACCAGGTATCGTCTATGTCATGACCCCCCCTCCCTTCCCACCCCTCTCGCACCACCTCCTCGCTTGTTTACCGTTGTCATCAATGTCCTTATTTATCTTTCTAGCAATTCGCAGTCCTCGAAGATTGCCGTTGTCCTCATTCGCCATTGCCTTCATTTGTCATGCCCTCGTTTCCCGTGGGCCCCACAGCTACGAGGATGACGATGACGAGGGGCGTGGAGACACGGGGGAGGGCGAGGCGGCGCAGACGGGGTCGATTTGGCTGCACGAGCACTACAAGAAGCGCAACTGGATGGTGAGTGTTTTTTTTGCGTGCGCGATCCCTGCCTTTGGTTTCGTTCTTTCGCTGGCTCTGGTGGTTGTTTCGCGTGGCTCGTCTGCTTATCTTTCGTCGTCGTTGCGATCGACGCGATCCTGTTTCAGGCAGCCGCCTCGGCGAGCAGCACGAGCCAAACCCAAAAATCGAAATCGAGAGCTATCTATTATGCACACCTTGGCTCAGCTTTTGGACGGCATGATTTCACTGGCCGCAGTATTTGTCAACTCTTCGTGAAATCCTCGTGAAATCTTCTTTCCGAGATACCAGGTAGCATTCTGTGTCCTTCGGTCGTTTTTTGGCGATTATTTCGTTGTCATTGTCCTCGTCGATGCGATCGGCGCGACCCCATTTCTGGCAGCCCTCCCAGCAACTAGCCAGACCCTAAAATCAATCGGCACGCTTGGTTCTCTGCGTCGTACTGTAGACCACCAGTACACTTCACCCCCCCCCCCCCTCTCCCCCCCCCCCTGCACGTCAGTCCACCCCTTCTCCCCCCTGCCCCACCCCGCCTTGGTTGTAAGCTTTGAACAGAGGTCCGTGCCCTGAACCGCGCCCCAGCTACCCCCCCCCCCCCCCCCCCCCGCCGCTTGCACGAAAGACTCGAAGGTTTTTGGTGCCCCCCCCCCCTCCCTTGTACGTATGCCCCGAAAGGAGTTCCATACCGTCACTACCTCCCCCCCCCCCCCCTCCCTTTGCACTAAAGCCTCGAGTGTGCTCCGTAACCCCCCCCCCCCTCCCTTGTACGTAGGCCCCAAGAGGAGCTCCACTACCCTGCTACACACACACCCCCCCCCGCTCTTGCATTTAAGCCTCAAAGTCTACCGGGTCGGTGAAAACCCGACGCGCTTCGTTCCGGCATTGTAGGGATGCGAAGGTCGATGGTCATACGACTACGGCTATGCGGGACATGAGAACCCCCCCCCTTCCCCCGGCCCCCCCTCCCTGCCCTGGCACCCTCCTCCAGAGCAAAGAAATTGCGCTGCGGGAAGAGATGGCGACGAACAGGGAGCGCAAGGCGAAGAAGGACGCGGCGAACAAAAAAGGCGGAGCCAAGCCGAAGGTGCGCATCCGAGCAAAGCCACACACACGCCGGACACCCCAGGGTCTCTCTCCTTGGTGGTGACTTGCTCGGGGCTATTTGGAAGGCATACACAACCTCGCTTCACGAGTCGCTTTTTTACAAGACCATGGTCTAGATTTTGTATAGATGAGGTATAGCTCCTAACCTCCTGTTGTCAAGGATTGTGCGGGGTCGGTGTGTCACAGATCCCAACTAGGGGTAAGACGAATGATGGATCACCTCGGGGGTACGCGAATAAAAAAAAAAAAGACGACACCCCCACTTCTTTTTCCGAGTCCCAGACGGGGGTGGGGGGGAGAGGGGGGGGAGAGTTATTCGAACCAAGTAGAACAAAACTGAAAACAAAAATAAAATGGTTTTATTTAATTTGTGATGAAAATCCCAACCCACTTGTTTTTTTTTCGCTTTCGACATGGTGGCGAGTTTGGCTCCTTTTTTTTTGTTTTTTGTTTCGTGAGAAGGTTATCTTGAGAATTTTGACGGACAAAACCTGTGAGGACATATGTACATATAATATATATATATATATATATATATATTAATATATAAGATATGTATATGTCGCATAGACTCGAGAGTGAGAAGGTTATCTTGAGCATTTTGACCGACAAAACATGTGAGGACATATGTATATATCTATAATATATTCATATATAACATATGTATATATATCTGGATGTTGATCGCGGTGTCTGCCAGTCCTATTGCCAGGGAAAACTCGACCCAGATAGTCTTAGGTCTAGTCGGCGACCACGAGGGTTACGGTTTCCATACCTCCATTGCGTGGGACCACGGCCTTACGCGCGTCCCACAGGTTTGCCAACCTTCTGTAGGAGGCGTCGACATCTCCATTCAGACTACGAGTGTGCGTTCTGATAGCGCTTGGAATATGCTGGCTGTAAGTCACCGAAAATTAATTTCGCGGGAACATAGCGATAGCAATCAGGACTAAGTATGCTTCTGAAAATACCGGAATGACTAGCTTTTTGTTGTGTGTTCATGACGGGTCCTGATTACTATCGTGTCCCGTGAGCGAAAGTTGGCTGCTACCCATGGGTGTTCCAATGTGTTGCGTGGGGTCATACCAGGAAAATTTGTGTTTTATTTTGGATCTGGCTGGCACCTGCGTAGCTGGGATTGTGTCGATGATAATCACTCTCTGTCGAAAACTAGGGAACGTTTTGATGATTTATTGATACAGAAAATGTGCTTAAATTTTGGGGCAGAGTGGAACTTGTTGTCTTATCTGGAAGTACCAAGTCGGTTAGTTGGGTGACTACGCCACCGAACTATCACATAGTACCCAGCCTTATCAATGAGGTCCAGCCAAGGCATGTCTTATTACAGCCCTAACACTTAAGTCGGTTGGTTGGCTTATTACGCCACCCAACTATTCGTAATCGCAAGCCTTACGAATGAACTCCAGCCAAGAGGCATGCTTTCACTATCACAGCCTTGATACTACGTTGGTTGGTTGGCTTATTTCACCCACCAACTATTACCTTAGTATATAGCCTTATCAAAGAAGTTCAGCCAAGGCATGGCATGCCTTACTCGGAACCCTGCACCCAACTACCAGGTATCAAATTGTAACTAGCCTCATCAATGAAATCCAGCCAGGGCATACCCTAATCACAGCCTTCATGTTGAGCTTTTATCACAAATATATCAGCTTTGAGATATAGACCCAGATAATTTAGTTGCGGTATGCACCCATCTTTTTAGAGCTGGTAAGGAGCAGTAGGGAGGAGAGTAGAAGACAGGTGAGGCTCTCGGTTCACGTATCGGGATCTGGTCGAACAAGGCCACCCTTGCGGTTTCTCGGCTGCGGTTTCGGTTGAGATCGGGTTCGGTCCGGGCCAACGCGCAATACAGAGACTGACCCGAACAGGCTTGCACGAAGAGTGTATTTGCAAGGTGGTGGGCACCTACCTCCTCATCCACGCTGGATAAAATCGAACAGAGAGAGGAGAGGGGAGAGGGTAGAGGTTTTTGCCTCAGGGATTTGGTCGGATAGATTGCGCGATTCGTTGGTTGCGCGTTTCGTAAACCACCCGGGGGAGATGTAGGCCAGCACGCTTCCCTGGATGTGACACCAGCCAGGGTTAGCGGGACGCTTTTTGTTTTGTGCCCTTTCGTGTTTGTTGTTGGTTTTTGGAGGATGACTCATTCGTGAGAAAGCTAAGCTGCGAGACCGCGGTGTGAGACTTTGGCTGGCCGCCCTCTACACTCAAATTAGTGTAGTAAGGAACAATAGGACTGATCCCCTTGATCGGGAGTGACGCGTTTATTTACGTTTGGTCCCCGATTGCTCTCTTCCCGTTTTTGTCGATGCGTTTTATTTATTAAAAGTGTATTTTGGTTCGGTTTAATCTGGTTTTGGTCAAGTTTGGGCGTGGTTTGGTTCAATTTTTTTTTTCTTGTTTGCTATTGTTTAGTTTCTCTTCGTTTCGGTATCGTGTCATGTTCCGTTTAATTGATTTTTCTTATAATTCCATTTCGTTTTTTTCAAGTGTAGTGTGTTGGGTCTGCTTTGGTTTGGTCTTGTTCGGTTTTCTTGATGCTCATTCCGGTACGATCCGATCTGTCCCAGGTTCCAGTCCGTCCGTTCCGTTTCCTTTCCCTTTTTTCCGCGCCAATCCATTTCGCGCAATTTCGTTGCCCTTCGTTTCGTTCCCGTTTCGCGTCGGTTCGTCCCGTTTCGCGAACGGGTCGTCAGGTTGAAAACATCTTCACCTCCCGGGCGTCGTCCGCGGTGCTCACCCAAGACCTCCTGGACATACAGCGGCTGGAGCAGGAGCTGGGCATGGAAGTCGAGGCGGTTGACGACAACATTTTCCACTGGAAGGTGGGATGCTTCTTCAAAACTTCCGTACTCCGGACCGATCCGATAGCTCATTTACAGTTCATGTACTGATCATTCTCACTCCATGATGTACTATAGATTCTTCAAGGCAGATAGGTCTATTCCCGATCTTGTAGGATCTACAAGTAGCTCATGTTGCCAGATGGGACCAGTATACCTACTACGGTAGCAAGCGTTTCCTGGGTTGGATATGAGCTAAGCAGATAGATAGATCTTGCGCAACCTCTCACAACGGCGGGTGAAGAACTTGATCATCTAGATCATGATTTATCTGATCTGCCCGGGAATGTTTAACGCTTCTTCTTTTTCTCTTTTCTTTTTCATCATTGCAACTGGGAACACACCTCAGCTGTGACCTCGATACCTCGCCGAACCTCACCTTCACAAGCTGCGTGCCGTTTTTCGGCCGTAAGTTTTGTTTTGTCGTTTCATGGGTCGGTCTCGTTTCGTTTCGTTTTGTTGCGTTTCGCTTTTGTTTTCAGTTACGCGCCCTGAGTGGGTTTCGTGTTTCTGTGTTTCCACCGCGTGGCCACATGGGCACTGGACACAGACCAAAACTTCCCCCCCGTTTTAGGTTTCTCTCGGGGTTCACTGTGTTGCGTTCCGTTTTTTTTTGTTGCCCTTGTCGCCTTTCCCCTTCTCTTCTTGCGGTGTGTGTGCCCTGCATGCTTGAGTCATGGTCGGTTTCTTATCCACTCTGTCCGAGAAGCACTTTGTCCAAACCGCCCCTAACTTGCCGGACACGGTGCGCGGTGTATTCCAGGCCCAGATCCGAGTACCTGGTATAGTACATGTTTTGGAGGTCGATGCTCGTTGTTGGCTGCGTGGGGACTTTGTATTCCAGCCCCAGCTACGAGTACCTGGTACAGTATATGTTTTGGAGGTCGATGCTCGGTGTTGGCTGTGTGGGGACTTTGATGTTGTCTCCTCCGGTTAAAGTTTGGCGGCCGTTGTGTACGTTATGTCGGGGTTTCCGCAGAAAATTATCGGGCAGTGTTGAGTGGAGGGATGGCTTCCTTCCTGCGGTCTTCATCGGATAGGAGTATAGACCGCCTGCCTTTGTGTTTTTTTTTCGGCGATTTTTGTAGTCGTTGTTGTCTGGAGTAGCGGCGTTGTTTTCTTTGTTTTGGTCGTTGATGGCGTATCAAAGCAACATTCTTTAAACTTGTAGTACGATATTAACGGTAATACTTTAGTTTTAGTAGTAATAGTGATAGTAGTAGTGGTGGTGGTATTAAATAGTATCAATGTGGGGATGACAGTAGTGGTAGTAGTAGTAGTAGCAGCAGTTGTAGTAGAGCAGTAGTACTGTATTCATAGTAGTGGTTGGTTGTTGCCTGGCGAAAACGCTCACAACCGGTAATTGACCGCCCATCACTAATCAGCGCTTTGCTCGCCGTACCCACAACACGCGCCGCAGGTCTTGGTTGTATGCGTTGCGTATTTTCTTTCGCCAAAAAGACTACAGCAGTGTCGTCTGTCTTTTACGCGAACTGGGGTATAACTACACCGCCCCTCTCTCCGCGTTACCCCTATTCCATCCACTCCTGATGTGCATACCCAACGTGGGTGTCTCGGTTCTTCGTGCTTCTGCTGAACCCCCCCACCCGGCACTCGCTACCCATTGTGCTCGATGTATCTTACATTTGACGTCACTGTTTTGCAGGTGAAGATCAACCGCGTGAGCGACTCGAGCCCGCTCTGCGAGGACTTGGGCAAGCTCCGACAGAAGTACGCGTACGGCTACGTGGAGATGGAGCTGACGTTCACCATGGACCTGTACCCGTTCTACCCCCCCCTCGTCAAGCTGGTCAGTCGAGCCAACGAACGGATGGACCAACCAACCAACCGACCGACCAACCGATCAATCAACCAACCATTCGATACATCCATCAATCGAGCAATCAAGCCGCCATACGTTCAATCGTTCGATCAATCAATCAATCAATCGATCAAGCATTCAAACAAATTCGATTAATTGACCAATCAATCCGTCCTACTACTACTACTACTACTACTACTACGGGGGACCATATTAAATGGGACCTACGGTAGACACAAAAACCTATATATTCCCGATTTTTACCAGCAAGATTTGGTCCTATTCACTATGGTCCCCCGTATTAGTAAATACAAACATGTTGACAGTTGATACTGTAGCTCTACTGGAAACTGTGGCTGCTCGTACAGGTCCGTCCGCGGTTTCGAGGGTTCATGATGGGGCGCATCACGAGCCTCGAAATGCTGCAGCTATCAAAGTGGTCCAGCGTTCGCGGCATGAAGGTGGTTTTGCTGGGAATCAGGACGGCGTTGGAGACGTGGGGCCGGCTCGATCTGGAGAGGCGAGTCCTTGCTGTTTCTCTTCGCCCCGGTCGTTTTCGATTATTACAGTTACACCGTCAGCGTCACGTTTAATTTTAATTTTAAGCTCGGTTTGGATTCCTATTCCGATTGGAGGCTGTTCGTCAAGGGCCAAGAGAGCAGATATTTTGCCTTTCCTTGAAGCCCCCGACCCCGTCACCCGCCCCCGCATCGCCCGTGCATCCATTTCCCGGTGTGGAACTCCTTGCAGCGATCTGAACGACGTTATTGTTCACCCCGAGGGGTCGTACACGGAGCTGGAGCACTTGCTTATGCGGCTTGGTTTGGTGACGGAGATTCGGCCACACGCCTCCCTGGATTACGATGAGGATGCGCTGTGGCAGACTGTGGGGATGGAAGAGGAGGCGGAGGAGAAGGCTCGCAGGTCAGACAGAACGTTGGACTACGCTTGCTCTTGGTATTGTTATTTTTGCTGTTGTTCTTGGTCGTGTTATTTTTGTTGGTGGTGGGGCGGGTGGAGGAGGCGCAGGAAGAGGTTCACATATTACGGGGGACCATAGTTAATAGGACCTATGGTATACATAAAAACCTATATATTTAACCATTTTTAACAACAATATTAGGACCTATTAACTATGCCCCCCCGAAATAGGAGACAACCATGTCGAGAGTGACGGTGGGAGTGTAGGTTATTTCGTGTATGTTTTTTTATTCGTGTTGTTTTCGCGTTTATTTTTTTGATTTTTGTCCTGTTATCTTTCCTGCTTCTTGTTGTCGTTGGTTGTGGTTGTTGTTCGTTTTCGTGTTCTTGTTCGAGGTGGACAAGCTTCGCAGGGAGAAACAATGAGGTTGCCGTAAAACGGTGGTAGTGGTTGCTGTTGGTGGTGGTTGGTGGTTGCAGTTACCGCAAAAGCGGGGGGATGGAGATGAGCGCGCGTAACGGGTTCAAAGCTTGATATAAATGAGTGACCTACATGTTGTTATATGGGATTTGATGTAGCACCCGGCGTCAATCCAGGTTTTTTGCTCCGAAAATCCTCGCGTCTCCATTCCCATGCTCGATCCGATTTGCTACTAGACGCCCCCCCCCCCCCAGCATTTTCTGTCGGCAATTTTCTTACGAAGCGTCCCAAAAACGTTGGGCCCTCGTGTTCCTGGCGGGCTGTATGTTTTTCTCGTGGGTCCGTAGACTTCGACGTACCTGGTACGCAGCGTTTTTTTTGCGTACCAAAACTGTCCGAATTCGTAGGCCACTTTGAAACCCACACACCCCGTAGAAGGCGCGATCAAGGTATCTATCGCACCAAGCTTGCGAATATGATACTCCTGGTATGAGGCTTGAGGAACAATTCGATCTCTGACCTATGACAATGTGAACGCGGAGGTCTGAGAGTTTTCTTCCTGAAATACCGAAGTATGGCTTTCAAGAAACAGTCGAAGATGTTTTCGTACCGCGGCTGTGGGGAAAAATAATATTCATCTATGCTTGATCTTTTATTCGTCATTTTTGTTTTGAACGGCCGCAGGCGGCACAATTTGTTTTTTTTTAATAAAAATCAGCTCGTGCGACGTTAGACCTTCGATCTCGACATCGACTCACCCCACGGCCAGCCCGCTTGGTGTCGGGCAAGCCCAACGAGTATAGATGACGACCCTGAAGATATCCGGTGGGCCCATGGTCTATAGGGGGCGAGAGCTGGCCGGCGACGTCCTACGGTCTTCTCCCAAACCTACAAAAAATATACTAGTCTTGGCCATTCGAAACGGATGGAATTGTTTTGTCAGCTGTTTTGTGCACACCAGCGGCCCAGAGTTTTTCTATCATACGCCTGGTCAGCGCCCGCCGCATATCGCCGCTCCATTGTGTGAACACGGTGACCCTGGAGTGAGTCGGAGCCCCTCTGTTCAGTATTTTCGTGACGCAGTCGTCGGTTTTGTCGGTCGTTGTCTGCCGAGGACTCGGAATATAGCCGCTTCGAACAAAACATCCGCGCTAGTTTTTCTGAAGCCGGTCTTGGCCCAACATCGGCCCCATAGTTGTTTTTTGTTTTTTTTTTCTCTAAAGTTTGGAGCTTTCGGTTCCAAAAATCGTGCTCATAGCAATAAGCTGTACCTGAAAAAGTCTTGGCGGTTATCTTCGGAATTTCTAGCTTTTTATGGAAATTCTGCGCTTCCAGTAGCATAGATAGGTCTCACAGCTTAGTTTTTTTTAGTGTTTGTTTGCAACACCCGGCGTGCAATCAGGCGTCGCCCTTGTCCCGACCCCCCCCCCCCCCCCCCCTACTTATTCTCCCCCCACGAAATTGATCGTATGATGCTGGCCTGGCTTTGCAGACACTGGGGTAACAACGAAGGGCAGAGTTCTTCATCCGTAGAGAGGAAGCGGAGACGCGTCGGGGCTGCGGCGGCGGCGTCCCCCGGTGACCACGGCCATGATCGAAGCACCGGTTCGAGTAAAGGAGGCATTTCCGTGGAAGGGGAGGGGGAGGAGGACGCGCTGTCTGGGGCGAGCGAGGTAAAGAAGGTGGGTCGAGTGTACCACTGGTAGTGGAATGTTTGTACAACAGGCTTTCTCGAAGGGAGGGGGAGGGGGGGGGCTGTACTCGATAGGAGATATGTATTCAATATCATGCATGGACGTAGTCGTATGACCATAGACCCTCGCATCCCTGCAATGCCGGGACGGGGCATGTCGGGTTTTCACCGACCAGGCAGACATTGCTTGCACCAAGCGCGAAGCGCCGTGAGGTGTCTGGCGAGTGGCATGAAAGGTGAGCTGCGTCCTACTAAGAACCGATTTTGAGGCGGACTTGCATATGGGTGACAGCTTCAATGAGTTGATTTAATTTCCGGTGTAGGCATTTCCAGAGACAGCATTGGGAATGCTATGTAATTGCCTTTCGGGCGCCTTACCACAAACACTGCGTGATACGATCATTTCCACTTGTGCGGAGTAAAGGTGGTCCACCTCGCACAAACGATCTAACTCGACAACCAGCTGTGACCGACCGCCAAAACAATAAAACGGTACCCTGGTTGTCTAGCTCACGTAGTGAGCGGCATGTTTTACTATGTCGTTGCCAACCGACGCCAACCCAACCTATATATAATAGGGAGGGGGGTGCACTCGTGCCATGCATGACCGCAGTAGTATGACCATAGACCCTCGCATCCCTAACACAATGCTGGGTCGGAGCGCGTCGGGTTACCACCGACCATGCAGACATTGCTTGCACCAAGCGCGAAGCTTCGTGAGGTGTTGGGGCGAGTCGCATGAAGGGTGAGCTGCGTCCTTCTATCAATAGGAACCGCTTGTGAAGCGAGCTTTCTTGCAGATGGATAGCAGCTTCGAATTCATTGATACCTGGTATGCTTTCTGGTTTGGGCGCTTCCAGAGACGGCAATGGGCATACTATGTAACTGCCTTGTGGGTGCCTTGCTGTGTGCACACTGCGTGATGCGTGATACGGTAGTTTCCTTTGAGCGGAGTTAAGACTCCCCACCCCGCGCAAACGATCTAACTTGATCGCCAGCTGTGAGCGACCGCCAAGAAAAATCGAAGAGGAGAGATTGGGGGTGAGCCAGTGCTCGGAGTGGCGTGGGCGAGGTATATAATGTGGGGGGAATGCGGTGGAGTGTGATCACAGGAGGCCTTGTTGGGGAGGGGGGAGAGGGGGTGGAGGCGAGGGGGTGGGGATGGTTTTGACGGATGCGAGCGAGGTGATTAAGGTGCCACCTGTGTTGCACTGCCCACAAAGCACAAAAAAAAAATGTCCCGATAACAGAGACAATGGAAGCACGTCCGCCGCTATTTTTTTTGTGAGGACATTTCGTTTTTCTGCTCTGCTCTAGCTCCGAACGTTTCCATGGAGCCAAAAATTGTCAGACCGGATGTGAGCTCCTTGGTGCACTCCCGTGAGTGTGCCAAAGCGACAGTTTTTGTCGTGTCCTCCTTAAGGGCGGACCTCGTCGCTGAAGGTTGAAAATGTGGTTCCAGGCGCTTGAATTTTCGGTTTCTTGTACTGTAGCCAAGTATGTTGGGAAAGGGGAGAGGTGAGGAGGGGGTTGGGACGCTCTGAATGTCGCGAGCCGGGTGAGGAAGGTGGGTGAGATGGGGATGGGGGCTAGGGGCCGCGAGAGGGGTTGGTTTGGTGACGGTGTTGGTGTTGGTGTTGGTTTGTGTGTTGAGGTTGGCGTTGTGTGTTGTGTGTTGTGTGTTGTGTGTTGCTACTGTTGTTATCGTTGATGACGTTGACGGGAGATTTGCCGCTGCTGGTGGAGTAGATATTGGTGTTGCTGCCTGCTATCGATGCTGTTGGTGTTGGCGGGTTGGTGCTTTCATTGATTGTGTTGGTGTTATGTTTATGATGTCTGGTTGTTGGTGCTGGCGTTGGTGGTGGTGTTGGCGTCGTTGCTTTTGGTATTGGGAATGAGTTTGGAATTCGTTTGGTGTTTGGTTGGTGTAAGTGTTGTTGATGGTGTTGGGGGTTGTACTAGTGTTGGTGCCTATATGGGTGTTGATTATTGTGTTGATGTTGGCGTTAGTGCCTGTGTTGGCATTGATGTCGGTGTAGGCCTTATCGTCATTCGCGTGGCGCGGACAATCGTGCCCGATGCTCACCCCCCCCCTCAATCCACAGAGGTAATTTTTCCAATTGAACATCACCGTTAGAATGGCTGGCAGGGATGACCGCTGGCCCACCTTGCCATTCTCCCATTCCCCCGCCCACACCCCCACTCCCACTCTAACCTCCTGTCACTGGATTGGCCACACCCGAAAGCAAATCCATTCATTCGACGCTGCCATCCATATGCATATGCAAGAAAATCCGCCCCACAAGCGCTTCTTCGTAGGATGCAGCCCCACCCTTCATTCGACTCGCCGGATACCTCGCGGAACCCCCACCCCGGAACGCCCACCCCCACCACCATCTCGACACCACCCCCACCTCCACACCTACCCCCCAAGATAATACTGGTTGACCCCCTGACTGACAGCCCTTTGCCGGAATGGTGCCCCGCCCACCCCACCCCTATCCTTCGCCCGACCCGAACCATCGACGCCACCCGCACCCCCCACGCCCCGGTGGGTCTCAGGCCGTGCTCTCATCGGGCAGTAAGGACGAGGTGAAAGGTTCGGACGAACTCCTGCCTCTGTCTCTCCCGTCCTATTTCACTTCCTCTTCGCCTTCTTCGCTTGCGTCACCTGCTTCGCTGGCGTCGCCTCCATATATGGGCGCGATGCACCTCTCTCAGGCTGATGTAGGAATGTCGACGCCAGGCTTGTACGTGGAGTCTAAGGCGGCGGCGATGAAGAGGATGGCGAAGGCCCCGACGGTGGCGGAGGTGGCGGCGACAGGAGGGGTGGACGTGGGTGCGGGCGGGGAGGGGGAAGGAAGGTCGAGCAGCAACAGGTGGGTCGCTTTTTTTTGTGTGTGTGTTCGGGGATAATTTGTTTTTTTTCCAATTTTTGGTTTTGGTGTTGTTTTTTTCTCGATTTTTTGGCAAACCCTCGTTCAGCAATCACCATCCACTGATCTTCAGTCACACTGCCAAATCGGGTTAGTCTTGAAAATCACCAACGCTCTCCAACCCCCTTTCACCGAATGCGTCGGCTGACGGCACTCTTGTCCCTTGATGGACGGCCATCAAGGAAGTCCCCACACCAACACTAGAATAGGATATATCCGTTGATGGCACTCTTGCTTTTTGACGGACAGCCGTCAAGGAAATCCGACACTAATACCACAGTAGTACCGTGTATTGAACATGCCGGTTTGACGGCACTGTTGCCCCTTGACGGACTGCCGTCAAGGGACCCGCACGCTATAAATACAGCAGTATGAAATTTGTTGGTTGACGGCACTGTTGCCCCGTGACGAACAGCCGACGGACAGCCGTCAAAGAACTCCAACGCTGAAACTACTGTAGCATAAATATGTCGGTTACCGACGCTGCTGCCCCTTGACGGACAACCTTCAAGGAACTCCCCACACTAGAAAAAGTATGGTTTAGAAGGCAAGGTTCCCCTTCGGGATGTCGTTGGTTTGAGGTCCCGGGGGCGTCGCGAGTTGAAAAGGGGGGGGGCTCATCATCGTCAGGCTCTCCTTTTTACTCCGAGTAGTACTGCTGCCGTGTACAGCTTTGTGACGGGATGAGGTTTGCAGTGGGATTCGGAGGCGTGTACCAGTTGGGGAGGGGCGGGTGACACTTGGTATCTGTGTTACGAAACGAACGCTTTGAAGTACGGCTACTACTGCCTGTACCATCGATGCTACAACGCCCAAGGCTAGTGCTTACAGCAGCAGTCTCATGCCTGCACAGGCACACGGCAGAAGAAGGATATGTGTGGGTCGCAGGTTATGTCAGTTGGTGATATCTGCCGTGCAAGATCGTGCATGAACAGAGGGCATCCTCCCACTATCGTGGGTATTGGATCTTGTACTAAAGTGGTCACAGATCTTCGTCGATCTGTCGGTAGTTGAGGCGGGGGGTTACCTTCCCCCTTCACAAAGTGAATCGCTCGTGACGGCTATCGTGATCGTCGGAGCGAGATGAGCTTGTGTTTCATCTCATGACCACTCACCACTCAACTCCCGGCCTACCGTGCCGAGCATCACCGATACCTGGCGTGCCCCGCACGCTACGCCATGCACCAAGAGAAGCTTGCTGCAGACCCAGGTCAAACCCGGGACACGCCCGTCTCACAGAGAGCATGGCAGCAAAAAAAGAAAGCTGATGATACACCTGACCTCTCGGTTCCTACTGCTGTAGGATACACACGCAGAGGCACGCTCACACACAAACAACGAACGCTACCAATCACCCACCACCTTTGATCAATAAGCAGGCAGTACTGGGCGGCGGGGACCGGGTACGGGCATAGCGGCGCCGGGGGTAACAAGTGGGACGTGGAGGCGTTTTTGGCGGCACAGGAAGAGCAGGACCGTCTAAAGGAAAACCTGCTGCAGGTGGCTATTTGTTTGTTGTTGTTGTGGTCGTTGCTGTCGTGGTCGTTGTGGGTTGGTTGGTGTTGTTCTCATGGGCGTCGTTGTTGTTGGTAGGGTTTTTGCGATATTCCCACTGAGTTGCCTTGTGAACTCCTCTGAAAAATTACGAACGTGAGGAGCTGATTGGTCAAACATGTGAATCAGAAGTTGTTCCGTAGGGTAGCCAACCCACAGAGTTAACCAACCCAAGAATGCTCAGGTGAAAGACGCCATACTGCTTACCGGTAGGTTGAAAACGTCACTTTGATCGCTTTTTCCCCGCAGGGAGTTTTTTTTCAGTGGCTTGGGGTTGCTATTATATACCTCGTACCTGGTAAAAAAACAGACGAAGAAGAAACCCAACACCCAGCCAAATTCTTCGCAAACATGCTGTTGCCGCTTCCACGTGGGCGTCGTTCATGTCGCTGTCGTCCTTGTCGTTTGCCGCTCTTGGTTGCGCTCGTCCCGTGTCGTTGTGATCGTGCTTTCTGTGTGTATATGCTGTCCTGTCTGTCGTATTTTGTTCGTTTTCTTACCGTGGTCATCAATTCATCACGTACCTGGTGTTTTACATATCTCGTTGCTGCTTGATCGCGTAAGGCTGTGTCCTGTGCGGCTCGATTTCGAGCTTCAGATTTATAGGTTTCTATCCCAAGAATGAAAGCATCTGCTTCTGTAGCCCGAAAATGCAAAATCCGACCGGATTTTTATCGATTTTGAGAGTCTAATGGCCCAAGTCGTCAGGTTTTGGCCCAAAACCCGACGACCTTGGCCATCAGATTTTCAAATCGAAAAATGGTGTGGTCTCTGAAGTCAAGATGATATCCACGACAGCAAGCAGCAGCAGCAGAACGCTCGATGAGTTGGATGGTGACACAGCTGGGTGGCGATGTTGCTTCGCACCCGACCCGCAGTAGGCGGGCGGCGGGTCTCTTGGTGGCCAGACTACAGTCGGCTGGCGCGGGCTCGGGCCTAGAGATCAAGAGCAGCGCACTCGGCGCGCACCTTTCCGTGGATACGTACTCGTAGACAGCAGCAGCAGCAGCAGTCAGTCTACATTGTGAAACGCAAAATACCAAGACAGGTTAACTCTACGTAGCGCGCTTGGCATGTCTCTTCGCCACCGCACCAGAGGCAGTCGGCGTGGGGTCGGGCGTTTGGGTCCCACGCGCAGTGCAGTGCATTCGGCGCGTCTCTTTCCGGCGCCAGACCACAACAGCAGCAGTTGATCTCTCGTCTTTCTGCTCGAAAATCGGATTTTCCCGCCTGGGATGACTGTTTCGATTTGCAAAACTGCACGGCTGAAAGTGCGATCGGGTCAAAATCTGAAGCTCAAAATCTGAACCGCATAGGAAACAGCCTAGCGGAGGATCTGCTACAGGCGCCGCAAGTTTTTCGTCGTTGTGACCTCTGTCGTCCGTAGCGATGCTCTTCATTGTCGCTGCTAGCCGTGGCTGTTTTTCTTGTCGGTGTTGGTTATTTTCATCCTTTTAGGACTGCAGTCCCGTTTTGGGGACAAACTACTTAGAATTAGACTGGTCCGTCGTCCCTCAAAACGGGACTCCAGTCCTAAAAGGGTGGGACAGTAAATCATTTTTTCTGCCCAACAAGGGCGACGGCACCCCAGTGTCCGTCCTGGTTAATCGTCCCGGAGAGGTAGGAGACGCAAGCCACGTGTTCGCATGTTTCTGTGAGACAAGACAACAATTCATGGCGAATTCTTTGTTTTTGGTGTTCTGTCTGTCTTGTGCGTCCAATGTTTTTGTAGTTTTCCTTATGATGACAGTAAAACGTTCACCAGTATATTTGTTTTTTCTTATATTTTGTTGTTTTTATAGCTGTCCTTTCCATTGTTCTGTTTTTTTTTTCGGCGTTTTTTTTTTCGTTCCGCTGACGTTTTTTTTGTTTGTTTGTTTGTTTGTTCACTTTGGCTCTTTGTTGGCATGTTGTTGTTATGGCCTGTTTATTTACCATGTTTCTGTCGCTGTTTGGTGCTTTTCTTTAACCCCACAAACGGAGAGAGTAGTCGTTGGGGGGGGGGGGGGTGATACACACTACGTGATGGCGGGTGGGAGGGGGGGGGGGGGGGTGGGGGGGGAGGGTGGAGCAAAGGATGGCGGGATGGAGTAAAACGGAGGGAGTGAATCGGAAGGGCGAGAGGGGGGGGGGGGGGGGGGTGTACTCGTGTCCTGCATGATCGTAGCCGTGTGACCATATATCCTCGCATCCCTATAATGCCGCAACGGGGAGCGTCGGGTTGGGAAAAAGGGGGGCATGATAGGTAAGCGGTCATCGGCGAGCGCAAGGGACGTGTGTGTTTTTGTGGTTTGACGGAAAAAAAACACGACGCGGGGAGGTGGGGGGTGGGGGAGCAAGACGCACGGGAGGGGAGGGGGGGGACGATAAGTGAGTGGTCTTCAGCGATAAAAATAACTGTGTTTTTACTCCCCGCCCCCCACCCCCCCATCCACGGTTTACGTTGCCCCCCCCCCCCCCCTCCCTTTCCCCCCCCCCCTCCCTGTCCCCCCCGCTATTGCGTAGTGCGTACCTGGTACCTGGTGTGTGTTAAGGCACCCACGAGGCAGTTGCACAATACACCCATTGCTGCCTCTGGGAGTGGCCACATCAGAAAACGTTTTTCATGCATTCGATGCTCGTCATTCGTTTTCAAGAATTTCCGTCTCACAGGCGGTTCTTAGTCGGATGCAGCTCACCCTTCTTGCGAGTCGCCGAATACCCCACGGCGCTTCGCGCTTGGTGAAAGCGATGTCTGCCTGGTCCGCGAAAGCCAGGCGTGCTCTGCCCCGGGACTGTACGTTTGCGAGGTTCTATGGTTGTACCACTACGGCGATGCATGCCAGGAGTACTTGGTCGGTGAAAACCCGATGTGCTCCGTCCCGGCAACGTAGGGATGCAAGGGTGTATGGTCACACGGCTACGGCCATGCATGATACGGGTATACCCCCCCCCCCTCCGCAACCGCCCTACCTCGACACGCATCCATGTTGGAACTCCCGCAGGAAATCGCCTACCTGACGCGGCCGGATGAGCGACACACTTTCCGCGAGTTCGCCCAAAGAAAAGCCACCGCCTCCTCCGACACGACCGCCGCTACCGCCCCGTCAAACTCCAACTCCAACCTTATCGGGGGCGGAGGTGGTGGGTCGGGGACAAGAGCGTCGCAACCCCCCATCGCTACCGCCACCTCTGCCATTGGTGCTGGTGGGGATGGTGGGGATGAAGGTGACGCTTGTTTTACGGATAGTTCAGTCGAGGCGGACCCAACCCCTGCCGGGGACCCCGACTATTTTGACGCAGATGGCGATGGCGTGTGCGTCGCGGGCAAGGGGAAGGGGAAGGCAAGGGGTGGGGGTTCGGGGGGCGGGGGCCCGGCCAAGATGTGCTTGGCTGGGGCAGGCCGGGGACGGGGCGGCGAGGGTGTCCACATTGACGCTAGCGGCCGCCGGAGGAAGAGGCTTACCTACTGCCAAGAGGTTTACCGGTGAGGGTGGGGTAGGGTGGGGTGGGGTGGGGTGGGATATGCTAGGGCAATTATTGTTTATTTCTATTTTGTGATGTGCTATTTGCTTGTACTGTAAGGTCAGATAAGGTAGCGCTCGACGCAGTCGCCGGAGTAAGAGGCGAAGGGGGTGCTCTTTTTGTACGGCCCCGTACGCTTCAGTACCGTGCGCAAATGTTTTTCTCGGAGATGGATACATAGGTTGACGCTGACCTTGGTGGTACCCGCGGTTTGAAACGTTTCGACGTCGCTCTTGCCTAACACCCTACACCTTGTGTTCCTTGTGACGGCGTGGGTGTTGGGTTTGGCTCCTGTCCGTGTCTCCCTGTTGTGCGTCTGCCCTGTCTTGTGTGTCTAGAGTGGACAGCGTGAACAATGGCCTAGGGGTGCTCGAGGAATCGTGCCTGGTTCCCTTCCTGCAGCAGCTGCTTGAAAATGACTCTCTTCTCGACGTCGATCGACACGCGGCCCTCTACACCTCCGTTTTTAAGGTGGCGTTCGTGGTGTAGGGGTGGATGTGGGGGGCGAACGGGGATGGCTGTTGGGTTCGGGGTTGCTTTGGGGGGAGGGGTGAGGGTTGTGGACTGCGGTGATGTCTTGGGGGTGATGGTGGGTGGGTGGGGGAGGTGGGTGTGGGGGTTCGGGCGGGGTTGGGGCGGTAGTGAGGGCTGGTCGGTGCATGGGGTGTGGTGATGGTGGTGGTGGTGGTGGTGATGGTGATGGTGGTGGTGGTGGTGGGGGATAGGGGCGGTGTTGGTCGTGAGGGTAATTCTAGCGATCGGTGGTCATGGCGATGGTGGTTACGGTGATGGTGCCGATGAGGATTTCCGGGGGTGGCGATGATTGTGACGATGCTGATGGGATATTTATGATCACGATAATGGTCGTGACTATAATCGCGATGGTGATGATGCTTGTCGTTGTGGTGAGGGTAGCGGGGATGGAGGTGATGATTATCGTTGGTGTGTTGACCATGAAAAGTGATGCCAGTGAGGATAGCGATGGCGGTAGTAATATTTGTGTTTCGCGATGGTGACGAGTGGTGATGTGTCTTTGGTGATGCCTTTGCCTGGTTGCGCTAATGCCCCCCCCCCCCAACGGTGCTGCGTCTCGAAAGGGATGCGTGGTCAATGGTCGAATTACTTAAGGCGAGCAACAAATGAGTACGCCCCCCCCCCCCCTTCTCTCACGGCTTCACACACGAGGCATATCGAAACCCCACTGCAAAAACGTGTCAATCCTTACTTCCAAGTAGTTTGTACTCGCAAAGGTGGTTGCAGTTGCAAAGGGATTGACGCGTCTCCTTTTCCCTTTCTGCCTTCCTTCCGCGTCCTCCTCGCCGTGGTGTGACGGCGGTTGTCTGCGACCGGCGAATGGTGATCAGCTGGTGCGGTGCATCGCATCCTGGCGGTCTCTTCACCCTCTCCTGCTCCCGATGAAGGGGCAGGCCCCCGGGAAGAGCTTGTACCGCCTTCTCAGCCGTCTAGGAGACCGCGCCAAGGTACTGCATCAGTAGTGGTCCCTCTACAGTGCCTGTTTTGTGTTTTGTTCTTCATGCCACTTGCTTCTTTCGCCCTCCTTGCCCCTGCTCCCTCCTACACCGTTACGGCGGGGGGGGCATA
Organism: Nereocystis luetkeana; assembly: GCA_031213475.1. Lineage (NCBI taxonomy): Eukaryota > Phaeophyceae > Laminariales > Laminariaceae > Nereocystis > Nereocystis luetkeana. The sequence continues at coordinate 8,943,050 of JARUPZ010000021.1, forward strand.
GTTAATAGGACCTACGGTACACACAAAAAACTACGGAGTACATATTTCCCTGTTTTTACCAACCATGTTTGGTCCTGTTTACTATAATCCCCCGTGCTAGTCGTATCTGGTAACTCAGATCCAGGGTAGCTAAGTGGGCTCTTCTCCCCTCCTCCCCACTATCATACTTGCGTTGCACTTTTACCCCAAGAGTTCGGCACTTCCTTCCCTCTGCGACTCGCGTCGACTTGAGTAGTTCCGGCTGCCGTCTGTAGACTTAGTTATCGACAACCTTTCTCCGGAGCGTGCTCGGTTGGTACATCCCTGGGGCCTCTCTCCAGAGCTCCCACTTGGACACCGCCTCCTTCTATTACTCGCCGGCTGGCGAGAGCCTTTTTTTTTTTTTTTTTCGTTTGTGTGCGTGCGTGTACCCAGAGAACGGCACCGCGGGCGTGCGCGGCGCCATCGCGGGTGTCCGCGGCTGCTGGCGGGTAGAGGGGGGTTTGAGAGGCGCGCGGTCGCCGCTCTCGTGGCTAAGCATCGCGCGTCCATCTAGACACGAGGAAAACATCAATGGGCTCTGTCTGGCCTCCTGGTGTGGGGTTGGGTATAATATGTACGATTCTAATAGGGGCGTTTGGGTTGCAAAAATGAGTTTCCAGCAGGGCTTTGTTTTTGCGACCAAGCTGAATTTCAGAGAGAGAGCATCGCAGTCTGAGCACCAACATGGCCGAGCTGGCGAACGACGGCCACGGTTAGCACGGGGCTTCACGCGCGACGGGGCTTACTAGGGCCGAGAGGGAAGAAAGCCTTACCCGGACCGAATCAGTGACGAGGTGGTCTCGAGATGGGCGGGCAGCGTACAAGGCTGAGAGAAGCTCTGCTGTTCGATTATTTTGTTGACCGGGCCAAGGTGTTCCATTTGGGCGGGAAACAATTACATGAGAGGGGACGGGGATTTGTTTTTCTTGGTCAAAGTGGTTCGTTTTCATTTTAATGTTTTCGCGGTGCTGTGCCGTGGTGTGCTTTCTCTTTCGTACATATCAAAATGAGAAAATAAACATGTACGTACGTACATGCATGCGGCGTCAGGGTTGTTTTCCTAGATGGAGCATGGAGCTTTTAGCGTTTGCAAGTCGCCTGTCTGTACCTACTTGTTTTGGGGCGTCTGTTCCGTTCTAGTCTTCCTCGCGAGCGAGCGCAGCGGGAGGAACCGCCCGCTACGCGAAGATCTTGTAGTGCCTATGAAATCGCTTCGCACGGTTGTGTGGCAGTGTGTGGAGCAGTGCCGATTGCCGCTGTGGGGTCGGTAGCGTCGGCTAGCGCTTATCGGCACTATGGAGGGACCGTTACTGCACTAATCCTTCTTCTACTACTGCACTTTACATAAACACATACTGTATATCTTCCCATATTTCCAAGTAGTTCGTCCCCACGAGGGGAGTGCAGTCTTGAAAAGCTCGACGGCCATTACCCGATAACTGGTGCACCTGTTCCGTCGGGGGACCATAGTTAATAGGACCGAATATTGTGAGTAGAAATGGCTAAATACATAGGTTTGTATGTACACCACAGGTCCTATTAAATATGTCCCCCCCTAGTAGGTGTCAGTGAAGGGACACACCCTTCGAACGACGTGATTTGCCAGACCCGCCTCGCTTGCTTCTCAGGTAGAGACCTCTGTCTTACTACTCTGCGCTAAGGTATTCGTGTTGTTGTTGTTGTTGTTGTTGTTGTTGTTGTTGTTGTTGTTGTTGTTGTTGTTGTTGTTGTTGTTTTGTTGATGGTGGTGGTGGTGGTGGTGGTGGTAGTGATGTCGGCGTTGGCTGGTTGTGGTAGTACTGGTGTTTGGTGGATTTTTTTTCTTGCGTTGGCGAAGGTGGGGGTGGTGGTGGTGGTGGTGGTGATGCTGGGTTTGTAGGTAGCGTTGCCGCAACTGCGTGTTGTTGTTCTGACTCTGTCCTCGTTGTTTTCCTCGTCCTTGTTCGCGCTGTTGTCTTGTGCATCGCTGTATTTGGTGGCGCCGGGCTGCTGTGTGCTGCCGGCATCAGGTTTATAGGTCGACGACGTCCAAGGGAGGCCTTGCCAAGAACGCCAGCTCAGGAGGTGGTGCCAAAAGCGTCAGGTTCGCTGCCGGCGGCAAGCCACGACCGCGATCATACCGCATGGTTTCGAAGTGAGGGGAGGGGGGGGGGTTGTACTCAATAGATAGGAGAGATGCACTCATTATCATGCATGGGCGTAGTCGTATGACCGTAGAGAACCTCGCACCGCTACAATGCCGGGACGGAACGCGTAGGGTTTTCAACGACCAGGCAGACTTTGCTCGCACCAAGCGCGAAGCGCCGTGAGGTGTTCGGCGAGTCGCGGGAAGGGTGAGCTGCATCCCACTAAGAACCGCTTGCGAGGCGGGGGGAGGGGGGGTGTACTCAGTATCATGCATGGCCGTAGTCGCGGGGAGGGTGGGTGGGGGGGGGGCAGCTGGGGTAGGGTGGGGAGGGAAAGGGGAAGGAAGGACAGGGCAGAGAGGGAATATTTATTGGCAGGCAGGCGCTATGTGTAAATTTCTGGGGGATATGTCTTGTCTTTTCTTTCTTCGCCTTCCTGGCTCCACCACCACCGTCGCTATCGCCACCCCCCACCTCCCGTACGCTTCTGCGCTGTGCTATTTTTTTTTGTGTGCTGCTTCGCCTGTTTTTTTATGTGTGCTGTTTTTCCAAGGGATATACGGGAAGAAAAACCGGCACCCCGCTTTTTGTTTTTTTGCCCCTGGCAGGGGGGGGGGGGGGGGGGTCTACTCGTATCATGCATGGCCGTAGTCGTATGACCATAGACCCTCGCGGGGGGAGTAAAAACAAGCTAAAAAAAAAACATGTTTTGCTTGATTTTTGACCAAGATTTTAACACACTTAATGTACTTTGTTTTCAATTTCGAGAGGGTACGAGTAGCGACTGTGACTCCGTGTTCTCTGTGTGTGTGTTTTTTTCTTTTTCTTGTTTACCCCTGTTTTTTTCTGTTGTTTTTTTGTTTGATCCTTGGTAAAATCGGGGGCGCCCCTTGCCGCCGGTAGGCTTTCGACTCGACCAAACGCTTCGGGGGTTTCATGCTCTCCCGACAAGGACGACGGGTCCCTCACGAATCTGCTTCTGGTGAGCTGTGAATGCTGCGTCTTTGCTGCCGTTGGTTGATGGTGGTGTCGGTGCAGGTGTTGGTGATATCAGTGATAGTGGTGATGTCGGTGTTGTTGGTGTCGGTGTGTTGGTGTTGGTGTTGGTGGTATTGGTGATATTGGTGGCGTCGGTGTTGTTGGTGATGTCGGTGTTGTCGGTGTTGTTGATGTCGGTGTTGATGTTCGTGACGGCTAATTTCGCGGTGTTGATTGATGGGGTTGATGGTTGTCGGTGGTGTTGGCGTTGATGATGCTGGTGCCAATTGTTGGTGTTGCTTTTTACGTCCCGAATGATGTCGATGTCGGTGCTATAGCGGGGGAACATAGTAGTCAGGACCCGAATATGGTTGGCGAAAATACCGGAATATCTAGTTGTTTTTTTGTGTTCGACGGGTCCTGATTAGTAACAGTGTTCGCGTTAACGTGGGTGCTGATGTCATTGTATAGGGTCGTGTTCACCGCTAATGGTTGTCTTGTTTTCTTGTCTTGCCTTGCCTTGTCTCGTCTCATCATGTCTCATCTTGCATTGGCGGTGTGGTTGATGGTGATGTCGACAGTAAACACCCCCTCTCCTACCCTAACCTCGCCCCCTCGCCCCCCCCCCCCAGAGCGCGGTTCAGGAGGTGGAAGACGTGGTCGACGCTAGCTTCGTGGAAGAGCTGGAGCGCACATCCATAACGCGACATATGGAAACCTGGGGATCGGAGAAAGAAAACTCCGGGGCTTCTGGGGATGCAGCCCCGGCTGCGGCTGGCGCGAGCGCTCGGAAGGACAGCGTATGGGGAGTTGGGGGCGGGCGTGGCCGGGGAGGGCAGAGAGAGAAGGGGGGAGGGGGGGAGGGGGAGGAGGATTGGGCGCAGTACAAAAGGATCATGGGGCCGCTCCAGGTGGGGGGGGGGGGGGGGGCTGGAAAGGCTGGAGGGGGGGGGGTGCTGTAGCGCTGGTGGAGTGACATGCTGATGCGATGTTGTGCGGGTTTGAGGCAGTTGTATGGTGATGTTTTATTGTAAACATACAATGATAGCTTACTATTTGATGATGCTATAGTTCGATTTATGGTAGTATTGTGGTAGTGTGATTGTGTCACATTGTGGTGCACGTGCTAAAGGGATACTTGATCATCTGATGTTTGGATAGTCTGATATTATGCGATTCCGATGTTGTAAGCATTCGGATGACTCAATATTCTGATGATCCGATGATCTAATCTTTCCGATAACATCGATCTGATACCATATGTGATTATTGTCTCTTGTCAGTTCATGGAGGTCGAAGACCTGGCGGGATTTTATTTCAAGAAGGAGAGTGAAACCACAGGCAACCGAGGAAACCCGCAGGTGATGGAGTTGCAACTAAAATATGGGTGTAATGGAGTTGTAGAGATGCGTAAGGGGGCGTTATATGAGGATTGGCGGCGGAAGTTGTAGACGAAGGGGGGAGTATGACGTAGATGGGAGCTGGGAATTGTGGAAGGAGTTGTAGAGGAAGGAAAGAAGGGAGGGGTTGGGGGGGTGGGTACTCATGTCACGTAGTCTTCCGACCATAGACCCTCGCATCCCTACGATGCCGAGACGGAGCACGTCGGATTTGCGCAACGACCAGGCAGACGTTGCTTGCACCGGGCGCGAAACGTCTTGAGGCAATCGGCGCGCCGCATGAAGGGTGAGCTGCATCCTACCAAGAACCGCTTGTGAGGCGGACTTTAGGAGGGTTGGGGGGAAGTTTATTCTACGTAGCGGATGGATGTCCTAATCATTTTTGCTCTATCTGTAGATCATGATCTATCTGTACATGACAAAGGACGCCACTCCTTGAAGGCGTTGCTCACAACTTAAGACACCGCCCCTATAAGGTTTTAGTTATCTCTGTTTTAGACGCGGGGCGCGGGGGGGGGGGGCATCCTAGCGTGGAGGCAGTTTCATTGTGTTTTTGGCGTTTTTCATTGTCATAGAGGCGCCCGCCGTATTCACGAGAACGGTCATTTCTATTTGGATCCTGACTGGTAGCGTTGAATTTCTAGTGTGTCTGTTGCATCGATTGTGTTCATGTGTCGGCTGATCGAGTATTTCTGTCCGTGAGCATGCATGCGCCAGGTTTTGTTGGTTGTGATAATGTTTGTGTCGTTTCGGTTCGTTGTCGCTTCGTTGGCCCTTTGTGCTGGTTGGCGTTTGTCGTTGACGGTTGCGTTGACGGTTACACTCACTCGCTTTACCTTCAATCTTCAACGCTGCAAACCCCTTTCCCCGCGGCAGCTGTAGTTTCGGTCGTTTTTGTGCTTGCCTGTGTCCGCGCTCGTGGTTGGAAGAATTCCTTGCCTTTTAACCCCTCTAGACTTCAAGGACTGCCCTCCCATTGTGGAGACAAAACACTTGGGATTAGAGTGAAAGGTAGGCTCATGCACACTGCACTGCTAAAAGGGTCAACAGGGCCATGTTTTTCCGTTCGTGTGGCTGTATGAATACCGGGTACACTGCGAGCTGTACCGCATTTTTGCCGTCGTCCGCTGAGCGTGGTGCCTTGTATCAAGCCACACCACTCATGGTACAGATAGGGGTCGTTTCTCTGCTGTTTGTCTACTCCCGGGTAGGCAGGTCAGGTACACGTCGTTTTCGGTTGTGCTGTGTGTGTACTTTTTCTATTTACTTTGTGCCGCCTTGCGTCTCACATCGGCTTTCTGTACATGCTGTGTTTTGTTTTCCGCGTCTTGTTTTTTCTCTCTTTTGCTGTTACGGGGGACCACTGTTCCTAGGACCAAATATTGTTGGCAAACATAGCGAATTATGTAGGTTTTTGTGTGCACCGTAGGTCCTATTCAATATGATCCTCCGTAGTAGCGGTGCTCAAGCCTGTTTTTTTTTTACGACGCTTAGGGCCATTTGTACTTGAGAAGGTTATGTTGAACCCTTACTACGCGCGATGGAAGTATCATGTCATGTGCAGCTTTCAAACACGATTTACGACGTAAAGCTCGATCTCACCGCTCATGTGTGTGTGTGTGTTTTTTTTTTTCACCCCGTTGGGCCAGACTATACTCGTATCGATTGCATTCTTTCTTTTCTTCCTCAACTTTTCTTGCATTTTTTTGTGTCCCCAGCGAGTGAAACGGCTGGGCCAGGAGCACGCGGATCTGAGCCAGAGCCTTCCGCTGTCGCTCTCCTCCTCCGTGTTTGTGAGGACCCACGAGGATCAGATGGATTGGATGCAGGTGGGAGGGTGGGTGTGGGTAGGTGGATGGGTAGGTGGGTGGGCGGGTTGGCGGGCGGGTGGGTGGGCGGGTAGGTGGGCGGGTAGGTAGGTGGGTGGTAGGGTGGGTGGGTGGGTAGGTGGGTCGGTCGATCGGTCGGTCGGTCGGTCGGTGCGTGCGTGCGTGCGTGGGTGGGTGGGTGCGTGGATTGGTGCGTGGGTGGGTGGGTAGGTGGGTAGGTGAGTCGGTCGATCGCTGGGTCGGTCGATCGGTGGGTCGGTCGATCGGTCGGTCGGTCGGTCTGTGTGTGTGCGTGCGTGCGTGGGTGGGTGGGTAGGTAGGTAGGTAGGTAGGTAGGTCAGGTAGGTAGGTAGGTAGGTAGGTCGGTCGGTCAATCGGTCGGTCGGTCGGTGCGTGCGTGCGTGCGTGCGTGCGTGCGTGCGTGTGTGCGTTGGTGGGTGGGTAGGTGGGCGGGTAGGTAGGTGGGTGGGTGGGTAGGGGGGCGGGTAGGTAGGTGGGTAGGTGGGTGGGTAGGTGGGTCGGTCGATCGGTGGGTCGGTCGATCAGTCCGTCGGTCGGTGCGTGCGTGCGTGGGTTGGTGGGTGGGTAGGGGGGCGGCTACGTACGTGGGTGGGCTCGTGGGTGATCGTGATGCGGCCGATCGTCCCACGCGTATGTACTATGTTGTGCTGGTAGATACCGTAATTGCAACTGTGGCTGTACCCCTGTATCCGAAACTGCATCTATGACCGTATCGGAGACTAAGTAGTTGTAACTGTAACCGAAACTCGAAACGCAGCCCCATCTGCAACTTTGACCGTAACTTGAACTGTGGTACCTCGTGCAGCGGTACCAGTATATCATGTGCCTTATGCGCGGCGTTTCCCCCCCCTTCGGCTTATTATTTTCCCCGCAAGTAAAATTTATAACATGGCTTTTCCATGGTGAGGAGTACTGTTCCTTGCCAATCTTCATTATCCTGATATACTATTTTTTTCCACGGCATAAACTGGGAGACTATTTTCGAGGTCGCCGAAAGGCTGAGTATTCTACCCGCCCGCGGTACACCCTCCGAACGTAAAATACACCGGGACTGGTGGCTTTTTTGTTCGACCGAAACCCTCAAACGTACACAAGTTGACGGCAGTTGATATATTGGTCGTGGTTGGCGAATTTGTCACGACGGCTACAAACGAAGGGCTGCTCACGGGGGACCATAGTAAATAGGACCAAACGTTGTTAGTAAAAATAGGTAGGTACATAGGTTTTTGTGTGTGCCGTAGGTCCTATTAACTATGTCCCCCGTAGTAGCTTTGGCTCTTTTAGGGCAAACTGCAGTCCCGTTTTGAGGACAACCACTCTAATTCTAGGTAAGTTTGGCCCTAAAACGGAACTGCGGGACCAGGTATTACTGCAGGTGTTGTGTTATGGTCTCTTCGGCTAGTAGATGAAGTACGCGGCCGCAGGTGTTCTCTTCTGGTCTCTTCGTTTAGGAGATGCAGAACGCGGTATTTTTGGTGTGCTCTATTTGGCGGTAGCAGCTGCCGTCCTGCCATCGTTGCAGCTTGTGGTACCGGGCATAGTGTAATTCGTACGGTAAGGTTTGTAATTTTTTCAGAGTTGAAAATACTGTACGTATGTACGGCAGTGTTTTACGTGGCCCGCGTGGGCTGTGTTGTCCAACCTACCTGGTACTAGTACGGGAGACCACAGTGAACAGGACCTGCGGTACCCACAAAATCCTTTATATTTATCTATTTTTACTAACAATATTTTGCCCTATTTACTATGGTCCACCGTAATAGGACGGTTGTTCAGCTCTTTTTGGCGATGGTTTTTATCGTTGCCATCCTGTCCTCCGCTGCAGGTTATGATATCGAGCGTATCTTAACGTATACGATACCGGCATTTTTTTTGTTTTTTATGTGAAATTTCATTCCATCAATAATACGTACCAGGTATCAACATATTTTTTGTGTTTTATGTGCCCCACTTTTGCTACTGTTTTTTGCAGGTGATGATCTCGGGACCGGACGACACACCCTACTCGGGCGGATTGTTTGCGTTCGACATTTTCTTCCCTCGAGACTACCCTCAGTCGCCGCCCAAGGTTAAGCTGATGACCACTGGGGGAGGGGGACATCGGTTCAATCCTAACCTCTACGCGGGTGAGTTTTTTTATCCCTGACACACAGGTGCTACGTTGAGGGTGCCAGCACTTTTCGGCGCGAAAAGCAGTGTTCTACCGTATGGAGAGTGGGCCCAACCAAACCCTGCCCCAAACGAGCCCGTGCTGTCGCACCCCAACGCAACCCAACCCAACCCAACCCAACCCAACCCAACCCAACCCAACCCAACCCAACCCAACCCACCCGACCCCAACCAACTTAATCCAACCCAACCCAACTAAAGCAGTCTGTTGTCGCCCGGCGTTGATGGGCGAACCCCATAGCAATAGTTTTTTTTTTGCAAACGTGACTTCTCAGCTCGGTTGAAGGGCGCTCTATAGTAATAATAGTGTCATCCCTTCTATACGTGACCCATGGGATCATTTTGTCTCTCTGTCTGTCTGTCTGTTATGCTATGTTGGGTACATGGGACGGTGACGAAGACGGCACCATGACCCCCCCCCCCCCCCCCCCCACCCCCTCCTTTCCTTCCCCTCTCTCCCATTGAAGTCAGCATCTAAACCCTATACTTGAGTCGCACCGAAACGCGCCCTCAACACGTTGCAGCGCTAGTAGGAAGGTTCTCTTGGGTGCATGGAACGGCGGCCAAGACGAGAGCATAGCGCCCCCCCCCCCCCCCCCCCCCCCGCCGCGCCGCCGCCCCAACCACCACCCGTCCCCCCTACCTCTCCCGTGTCGCTATTAGGAGTAGGAACGGTGCTCCGTCTCGAAAGGGATGCGTGGTCAATGGTCAAATGACTCAGGCAAGCACCACAAAATGACTACTCCACCCCCTCCCCTCACCCTCCCGTCTTTAAATCGACGCAAAACAATGCAATGCAACGCAGACGGAAAGGTCTGCCTGTCCCTTCTGGGCACGTGGGGCGGCGACCAAGGGGAGAGCTGGAACGCTCAGACTTCGACGCTGCTGCAAGTGCTCGTGTCTATACAGTCGCTCATCCTCGTCCCGGAGCCTTTCTTCAACGAGGTGGGGTGGGCGAGGGGGTTTCTGTCAAGGTGTTACCTACTGAGCTATATGGGTAAAAGATCGATCGATTACCCAGCCCAAGGTAATCCTTATATCACTCTCCCCCCCTCTGAAGGGCGGGGTCTTTGGGGCGTCGGAACCGTATACGTCCGTACGCTGACCTACCCTCTTCGTTTCATTATCTGGAGATCCAGGGAGACGTGTGTGTGTGTTTTTTTGTTTTTTTTTGGGTGTGCACGCGCAAGCGTTTTCTGTAAAAGAAACGCTCGAAGTGAGGTTCGAACCCGTGACCTGGACGACGTCAAATGTGAAGGTGTTACCTACTGAGCTATAGGGGAAAATATCGATCAATTGCCCAGCCCGAGGTAATACCTATAACATTTCCTGTATAGTTGCTTGTATCATCCCCGCGATGAAAAGGCAAGGCCTGAAGCGTAGCGGGGAAGGGGGAGGATAGCCTGCTGTCACTGAACCCGGATCTGACTTACGATTATCAATATTAATAGAAAGGAGAGACAGAAATGAGGGGCGGATACAATAAATGAGATAAAGAGAACAGGGGAAAAACGCATCGCGGTTGGAGGGGGTTCTCGTTTTTTGCTTTTTTTTAGTCGAGCAGGGGAGTATGGGTTCGATGGGATTTCCGGTTTGTTGGTCTGTCTCATCGAGAAGGGGCGGAGAGGGTGTAGATAAGGCCTTGGTTAGCCTTTTGTCGGTGAGGTGAGGTGGAGTGGGGTTTCTAGTACATTACCGGTTGTTTTGTCCGTAATGGCGGGGGGGGGGGGGGGGGAGGGGGGTGAGATGGCGTTTCCCGTTTGGGTGTTCGACGCCCTGAGGTGGGGAAGAAGGGGGGGGGGGGTTGCGATCCTTTTTTCGTTGAGTTGGGGTGTGATAGGGTTTCCCTTTTTTTTGGCTCGTCGGGGTGGGGGAGGCCTTTTGTTCAGTTCGTTGGGATGGGGTTTCCCGTCTATTTGTTTTGTCTCGTCGAGGTAGGGGGAGGTGGGGTACTCGACATCATGCATGGTCGTAGTCGTATGACCGTAGACCCTCGCAAACCTACGTCGCCAGAACGGTCGGGTTTTCACCGACCAGGCAGATGACGCTAGCACCAAGCGCGAAGCGCCGTGAGGTACTAGGCGAGTCGCCCGGAGGGTGAGAGCTGCATCCTACTAGAAACCGCTTGTGAGGCGGACTTTCTTGCATATGGGTGACAGCGTTGATTTTTTTTTTTTTGTATTCCCCGTTGTGGCCACTTCCGGAGGTTAGTGGGGTTACTATGCAAGTGCTTCGTGGGTGCCATACCAGAAACACTGCGTGATGCGACAATTCCCCTTGTGCGGAGTAATGGTTCTCCACCCCGCACGAACGATCTATAACTCGATCGCCAGCTGTGACCGACCGCCAACCAAACAAGAACAAGAAACAGTGCCCTGGTTGTCTAGCTCACGTAGTCAGCGGCATGATTTGCAGTGTCGTTGCAAACCGACGCAGACCCAACGTACGAATAATCCGTAGGGGATTATCATGCAGGGCCGTAGTTGCATAACTAGCGAACCTCGCATCCCTACAATGCCGGGACGGGGCACGTCGGGTTTCATCGATCAGAGAGTGATTTAGTCGGGGGGTTTTTCAATCTCTTACCTGTTCCTCGATCGATTCATACGCTTTCTTCGATGATTTTATCGTTCACTTGGCTACGTTTTGTTGTTTTGTTTTGGCCACGCTACCTCGCTATTTTAGTCTGCGATAGCGCTGGTGGGCGTCGTCTGCCAGAGTGGTCGGGGTGTCCAAGCTGCCCAAGGCCATGGCCTTGTGGGGTCTGGACGGCAGTTGTATGTTGCGCACAGCCCTTGGCTTCCTTACACTTGGTAAACTCAACTGACTCACTATTGAAAGAAACAGAACGGACATCAGCCTCCTATATCTCGACCCCTTCTCTTTGCTGTTTTTTCCCACCCCATCCACCATATTTTGCATGACCACCACCATCAGCCCTCCCGTGTACTCAGATGTTTTGGTCCCCTATATAGCGGGCACTTCTTCCCCCCTACGAGGGCACGTGTTGCACCCTACTACTTTGGCCAGGATATAATCAACGTTTGATGCTCAAATTGGGCTCCAAATGGGCATTATATTTTCGTCCAATTCCGGTCAGAGTGGTGAAAAATATGTTCCTTGCTGTATTTTTCGGAATTGCTACAAGTTTCAATTCGGCTTATTGCTGTACGGTGTTCTAACCGGCATACCGCCCCCCCCTCCCCTCTTTCCGGCCGCTTTATGCGGGTTTCCAACATGCCGTGGGTGGCGTTTGCGTGACCTGTTTGGATTCGGATTGTATCATCTGGTCAGCCTGGGTACGAGCGGAAGCTGGGTGAGTCCTTCTGTTGCTCTCCTGCTTTTGTTCTGTTTTGACGTGTTGGTCTGTGCAAGTAACATTATGTCGAAACGTTGCTAATGTGGGACGAATGTCTGCACCGTTGTGCGTGTTGGTGTTGTTCTTGCTCGTTGTGGCATTGGTGTTGGTGTTGCTTGTGTTTTGCGTTGTTGGTGGTGTTGGTGTTGGTGATGATCTTGGTGCTTGACACCTACTTCACTAAGTTTATTGTTGGCCACGCAAGAAAAACGCCCGCTAGCTGGCTGCCGTGTACAGAAGGCTGGTATTGTTTGTTCCTGTATTATTATTATTGTTGTGAGTGCCTCAGCTATTTGTGAGTTGGACTGGATCGACTGGTGAAATGCTCAGCGTCACAAGCTCTGTGTTACGTCGATCGCGCCTGTTGTACACCCCTAGTGAAGGGTAACACCACGGCCGGTCAAGGTCAAGGCTTAGCTTTTCAGTGCTCGTGCCGTAGGCGACCCTTGCCTGAGAAATTGGGAGCGCCCTCGTTTGAGCTCGATTTCTGCGCGACGCGAAAATACCAGGTATTGATAGTTTTTTTTTTGTGAACTGAAAATTGTGCAGGGCGCACCCTGCCGCACACAACAGCATCGTAAGAAGAACTTGAACCTGAAGTAACAATAAATACAAGTAATTAGTTGTCAAGTGGCTTGCCACGGGCCGTCGCAGATCAGCGTTGATCACTCTGTACCTCTCCGGCCGGGAATATTACTCCCGTTTAGTCTTCTCATCAGGCTAGAAACGATACTTATATTTCCGTACAGAGTGGAATCACTCCGGACGGATATGTAGTAACCATGTAGCCCTCATTTCAATGCCTTGGGACTCACATTTCCCCGCTCCGTTGTGCTCCCCATGGAAATGCTATGCTATGTACTTACCTTCGAATCTTGCGGGTCAATTGTTCACCCCTCGCTCGAAGATGGGGCGGGCAGGGGGAAACCCCGGGGCCGACCTTCACCCAACCCCGTTCCAGCAAACGTACACACGCAAGTCAACGACCACTCCATCCGGCGTAAAACTCCTGTTATCTCTGTACTCCGAGTAGATGTTTGGTAGCAAGGCAAAACATCAACCGCACCCGGCTTATGCGGTAGTCTTACAGCGGAACGAACACGCTTTCGGGTTTGCTGCTATGCTGGAAGTGCGTTGACTCGAACAAGGCAGAACTTGAGCCGGCAGCTTTTTTTACGGTAGTCTTTTACTCCTTTTTTGGGACTTCAGTCCCGTTTCGGTGACAAACCACTCATACGCTGTTGTTTTGTTACCATAACGGCACTTCAGTTCCGTAAGGGTTGAAAACGGTACACCAGTGGAATAAGTTTGTGCGCCTGGCCCTTCCTGTGCCGAGCATCGAGCAAGGAAATACACAGCAGTCGCGGGACGACACACCACTGCATGACGTGTATGGCAATCCATCGATGCATGATCGTTGTTGCGCGGCAATACAACGATGACGACAGGTAGTGGTTGAATGCTTGACCCCTCTTAGGGCCGCAGCCCCGCTTTGGAGACGAACTGCTTGGAGCTTGAGTGGTTTTCCCCCTAAACGGGACTGCGGTTCTAAAGGAATTACTCCGAATACTATTGAGTAAAACGATATCGGGGACAGGTAGTGTTCAATGTTTACCGCAAAACTTTGTGGGAATACACGCGGCTTGCAGTTCGCAGTAGACCGCAGTATCGAGCTTTTTTTTTTTTTTTTTTTGTTATACAGCCTATTAACTGTTAACAAGCCAACCCTGTAGTTGTTTGTGTTGGGTGTCACCACCACCACGAGCCCTGCAAAAAAAAAAACTCGAAAGCAGGACAAACGGGATGAAAAGTGCCTTCGTTTTTCCTCGGTATTTATTCCACTTATTCGGTTTTTTGTTAGTTGGGTACATGAAAATCTCGTGCGTAATACTGTCAGATCATGGCGACGTTAATTGCACCTTAAGGTTAATAAGTCATTTACCTGACGTCTAGCCCGTGGTTCCAAACAGGTCGAGGAACGTCTCGACGGACGACTATAAACGAGTACCTGTCACGACGCAATCGCCAGAGCCAGTCCGCGATGGTGGAATGCTGGGTCTTGTTGTGGGCCGTTTAGAGGCTACATACAGGCTGCAGGCCGCAGTGCATGTTTTTTGTGTTCGTTTAACCCTTTTAGAACTCCAGTCCCGTTTTGGGGACAAACAACTCAAACTCCAAGTAATTTGTCCCCAATTGTCCCCGAAACGAGACTGCAGTGCTAAAAGGGTTAAGGCTTTCTCGCAGGGGGGATGGCAAATACCGAAACAATACCGTAGAAATGTATCGGTCGGTATCGGTAAAATGCCCGATGTGTTGTGAGTTGTGGTCCGTTCCGACTCGCTCCTAGGCCGCAGGTATTGTTGTATGCCGTATGGGGGCACTCTTGCAGAGGGATGACGAAAACCGGAATCCGGTATTTCCGGTATTGTCGGTAAATTCGGTATCGGTCTAATACCGAAGACGAACCCGTTTTTTTTCAGTTTCGATATGCAATACCGAAACCGGATATTTCCGGTATTTTCGGTTTCGTTCGGTATCGGCATCCATCACTGCTGCTGAGTACTGTTTGGTGGGAAGTTAAAGTGCAGACGCACGCCTTGAGATTTGCCCTCGGTGAAGATTTCTCCCGCGGCGGCAGCCACGCCATCGAATTGAGGCTGCGGTTTGACGCTGCAACGCCCGCGCCCATAGTTGTCGTATTTTGGGAAGCACATGGTGTTGACACCGGCGCCATGCAGTGGTTCTAGAAGCTGGTGTCAGTTTGGTGAAAGTTTCATGGGCAGTGTGACGATGGGGTGTTTTTTTCCCCCTCGTTCCCTCACTTTCCAGCGCCATCCCAAGTGTGCAACTCCTAGGACGCTGACTCCCGAGAAAAACCTGGCGGGTGTGTTGATTGAGGACCTTGCATGGTCTAGCTTGGCGGCACTTGACGATCGCGCCGACTTTTTCAGCTTCCCGCGAATCCCATGTGCATAAGAAATTACCCGGAGCGCTCAAAGACCATATGCTGTGCGTGCAATGATGTGCTCGTACTCTTGAGTACCATGTACCAAAGTGTCGTGTGGATATTTTAACCTTGTTTGGTAGATCTGTTAAGTTGTTTGTAATGTATTGTTATTTCAGCAGTACAAAGAGCGGGACGATTTTGTCGGCGGCTTATACGAGCCGTAAGTACAGACAAGGACCCCTGCCACAACGGCGATGCTGGACTGTGAAATACCGAATGCGCCCGAGTGTGATTATGCCAGGTCTGCGCAAGGAAATATGCAGCAAATCTCTCGGCAAAAAGCGCCTTAAGGGGGGCAACACACAACCAAAGTGGAGGCTCTGGGGAAATCTTGTCTCGATCTTTCCATAGACGCCGTCGCTCGACGGTTTCACTGCCCCCGTCGTCGAGGAAAAAGCCTTCCAAATTCGTCCGAGGGGGCGTTATCTTATCAACACGTGTGATACGGTGAAACTGTGTGATATTTGTTGCAATGTAACAAAATTTCATGCTTGTTCAAGGTTTATATTGCGGGGGACCATGGTTTTATAGGACCTATGGTATACACAAAAACCTGTATATTTACCTATTTTTACTCACAATATTTGGTCCTGTTTACTATGGTCCCCCGTAATAGCAATAAGACGAGAACGCCCTTGCTTACTGTAGTGCTTGGTCTGTAGAAAACATAACGATATTTTTGGGCGGTGCTGAACTGTGGAATACCGGGTGGCTTCCTTGCCCAAACAAAATTGCATGTACCGGATACGGAGCAAGGGGGGACGCAATCGTGGGACGATATCGTGTGATATCTTTAGTAATATAACGATAACGCTAAATGGTTGCACAGTAGCAATGAAACGATGATGCGTACCTTGTGTACACCTACACACCAGCAGTATTGTTTAACGTTCACAGCAGTTACTCGATACCAGATATTTGCTTTTTTTATTACTGTGCTGCTCACGCATAAATCGTCACCGTCTGGCAATGTTGAACAGTTGAATGACTCTTTCGCCTCCGCCTTGCTGCGCCAGGTACGGAGCAAGGGAAGACGCAGTCGTGGGTGTACAACGCCAAACAGAGGGAGGGAACCGTTAATTATGCGATGCTGGAGATGCTTCAGCGCCCCCCGCCGGGGTTCGAGGACGTCGTAAAGAGACACTTTTACCTTCGCCGAAGGTGTGCGTGTTGTTGCTATCGTGTTTGTTGTTTGTGTTGGTGTTGGTGTTGGTGTTGGTGTTGTTGTTGGTGGTGTTGTTGATGTTGGCGTTAATGGTGTTGGTGTTGGTGTTGGTGTTGCTGTTGGTGTTGGTATAAGGGTTGGCGTTAGTGTTGGTGTTGGTGCAGGTGTTGGTGTCGGTGTTGTTGGTGTCGGCGATGTTGGAAACGATACATGTCGTTGTTGGTGCAGGCATTAGTGTTGGTGATGGTGTTGTTGTTGGTGCTGGTATTCCTGTGGTTGCGGGTGGTGGTGCTGTTGGTGTTGTTGGTGTTGGTGATGGTGGTATTGATATAGTTGTTGGTGTTGGTATTGCTGTTGTTGGTGGTGTTGGTGATAGTGTTGTTGTTGGGGGTGTTGGTGTAAGGGGTGTTAGTGGTGTTGGTGGTGGTAGTAATGGTGGTGGTGGTGTTGTTCTTCGTGTTGGGGATGTTGTAGATGGTGTTGGTGTTGGTGTTCGGGGTGTTTGTGTTGGTGTTGGAGGTGGTGGGGTAGGTGATGGTGTTGGTGTTGCTGGTGTTGTTGGCGGTTTTGATGTTGATGTCGTTGTTGCTGGTCGTGTTTCTGATCCGCCCTCCGGCATATTGATGGAGAATGAGGGAAATATCCATCGCACATGTAGACAGCCAAGGGGATCGACAAGAGAGGCAGAGTCGCGACATGAAAGTAGCATGATAGTACGACCATAGGCATGAGCTTGGTTAAAGTAATCCCCGCGTCTCTCAGTACCACGGTACACATAAAGGATCATATCAGCATTCCACACGGCTTGTACCGTACCGGTAATATGCAGTAGCTCTTACCTATCCCAATCAGTAGTCTGGACAGAAACCGTAGTCTGAGCCTAATTGCAACGGGAGTACAATCCTTAAGGCCTGAATTGGTTGAAGGGACGAAAGGAACTAGCGAGATCTACGAATTGATTGGAGGGAGGGAGGGAGGGAGGGAGGGAGGGAGGGAGTAGGAGCATCTTGCACGATCGGAGCCTTGGACGCAAGGAGCACCCCATCCTATGCGACGTAGCAGCAGCGGTAGCAGCGACAATAGTAGCAGCATTGGCAGTAGCTGCAGCAACCATACCAGCATTCAGCGAGTAGCAGTAGCAAAAGCAGTAGCAAAAGCAGTAGCAGTAGTAGCAGCAGCAGCAGCAGCAACAGCAACAGCAGTAGTAGCAGCACTCAGGGACAACAGGGATCGAAACCGCGTGATTAGGGCTTCATAGGCCGTGCCCGGGCTTGTTATCAGATGGTTGGACTGCAGTATACATCCATGAGTTCCAAAGGCACGTGCAGTTTAGAGCAGTACTTTTTGGCCAAAATGTTCCCGAGTGACCCAAGTTCCTTAACCCAATATCATTGGAATACCATCGCTATTATTAGTACGGTAGTGTTGCACAATACTGTTCGTGTTATACCTAGAGTACGATATTGTTCGTCAGTTTTTGCACTTTCAGGTTTTTATCAAAATCTGTTTTCGGGCTGGGTACAGAGCTCCTTAAGGTTGAGTGGGGAGCCTAAAACAAAATAGGTTCTGCTTCTACCGTAGCACGCGTCTCAGGTTCTGCCTTTCCCGTAGCACGCGTCTTAACCCCTATAACCCTAATCCCGACCTTGCTACATACTTCGAAGTAATTTTGTTGGATTTGTTTTCGGAATTTTGCTCGGAATGAAGATTTGATAAGGAGTTTGCGTGGATTTGTCATCTATTTTGTCCAAGCTTGAAATCATAAACACCACCTCGTACGTACCAGTGCAACGAGTTCATAAGGATTCATTGTGGGCTGCTTATCCATTTTATCCAAGTTTGGGTCTAATCGTTGAAGCTGCCGACTGCGACCGCAGGTACCTGGAGCGATTAGTCGGGCGCTATTTGAAGGAAGCGAAATCACGTCCTGGCCGGGCGCAGCATTTGGCCAGGATGCAGGGGCTCGTCGCTCAGGTAAGGGACCTCGATGGTGGGGGGATAGAGGGGGGTCATAACTGCCATTTTTGGATTTTTTGTTGTCTCAATCGTCATTTTTTGTCATTCTGTAACCTGTGATTTTGTCGTTTCCATCATTTTTGGCTTTTTAGCCTTTTTTCATGGTTTTTCTTGTATTTCAGTCCTTCGTTTTTTCTTCTTGTTCTGTTTACTTTTTTTTTTTCAGTTTTGGATAGTCTTGCCATCTACGTCACGTTCTTCATGTTGGCCGTTTTTGTTGCTTGTCTTTGGCTGTAATGTAACCTCGTTTACTTGCATTTGCGCCTATAGATGGGACAGGCAGCAATGTTTCGTGCGTTTCGTGACGGAGTAGGGGAGGAGGGCCCAGGCGCAAGCGGAAGAGGGTGGAGATGGCGGGGGGCGGGTAGATTCATGAAGCTCGGACGCGTTTCGTTCACTCTCTCGTATGTAGCTGGTTTCCGTTTTTTCTTTTTTCTTTTTTTTTTTTTTTTTTTTTTTCTCCACTTTGCGGATACGAATAACTATGAACTAGTTTCATCACGCTGCAGTGTTCGTAGCGCTTGCTTGGCTCAGTTAGCGTGTTTCCCTGCTACTTGTTTTTATATCGACAATGGCGATGCCGATGCGGATGTGGACGTCGAGGTGGATGGCCGTGTAGATGCTTGAGACGTCCGCCCTTGCGTTTCCCCCCACTATCTACCCGGCATCTGATTGATCAGCCCCTCCCTCCGTCCCTCCGTTACTCCCTACCGGCACCCGCCCCTCGGCTTCCTCGGCTTCCTTGCGCCTTTATGTGTGTGTGTTTTTTTTTATTAAATAATTTTCACGCTGGGCTCGCCGCTGGGTCTTCTCCAAAACCTTAAAACCCCGATTTTTTTCTATGTGCTCTTTTGCTTTGCTCTTTTATCTTGCCTTCATCGTTTGTATGGTGTATGGTCTGGACGGCGGGTCGTTTATTTCGAAACCTTGACGCCCATTTGCTTTCTGACAGTTCCAGGAAAAGCTGGCGGCGCTCGACCCTCCGGATCCCTAACAAGAATAGGCGTATTGTTTTGGTGGGACACTGGTGTGGCGGTGAACGCGACGGGGTGCGAGGGGGGTGGGCGGTCCTTGATAGCAACAAGGCGGGCTGGTGGGCGGCATGTTTTTCACAAGAAAAAACAAAGAACTTATGTTTCTGCATGTTGGCGGCGAGGGTTTACTTGCACGTTTACCGCTGGAAACCCTCGGCAGGGGTGTTTTTTTCTTGTTGTGTCCGCTATTTTGTGTATTATGATGTAGTTCGTTGTATATGTTTACGTGTGTTTATTTGTTAGTTTCGTGGCCGATTGCCCGGGGAGTGAATGGCTCGGGAGTTGATGTGTAAGCTGATTGCGTTTGGAGGCACGACATGTATCGTACCATTAACCGATTTTCGTCTTTTCGCAAAATCTTCAGTAAGGTATGTGTTAGCATTTGTCGCTGCTTTGTCTTGCGGGGATTGATCGGAACCGAATTTTAGAGACTCTGCAAGAACGTGTCGAGGAGTTTTGCTAGGTTTCCCCCAAGGGATATGGGTCGTTCTTGGAGCTGTCTTTGGCAGAATCTACAAGAATATGCCGAACATTCTCGGCGCGTTTTCCGCGGGGATGGACCGTAGTCGTTGGCGTAACCTGCCATAATATTCTGGGATTTTCCGCTGCGTTTTACCCACCTGTCGAACATTTTCTTGCGCACGTACGGAGTGACGCTCCCTCTTCACCTTGTAAAAAATTGTTTTGTTTGGTTGTTTTGCGGGGTGCCGAGAAAATCGAGTTGCTACATACAGTATAGAAACCGTCGACATTCTACCTACTGAGGAAATGATTCGATTCGGCTGAATTCGGTTCCATCCGGTTCGATTGTTGTTATGTTATATATTATTCTTGGTTTTATTGGGTTCGGTTCGGTTCGTTCTGTTCTATTCGGTTCAGTTCTGTTCTGTTCGGTTCTGTTCGGTTCTGTTCGGTTCTGTTCGGTTCGGTTCGGTTCGGTTCGGTTCGGTTCGGTTCGGTTCGGCTCGGCTCGGCTCGATCGTTTTGTCGTTTACCTGGTGATGAGGAAGCCGTTTTTCGCGTCTTTTTTCATTTTTATTTTTTTCGATTCGAGCCGATGTGGTTCCGTTCCGCCGTTCTGTCCTATACAGGCGTTGAGGTAGTCATCCGACTTTATGGGTTCCATTGTATTCTATTCGATCTTTCGGTCGTATTATGTGCTGCTTCTGTTGGTGTTGCTGTTGATTCTGGTGCTGCTGCTGCGTTTGCTTTTGTGCGCGGTGTGTCCTAAACTTGCGAGCGATTCACTCCCATGGGATTCGATCAGGGTCGATTCGGTTCGATTCGATCGTTTTTTGTGGTATAATGGGGAAACCATTGGACTGTAATCTCCTCTATTAATAGACTTTTCACCTCGATTCCGTTCGATGTGGTCGACGGTGGTTCTGTTGGTGGTGGTGCTGCTGCTTTTTTATTTTGTGCCGCCGGATGTTCCGGCCTTGCTTACCGTGAAAATTGTTTTTTTCCTGGCCAGTTCTAATGCAAGATGTTGCCGCTGTTTCGACGAACAACATACCATTGCAAGTAGATAAAAGATACATACACATAGAGACGCAGAAATAAAAGGGGTAACGTGGCGTCATGGGCCATCCTGGCAAATCCGTGGGTTCGCTACTGATGTGTAGGCATGCATGTTCGGATTCGAACCGGAACATGAAACCGACATGAAGTTCTGGGGACTTTTCCAACTACGATACTCATATGTATATTGTTGTAGGATCGCTCAGTTTCTACTTGTTTTTGTGTCAGTCTACTGAGCCGGGGCGTCAATCACATTAGGTGGCCGTCGCATTGTGCCCCATGGCTTGATAGGATAAGATTCGTTCCGTTGGATATGCAATGTGGGATCTCACACGGGTTCATACATATCCCACGGGAAATCCTGATGTGAGACATCCAATGGGAAGGCGCATGAGATCGTATGAACCTTCCCGTGGGCCTTCCCTTGGGAGTTCCCTCACGAAATATTCGGTGCATCCCCCGCGAAGTCCCATCAGACGTCCGATGGGAAATCGCATTGGAAGTCGTGGGGAATATTATGCATCCCGTAAGAAGTCCCACGGGAAGTAGAAGTTCCAACAGGAAGTCATGAGCAGTATGATGGATCACATGCGCTTTACGAGGGCAAGCCGAAGTTTCATGGGACGTCCCGCGAGAACTAAGACAGTAAAAAAACGCGATGCGTCCCTTGAGTACCATGAGAAGACGATGCTTCCCATATAGGAATAGTAGTGCTTCCCCATGGATGGGTCGTCCCATGAAACATGGTGCCTGAGGCCGTGCGCTGGGGGGCTAAACACCAGGCAGGACCCAATCGTCCGAGCCAACGCTGACTGCCTTTGGTCTGGCGGCGAAGCGATGTGCCGAGTGTACACCAGGCTAGACTGCGTTCCAGGGCGGCGTGTCAACCTACAGTAGACCGCATTGCGGGAGGGAGCCTACTAGAGTGTTACCCCCACCGCGGCCTGCTCAGACAGGTCCAAACGACGATGATGTGCGGGCGGGTGTTGTTCGCTGTGCTTGCTGTCATCCACGTGTGTGTGTTCATCTCTGGAATTGTTGACATTTTTCGGGATCATCACATCCTGCGACTCGAATCAGAACCCTGAGTACCGAACGTGTACATCGCCCCAAAAAGAACGTTGAGGGGCGACACATCATCAGGCTAGAATGGACTCGAGGGTGGCGTTATGCCAACCTACCCTAGGTACAGGGTATCCGAGGAGCCTGCTGCCTCTAATGCTCAGGCCGTATTGACGACCATGTGAGGGTGTTGTTTTTCACTGTTTTTGCTATCCAACGTGCTCTTCGCTCGGAATTTCAACATTCGCTAACCTTTAAACCGTAACCCCAACCCCTAAAGCATCTCCGAGAGGCGAACGGGCATTCCCCAAAGCAGCAGTAGTAGGTTTATTGTAATTGCCCTTGATAAAATGCATTCGAGCGCTGTTCCCAGTTTGCTTGTCTTTCTTTTTTATGACGTCATAGTTGGACTTCGTGAGAGTGACGAAAGGAGATCAGTCGGCACCGGCACTGGCGGCACCCCAACAGGCGGGTTTAGGCTCAGAATTAACGTTTGCGTGCTGGCTATCTGGACTACTCGTGGTCATACTGGGCGGGGATAAGGGATATTCGTCGTGACTCGTAGACGGCATTCGACACCCTAGAAAAAATTCTACCTCGTGTTGTCGGTAATAATAGTGATGCACCAGACTCTTTCACAGCCTACTCTTACTATTAATAGAAGAGTGGGAAAGACGAACGACAGATATACGGCGTCGGCAGCGGTCAAGCTCCCAATGCTTGACGCTACTACTGCGTTGGCGGTTTTTGTGCTGTCATGGAAGGATGTATGTGTTGTTATCGTTTTCACCCTCGTCCTATAGAGCGCTAACGACAGATGTCCCGCCAGCAGGGCCGGAACAGGCGACAGGTGCTGCCAGACGGCAGACC
The DNA here is from genome assembly GCA_031213475.1 of Nereocystis luetkeana. NCBI lineage: Eukaryota > Phaeophyceae > Laminariales > Laminariaceae > Nereocystis > Nereocystis luetkeana. The sequence continues at coordinate 8,965,627 of JARUPZ010000021.1, forward strand.
CCGGGCACACAACAAACAAACCAGGGACGACCGCGGGGACACAGGGAAAACAAACTTTGGTTTCAAATTTAGTGCCCCCAGCCGCAGCGCACAACGGTACGAGCCACGCACCAGTTTTTTCCTGGTATTGTTTTTCACGAGGCAGAATAGTATCTACCGGTACTCGTCACTGGTCTTCGTAGTTTAACGAGTTGTATACCCTTCATGGGGAATAACCTACGCAATTATCAGGGACGTGGTATCATAACTGTGCTGCACCTTTTTGTGTCAGACAGTCCAGGAAGAGATGGCGATCGTTGATATTCGTGTGGTAGTAAGGTTCGATTGCTCCTTTTTTCACTGCATATCCGCGAGTCTTCACTCTGACAGCACTCCAGATAGCAGGCAGGTGTGTTCCTCTTTCGTTTTCACGACTACCGTGCGTTTCGTACGGTGCAGGCAGCACTTCAGACAGCATCCGCTGTAGTCAGCAGCCACGAGTTGGTTAGTGGTGGGAACGGGGGTACTCTTCTATGTTATAGTTGAGAGGATATACCCGCGGCCATGTTAGTTCAGTTTTGCACATTGGTTTTATCTTGTGTGCGCTTTCTCCGTCTCGTGTATTTTGAGGCAGCCGAATTTTCGTTTTTTTTTGTTTCTCGGATCTTCCTAGGGCTCCAGCACCTTTGTGTGGCCACGGACTCCTTCGTCAGAGAGTTAATGTGAGAACAACAACAACAAACAACTACATCATTGGGATCGATTTCATTGTAATCGGTTTCTTCGTAGTGCTAAAAACGTTGCTCACTGCCCTGCACTGCCTTGAATTATGTTGAAAGCCCGGTAATTACCTGGGTTCAGGCACTGGGATCGTATTTATTTGTAGTACTTGGAAGGCGTATCTTAAGTGGAACACCAGAGGGGGGTTTCCAAAGACACACGAACCCAGTCACCTGTGTTGCACTGCCCACAAAACACAAAAAAGTCCCGACAACAAAGCAAATGGAAGCACGTCTGCCGCCTTTTTTCCTGAGAAAATTTATTTCGTTTTTCTGTCTAGCTCCGAATGTTTCCATCGAGCCAAAAATTGGCAGACCGGATATGAGCTCGTTGGTGCACTCTCGTGAGTGTGCCAAAGCCACAGCACTTTTCGTAGCCAAGTATTTGTTTCTGCTGTAGAACGAGAAGAAAGAACGTACTCGTTACGACTTCGTTACGACTTCTGGGTTCCTCCAGATCTCGTTCTGCAGCAGAAAAAAATACTTGGCTACCTGGTACAGCAGTACAAGAAACCGAAAATTCAAGCGCCTGGAACCACATTTTCAACCTTCAGCGACGAGGTCCGCCCCGAAGGAGGACACGACAAAAACTGTCGCTTTGGCACACTCACGGGAGTGCACCAAGGAGCTCATAATTTCCAGTCTGCCAAATTTGGCTCGATGGAAACATTCAGAGCTAGACAGAAAAACGAAATGTCCTCAGGAACAAAAAAACGGCAGACGTGCTTCCATTTGCTTTGTTGTCGGGACTTTTGGCAATATCAGTTTTTTTGGCGGTGCAGTCTCCACCGTGCATGAAAGGAATAAAGCTGCTCTTCTTCTATACCTAAGCAAACAACACACGTGAGTACCAACGAGTACCGACTTAATAGGCAAATAACCTGTCCAGGGATACAAAGTGTCCCGCCCGCTGATCTTAACAAGTGGCGTCGTCGGCACAATTTCTTCCCGCCCCTCAAGGCTAAGTCTTCCGTTCATTTTTTTTCAACGTACTGCGCCGGCTTCGTTGCTTCACCGTTCAGAGGTGTGACAGTGGGTTTCCATGAATTTCCCATAATTCTGCATAATATACGGCTCATCAGAGTAGGCTAGTGTTATGAGACTGCCTTCAATGAGGTTGGAAGTCCGGTAAATACCTGGGTTCAGGCACTGGGATCGTATTTGTAGTACGTGGAAGGCGTATAGTAGGTGGAAAACCAGGGGTTTTCCTGAGACACACGACGAGCTGTGAAATTTAATAACACTGCTCCACCATGCACGAAAGGAATAAAGCTGCTCTTCTTCCATCCCTCAGCAAACAACACGCGTGAGTACCAACGAGTACCGACTTAATAGGCAAACCTGTTCAGGGATACAGAGTGTCCCGCCTGCTGGTCTTGAACACAGGGTGGACTAGACGACAATACTTCCAGGCTCGATCTCCAATTTAGTTCGGCCACGAGAGCTGGACCCCAAAGCTCGCCCTGCACACTATGCCGAGTAGATGGAAACAAAACCTAAACCTGAACGCGAGGGCCACTGCAACATCCTGTCTTGTTGATCGGTTCGACTCATTTTCTCCAGCGGGATTTCTTGATAGTCCTGCAACAACAGTATTTCCGAGTATTTCCTACAGCGGGGTTTCTTCATATATATTATTGCGCTTGTTCGCACGACGGTTCATAATTATATACAGCTGACGTGCATTTTCTAGTTTTTTTATGACAAAATAAGCAGCAGGCAAGTAATTTTGAAATAGACAGAAGATGTCTGTGCTACACGACAGAGGATCACGACATAAAGACGACGTACTTCTAGTCTTGAAGTTGATACTGCGATCAGAGAGCTGACGCTCTGCCATCACTTGTAGCGAGCCCGAAGGTTAGTGTGTGCTTGTGGTGTTGGTACAGGGGTATAGTATCTACACTCGCTCCTGTTCGCATGCTCTTGTGCACTTATCTTGTTGTTGGTACCACAGCAGTATGGTATCTGTAGTCGCTCCTTCCTCCTGCTCAGTCATCCTGAAGGCATGCTCTTCTTGTGCACCTCCTGAAGCTCGACCATCGCTCGTCGCGCGCTCGCATGCTCTCGTGTACTTACTTGTGGTTTTGGCACAACAGTACGGTATCTATACTCGCTCCTGCACGCATGCTCTCGTGTACTTGTGGTGTTGGAACGGCGGTATGATGGTATCTATACTCGCTCCTACGCTGTCACCCTGAAGGCGTGCTCGTTTGCACTTACTATTAATAGGTGTGGTGTTTATTGGTACAGCAGTATGATGGTATCAATACTACTCGCTCAGTCCTCGTATGGTCAAGCCCCTGAGGTGGTTGGTGGTGTTGGTACAGGGTGGGTGTGGTGAGGATGGCACGTGGTACGGTACGGTGTGGCATGGTTATTAGAGATGATACTTGTCAGAAACCATCATATTCGTTACTCGATTACACTTACGTCATCTGGTATACATTTACGCATTCTATGTACAACAGACAGGTTTCCAGTCTGAGTTATAGTAGGATAGCAGCAGCTGTCTTTTTACACATATATTTACTGCTGTGCACCCGTACGCACAGAATATAGTCCCAATGACGAGTAGTGCCATGGATCTACTGTTGTTGTGGTACGTACGTACATGATCTACGGTAGACAGCACATTTAGTACGTGCTATCATTGGTAAATAATGGAAAGGATATCTTCAGTATCCCTCCGAGACCGGTAGCATAGTTTTACTGTAGTTCTGGTTGGAGAAACAACATAGGCTACACTGGGGTCATGGATATGTACCCCAAGATATATTGTTCTTTACAGTAAATCTGGGGGTTCTCTTCGTTGTTTTATTTTGGACGGAATACGAGGGTATTCCCTCATTTTGTTTTTGTTTGACCGAACTGCAAGGGTCGTCCTTTGTTGCGAGCTGCGAGCGCACACGCGCACCGCCCTCCCCTTTGAGCTCACTCTACTTTTGCTCACCATCATCAGCTTCCTGCTGAGCAATCAATCAACAATGTGGCTTGGGGTCACCACACCATCTTCTTCTCTTCTATGTTGAAGCTTCACGTACAAGTCACCTGACAGTGACTACGTGTTTGCCTCGAACATTTTGACTGTGTATTGCCGGCCATCGGCAATCGAGTCTAGGCGTACACACCAGCTACGAGCTGATACACACGCCAATCGCCATACCTAGTAGGTTATGCGCCATAAACCCTTAATAATGGTGTGGTGTGTGGTGCGGTATGTGATATCGTATGTTGGTATGTTATGATGGTACGGGTTTAGGTACTATATGGAAAAATCACGGTATGCGATATCGTGTGTTGGTGCTATGGTATGATGGCACGGTGTGCTAGATGTATTTGATGGCTAACTATTGCCTGGTGATATGGTATTTTCCAGTATACAATTTCTGTAAGATTGGAACACGTCGTATGAATGACATCTATAGCGACGTAATATCGATCATTGAAACAAGTAAAAAAATGTAAGGGATGCGCATAGACAGACGGACAGCCAGCCAGACAGACAGACAGACAGACAGAGAGAGAGAGAGAGAGACAGACAGACAGACAGACAGACAGACAGACAGACAGACAGACAGACAGACAGACAGACAGACAGACAGACAGACAGACAGACAGACAGACAGACAGACAGACAGAGAGAGACAGACTGACAGACAGACAGACAGACAGACAGACAGACAGACAGACAGACAGACAGACAGACAGACAGACAGACAGACAGACAGACAGGAAGACAGAGAGAGACAGACTGACAGACTGACAGACAGATAGACAGACAGGCAGACAGACAGGCAGACAGACAGACAGACAGACAGACAGACAGGCAGACAGACAGACAGACAGACAGACAGACAGATAGACAGACAGACAGACAGACAGACAGACAGACAGACAGACAGACAGACAGACAGACAGACAGACAGACAGATAGACAGACGGACAAAAATCTCGAGAAAGCGGTGTACTTCGTTTACCGAGGAGCGACATAAGCTAATGCTAGTCGAGCAATGCACCATTTGAATGATGTACCTGAGAGTGAAGCACGAAGAAAATGAAAAAAAATAATATTACCGTACCCACTGCGAAGGCGCGGGGTGCTTTGAAGACACGAAACACAAACGAGGGGGTAACGCAACGGAACATGTACTGGCGCGACGGAGCTCATTCGGACAGTAAGAGCAGTATCGGAATAAAGGAAATCACGCCATGAGAGAGCCCAAGAGAGTCAAGACCCGATCCCATGAAAAGAGGGCGGAAAATACGCGTGCGAGGTTCGTCCACACTGAGCGCGGTGAAGCACCAAACATATAAATAGCAGACATCGTCACGGCCTATGCAAAATCGCGCGGGAGGGGGCGGAATGCAAACTGTCGCTGAATTACGAAGTTTATCACCTCGGCCTGTTTGGGGTTATTAAGAAGGCGGAGGGGAAACGCTTTAAAGGAGATTGTGATGAGACCTAAGCCTAAAGAAACCTGTATGATGCGGTCCCGGGAAAAAATCAGAGCAAGGCCAAGGGATGGGATGCAAGAAAAACAAAACAAAACTGGTACGACCGATCACGCTGGTCCTGACGATTTGCAACACAGGTCGCAAGAAGGAAAAACTAAGCGAACGAACGTTTCCGCCGCTCTCGAAAAGAGGGCTATTTTATCGTAGATGCAGAACGCAAGAGAAGCGTGCCCGAATGGCAAGGAGGCGGGCGCTGGTACAACCGTAAGCTCAATCGGCGCAAGAACTCAGAAGCCGGTTGCCGCGAAGGCATGGAAACGACTGTAGACTTCGTGGAAAGTCAAACAAACAGTACTTCTACAGCACAACAAATCAAAGAAACCTCAAAAATAGTGACACGATACTAACCCACGGGGGCGTGTTCAAGACGGCAGAGCCAGCTACTTCAGCTCCGCCGGACTCGTCGACGTTGCGCACAAAACCACGCATTAAATAGCTTCCTTGGTGTACATGCAGAAATCACGACCTGTGAACGGCTCCAAGAGCCGAAGTATGCCGATCGGAAGATAGCGCGAGCTTGGCTGGTCCAAGAAGCCAATCATGTACTGTCCAGGAGTTGAAGTATGCGCGGAAATGTTTCCGAGCCACCATAGATGGTCTTGGCCCTTGTACCAGGAATGGGCGCCGATAGGCAGGATGGTGCTGCTGAACCGGTGAGTCCACGTTTGCTGGTCGATGCAGCTGTATCGAGGAGGCAGAAAACGGGCGCCCTTGTCGCGGGCGAGCTCGCGTCGAGCGGCACCCACGTGTATACGGGGGTACGCTCTGTTCGCCTGGTTGCAGTTGCAGGGGCGTGCCGACTCAGTTGCTGACGATGTGTTGGCGAGAGGGGAAGACGTCCGATTCACGTTCCCAAGGTGTCCGGAAGAGGCCTTTCGAGTGTTTTTTATCGAGAACGGTGATGACTCCGCCCCGGCCTCGTAAGGACCGATGTCTGGAAATGTGGTTGACCTCGAAACGCTCAACGGCCACGAAACCGTCGTCGGCGGTGACGTGGAGGGGAGGGGGGGTGTACTCGATAGGAGAGATGTACTCGATCTCATACATGGCTGTAGTCGTATGACCATAGACCCTCGCATCCCTACACTGCCGGGACGGAGCGTGTCGAGTTTTCACCGACCAAGCAGCCATTGCTTGCACCAAGCGCGAAGCGCCGTGAGGTGTCTAGCGAGTCGCATGAAGCGTGAGCTGCATCCTACCAGAAACCGCTTGTGAGGCGGACTTGCATATGGATGACAGCTCCAATGAATTAATTTAATTTACGGGGTAGGCACAACCAGAGACAGCAATGGAAATACTATGTACCTGCCTCTTGGATGCCTTACCTTGAACACTACGTGATGCGATCAATTCCCTTGTGCGGAGTAAATGTTATTTACCTCGCACAAATGATCTAACTCGACAACCAGCTTTGGGCGACCGCCAAAAACAAAAACGGTACCCTGGTTGACTCGCTCCCGTAGTGAGCGGCATATTTCACAGTGTCGTTGCCAACCGACGCCAACCCAATTTATATCAAATAGGGGGGGGGGCGTGGATGGGGGGGGGGGGGTTGGGGGTGTGGTTGTTGAGAACGTGTTGCGTGAGTCCAACGGGAAGGTATCGGGAGAGGTCAGTTGTGTCGCGTGTATTGGTGTACGGTTCGCAGCGGGCTAACGACACACGACAGTGGGAGTTAGTGCCTGACATGTCGTTAGGGAGGTCCGAGTGACCCAACTTGGCGGCTGGTAAACGGTCGTCCGGTGTGGAGTCGGAGGGCGCGCGGCCGTCCAGTTGCGCAATAGCTTCGCCGTGAGAACCTTGGCGTCTGTGTCAGATTTGTCACCCTGGTGAATTATGGCAGCGGTGTTGTAAATCCCTACCCAGTCACCGATGGTGTAGATAGGGCGTTGCTTGAATGCGTCTGAGGGCGCTGAGTTACGGCGCTCCACGCGAGAGACCGTGATATTGTCTTGTTCGCGCACCAGCGCATACGCACGCCGTTGGCACTAGGCAGCGAAGTAGAAGTGTTCCAGTTGGTTGCGGACGAGGCTTTTGTGGTCTCGGGCGTAGTGTTGTTCGAATTTTCTGTGGGAAAGACGAGGGAGGCGGTTCATGTGCACCTCATTGGGGAGGGGTTTTACGATAGAGGTTCACCCTAAATTTTCTGAGGCTCCTCACCTAAGGAGCTCCATATCTCACCCGCTAACTGTCTTCAGCAAAAATCAAATCGAATCCCGAAGAATGCTCCCATAGCCCAAGTATACAAAAGCGTCTTTTTTCGAAACAGGATTGACACTCCGGCGATTGTGGGTTAAAGAGCCCCGTGATCCAGAAAACATTGTAACGAAGACGTGCTACCTCTATCGTAGAACGTGTTTAGGAGCCAACCCGGTGGCGGCGCTGGCGGAATTGTTGCGAGCAAATTCCACGTGAGGTAAACGGATGCCCCACTCGTCCTGTCTTCCGTTGCAGACCATCGCTAGTATCTGAGCCATGATGTGATTGACACGTTAGACCCCGCCGTTGTCGTTGGGGACACGGGCGCTCGTGGCGATTTTTCGCACTCCCAGAAGTTTGTACACGGCATGTGGCAGCTTGGGGGGCAAGTGCAGTCCATTATCGGAGAGGAGGCTGACCGGACACACCCAAAGAGACGTATGTACTCATTGACTAAGATGTCGGCGGCGCCTTCATTCCCCAGCCGAGACGGCGTACATGTCTGGGCGCCAACCGAACCTATCCGTGAAGAGAAGATAACAATGTAGCAGTTGCCCAGAGGTGTGACGGGAAGGGGGCCGGAGTAGTCGACGCTCACCGCGACATCAGGGCCGGACGGCAAGGGGAAGGAGAAAATGGGACAACGTATCGTCTGTCTGAAAGACGTTCGCGCCTGGTGTTGGAGGCAACGACGAAGCCACCACCACGTGCAGATGTCCACGCCAATTCACCAATAATCGCGTTCGCGCATCGCGAGTATTTAGGCGACACCGATATGGCAGGAGGCGTTAACACGGCAGGCTTGCATAAGCTACGGACGCACAAGCAGCGGGGTGTAGATTCGTATAGGTTCGTCGTCGAAGAGGCGGGCGGCACGCCCGCCAGGCTCGTCGGAACAAGCCAGAGCGGGGGGCGTTATCTTTCGCGCGAGCAGGAGGATGTTGTCGTCGTCCGTGTAAAGGCGTCCTTCATTGGGTAAATAGCGCGCTTCGGACAACGGGGGGCGTGTGCAAGACTCTAGTTGAAGGAGGGAATCGTTGGGGAGGACCAAAGGAATGCCAAGAAGAAGATTCCGAATGGCGGCGTCACAGACCGACCCAGAGCGTTCTTCACGCGCCCAATCGGAGTGCGTGTATCGCTCGGCAGATTCGATGAACTCAACTGCTGCAGTTGACTGCATGTCGGAGAGAGCGGCTGGGGTGCTGGCACGCCGAGGGGCATCTGGTGGGAGTATATCAAGCAAGGGCGGAGCAGGTGTGACCCCATCGGTGGTGGGCCGAATCGGCGCAGTCGGAACAGGGCCGATGGAGGGCCGGAGAGAAACCTCTGACGCGAGATGGTCCGAGGTGGGCATGGCTTGCGCGCCTTGGCAGCTGATCGTAGCATGGTGGGAGGAGTAGGATACGAACGAGCGAAACCATAGCCCACGGCGGCCGTAGGCTTGCCAGCAGCGGCAGCTTGGCCATGGCGGGTCCGAGAAGAAATGAGCCCCGCGGGGGGAGGGACGGAAGAGCCGTCTGTAAAGATGAAAGCAGCAGAGGTGGAGCCGCGCCCATGGAATGAATGGCGGCTGAACCTGGCACTGAGAGGTGACAGGCGTCGAAGTTGTGAGGGCGTAAAAAAGAAGCCGGAGCGGCGGACAGGACAGCTTCCGGGGGTACGTGTAACAGCGGAGTAGAGGAGGCGTCAAGCAAGGAACATGGGTCTAGATCCCCGACTCCGGCTAATGAGATGAGCTGGTGACCAGTTTACGCTATGCATTATTCCGCAGAAAAATCAGTAGCCGCGTGCAGCATACTAACCAGGTAGCAACCGTCGAGGGCAGGAGCACCGTTACTGCGAACCAAGTCGACATCGAGAAGTCGATAGTCGCGGGACAACATGATGTCGGTGCCACCCGCATAGAGTAGATGGAAGCTTTCAGGGTGAGCCGAAGAGTCGAGAACTCGACTAGTCAATGGGCAGGGAGCTATCGCACAGTAGGAGCGGTCCTGGAACCGCATCCAGCTGTCGCGTCCGAGTAGCACGTCGTGTTGCATACCTTCAGATGGGGCTACGTATGGCCATACGGCGAGTGCCGCAGATGGTTTGCCGTGAAAACTGTACGCTTAAGCTTACTGCATCGGACGTCTCAATAGGCGGGGACCCGCCGAAGCCGCCCCACGACCTGGGAGGGGTGTGTCATTCGCAGGTGGCAGAGGAATCACTCATGAGTTTCATTATGTCGAACGTGTGGGTGCTAATGAAGGTTTGCGGCGAGTCTGCATCCAAGAGGGCGACAAGCTGCATAGCGGCTAGGCCACCGTGAATCTTGATTTTGGTGGTGAAGGAAGAATCATCCATGGTTTCTGCACCAGTACCAAGACGAGGCCCTTGCTCGGCGAACAAGGGGGAATGCTGACCGGAACTGGTGGCGGACATTACTGCGAGAACGTCACGGCCGTAGTCCGATGGCACGTTGGAAGAAGAGTCGGGATATCCCGACAGGGAGGCGGATCCTTTGGGCACTGTCTCTGTCGCGTCGAAGGACCAATTTTGAAGATGCCATCTCTACTAGAGGTCGCGTTGCCCTGAAAAGACCATGGTTGGTGGCGCGTCGTTGGCGTCGTGCGATCGCGGAAGATACGTCGTACGTTTTGCAGAGCTTTGCCTAGCAACTTTAGACCGCGCCACAGGCGCGGCTGGTGTGCAAGAAAATATTCTGCCCTGTATCCGATGCCCTAAATGAGGCCGTTAGGGCCTGCTTCAGCGACAAGTTTGTCGCCTGTGTCCGTGAGATGTGTTCACATGGCTGGGTTTTGAGCGAACTTGGCGTAAGAGCCGACAAGCACAAAAAAACTCTTTCTCGCCTTCCCACACGGGGAGATCGAAATTGCCGACTTCTCGTTCATATTGCTTGTGGTCAGACACGCGCATGCTGTGGTGTAGGGTCTGATGGTATCTGAAGAGACGGTTCGTTTGCGCAGCGAAGAATTCTTTGCCGCAGGAATAAAAAATGCCTTCAACTGTGAAACGGGAAGTTGTTCAATGCGAATCTCAAGAGGAGGGTTTCCAGAAGAACACGATGTTGTACGTCCAGTACTCTTGGGTAGGATCAAACGCGGTGGTATCCATCGTCGCGCAAGAAGAAGTGGGGGCAGTGTCATACACATCCCCGTAAAAACAGTTAGAGTTCTCTATCTCTCCAGGAGACGGGTCCAGGTCTGCTTCTTGCCTTATCAGGGCCTCGTCGTCGGGGCCGGGGTGGGAGGCGCATTCGCCAAGACTGGTCGTGTCTGCGGTCCCCGAGGCATTTCAGGCAGGGGCAGGGGGCTCGTGAGCGGGCTACCTTCACTGGGTGGGCGAGACATCCGCCATGTCGAGACATATGAAGTGGGTCCATAGCAAATGGTGTTGTCAGCACGACCCGGGCGGCACGCGGGATCTGTTGTCTCAGATCCTCTCATTGTGGCTTACCTGGGTAACGAGGGGCGCATTTTGGCGCCAAGGGCGTCGGGGCGAGTTAGCCCTGTGGGGGTCACGTGTTGCCCTGTGGGGGACACATGTTCTCCATCAGTTTAGTGGCCTCCGGCAAGATGCCGCGGGCTAAAAGAAGAACCCCCCACGACGCTCTGGTCAGGAGGAAAATCAGAACAGACAACACCGATCGTCTTTCTCAATAGAGCGCAGTGGGAGATTCCGATCGGTCTTGCGTGAGGGCTTCCAGCGAAGCGCCTGTGTTGTTCTCGAATGGCCTGTGATTCCGCGCCTGACCTCAAGGCGATCCTCACATCCTGAGAGATACTCCTGGACATGGTGGGTGCCTCAAAATATGAAGTCGGAGAAGACGCACGCGGACAACGTCGACTAGTGTCGTTTACACGGGGGCCAGGAGTGCCTTCATTGCGTTCCCGGTACTCGCGGCGGAGAGGCTACGGCGCTAATCATGTGATATGGTAAGTGTTAGTGTTGGCGGTAAGCTTATCTGGTACCGGCGGGGAATAACCTACGGCGGCAGAAAAGCAGCCGTCTTCGAGGGGACCAGGGGCGGTACGCATACCTGGTGCAGGCGGTGACGAACACGTATTACCCACGGTCTCAGCCAGGGGAACGTCTTCGGGGGGACCAGAGGCGGTACGCATACCTGGTGCCGGCGGTAAAGGACATGCAGAACCTACGATCTCAACCAGGCGACCGTCTTCGCGGGGGCCAGGGGCGGTACGCAAAATTAGTGCCGGCGGTGAAGGTACAACGCCTTCGTCGGGGGGGCGATGGTCGTTGCCTGGGTCAGACGTGCTTCCCGTGAGTGCTATCGGCGGGACGGGAAGTTTTAACGTACCGTCGTTGGGCAGTCAATAGGCGCGGAAGGTCCCGGGCTGGCGTCCCGGGCTGGCGTCAATCAGGAGCGGACCCGTGGAGCATACCCGGCGCTTGGGCTCCAGAAGAAGGTGCCGGGGGGAACGCCGTGCTGGCGTTGGGAAACTGTCGGCGAAGTGGCCGTCTGGTCACCACTTTGAGCACCCCCAGCATTTCCTTATTGTTGGAGGGGCCACCGTGACGGGACTGGCCAGACTCGGGGTGCCCGTTGTTGTAACGACGGTGGTTGGCGTAGCGACTAGACAAATTCTTGCAGTGATGTGACGACGGCGATGGGCGCGTGGGTTCACCGCCAACGTGGGTAGGACGACGATATGACCGCACGCGACGCTTCCATCGGCGGTAGACTTCACCGATATCACCAAGTCGACCTAGCTCGGGGTTGAGACAGTGACTAGAGTTGGTGACGGGGGCAGGTCAGGTTTTAAATGAGTGATCCGTGCCATGGCAGTTTAGGCAGTGACCCTTGATCTCCCGAAATACTTGGCGTCTTTCGTCGGGAGATGAGGGGTACCCACAATGGAATGCCATTTGTTGAGAAGGATTCGGATACTTGAAATACCTCGCCCCAATTGCTCGAAATAGCTGCCCATTCGGGGAACGAGCTGATGTTACGACGTTCATCACGGTAGGGGCTGCGAGATGACCCCGATGAGCCTTTGAAAGGCTGCGGCGGCGCGGCCGATAGGCCTTGTGCGACTGCTTACATGCGAGTGCAAAGGAAGATCCGCGAGGGGTGGAAGGGAATTGTTTGTTTTTGCAGTTGATGGCGGAAGTCTTATTTGTTGATAGTCCATCAAACCCCAATCACATTTCGTCGATAGACCGCAAATGTTTCGACGCCGTTGCGAAATCTCCCGGGTAGTGGCGTGAAACTTGGGTACTGCTCGCTAACGTAGTTAAGGACAACCTTTGGCACAATCTCAACGCCTGGGGCCAGGACCTGGTCACCGCCCGTAACGGATGCCATCAACAAGCGAAAGCCCGAGAAAAGTTCTCGAAAGGCGTCTGGGTGGCTACCCCAAACGAATGGAGCTTTACCATCGCTGCGCTTCTGTCGCCGTGATCGAAGTGAGAGCTCACAAGCTCAAGGCGGGGAGCCAGCTCGAACGCGTCCGGGCGCTGGCTCCGTCCAGGAGACTCTGTTTCACCTGTCGAAAAAAATGGTCGAAGGTGTTAGTGAGGTCGAAAGTCGAAGGTTGGTAGGCTGTGATGGCTCTCTGAACGCGTTTTGCTAAGCGGGAGTAAACCCAGGAACTCAACGCTCGGAGTCTAGACCGTCAAAACGTTTGTCGTCATATCGTAGTAGTAGGTATGCTGCGCTGCGAGTTTGATTTATTCGTGTCAACTGGTGTGCCGCGTTGGTTTAGTCGAGAGCTGCGTGAAACGGCATAGGTGTGACACGTTCGATTTTGTGGTCGTTAATGTTATCATACGCCCATTTTACGACATCTCAACCCATTAAGGCATAGTTAACGTATACCTACTACTTGGTAGGGTAGATATATAGTGACTCCGCCCCCCCCTTGAAAAGCAGCAGCAAGCAATTCGAAACTTCTCATAACACACAAGGCATGAACACCTCGACTGCTGACCCTGGAGAAGAAAGAAATGATTCCTACGGTCTAGTGCTCAAAATCATCCGACAGTATGTTCCAGTTCAGAGTGCTCGGCCACGTTCCTCCCCCTAACACACCGTTGAAATGACCGCCAAAGGTGAGTTCTTGCAGAAAGACGGCCACTGGACACCGTCAATTCCCTGTTCGAAGGCCGCACTGAACTCCAGACACACCACCAAATCACGCCACGCCACGTCCTGCATTCTACCGTTGAACCTGTCGCCGAACACCATGTCCTCAACGTCACCATCGGAGCTCCTTTAGCAAGTTAAAATTGCCGTTAACAAGATGTCGTACTCAACGCTCGGCACTCGCATCCGTGGCACCCGAGTCCCATGAGCCGGGCCGTCGGCGATCATGTTCGGGGTGAGCTTCACCAACAATCACCTTCGGCAGTAGGTGGAGGGTGTTGTAGAGCACGACCGATTTCTCGTGCGACAACCTTCGCGCAGCTACACACAGCTACACCGACGTTTTTTTGTAGCTGCTTTGTCAAAGTGTATCACTGCTGCTTCCCATCTATGCTGTCCGCGACAATGAGTCAGGCGGCCTCCATTGTTCCTGCCATGCCAGCGGAGGCTAGCCACGGCGCTATACGAGCACACCCTGGGCAATAGGTTTCAGGTCAATAGGCAATCGATAGGTTCCTATTCCAATTGGAGGGATATTGTTGCTTGCGATAGGTAGGTATCGATTGACACTTTTTGAAGACTATTGTGGACGACAATGGGTATGGAATGACATCTTCACTGATCTATGGTTCGGGCAATAGTTGTACCTATCCATCTTAACACATTGGTCGAATAAAATGGGTATCAATCGACAACACCACAAATATATCCCAAGAACAATAGGTTATTGCACAAACTTATCTAAACACATTGATCAATTATATAGGCATCGATCGCTGCGTCTCTGAACATGCTGGTAAAATAATGGGTATCGCTAGATAATGAAACGCACCCATCCTACAGTAAGATAAAAAGCCTATTGTCCTTCTTGCTCTGAACCTATGGGTCAAGTAAATAGGTATCGATAGACCATTTTACCCTCCCGCTGCAGGGGACAATATCGGTATCGATATACCCCAACCCGTCGACAGACCAATAGGTATATTCAATAGGCCATATTGCCCAAGGTGCCGGATATAGTGGCGTGGTATCTTCGATAGGTTCGTTGTCAAGATACCTCCAGTTCGCATACGAGAGCTTAATAATCCACGCGGCGTGTCCCTTCAGATTAACGCCTGCAGCATCCCCATATCCGACGTTGTCTGTCGTTGTTGAACCTGAAGAGCTTAACGTCGATGATGTGGATGGTTTTTTCAACAAGGTGTGAGGCTCGAGCCGGTAGTGTTCTAGACCGACATGTTTTGTGTGCCGTGTGTTTTTTTTTTATGCCCTGGATAATACCCTATTTAATATATAGGCTATCGGACGAACAACAGGTCGGAGATGATGGGTATCGATACCTATTGCGAGCCACGATGGGTCGGTTTCGGGGTATATCGATAGGTATTGAAAGCAACTCAAAAGGACAGGGGCAGCGGCCACAATAGCCTATTATTGTGCATTCGATAGGATTGTGAAGGTGTCTATCGATAGTTATCTTGGACACCCATGTGGTTTGAAAGTAATCCTCAATAGGCTATCGTGCGAACAATACCTTCGCATCGCCATTTCGGATTTATCGATAAGTATTGATAAGAGCGATAGGTTTACAGTGATACTGATCGATGCCTCTATTGGTCAATTCAGTAGGCTTGCAAAAATGTCGACCAATATCTATTGTTCAATTGAATAGGTTTGCAAGGGTGTTGATCGACACCTATGAAATAGTGCCCAACTAAATAGGTTTGCCAATGTGTCGATCGATACCTATTGCTCAATTAAATAGGCTTACACACATATATATATGTCGATCGATACCTATTGCGCAATTTGATAGGTTTTGCAAGTGTGGCGATCGACACACACATAAATATATAGATCGACACAAACACTTTGCTCAATAAAACAGGTTTGCAAGGAAGGGTGTCCATCCATACGCATTGCCTTTCGTAACTAACTCCCGAAGTAGGTTCGCAAGGGTACTGATAGATATCCATATTGTTCAAATAACTAGGCATCGACCGACAGTTTTTTGCATCCCTATCTTAGCCTGTTACACCTACTCATATTTCACTGAATCTGTTGGTCAAATAACTACCAGATACCTGGTATATATTAAGCCTATAATAGTGTATCTATTTATCTGAACCTATGGGCCAAATAGATAGGTACTGATCGGCAATGTCGCATGCATCTCTATAACAAGAACAATATGGCCTAGGTACCATTTATCTTTACATAGAGGTGGAAGAAGTAGAAGTATCGATCGACAAAACCTCACACCTATCCTAAGAACAATAGGCTATTATTGCACAAAATTCTCGGGAACATATTGATAAAATAAATGCGTACTCGTATCCATCGGTACTTCTCTGAACATATATTGGGAAAACAATAGGTATCAATAGACGGTTCCACATACCTATACTAAAAACAATAGTCTGTTGCACGTATTCAGATATCGATAGACAAATATATATATATATATATATACCTGGTATTATATATTATATATATATTGCCTACGCCGCCCGCTACGCTCGCTCAGGAAGGGAAAAAGTCCATCAAATTATGCGAAGCGAACAGAGATTCACGATTGAGTTTAGTTTTTTCAAGGATCGTAATTGCAAACCGGCGACTTGATAATGCCAAGAGTCCCGCCGCCATGCTTCAGGAAAAAACAGCTCCGACGTCAGCTTGGATGCCACGTATACGCTTCGCGTCGCGGATGTCGTACGTACGTACATACACCCCAGGTAGGGTACTACTACTGTCTGTACTTATTTTCTTCTTTCGATATATATGCTTTATGTCTGTACTGTATGTACGAAGAAAGCGAAAGCACAGCACGGTACAGCAGCGAAAAAAATGAAAATGAAACCGAAAACTCGGAAAGGAAAAAAAATCCCCGTCCCCTCTCGTGTAATGTTTTTCTGCCTGATTGGAACACCTTACACCCGGTCGAAAAGAAGAAAAGAAAAAATCGCACAGAAGAGCTTCTCTCTCACTCAGCCTCGTACGCCGCCCGCCCCTCTCGCGACCACCTCGCTACCGATTCGGTCCGGGTAAAGCTTTTATCTCTCTCTGCCACAATCAGCCCCGTCGCCCGCCTCGCGTGAAGCCCGGTGCTCACCGTGGCCGTCGTTCGCCAGTTCGATAACGTTGGTGGTCAAACTGCACACCTCCCTCTTTTAACTTTAGCGTGGTCGCAAAAATAAGCACCCCTTGAACATTATCTTGCCCTCCCGAACGAACTTCATAACTCGTACATACTCTACCAACAATCATAAATCGAAGCCAGACAAAACCCGTTCATGCATCCCTCGTGTCTCGAGGCACACGCGACGCCTGGGCACGAAAGCGGCGACCGCGCTCCTTGCAACCCCCCCTCTACCCGCCAGCACCCGCTGACACCCGCGACGGTGCCGGGTCCTCCCGCGATGGCGTGCTCGGAGAACACGCGCGCACACGAAACGAAAGAAGAAAAAAGGAAGGAAGGACCGAGAAAACAAAGAACTGCTGGAAAGGTCCGGCAAGTAATGAAAGGAGGCGGTTTGGAAGTGGGAGCTCTGAGAGGCCAGGGATGCACCAACCGAGCACGCTCAGGGGTTGTGATCTAAGTATGTATGTAGTTCTATATATATCCATCCAGACAACAATAATAGCCTATTGTATATATATATATGTTGCTCTGAACATATTGATAAAATATAATGTTATCGCAGGAGGAAGTAGGTATCGATATGCAATACCCCAACCTCTTGACAGACCAATAGGCGTATTCATTACGCTATATTGCCACGCCAATACGAAGCAAAGTACGGTATTAATAATACTTTTAACGAAAAATAATCAACGATAATCACCAATTTAAGTTGAATGCTTGATCGCGATCATTTTTGAGATAATCAAATATTCACGGGAATACAACCACGATTATGATTGAAATAATCACGGTTTAAAAACGTGATGAACCATGATTATTATAATAGTTGATTACCAACCCTACCTAGTAAAAATACTGGAATATACATGTTTTTGTGTATATAATGGATCTTGATTACTATGCTCCACCGCAATATAAGAGGGGTCCGCATTTGTTTGAGAAATGCCTGGGGGTTTTCAGGTACTTGTGACCTGTCCTAATGAAAGAACCAAGGGAAAAATTCGCCCGCCGTTTGTTTCCAACGATGACCCGAGTAAAATGAAAATTCGCGCTTTCGCTAGAAGGAAGGGCGTCCGGAAAATAAAAACGGGAGCCGTCACAGCTTTGTTTTCGCTAGGGGGATCACTTCAGTAGAACCGAGTGAAAAAAAAAAAAAGAAATATCGTTTTTTTCATGCTGGGATCAATAACCGGGTTTTGCGACGTTTTTGTTTTTCGCATCCGACGTGTTAGGACATTTCGACGATTTTTGACCGTTTACGATTCCCGCTTGGGGCTCACGGCCTCCGGCGGCTCTTGCAGAGGGCTGACTGTGTTTCTGCACCTTGTGGGTGGGAGGAGAGGGCCAAAGGGGAGCACGTCCTGGTGGGATCAGGTCCGGGTGAGATTTGGAGAACCAAAACAAGGGGCTCTTTGTTTTGTTTTCCCGCTTTTTATGGAGAATATTCCCAGGAACCTGCTTCTCTTCAGCATGGAGAATCCTTCAAAAAAAATATCCCATATTATATTATCCTCAGAAACAACATTATTCTAGACATGACACCTGTTTACGTCCGTTCCCCTCGCTGCCTCGGCAAGGAATGCTGCGAGGCATGCCCTATCAGGCTTATAGCGAGTGGGGTAGGTCTTTCTGGCGGGTGTTAGGCCGGACTCACCCTCAAGGAGTGATACCTTCTTGCTGCTGCCTGTGGCCGCGAGGCTCAAGCGGCAGTAGAGTTGGGTCGTACGTGGTGCGTCAGGCACGGAGACCTACGATTCGCGCGTCTTTTTTAGGCAGCTGCGGCAGAGCAGCAATGCTCAATCGGGGTGTCCGTACGCGGAGGCAGGCGCCACCACAGGCCACACTACGGCACAGTCTATTGCGCCGGTAGGAGGCTGGATTCGACGACGAGGGAGGAGGGAGACTGAGCGTCGACGTGCGGGGAAGAGACGGATTGACCTCCCCCTGCGCGAGAATTTTTATTTTTCAGATCAGAACCGCAAGTAAGTGCGAGGAGCATTTTGTTTTTCAGGATGACGGAGAAAGGAAATCGACTGGAAGGGAATGGCAACGAGTGCACGCGCAAAGGAGCGGGTGGATTGGGCCAAGGCGATGATGCGGCCATGAAGAGCGGCAGGAAGACGGTGCATGGAGACCCATGATCTGCGGGCACACTATCATCACGAGAGAAGCGGTCATAGTTTGTTTTTTCCTGGTATTGTTTTTCACGAGGCAGAATAGTATCTACCGGTACTTACTTGTTATTAACGTCGTCACTGGTCTTTGTAGTTTAACGAGTTGTATACCCTTTATGGGGAATAACCTACGCACTTATCAGGGGACCCAAGTAACTAGCATGGTGCCATCTGGGCAACTTTGCGTGACACGTGTCTGTATGCTCCAGTGCCTGCCTTTGGTATTTTCTTTCCCCCCCGCCCGTGATTATCGCTTTTTTGTCCCTTCTTTTTTTTCATTTTTCTTTCATTCCCGTTTGTACCTCTTTGTGTCTTTGTTATTAAATAGTATGGTCCGTTTTGCCTTTTTTTGCGTTTTGCTATCTGCGTCTGTTTTAGTTTTGTTTTTGTTTTTGTTTTGCTTAGCTTCATCTTCTTTTTTTAGGTTTTTGTCTGCTATTAATAGTCTCCTTGTTGCTTCCCTGGTGTCCGCAGTGGTGGAATGCGTATGCTTGTTTTTTGTTTTTTTTGCCTCTGTTTTTACTTGAGGTATTTCTTCCACTCCAGAGTTATTGGAGCCTGTCCTGCGACCACGGACTGCATTGAATTGTGAGTTAATGTGAGAACAACAACAAACAACAACAGGGACGTGGTATCATAACTGAGTTGCACCTTTTTGTGTCAGACAATCCAGGAAGAGAGCGATCGTTGATATACGTGTGGTAGTAAGGTTCGATTGTTCCTTTTTTCACTGCATATCCGCGAGTCTTCTCTCTGACAGCACTCCAGATAGCAGGCAGGTGTGTTCTTCTTTCGTTTTCACGACTACCGTGCGTTTCGTACGGTGCAGGCAGGACTTCAGACAGCATCCGCTGTAATGTAGTCAGCAGCCACGAGTTGGTTAGTGGTGGGAACGGGGGTACTCTATGTTATAGTTGAGAGGATATACCCGTGGCCATGTTAGTTCAGTTTGCACATTGGTTTTAGCTCGTGTGCGCTTTCTCCGTCTCGTGTATTTTGAGGCAGCCGAATTTTCGTTTTTTTTTGTTTTTCGGATCTTCCTAGGGCTCCAGCACCTTTTGTGTGACCACGGACTCCTTCGTCAGAGAGTTAATGTGAGAACAACAACGACAACAACAGTAGTACAGAGAAAGTCGTTCCGATTGCTTGTAGCGACGACTATAGGCTTGATACGAAAATCATCCAAGTTTTCGGTGTTTTTAAATACCTGGTATCCATTTTCGATGGCGCTACGATTTTTTTCGGATTTTTCGCGTTGTCCCGCCCAATACGGCGGGATAAATATTATACAGACCAGTCTGGTAACTATTTTACGCTGTTTCTAAGGTACGTACCTGGCTTGTGATTCCTGGTATTTGGTGTATATACTACGAGTCAGTCACTGCTGATCTGAGGGCCTGGAGTTCTTCTTACTTATTACTGTGTAGTACCTGCTCGATGGGTCGACAACTTGTCGCGCATGCCCATTGGCCAAAAAAAATGTGCTACCAACATCTCTTGCCAACGAAAGTAGCATCAGTAGGCGTGCCGACTATCCGTGGCTCGAAGAGGTGCGCTGAGCTTTGTGCTGCCTTTCATCCTGTACCGCCACAGTAGCAGCACTCCATGTTGGAGCAAACACGAAGGGAGAGGATACGTTTATTTACTCATCGCCTAGTATGCCTTCTGCTCTGATTAGCACCGGCAGTCCTCATATGCACGCGCTTAACAATCCCGTCCGTAGGGCGCACAACCACTACGACGAGCACGAAATCGGCGGCAGAGGTGGCACCGGGGGTGGCGGCGGAGCCTCCGCAACGGACGCAGCGCTCGCCCTATCAAAATTACCCGTGCTCGGACGGTTCCGTAGTGGGTTTGCCCCAGCCCTCGCCATCATCGTCATCCTGGTAAACGTGGCAACTCTAGTGGGCATGCTCTACTACTTCCGCACCTCCTGCGTGAGGGAGTTCGGGGTGCTACCGAACGAATCTGAGCTCGCCGTACCTCCGTCACTGTCCAACCTGGCCGATCAAGGAGGGGTGGCGATCATCTCGACGAGCTTGGTTTACTATCAAGCCAACAAAACGTTCACCCAGGAAGGACTGGACTTCTGGGCCCCGTTCCAGAGGACGTGCGGCTGCAACAACTGCGACTTGTTGTCCTGCTCCGCCACCATACCTATCCTTGTGGAATACGAGCAATGCAACCCTTGGGCGGAGGTAAGCCGACATCGCATTCCGGACGGTGTACCGGATAATACATATATATATATAGCGGGGGTGAAAGACGCAGCATTGATTGGTACCTGGTAGGTATTAACCCTTTTAGAACCGCACTCCCATATATATGTGGGGACAAAACACTCTAAATATAAGTACGAGTAGTTTGTCCCCAAAACGGGACTGGGGTCCTAAAAAAGTGGTATAATTACGCCCTTTAGAACCGCCGTCCCGTCTTGGAGACAAACGAATCAAATTCTAAGTAATGTGTCCCCGAAATGAGACTGCGGTCCTAAAAGGGTTAAGTTTTTATTTGTACATATTAAATTGGAGTATATACCCAGAAGCAGTGGGGTGTCCAGGCTTCCATTGTCTTATTTTTCCGACCTTGATCTAACTCTATTATTATTTCTCTATCTAACTCTATTGTATGTAGAGGATTAAGAGTTGGTCCAACTGCTGTTGAGCAGTGTTTTTAACGCACTTTCTTATTGGTGGTGCCGATCTGAGCCTATTTTTCTTGACATAAAAAATGTTTCATACCTGCGAGCGCCTACTATTACGGGGGACCATAGAGTTAACATTTTACGGGGGAACATAGTTAGTAGGACCTATGGTATACATAAAAA
Source organism: Nereocystis luetkeana (assembly GCA_031213475.1). NCBI lineage: Eukaryota > Phaeophyceae > Laminariales > Laminariaceae > Nereocystis > Nereocystis luetkeana. Next base: position 8,987,354 of record JARUPZ010000021.1, read on the forward strand.
CCTATATATTTAACCATTTTTACTAACAATATTTGGTCCTATTAACTATGGTCCCCCGTAAATAGGACCAAATATTGTTAGTAAAAATGGTTGAATATACCAGGTACCATGGTATAGGTTTTTATGTATACCATCATACTATGATAGGTCCTACCAGGTATTAACTATGGTCCCCCGATACTACTTGTACTGCTGTTTTTGTGTACCTGGTCGCATATAGATTGTGTATGTCGTGCCTGTCGTATCTAGTATGACGACATGGCTTTGCATCGCCCACTGCATTGTGTGTGTGTGTTCTTCACATTAAACCGTCCTTTCTACCCGTCGACATCCAGCACAACCAGTGTCCGTGCCGATTCTTCAATCCTAGAAGATATACAAGTTCTGTGGTCACAAAGCTACGCCACAGAGATACTACGTTGCCACGTGTGCAGTGTGCACTGCAGTGGGCAATGCAAAGCCATGCCATCATACTAGATACGACAGGCACGACATACGCAATCTATGAAATAGTGAAACGAAAAGAAACAATCAAAGAGAAAACAAAAACAAGGTAGACAAGTCGAAAGAGAAAAAGAAGAAAAATGAAAGCAAAATCTAAGAGAAACAATCTGTCGTGCCCCCCCCCCGCAGGCGAGGTGGCCAACACTTGAAAAAGAACGAGCTGGAGAAAAGAAAGAAAAATAAAATAAAATAAGAAAAAAACACCACTGCTTGTAAACAGAGTAAGACAAAGAACCAAGGGAAAAAGTAACAAGGAAAAATAATAAAGGGGAAATAACAGGCAGACCAAAGCCCAAAGCACCTTCCAGGTGGCGGCAGCAGCTTGTGGTACGAGTAGTATAGCCAGGTTCTCCCTGCTAATCCGCCTGGTACCTTGCTACCCAGACTGCCGTCTCCGCCCTGCGTTCGTCAACTATGCCCAGCCCCTTGGCGTCAGACAATACGAAACGAGCAGAGCAGGTTCGTCTTCCAACCACGCCACACGGCTCCTTCAGTACGGCTTATCAATCAGAAAAGGAAGAGGAAGAGGAAAAAAATAACATGAAAATCACGGAGAGTCAGCGCAAGAAAGAAAAAAAAAACAAAAACAAGAAGACAAGACAAGGGAAGACCACGTTCGAACCAGCTGAACCGGTTGGTAGCACTAGTAGTATGGTCATGTTCTACTTTCTAGTCGACTTGGTGCCTTGCTACCCTGTCTGCCATCTCCTTCCTACTTTCGTCTACCGCCGTTTCCCTTCTACCCCTCCTGTTCCCCCCCCTCTCCGCATTCCCTCGGTCGAGCTTTCTGCCACTTCTCCTGTTGCCCCCTCCCCCCCCGTTCCCTTGGGCACCATCCACGGCGGATGCGCGGCGCTGCCTACTCATCTCAGCCTCAGCCTCGTGCCAACTCACCATGAACCGTTCGGCTGCTTCAAGGATCCCCCGGTACCACTTCCCCGCCTTTTTGGCTGCAGTGGACCACAACGCGGTCTCAACTCCAAACACCAAGGGGGCAACTTCCGTTGACCCTTCGGTGGCTCGGAACTCCCTAAGGTCTTCGACTATGCATCTATGCCAAGTCTTACACTGTCCGCCTGGTCTCGGGTTCTCCCCACCAGTTATCGTCCCGAACATTACCCGACTGGGTAATCGCTCCTTGCTTTGCCGTGCCACGCCCCCCGCAAAGAAGAACCGCCGTTTACGAATGGTCGTTTCGATGCTCTCGCAACGTGTCATCTTGAGGGCCTTCGCGTACGAGAGGGTGGCATGATCAGTATGAAGTCGGCGCTGGAAGCCAATTACTCGCAGCAGGACTTGGTGGTGAGCCGTTCGAAGCTTGGCAAAGTGTTCCGCTCTGAGGGTCCATTTCACACCCCTACAGCAGGGTCTCAATCACCTCGGCCTTCAGCATTCGGACTTTAAGGCTAAGGGGGGCGGTCGTCCTATCATACAACTCCGGGCCGAACCGTTCGAGGCATGCTCGCATGAGGCGGATCCGTCGGTCGATTTCGAGCGAGAGCGCAGCGTTTTCGTGGATAACTCCGCCTAGGTATAAGAACTGGGTCGTCTGCATATACCTCTGACCTGCCGCTTCGATGACGAGCGGTGGTGCGAGGATTGTCCGGTCTGGTGTTTGTAGGACCATTGTCTCAGTCTTCTTTTCCGACACCGTGAGGCCTGCTGCTTCGAAAACAGTCACGATGACTGTCATCATTTTTGCGAGCCCTTCAGCCGACTTCGAGACAATTGCTGCATCGTCGGCGTACAACATGCCCCATACAGACCTTCGCACGCACGCCAATGGCTCCTCCTTCCCTGTTCGAACTACTCCAGCTTCACAGAGTTGGACCAAATCCCTTACAATGGCTTCGTCTTGGCTGAAGCGTACTAGTACGACGTGTAACGCAGCAGCGAAGAACACGTTGAACAGTAACGGTGATAGTACACAGCCTTGCCGCATCCCCTGCGTGACATCAAACCATTCCGAGAGCTCGCCGTCATCAGTACGCGCGCGAGCCCGCATGCCATCGTGGAAATTACGGATAATTCTCAGCATCTTGGTTGGTACGCCAAAGCGTGTGAGTACCTTCCATAACAGCTCTCGGTCGACAGAGTCGTACGCTTTCTGCAGATCGATGAAGCACACGTATAAGGGGATTTTCCTCTGTCGTCCGAGCTCTTGCAGCCGGCGCACGACGAACAACATATCAATCGTTGATCGTGCGGGGCGGAAGCCGCACTGTTCCTCGGGGAGTAGTTCCTCGGTCTCGCAGTAGTTGCTGAGGCGGGACGCGACGATTTTCAACAACACTTTGCCTGCGTGGGCAACAAGCGAAATCCCTCTATAGTTGTTGCAGTCAGTTCGATCCTTCTTTTTGTGAAGGACCTTGATGATCGCATCTTTCCATTGCTGAGGGACTTCTCCTGTTAACCAAACATTGACAAGGATGTTGTGAAAGCGCTGGGCGAATGCCGGGTGGTCGATTTTTAGGAGTTCGACCGGGAGACCATCTGGCCCGACAGCTTTCCAATTCGACATCCCCTTAAGTGCTTCGGTCATCTCGTCTATGGATGGTTCATCTTCAAGCGACAGTTTAGGCGGTCGCGGTGGCAAGAGGTCGATGATCGTGGGATCGAGTTTCTGCGACTTCGTGTTCTAGAGTTTGTGGTAAAACCCCGCCCATCGTTCACGAATTCGCACCTTATCCCGTAGGATCGTGCCATCCTCGTCCCTAATGAATTGTTCGCTCCTCGCTTTAGTCCCTTCCAATCCTACCGTACTCTTAAGGTGCTTGTAAAAGCCTCTTTGGTCGTTGTTCGCTAGGAGTCGTTCGGTTTCGGCAAGGTACGCTTCGAAGTACGCCTGCAGTCCTGCGGCAATCATCTTCTGCAGGTTCGCACACGCAGATCTCAGGGTCTTCCCCGCGGTTCTGTCCCGGGGGTGGGCACGCAAGAATTGTCGTGCATCCTCCCTCGCTGTCCATGCTGGCATGAATGCGGCCAAGGTTTCGGCAGACTCACACCATCCATGTCTGCGGTGGCGACGTGCAGGGGGTGGTACCTCTTTTTCGACCGCATCAATAACAGCCGTAGTGAAAATCTCAACCATACCAGACGTATTACGGGGCTTGCTACGCTGGTTGAGAGTGGAGATGACCCTGGAGACTACTCGTTCACGACACTTTCCATCGGACATAAAAAGCTGCCTGTCGAACTCTCGGCGTTTCGTCGGTCTACGTATTTGTCTGTTGGGCGCAAAATGACCACCGAGTCGGACTTTGATATACAAGATGTTGTGGTCTGAGTCAGCATTAGCTGGGGCAGGAGGCTGTGGGACGACTTTCGCATCTTGTACTCTAGGTCGATGGACTTGACGGGTTAGGATGTAGTCAATCCGCCTACGGTCATTCGGGCCGGTGCCGTTATGAGTATGCGATATCCCACCCTTGCGCGTGCTGAAAAACGTGTTGGTGAGAGCTAACTTGCAATTGGTGGCGAACGACAGGAGGAGCCGTCTGCCATTATCGTTACGAACATCACGTCCATACGCTCCCAGCACTCTGCTTTCATCATCACCGCACCCTTCCTTCCTCTGTCCAGTTCGCGCGTTGGCATCCATCAGTACAAACAGACACTCTTTCGTCGGGATTTTTTCCACCAAGTACTCCAGCTTCTGCCAGAAAATACGTTTCAGTTCAGCGTCCTTGGTACTATCAGTTGGAGCATACGCAACGACGAAATTGACTGCCTCGTATTTGCCAGCCAGCTCAAAGCGCATACCTGGTAGACATTAGCCGCTCGTCAACGAACTGATGAGTATACACAGACTTACTGCACAACGATTCCTTGACAGCTAGGCCTACTCCGTACAGCCCTTGCCTGGTGGCTGTTGTTTCCTGTCCTGAACAGAAAACACGATACCCTGCCGCACGGAACGTCGTGCTGCCGGACCTCCGAGTTTCTTTCAGGCCAAGGAAGTCACAGCCGAGTTGCCGTCCCTTCGCCAGTACACGCTCGTCATGTCCGTACCCGTTCTTCCCCTTTACAGCCAGGGTGCGCACATTGTAGGTCGCTACCGTCACAAGTGCCTCCTTCTGTCTCTTACGAGCCTCGCGTGCTGCTTTCTTTGCCAGCCGGCGTGAGGCTCGTCCCCGCCTTCTTTTTTTCTTTTTTTCTTTCTTTTTTTTCTCTATGGCGAAAGTGGCTCTCCGTTTCGTAGCCCGGTACGCGCCTTGGTTTCCGTTGGCTGGGTGCAGCCGTCCCAACCCACGCCGACAATCCCATCCTTCCTGTCGTGCATGCATACCCACGCTGTGGCCAGCCTCTCCACTCCACCGGCTGCCCACGTAGCGCTCTCTGCTGTGGTGATGTACCCGTCCCGCCTGAGGGATGAACTCCTCGGCGTCGGGGTTAAGAAGAAAAAACATCACCACCACCCCACGCGGTCCTTAAAGCGAGCAGGCCACCAGCCGGACCGCGCAAGGTTCCCTACCTACGTAGTCCGAAGCTCGATGTTCGTGTGACTGTCGCTAGACCGCTGCAGGTCCTGGCAGACTTCCTCGGCCCACCCCAAGGACGGGGCAGGCCGAAGCAGGCAGGCAGGAATCCTGTAGAATGGGGTCTATGCTGCCCGCAAGGCCGACTAGTGCATACTTGCACACGTGGCAACGTAGTACAGTATCTCTGTGGCGTAGCTTTGTGACCACATAACTTGTATTTCTTGTAGGACTGGAGAATCGGCACGGACACAGGTTGTGCTGGATGTCGACGGGTAGAAAGAACGGTTTAATGTGAAGAACACACACACACACACACCTGGCCGCAGGCAACCGTGCAATTGGAGTTACTCTACATATTATTCTTCCATTTGCCACCTGGTCATGTGCGGGCAGATCTTCCTATTCCAATCATTCCATCGACATATATATATATATATTATGAAAGTAAAGTACGAAATTGAATGTACACTCAGTAAAAAATGGGATAAAGACGAGACGTATTTTGCATTTTTACGCAGCTTGCAAAGCTGTGAGTACGACTATTTCGTGTGCCCGAAGACGGAAAATAAATACTGGTAATTACGTACGTACCTCTAATTTCCGGTACGAAATCATTAAATTGAAACCGAGGTCGTCAATTTATTTAATTGTTTTGGTCAGATAGCATTTCCAAAGCGGAAAAATAAAATAAAAATCCGTCTCCCCGAATAATTCAGAAAATACATAATTTCTTCGTTCGAGTACGTACCATAAATAATAAATTTTGGTAGATGCTTCTTCGGGGGTGCTTAAGGAGGGGAGTGGTCGTTTTTTGGTGGACGAGATGGAGGGATGTTGGTTGTAGTAGTCTTCATGAGCGTTACATCAGTTTTGATTTGTCGTAGGATACTGCCGCGCTTTTGTTCTGGAGAGTTCTTCACTTTCTGTTATTATATTAATAGTCGTTTATTAGAACAACACTACACATTGTCGGATGGCAAGCATAATAATAATAAACCCCCACAAAATGGTTCAGTCAGTCGAACTCACAGCTGACGTATTTCATAATTATATTAAAAACTTATGAACATTCAAATATATATATATACCTCTTTACGTACATACCTGGTATAATTAATGGGTCACATTGCATGCTCCCCTCCACGCTCACCCCAAACTCAGGTACGTACGTGCTTTGCATTTTGATCTCGAAAACGGATTTTCAGTCCCATTATGCCTTCGTCGACTCGCGTCGATTTTTGATCATTGTTATTCAATGACATGCGTTGTCATGGCCTTCCTGCGTATTCGCCCGCTGCATTTCCAGTCCCCCCGCACTTTGATTCGTTCATACAACGAACGGCTTACAAGTTTCGTCGAATGGATTGGAGGCGTCTCTGTCACGCGTGATATGAGTGCCGCCTGAAGGCCACAGAATTCTGAAGAAGTGTACGACGCGATGTGCGTGGGCAATGCCATCAGGACTAACGACGTGTCTATAACTTGCCAATTGGATTCATCCGTAGCGCCATTGGGCAGCCCACCCCTCTATTAATACTACAGTAAGTAGTAGTAGTAGTAATATATTATAGTAGGACCTACACTGATTGCCTACTAGGTGTACCGTATTGTATGATGTGTGATATAATCAAGGCAACACGCTCCCTGGGACGTTTATTTTCAGGAAAGAATTGCCCTCTAAATCAGTAAGGGGGGAAACACGCAACTTACTTGCTGGCTTTCGAAAGATCTCGAAGAGAGCCCTTCTTCATAGGCGCATCGCTAAGCTTGCTGTTCGCCCGTTCCCCATTATTATTATCATTGTCGAGAAAAGCATCTTCGACATTATTGTTGTCGGAGTGGGTGTGTCATCACGCGTGTTGTGTGTGTATTCGGTGGCAATTTGTAATCGGCGTACCAGGTACTATTCTTGTTGTCCCAGCCGACATGGTTGTATCGTCGTCTCTTACTAAATGATTTTGACTTCATGCGTGGTTTACTCGGGTTGACTTGTAGGGGTACACATACATGTTATTAATAATAGTTCAGTTTTGCACATTGGTTTTATCTTGTGTGCGCTTTTTTCGTCTCGTGTATTTTTAGGCAGCCGAATTTCGTTTTTTGTGACTTTTCGGATCTTCCTAGGGCCCCAGCACCTTTGTGTGACCACGGACTCCTTCGTCAGAGAGTTAATGTGAGAACGACAACAACACACAACAATTTATACATTACATGCCAGAGATAGATGGCTTGTAGGGGTACATACATGCCAGAGGTACCACACAGAGTGCTTCGAAGGTCCTGAGGGCAATTCGTAGCACGTATCTATCTGAATATATATCAGACACCTGGTAGTTAGTGTACAATAATTACTTAATTTCTTAATTAAATCGGGGAGACGGCATCGAGGAACATCCTCTATACAAGTAATACCGCGCAGCAGCAGGGGTCTCTCTTCCAGTTTTTTTTTTTTTTTTTTCTCCTCCCATTCATTATCTTCGCACACATCTTCTTCTCTCTTTCCTCCCAACTCGTAACTCAGATCCGGGGTCACATAGCAGGCTTTTCTCCCCCCTTCCCGCTACGGTATACGTGCCTTCATTTTTATCGCGAGAAGATTTCAGCCTTTTCTTCCCTCGTCGACTCGCATCGAATTGTGCCTACCCACGCTGCAAGGCGCTCTCAACAATTGAATCTTTTTTATTTTTTATTTTTGCAAATAAAGTCAAAGTCCGACCCACCTGGGGCTCGAACCCAGGACTCAAACGAGTAGAATTCGAGGTTAACCACTTGAACCACCGGGGCGACCGGCTGGTTGGCTATAGATATATGACGATGACTCACTAGATATAATATATAAAACTCAGGAGAGGGTGATGTTTCGACTCTTTGCGCCGAATTCAATATCGCGATTTTCGTAGACGCAAACCCCTCGATATAAAACTCGATACCTGGTATCTGGTTATTTGCCCGCAGAACGTGAGGTAAAACATGGGTGAAATGGATAGTCATCAGCAAGTCCAACAAACACGAAGGATACACTGAGCCAACAAGTATTTCCACTATCATTGATTCACATGCGTTATCGAAAACAGTCGACAGCAGCAGCAGCAGCAGTCGTCACGCACTCGTATTCATTATTTCATCATTCATTCATACGAAGGTGAAAGGTCGTACATGATGCAGCCTTTTTTTGCTCCTTCTTGCGGCCAAGTTTTAGCGGGCGAATCACGCACAAAAAAAATGAGTACGTAGGTCTTGCAAAACCTGTGAGCTCGGAACTTTAGGGAGGGGTGTTTTTGACTCGAAAAATAAGTAGCGCGGTCTGCACTAAGTCTTAAGGAATCGTCGTCCGCAATTATTGAGAAAATTCCTGGTTCGAAACGAGCGCGGCGCAGCCTGGTTAAAAAAACTCCGCCTCCGAGTAGGTTTAGCAGTCTGGGAGAAGGGATCTTTAGGGCTGTTTTTTACTCGAAAAATGTGTAGCGTGGTCTGCACTTCGGAATCGTCGCCCGCATCTGAGAAAGTTCCTGGTTCGATGCAAACTCGGCCTAGCCTCGTTTATTATGGCGAATTTTGGCCCGTTTCGGCTGCGGTTTGGGGTCAGGGTTAGGGTTAGGGTTAGGGTTAGAGTCAGGGGTTGGGTTGGGTCTTCGCCCGTGCCTTGATCCCAACAGGAACCAAAACATCCGAACAGCCTACCAACCTAAAGATCCCTTCTCCCAGATTGTTAAAGGTCCTCGATTGTTAAAGGTCCTCCAATATATTATGACTAAACCGTACGAACGTAAACCACTACCTGGTACAAATTACAGTACGTATATACTGGTACAATTTACAGTACGAATATACTACGGTGTACACTGCTTGACTGATGGTACATACGAGTACTGGAACTGACTAACTGCTGTGGTAAGTAGTGAAATACGTGGTAGGACGTCCACTCGTGGCAACCAGTACTACTACCGTTAATAGTATGCAGTATGATACATTAACATCACTTTTACCTTCCAGCCTTACTCGTGGGAGGTTTTACCCTCAACGAGCTTGTGGACAAGCCGTGGTCACAGGTGTCATCCCTTCTCCCCCCCGGTACGTGCCTTTAGTTTTTGTCGCGCATAGGGTGCAGCATTCCCATTGCTCGTCGATTTTCATCGAATGTAGCTAACTCACGCTCTTGCGCTTTCCGCTCATCAATTTCTTTTTTATGAAGAAAACGTCCCTACGAGCATGCACTCGGGGAGACTTGAACCCACGAAATTGATCTTGATAGGCACGCGGACCACCTACTACCAAGCCACCGGGGACGACAGGCAGAGGTGTGCAACGCTCGTTATATCTACGCACGCTTATAGGGGTAAAAAAATACTATTAATACTACTAACTGCTGCTGCTGCTGTTGATGCTGCTGTAGAATCCAATGACTTGAAACACAGAAGGTGCTACCAAACAGATCTGAATACGTTCGTTCGCCAAGCAGTTGCCACTAGAACGATGCATTCAATTATTTTCCGTCTGCACGTACATATCAAGTGCTTGAAGGTAAAGCCCATAATATACAAAGTACCAGGTGATCTATATATCAGGGACCGCCGTAGTCCCGTTTTGGGGACAAACTACATAAAGCAATGGTTGGTAACTTTGATGTTATCAATCATCACGTAGGAGCAGAGAGCGCCCGGCACAAGCAGTACGGTTCTATTAATAATTAATTGGGTCATAATGTGGCGCCCGTGCCGCGCGACTCCTCTTGCCTTGTAGAAAGCCGACTCCAACCGTAGCACCACCCCCCAATCAATGCATAAAACGGTTCATTTGAGGTAGAAGGGTCAACTATTTTGGGCTTCGATGCACTCCCGTCCCGCACACTATTGATCTGAAAACTGACTCAGATAATACCCATGTTTCTTGTGTACAAGCAGTGCAGTGCAGTTGTGGAAGAGTTTTCAGTAACGCTCTGGACAGGGGTGCATTGAATGAGCGTTGGGGTACAAAAAAGGGAATACCAAACGGTGCGTAGGGTAATTCTTATCGGAGACCTTTTTTTATACTTTGGCGTTGTATGTAGAAGTCCGGAGTGGTACCTGCTGGGTATAGAGTCGCTTGTTTCCATGGTGAGGGCAGTAGCACTACTATCTATAATGAATGGAATATATACCGGTAGACGAGCTTCAACGCAATTTACCTCGACCTAATTTTTTCCTTAAATTTTTTTTCCCGTCTACTTTCGTGCATATATATGGGTAGTTCCCTACCAGAGGTAGTAGCGCCTAGCGCTCGCAACACCTAAGCAAATACATGCCGACATACTATATACCAGGTATATTAAATGTAATTATTAAAACACTACATATAGCACCGTCAATCAGCTGTTGAGATCGAGGGCTTCGTCGAATTCCAGTTTTGCAAGCTGCGTGTGATACAGTACTCGCACCCCGGTCTAATATCAACAGTACTACAACAGCAGTGCCAGGAGAGCACGAACAAAAAAACGAAACGAACACCACGCACTATTTTACCCTTTTAGGACTGCAGTCCCGTTCAGGGGGCAATCAACCTGTCTGCGGTTAATACTGGTGCCCTTTTCCAAGCGCCAGACAGAGGGGGGGGGGTCTACCAGAACGAAGTATATTTTAACAAAGAAGTTATTCCACCGATTCGAACAGAATCGCAACGGCCCGATGTGTTGCTCATTTTGATCTCTCTGGGAGCGCAGTGCCTGGAATTTGGGCCCGCGTGCTCCCCTCGTGCTGCAGTACTTTTAATTTTACGTATACACCACTATGAGGTTTACCTGGCACTCGTTTTTGTTTTTTTTTCTTGCTTTCGCGCTCGGTGTTTTAGAGCGAACTTACCGAAAAGTGTCCTGCACATACGATGCCCCTTTTTACTTTTTATGCGATTGCACTCTCTTTGCGCCAGGTACGCACAAACATAACGCGTTCTAAAAACCATGGGAAATCTATTAAGAAACACACCCTTGCTTGAGGTGCGACCGCCTTCTAAACAGCGAGGGATAGATAGACGTTTAGAACTGCAGCCCGGTACAAACGACTACCCGGTACGAAATTAGCTACAAGGTATTAAATACTGTAGGGGTGCCGCTCGCATAACACGCATGAATGATATGATAACACACCCCCTCGGGCGAACTTGGAAGTTGGTTTTCTCGACGAGCAATGAATGGGTCCATGGAAACATATCGCCAATATCTTTCCAAATCGATCACCATCATCGTTGTGTTCACCCTCCTGGGTGTTGGGATTTTAGAAAGCTAGGCTCTCGATTTCGTCCCAGGGGGGTGGATGTCTCGAGTGTTCAACGATTTGGCCATGGTAGGGGTGGTGGTGCTTTATTTGCTGAGCTATTCACCTCATCCAAAGCATGACTCGAAACAATATTTTTTGCGCATCCCGACCACGTTCTATGCACTAGCCATGAAGCAAATATGCCATATATATAGCACTAAGACTATCACACTACACCCGGTGCTTGCTCGGCTGAGGAAAGCTCAACCCGCAGGGACGCCCCGACCAGCCCTGGTTTGGACACCTCGCATGGAAAAGGTCAGAATGAAAAACAAATCGGAGAGCTGCGACGACCCCAAGACGCTTTCAGACAAAAAAAAAAAAAAAACACACACACACACACACAAGTTTGGATTACTTGGTTTTAAGAGACCATCTCCCCCAGACAGGGGGGGATGGGGTGGGAGTGGGGCAGTAGGGGGATGTTAAACTCCAGGTCGGGACGATTTGTATCCCATGTCGTTGGTATTCACGTGTGTGTGTGGATTGCTTCGAGATAGATTTTATTCCTTTCGAGCACGACGAGAGACTGAGAGCAAGGCTCGTGCCTCGCCTCTTAGATAGGCCTCCCAGGTTCTATAAATATATACAATACCGATACCCGTCACCAGGTAATTAACCGGCCATTTTCCAGCATTCAAAGTAATACCAAGACACTAGCCCACTCTGATGAGCCGTACATATAATATGCAGAAATGTGTGAAACAGATGTAAACCCCGATTCCACGAACTAACTGGGACATGATTCGAAGATGCGGCTCCTCAAAAACCCACAGCCACATTTGTGAGGATGAAGAGTTCGAAGCCGATGAGGGACGCCACGAAAAGAAAGAAAGGAAGACCTAACCGTAAGGGGCAAGAATATGTCGTCAATGAAAGCCATCGCTATACCAATTGCAAGGGGAGACCACCAACGCCTAGACCAAAAACTCCGAAAGCGGATCCTGTGCCGCAAACGAGTGGCCCGCTTGCTTAGACCGGCCCCGGTACTGGGAGGGGGGTCGGCAAGATGGAACACGCAAGAACCATCCCCTATCCGGCCCAAGAAAAAATAAACAGTAAGCGCCAAATAATACATAGAAGTAGAAAAAACCCGACCCGAATACTCGGAAACCGTCAAAAGTATTGAGAAAAATCGAAAGTCAGAAAAACGGAGTCAGAAAAAAACGGTAAGAAACAAAAATCGAGCGCAGCCGAGATGCCAAAATTAGCTATCCACGGCTGCGCCTCGAGAGTCACCTACGTTACGCTGGACCCCCAGAAACTGCACTAGCTAAGAAAGTGTATTTGTAGACAACAATAACCTTTTACTGCTTCCGTCGAAGCCGTCGCCCTTGTACCAAAAAAAGTGGGCCCCGGTGGGAAGCACGTGTTGCAGTGTGGGCGACGCTAATAGTAGGCGTGCGGAGTGCAGCCACACTCGGGCGCCAGGAACCACTCGCCGTTACTCCGAGGAAGCTCCCATCGTGCCACGCCAATTCGCATCCGGCGGTACAGGCGGTTGGTTCGGCGGTGCTCGTTCGGGGTGCCGGCCCAGTAGCGCAAACGTTCGTGGCGAGCCGTTTTTGAAGGTCTTAGTCCGTCGGGCTACTGGTGAAAGGTTAGCCAATCGCCTACCAAATCTAAGCCTTAAAACACCCCCCCCCCCTCCATAACAGGGAGGCCCTCGCTCTTCGCATGGGGCCGCGGTGCGGGCCTGGTTCGATGTTCGTAACAATCTCTCGGGACCAAGGAAGTGTGTATGGTGTATGATCAGATTCTTGACACGAGGAAATTGATTTTTCTTACATAAGCGTTTCATGGGGGATGTGAGATTCGAACTCACGACCCACGACCCATGTCCTTCCGACAGACGCCATTTACAAACATATTCGCCCGTTGGGCTACTTACTGGTGGAAGGCTAGCCAGTCGCCTACCCAACAGAAGCCTTACTACAGGGGCCCCTAAAACCACGATATCTAACATGAGGAGGGGGTGGGGGACGTTGTTTATATATTCGGTCCGGGTGACCTCGCCACCGGTCAGAAAATGTTGAACCCAATCGCGCAACCCCTACCACCGTGGAATGAGCCAACATACGGTATACGGTATACGATATACGGTATATACGGTATATCGCTTTAGAACATCACCTGCGTTTTCGGGACAAAAATCGAGGCAACAACGCAGTCGCTCCGCGGGGTTGTTTTAGGGACTGCTCTACAATGGTAAAAGACATTCCCCATTATATACTGTCGCAATCCGTATAGTAGTGCACCACGTTTCACCCTCTACTATGACGTCTATTGGACTTCTATAATCTTGGCGGTACAGGTACTGCCTGTGAATAAATCTACATTAAGAACAAACCGAGACGTATCGACGATTGAACGGACGCGATAGCAGTCAAGAGTTACACGCCATCACGGCATGGGCTGGGTACAGGAACCAGCCACCGCGCACAACACGGTGGTGTTTGGACGGGAGAACCGGCCGTTGCGGTATTTTCTTGAACGGGGACCAGCCAAAACAGGGGCATTTCGATGGTGTATCCTGTGCGAGAACCGGCTACCGCGGGGACACTTCCGCGGAGATGTTGTCCGGAGACATGAACCACGGCCCCTCCTCTACTTTGGTCGTATTATAACAAGGCTTACTCTTACCCTTCCGGGTTTGGCGGCATCCGGGTCGCGATGCGTGTCCCCAAAATGGCGCAGAAACGCAGGCTTAGCGCTGGAGGAGCTAATGAAACTCGGGCTGGTACTGACGCACTTGGGCAGGTAGAAGAAGAACGTGATTCTTACACCATGGCGAGCCGAATCAATTGCTGAGAACGATAGACTTGTCAGAGTGTAGGTAGTGCTGCGAGGAGCGGTGAGGATTGACAGCGTGGGGCTGTCTCCTATGCCACAGGGTTTAGAGCCACTGGGTTGCCGTCCTGCGCCGCAACGTCTAGACCTACTGGGCTGGTGTCTCGTGCAACAATCTACAAGATGGGACTGTCTCACAAACTAATGTACGTTGTTTCGCCGCGTATCCAGGAATGTTCCTGTTTGACTGAAAATCGTCTATAGCCTATTTGTTTTTCTTGCGTACGCCTCCTTTTACCCTGGTGTACCTATTGCTATACAAGACTATCCTGAACGCAGCTGCTCTAGTACTCACTGCCGCTACTTCTACCCAAAGCGACTGCTTGTACTGAACGCAGAATATGTATAAGTTACCCAGCTACAATTTACACTCCCCCGGAAGTACTATATAATTGTGTTCTGATCAGAGCTGAGGAAAGCCAGTACTTGATGTAATATATTTTGAAAACACTTGGTGAAAAAGCTGATCATGGCTAACGGTCACCAGCACATGTTGGAATCGATGTGGGTGGGACAAAAGTGTCAACCATGGCTAGTAACGATCACCACTTGAGGACTCTGCTTTTCAACACGGAAAAAGGTATTCGATCAACTAGGTCTACAGTCGTCATGGTTGATACCCCACAAGCGTTCACATGTACTGTCCTCTCCGAGTAATTCTTGGTATGGATGCACGCTTGACACCCTCCTCGCGTCTTTCCCCCGTAACGAATGCGTCGTTCGCCGCGTTCGGCATCCGCACGACACTACAATTTATTATGAGGCTTAGATTTGGTAGGCGATCGGTTAACCTTTTACCTTTAGCCCGACGGACTAAGACCTTCACAAATGGCATCGACGGCAGGACATGATTCGTTGGTCGTGAGTTCGAATCTCACGTCCACCATGAAATCGCTTTTTCAAAGAAAAGTGAGTGTCCTCCTGTCAAGAATCTGAAAAACGCTTCTGGATCCCCAGAAATTGGAACCGCGTATGGTGGCGCGTCGACCCGTCAAATCCGGTCCGCCCCAGGGGGGGAGAGTGTTATGAGGCTTAGATTGGGCAGGCGATTGGTTAACCTTTTACCTTTCGCCCAACGGACTACGACCCTAACAAATGGCGTCGTCGGCATGTTGACGCGTCGACCCGAATATCCGGTCCGTTCCTGGGGGGGAGGGTGTTTTGAGGCTTAGAGTGGGTAGACGATTGGGTAACCTTTTACCTTTAGCCCAACGGACTAAGACCCTAACAAGTGGCGACGACGGCAGGACATGATTCGTTGGTTGTGAGTTCGAATCTCACGTCCACCATGAAATCACTTTTTAAAAGAAAAGTGAGTTTCCTCATGTCAATAATCTGAAAAACGCTTCTGGATCCCCAGAAATTGGAACCGTGTGTGGTGGCGCGTCGACCCGTAAACTCCGGTCCGTTCCAGGGGCGGAGAGTGTTATGAGGCTTAGATTGGGTAGGCGATCGGTTAACCTTTTACCTTTAGCCCAACGGACTAATACCTTCTCAAAATCAATTCCACTTCAAACTGACTTTTCGACCCCATCGACCGACCCTTTGTTGTGACTGGTTTCGTATCGATGAACAGGCGTTCTCGTTAGCGAGCGGATACATCGTCTACGTCAACATGGCCTTCGCTATTTTCTTCGCTATGATCCTGCTGGTGATGCCGTGTGCAGCGACGTCCGAGGGGACAAGGCCTACATTTTGGGACTGTATTATATTTGCGTCCGGACAATAGACCACGAGGACCAGCTGGATGAGTACCATCGAACCACCTCGTCGTGGCTGGGGGTGCTTCCTATTTCGAAGCATATGCTCAGTCATTTTCTGTACTGGCTGCTCGTAGAGCTCCTTCAGAATCTGTGTATTTGCTGCTGCTGCCCCCATACGAAAGGTGGAGGGGGTAGATCAATATAAATATGTTTCGGGTCCATTGTAGCTAGAGCGTTGCACGGTTTCTGTGACCGGTCGATGTTTTGGTTGGTGCGGGCATGGGTATGCGGGTATACCTAGACACGGCGGGAAAGGGCTGCTACTCGTAGGCATCTATTAGATTTGATTTTGAGTTTGAATCGCCCCGGACGGCGCGGTGAAGACATGCTAACGTCCAGACTGTACAGTACATTGGTTGTGGTTTCCAGCCAGGACGTCTGGAGCTTATGTTGTAAGGCAAGCTACACAACCGCCGACCGCAACATTTTCAACAGTGAGCACGGTTTGTTTGCCCCTCTGAATTTGCTATCCATATACCTGGTACACAATGTTGTGACTAGCCTAGTTCGTCTTACTGTAGGCGACGTTTTTACTGTGGTGAAGTCGCGTTCTACGATAGAGGTAGCACATTTCCGCTAAATAATGTTTTCTGAACGACGGGGCTTATAAGCCCGTAATCGCCGAAATGCCAATCTTGTTTTGAAAGATGACGTTTTTTTATTCTTGGGACATGGGATTATTCATCGGGATGCAATTTGATTCTTGCTGGGGTCAGTTTTCGGGTGAGGTATCGAGCTCTTAAAGTGAGAAGCCTCAGAACAATTAGGGTGAACCTCCATCATGGAACGCCTCTGAAGGGGGGCCATTGATTATCTATATATATTTAGGATTAAGATATTCAGCCCTACTGTGCCTTGACTACGTGGTTATCCTCGCGTTTGCCCTGAGGTCTTTGCCCCAAGAACATTTGGCGACAAGATGGAGGGTAATCACATCGCAACGGAGAATGCACGATAAACTAGAACGCACGCGCCGCTAGTACTGCAGGTGTGTATTGCATGAGGTACACAATGCACCCGCGACAGACGTCCTGAATCGTAAGTTGTGTATTTGCGGGAGGGGGGTTACCGGTTACTACATTTGTATGTGGGTGCGGGGAAAGGGGGGGGTAGAGGGCTGTATTTATTACGCGTACGTTTGTTCGCGATTGTCTCCAAGAGACCAATGTATTGTGTCTGTATATTTGCATGGTATACACACACATAATATTCCATTTTCATTTTCTCCTTCTATCCGGCTCTTCCCCTACAGATCATTCGGGTTTGCGACGCTGCCACGACCCAATTTTTGGCGGTGAGACGAACTAATACGGGTTAGGCGAATGCAACAGCATGGGCACGACTGCGTTTTTCCGAGGCTCGTCAACTTGAAGGGCTCTGTATCTCACCCACAAACTGGCAAAAAAAAATGCAGCCTTCACCCGATAAGCAACCAACCCCATGGCCAAGTTCCGTCACCAGTACGATTCTGGAAAATATCGAAGTTGGTCAGCTGAGAAGCCCTATGTGCCAGCAATAAAAGGGTCAAGAGGTACTGCCCCCATTCTCAGTTTGTGAAACAGAGTGTCAGCTGCGGTAATAGCAAACTTGTCTGTCTGTCTGTCTGTCTGTCTGTCTGTCTGTCTGTCTGTCTGTCTGTCTGTCTGTCTGTCTGTCTGTCTGTCTGTCTGTCTGTCTGTCTGTCTGTCTGTCTGTCTATCTGTCTATCTGTCTATCTGTCTATCTGTCTATCTGTCTGTCTGTCTGTCTATCTGCCTGTCTGTCTGTCTGTCTGTCTGTCTGTCTGTCTGTCTGTCTGTCTGTCTGTCTGTCTTTCTGTCTATCTCTCTATCTGTCTGTCTGTCTGTCTGTCTGTCTATCTCTCTATCTGTCTGTCTGTCTGTCTGTCTGTCTGGCGGGCTAGCAGGCTGTCTATATGTCTGTATGTCTGTCTGTCTGTCTGTCTGTCTGTCTGTCTGTCTGTCTGCCTGTCTGTCTGCCTGTCTGTCTGTCTGTCTGTCTGTCTGTCTGTCTGTCTGTCGGTATGTCTGTCTGTCTGTCTGTCTGTATATCTGTATTTCTGTCTGTCTGTCTGTCTGTCTGTCTGTCTGTCTGTCTGTCTGTCTGTCTGTCTGTCTGTCTGTCTGTCTGTCTGTCTGTCTGTCTGTCTGTCTGTCTGTCTGTCTGTCTGTCTGTCTGTCTGTCTGTCTGTCTGTCTGTCTGTCTGTCTGTCTGTCTGTCTGTCTGTCTGTCTGTCTGTCTGTCTGTCTGTCTGTCTGTCTGTCTGTCCGTCTGTCCGTCTGTCTGTCTGTCTATCTCTCTGTCTGTCTGTCTGTCTGTCTGTCTGTCTGTCTGTCCGCATGACTCATATATTTTCGAACACTTTCCAACGGTCGATATATACCATCGTTACAGATGATATTCGTACGACGTATTCGACCCTTTCTGACCTTATATACTGAAACATACCATAACACCGTACAAATTTAGCTATAAAATATACCCGCGACACCGTACCATCGTAGCATACCGCCAACGTACCATACCACATACCGTGTTTTTCCCGTGCCATACCGCCAACGTAGCATACCACATACTGTGTTTCTCTCGCACCATACCGCCAACAATACCATACCACATACTATGTTTTTCCCATATAACGTACCACCAACATATCCCATATATCCCAAACAACAGCGTTTTTTTCATATATTATCTCAAACCGTATTGTACCATCATACCAGGTACCATGTACCAACATACGATATCACATCAAGTACACAACGAGAACATACGTTGAAGGTGCAGGGTGATGAGGTGAAGAGCGAGGTGAAGGTGCAAGGTGGTGAGGTGATATAAGGGATGAAGGTGCAAAGGGAGACCAATGACACCAGGGGGCAGACTACTGCTATTTTCACCCGTGAACATCCAGGACATCCACAGTGTCCATGCCTTATCCAAGACACAGAATCCGACGACTTGGGTGATCAGCTTTTCGCATCGAAAAATGGCAAGCTCTCTGAATTCAAGATGTTCTCCACGACAACAGACAGCAACAGAACGATCGATGAGTTAGATGGTGACACAACTGTATGGTGTCGATGCATCGCGCCCGACGCGCGGACAGCGGGCGGCGCATCTTTCCGTGACCAGACTACACCAGTCGGCTGGCGCGGGTTTGGGTCTAGAACCATGAGAAGCGCACTCGGCGCGCACCTCTCGGTGGATACGCAATCGTAGTACAGCAACGGCACAGCAGCAGTAGTAGCAGCAGTCAGTCACATTGTGAAGTACAACATACCAAGACAAGTTGACTCAGCACGCCTCTCGGCCGCCAGGCCAAAGAAAGGCAGTCAGAGTTGGCTCCGACGATTGGGTCCTACGCGCAGGGCAGCGCACCCAGCGCGTCTCTTCGCGGCCCCAGACCACAACAACAGCAGTTGGTCTCGACGTTTGCTCGCACCTGCGAGCATAGCAAATCCGAGCAACAACACACAATGGCCGGTGACGTTTATCGGGCGCTGGCCAGGCGTATGATGAAAATAACAATTGGCCGCTGGTGTGCATAAAATAGCTGGCAAAAATTATTCTCCTCCAATGACAAAAAAAGGCCTTTTTTCAAGGTTTCGAGGATACCGTAGGACGCCGCCGGCAAGCTCTTGCCCCCTAGAGTATGGATCCGCTTGATTTCTTCGAGCCCGTCTACTATACTCGTTGGCCTTGCCCGCCACCAAGCGGGTTGGCCGTGGGCTGAGTCTATGTCGAGATCGAGCGTCTATCGTCGCATGAGCTGATTTTTATCAGCGTGTTGACCATTTGCAACGAGAAAAAATACAAATGCGCCGCCTGCATGTCAGCGTATGGACGTTGACATCCATATATATTGTGATGTGCAGTCACTTCACACGAGCTTACTAAGAGTATCTCATGATAGATGCGGAGAAATACGATATGCGGCGGGACTTGAGTTTGTTCTTTCTTGCCGACGCACTGTATTCAACTTACCTCTATCATACTGATCGTAGCGCAGGGTAGCTAGCTTACCATCATAGGTATCAGGTAACGTTACATAGAACGTTACGAGTACGCTACTACTTTTCATGTTCAAAACTAACGGACTTGTAACTCCAATGGTGGCTTTCCTTGGTCGTAGGCAAATACCAAAGGTGACTGATCGGACTGAACTATTACTACATGCTATTAATGGTTTGGTGGGATTCACGGGTGCATGGGCACCTAGATTCACCCTGAGGGATGTGTTTGTGTAATAGTGTCGAATTATATTGGTGTTCGCTGTTTGTTATAAGTTTTACTGGAACCTTTCGCTTTCGACTGTTTACAGGTTGCAGAATAAGGGAGGTCCCGTTACAGTCTGATAGGAAGGATCGGGAGGAATAGGGGGGGTTTGCTTATCCAATCATGATTGGTTATTCTACCACCAGTATTGTTCCCGAGGGGAAAAAATGACTACAAAATGTTTTGCGGATGGTCGGATAGCTTTATTAGCTAGGAAGGCTTATTTAGAGTGTTGTTCGTGTTGACAGTTGCATTACAGTTTCATTTAAAGAACGTTCTATTTGTTCGGTTATTAGGAGAGCTTGTATTAATAGTATACAAGAGCCGAAAAGAGAGTATTTTTTTTCAGGGTGTACTCACGGGTCACGACCCGACCCCCGAGTCGGGTCAGGATTTCGTTTGAATCTCACGGGTCGGATAGGGTCGGGTAGGGTCGGGTCGGGTCGAGTCGAGTCGGGTCAGGACGTTCTCAAACTCGCACGGGTCGGGTCGGGTCACCCTTGCAAGACCCGACCCGACCTGCGAGGTTTGGCCTGACCTTTGAACAACCTTGAAGTATTTTTGGTTTTGAGATGTATCGCAAGCGACTATTATTTTATGTAATTTTAGTGCCAGATAAATTCTATGTGAAGACAGATGCATGCTAACTCGCGGTTCCTGTTACCATCTGTGTAATTTTTAAAATTATGAAATACGTCAGCATCTGTGTATTTATGGTGGTGAGAGAAAGGAACGAAGAAGAAAAGAAGATTTTTGTTCAGGAGCCTTGTTGTGATCTCTGGCACGATATTTTCGGCGTACTGTGCGTAGTTTTTATTTTTTTCGCGCAACGACCCACATATTATTTCCGTGATTGCAATACTACAGCTGTCTGTAGTTACATACTTGTTTGTGTGGACTTGAGGGAGATACTCTGCTTGTCGTCGGGATGACTTTGCTCTTGCTATTATTACTGTGGTTGATTCAGGTCAAGGAGTTACGCCGTAGCGATATTGGTTCGTCACTGTTGTGTAAAGAGTGAGGGAGGGTGCTCGTTTGGTCTCAGTAAATGACACTCACGTACCGGTTGGTACCATTCATTGCCTATAATTAATTGTGGATTATATTACTCTCGACTTCTGATGTTGTAAGTGGTGACGCACGACGCTCACTCCTCCTCTACCCCTGCCCTATGGGGGACGAATACCAAATGCCTAGAAACATCCATCCATATACTGGCATGCAGCAGTCTGGGCTACCGTCGCCTGGGGCTACGAACATATATTTATTTCCTCTTGAAATGCCGCATGTGGGTGAGGAAGAAAACACAAGAAGAGTAGGCAGGAAGAGAAACGAGAGGAGGGGTAGCCGAAGTGGGCGCGCGCGGCCGTCACTTGATCATTACGGGGCAATGCCCATTCTGCGGGGAAGTGTATACTCCACACGGCAGCCCGTCTTGACCCCTGCAACGTCCCTTGCAGCGTCCTATAAATAGCGACGTTCTATAGCAACGTTCCTACCATCGTTCCTGACGGTGATGCATTGGATGTTGGATATACAATCGAGGACTACGACGACGCGCATTGTGTTTTCCGAATATATATATCCAAACTAAGAGTATCGTATAATCATATTCGTGCGTACGTAGTCACAGCGAATCAACAACATTATGGAACTGAATGTCCCATGTTTCGATACTGACTATTAATAGAGTCGGGGTGCTGTACTGCGGTTGTACTGAACTTTTGTCGTGCCTATCATAGCTCTGCTGTTTGTTGCCGATAGCCATTATTGCTGCCGACCGTCGTCTTTTGTAAGAACAGAGCAAGAGGCGGGGATTAACCACAATCAAAAGCAGCACCGCAAGGAAGGACAGACACTTTTACTAAAGCGTCGGGGAAATACTGCCGTTGGGCTCGTTGCTGGATAAGCACGAAATCCACCCCCTTGCCATCAAATAAATGCACTATTATTGGTTCAGTGATATAATAATGCATGATTGCCATTCACGCGACCCGAGTTCGATTCTCGGATACTCGTAGTGCACGTAATCATGTTTTTTCACGCTCGGAAAATAAATCGTTGTGTGTTTTGTTATACGTAATATGCTGGTCCCAGGTAAGCATGTAGTCTATACCGGTAAGAGGATAGCCAGGGGTGCCACGGAAAAAGAGACAAAAGAGCCACACTCGCCAAAATGTCGGAATTGAAAACAAACTACAGAGCTGGAAGAGTAGTGCTATACTACGAACTCGTGGCGGGTTGGGTTTTTTATCAGTAATTAACTACAACATACCAGGTATACCAGTATGTTTTTTCAGTTTTGTTATACTTGATTTTTGTGCCCCCCTCCTGTTTGGGGCTAAAAAAGGGCAAATGCTAAAATCAGGTATACCTGATCCGTGTGAGCCAAAAATCGGGTATTAAGGATAGCTACCATGCTACCCAGCAGTAGGCAGTAGCCTATACCGAGTCGCTGATTGGTAACATAAACCGTCTGTAGCAAGTAGGCCAAAGCAGCACAACAGGGTGCTATGGCGGTACAGCAGAGCCGTGTGTTGCATACCGGTTGAGTAGATATGCGGCATGATCAAATGCCGTTTAGGTAGATTCAGAACACAAAACCTCGGGAGAACCCCAGATGATCAAACTGATGTTGAAGGGTCCCCGGGGTCCTCGGGATTGCTGTAGGTCTACAGGTTGATCTAGGATATTCGTGTTTTGTTTTTCGTTTTGGTTGAGCTGAGGCAAGTGAGACTGCACCGCGCACTCTCTCACTCTACTTCTCTCCCTCATCTTTTCTTCCATCCTGTCCTGTTGGACAAGACCAAAAATAAAGCAACAGGTCTGAGAGCCTTGATTTTGTAACATGCTCGTCTGAGCTTGATGAGCTTATTGTACGCAGCAACCAGCAGGTAAAGCTCAGCTGATAGTGCTTACCTCCACTGTGGGCTGCCTGGCGTAACTAGGGAGCCGCGCACCACACGCTCAATGCAGAGTTCCTCTAAGAGGTTATGAGCCTCGATTTACGTGCTAAGCACTACAGAGCTACGAGCCATCAGCATCATTGAGACACGACAACGGCCGAGGCGAGAGCTGCTGCACATATACGCTGCACACAGAGTTGCTACAGAGCTGGAATTGCTGTACAAGAAGAACTATCTCAGGGAGAGCTACGACGATCTTCTGCATCGGGAGCTGCTGCTGGGAGGGACTGCTGCGACGATCATCGACATCTGGGAGCTATTGCTAGGAACTACGAGTACTTCTGCACGGTGGGGAGTTCAACCTCGGCAAAGTGAGCACGTACTGCTGTAAAACACGGCACAAGCGGAGCGACTACTTGTTTCGAGTACATTTTGTTTCGTTTCGAGTACGTAGCGGCGAGACTATTATTTTCGGCTAGGATCGTTGGAAATACGGGGTCCGCTCTCGCGTGCGCACGACGGGCTGGTTCAACTCTGCTACCATTGCTGCTGCATTGCTGTTGCTGCTGATAGAGTAAAGAAGACCGCGTGCCAACCAAAATCGCGAGGGTCCCCCGGGTCGAGCACGGGTTCTTCGCTGCTGCCCGTACGTACGAGAACAACAACGTCTACTAAAATAGGGGCGATTCTCACGCGAATAGGAGTAGCCTTTACAACGCGTTGAGGGGCATCAAGTGTTTCTGCGGCGCGAACCCTGACCAGTTCGGCGACTGGTACTAGAAGGCTTGCTTTACACTGAGCATCGCCCGGCCTGGCGTATTTCACGTACTGGAGGGGCAAGCCAGGCCCCAACACCACGACGTGGGGAGCGACGGAGTCAGGAGCTGCTGCGCCGTACCCACCAAGGCCAACGGGAACAGCAACAGCCCGCCGGCCGGAAGAAGAAATCTGGATCAGGGGGCAGTGCTGGGCAAAAATGGTGCACTGTGCACAAGACGACCACGCACAACGACGCCGAGTGCTACTCGCAAGGGGCTCCGCGCTCAGAGACGTGTAGTACGTATACGGCGGCTGTGGTGGGCGCCCTAACCCGCACCGATACCGACGACAAACCGGTTATTAATTTTGACGACTTCAATCAAGGCTTTGCATTTGAGCTTGAGAAGTACAACAGGGACCGCCAGTTAGGGGTCGCCTTATTAACAGGGACCGCCAACTAGGGGTCGTCATATCAACAGGGACCGCCAACTAGGGGTCGCCCTATCAACAGGGACCGCCAAGTAGGGGTCGCCTTATCAACAGAGACCGCCAAATAGGGGCCGCCTTATCAACAGGGACCGCCAACTTGGGGTCGTCTTATCAACAGGGGCCGTCAGCTAGGGGTCGCCTTATTAACAGGGACCGCCAAATAGGGGTCGTCATATCAACAGGGACCGCCAAATAGGGGTCGCCTTACCAACAGGGACCGCCAACTAGGGGTCGTCTTACCAACAGGGACCGCCAACTAGGGGTCGCCTTATCAACAGGGGCCACCAAACAGGGGTCTCCTTATCAACAGGGACTAGGGGTCGCCTTACCAACAGGGACCGCCAACTAGAGGTCGCCTTATCTAGAGGGACCACCAACTAGGGGTCGCCTTACCAACAGGGACCGCCAACTAGGGGTCGCCTTATCAACAGGGACCGCCAAATAGGGGTCGCCTTATCAACAGGGAACCACCAACTAGTGGTCGCCTTATCAACTGGGACCGCCAACTAGGGGTCGCCTTACCAACAGGGACTGTCAATTAGGGGTCGCCTTATCTACAGGGACCGCCAAATAGGGGTCGCCTTATCAACAGGGACCGCCAAATAGAGGTTGCCGTATCAACAGGGGCCGCCAAATAGGGGTCGCCTTATCATCGCCGCATCGCCGGAAAGACATTCCACGGGATCACTGCAAAAAAGCGCTTGGGATTGCCGAAAAAACAACTTTCGGAATTGCTACAGCACTGTTCGATGGGGCTGCCGGAGCTTCCGGAGCCGCCACACTAACAACAGCAAGGTGGGGCCGCCGAAGTGTCTTTTCGGGATCGGACCACAGTATATCATCAATCTATTGGGGTTGCCGGGGGAGAATAACTTCTGGCATCGCCGCATCATCATCGATCGTTTGGGACTGCTGGGGCAACGCTTGTGGGGTCACTGTGCATCTTCATCGTGTTTAGGACTGCGCCGGCACATTACCTCTGGAGTCGCTGGACGCTATTATCATCTGGATCACCAGGAGGACATCTGCATTACCTGGGATCGCACGGCAAGATTTATTTGCTTCGTCGTACGTAGCACCACACCATTTCTTTGTTTGGGAGGGCGGTCGGATAAAAGCGTGGCTATGCTGCTAGACTATTTGTGCAAGGTTTTTGTTTTGTTTTGTGGTAGCACCACACACACGTCTTCTTCGTACAGGTTGATCTAGGGTATTCGTGTTTTGTTTTTCGTTGTGGTTGAGCTGAGGCAAGCGAGACTGCACCGCGCACTCTCTCACTCTACTTCTCTCCCTCATCTCTTCTTCCATCCTGTCCTGTTGGACAAGACCGATAAGAGTGCAACAGGCCTGATAGCCTTGATTTCGAAATATTATGTTCTTCTGAGCTTGATGGGCTTATTGTACGCAGCAACCAGCTGGCAAAGCTCAGCTAATAGTGCTTACCTCCACTGCGGGCTGCCTGACGTAACTCAGGAGCCGCGCGCCACACGCTCAATGCTGGGTTCCTGTAAGATCAGGTATATACTAAAACCAAGTATAAAACGCGCGCCACGACCGGGTCTTCTGTCCATGAAAATCAGGTAAAAAAAGAATGCGCCTAAAGCATTAAGCGTGCCACATGACCTCCAAGATCTGAACTGTTTTGCTTCAGGGGATAGATACCACAGGCTCCACTTGGGCCTGCATAGAGTCACTATTAATAGGCTTCGTTTGTTTCGCCACGGCGGGGGCGCCAAGAGTATTTACTCTGGCGCCCCCCCCCCTTGACAGCTTTAACTCTTCTAAATATACCGTCCTCGCGGAACCGCCTGCTCGGCACGAAATTGTCCTGCCGTACCAAACCTGAGACCACCTTGACGCGGGATAGTGCAGACAAAGACCATGCTGCTCCTGGGACCATAGAAAACAACAGAGTACACATAACAACTACCAGGTACTATTTAATAACTGAAGCATGTTGCACATACATGCACCCCAAAGAAGAAAAAGTTAAACCCGCGTACGCATGTATGTATGCATGTGTATAAATACGTACTTTGACGTACGACGTACGAGTACAGAGTGTATACGCTTATACAGAAGAATTCTAACCCTGGGAGGGCAGACGCATACATACGGAGAGAAGAAACAGTGTACGTATGGCCTCTCTGATTGGTTTAAAGTTGGCCAAAATCAGTTGAAAGCTAGACAGGGTAAAAAAAAACAGGTACCTACCTGGTATACCTTCGCCTTTTCGAGTTTTAACCGTTTTTTGGCCGAGAAGTGGCCAGGTATACCTTATTTTGGCAAAAACCCCATACAATACCATTACTATTGCAGTCAAGTTCCAACCCTCTATCGTCGCCGACAACGTCTACCGATGGACAAAGTATAGGTTACCGTGATCACGCCCAACAAAACTCCGCGCAAATAGACGTGCCAGAAAGTTCCCAGTAAGACGAGCGCCACGGGTGTAAAGCCGTGGCCATACCTCTAGCAAATATTAAGCTCCGGTGTCACTCGGTATGTCGCAATATTTTTCATTACAGTACGACATGATGGGGCGGGTGCTACGCTAGGGGTGGGAGCACCATTGTAATTTCTGAGCCTCTTCGCTGGACGAGCTCGATATTAATTCAGTGTTAATATTTGTAAGTCCAAACTGACTCCGACAAATAAATGTCTACCTTGTAGGCCATATATACCCCATGAAAACATTCCCATCCATGGTGCTACGTAGCGAAGCACATTCTGCAACAGGAATGGGGTATATTACCAGGTAGTTGCCGGAGCGTTCCTCAGTCGAGGAGTTTCGCCGACGAACAGGAGAACAGGTCGTGGTGGCCGTCTGGAGCAGACGCATGCTATATAGCTCAGAAAGGGTACCCCTATCATCGTAGTGCTTGTAGCTGTCCCGCCAATGACCTTACTATTATTGACAAAACATGCTGCAAAGCACGGTACGTAAAAATGGCCCGGTGGTTTCTCACCAAAGGACATCTTCTGTCTGTATACCTTATATCCATTCTCAGGGAAAATCAAAGGGAGAGTTCAAACCTTACTATAGTCAATCCCATGGCCGTGGAATTTACACGGAGGGATAATAATGTATAATACCGTGGCATACCTGTCTTAGTAGTTAGTTGTGGTACATTCCAGGAGCTCCGCCAGCCAGAAAAATCTTCAGCGACACAAATCCACCCCTCTATCGTTTCCACATGTAACCTACCGGCACGTATCCTTTCGGTTTCCGGCAAAATTGCTAGCCCCTCCCGGCATTCGGAGCATCTGTTATTCTGTGCTTCTTCGCTTGCCCAGCCCGCACATTCTGTACACTGCTAACGCGTACGCTACTATTAATACTTATTTACTGTTGTACTGTAACAGTTGTAGTGCAGTACATACAAAAAAAGCGTTGCGCACCACGTATATTATACTACAGTATTAGTCCATAGACAGAGAATCAATAATAGTATCATACGCTCCTACGAAAGCACAACGCGCGTGGCTGGTAAACTGTCACGGTGTACGGAGCCGATCAAACCGATGAGGAATAATAGCAGTGCTATTAATAGTGTACGATCCCTCGACCTCCCGGTCCGTCACATCCCATCTGACAACGATCGCTATCACGATAAAGTCCACATCGACAAGGAAGGGCGTGAACGTCGGCGGCAGCAGAGGCGGCGCGTCCGCAACCGATGCAGCGGTCGCTCTAAGCCAGCTGCCCGTGCTCGGCCACTTCCGCGATGGCCTCCGCATAGTATTTGCCATCATCGTTATTTTCGCAAACTTTGCGGCTCTGGTGGGTCTGGTGTTCTACTTCCGCACCGCTTGCACGAGAGAGTACGGGGTGCTGCCCAACGAATCAGGAGATTCCGTACCTCCGGCGTTGGCAGATCTGGAAAACCATGAGGGCGTGACGATCATCTCGCGGAGCCTGGTGTATTTTCAGGCCAACGACACCTACCTACGTGCAGGGGGGGCTGACTTTTTGAAACCCCTTTCAGCCGACGTGTGGGTGCCATGAGTGCAACCTGGCGTCCTGCGCGGCCACCATACCGATCGTTGTGGAGTACAAGCAGTGCCATCCTTGGGCGGAGGTAAGACGATTGCAGACGTTACTACGAGGCAGTACTACTGTCCGGTGCACCCCACTATTTTTCTCGCATGTGGACAGCGTTCGTTCTTGTAAAGTTCGAGCCGTGATAAAAACGATTGCAATAGAACAGAACCAACATTTTAGCAGAACAGGGCAGACGTTTGGTTTTTGGGGCCTCTCTGCTGCAGAGGTATTATTGGGGTTGCATTTTTGAGCCCAGACATAATTTGTCGTTGACACGGTTCCCCGACTGGACTGAAGATCGGCCCTTTCACAAAGTTTGTCGTTGGATCCCACGTGTGTGTATTTTACAGCACCAAATTCTTCGTTAAACACATACCAGCCAAATAGGATTGATTGTGTATCCGACTTACTGTAGCTTACTTGTTTTTGTTAAAGTCCGAGGGCGTCCGGAACAGTTTTGTTACAACAACACCCAACGCCAAGATGACCGGAATGAAAAACAAATCGGAGCGCTGTGATCACAGCACCATTTATTTGGTAGGAATTTTCATTTTTTTCCAATATTTCCAATTCCGGATCATTTGGTTTTAAAGACCCCGGCCCCTGTTCCTATTTTTTTTCGACGCCTGCCTACATAACGTCAACAATTATTAGAATGGAAAACAAAAACGGAGCGTTGTGATCTCAGCATGGACAGGAGGGGAGTGGTCTCTAAAACCGAGAGTGATCCAAAATCGGAAAATTAAAAAAAAAAACTCTTAAATCGTGCTGTGATCACGTACAACATGGCTCCAGTTTGCTTTCAATTCTGTCTTTTTTTGGCATGGGTTGTGTCGGAATAAGACTGCTGCAGCTGTGCTCCAGGCGTCCCTGCAAAAACGGTTGTTGGGGCGAGAATCTTAGAGCTCCTCGAGATCCGGTCCGAGTTAACGGGGGCCCCGATACAGGGGTATGATAATACCGTTGTACCAATAACAACACGTTTGGACTGAAAGTTTCTGACTTTTTTTGGCGGAGCACTCGTCATCTGAGGGACACTACTACTACTGTAATACCCGGCGTCTATATCATTTGGGTTGCACACTGTTTTTCGTTACAGCACCTACAGTTTACTGCTGTAGTACAACAGTATGCGTGACAGCAGCCAAGAATCTCCTGTTTTGGTTGATGCTTGCGGTTTATTGTGGTGTCAACGTTGGGCGTATAGATAGGTTTTGAAAGCTATACTATTAATAATACCGCAAAATATTTAGAGTCGAGACATTCTTGGTTGAACGCAAATAAATGCTTAAATGCAACTTTCTTACTTGAACAAAATCTCAACCTGAAATTATTCACTCTCCTAAACTCTTGACACATGCCGCGCAGTATATAACACCAGGTAGTGGGGAATGGTGCTGATTGCTCATCGGGTTGCTACGTACTGTAAGCCAACACATGTTCTGACTCCGCTTGCTGGATGAGGTATGGAGCTTCTTCTACTACAACCAAGTGAGCAACCTCTCAACATGTATATACCGCTCTGCCTCTAAATATAAGGATATTTTGTGTTTTAAAACTAAATACAATCGGTCCTTATATCTAAGGGCAGAGTGGTAGTGCTACGCCTATTGTTGTGGCTCGCGTCCACTATGTAGGTACTACGGTGACTGACTGACTGCTGTAGGTGCTACTCCTACCGCACCACGCGTCACGGCAGTTGTTGGCGCGCTCGTACTCCCCGCGTGTAGACAACGCCTATACTCTGTCTGGTGGAATATAGGTAGCATTTATTTGAAGGCTTTGTGTGATGGGGTAGCACATCCATTGTACTACTAGTCTTCTCGTTGTGGCGTGGGTGGCTCCACGGCCTGCCCCGTCCTTGGGGTGGGCCGAGGAAGTCTGCCAGGACCTGCAGCGGTCTAGCGACAGTCACACGAACATCGAGCTTCGGACTACGTAGGTAGGGAACCTTGCGCGGTCCGGCTGGTGGCCTGCTCGCTTTAAGGACCGCGTGGGGTGGTGGTGATGTTTTTTCTTCTTAACCCCGACGCCGAGGAGTTCATCCCTCAGGCGGGACGGGTACATCACCACAGCAGAGAGCGCTACGTGGGCAGCCGGTGGAGTGGAGAGGCTGGCCACAGCGTGGGTATGCATGCACGACAGGAAGGATGGGATTGTCGGCGTGGGTTGGGACGGCTGCACCCAGCCAACGGGAACCAAGGCGCGTACCGGGCTACGAAACGGAGAGCCACTTTCGCCATAGCGAAAAAAAAGAAACAAAAAAAGAAAAAAAGAAGGCGGGGACGAGCCTCACGTCGGCTGGCAAAGAAAGCAGCACGCGAGGCTCGTAAGAGACAGAAGGAGGCACTTGTGACGGTAGCGACCTACAATGTGCGCACCCTGGCTGTAAAGGGGAAGAACGGGTACGGACATGACGAGCGGGTACTGGCGAAGGGACGGCAACTCGGCTGTGACTTCATTGGCCTGCAAGAAACTCGGAGGTCCGGCAGCACGACGTTCCGTGCGGCAGGGTATCGTGTTTTCTGTTCAGGACAGGAAACAACAGCCACCAGGCAAGGGCTGTACGGAGTAGGCCTAGCTGTCAAGGAATCGTTGTGCAGTAAGTCTGTGTATACTCATCAGTTCGTTGACGAGCGGCTAATGTCTATGCGCTTTGAGCTGGCTGGCAAATGCGAGGCAGTCAATTTCGTCGTTGCGTATGCTCCAACTGATTGTACCAAGGACGCCGAACTGAAAGGTATCTTCTGGCAGAAGCTGGAGTACTTGGTGAAAAAAATCCCGACGAAAGAGTGTCTGTTTGTACTGATGGATGCCAACGCGCGAACTGGACAGAGGAAGGAAGGGTGCGGTGATGATGAAAGCAGAGTGCTGGGAGCGTATGGATGTGATGTTCGTAACGATAATGGCAGACGGCTCCTGTCGTTCGCCACCAATTGCAAGTTGGCTCTCACCAACACGTTTTTCAGCACGCGCAAGGGTGGGATATCGCATACTTACAACGGCACCGGCCCGAATGACCGTAAGCGGATTGACTACATCCTAACCCGTCAAGTCCATCGACCTAGAGTACAAGATGCGAAAGTCGTCCCACAGCCTCCTGCCCCAGCTAAGGCTGACTCAGACCACAACATCTTGTATATCAAAGTCCGACTCGGTGGTCGTTTTGCGCCCAACAGACAAATACGTAGACCGACGAAACGCCGAGAGTTCGACAGGCAGCTTTTTATGTCCGATGGAAATTGTCGTGAACGAGTAGTCTCCAGGATCATCTCCACTCTCAACCAGCCTATCCAGCCCCGTAATACGTCTGGTATGGTTGAGATTTTCACTGCGGCTGTTATTGATGCGGTCGAAAAAGAGGTACCACCCCCTGCACGTCGCCACCGCAGACATGGATGGTGTGAGTCTGCCGAAACCTTGGCCGCATTCATGCCAGCATGGACAGCGAGGGAGGATGCACGACAATTCTTGCGTGCCCACCCCCGGGACAGAACCGCGTGGAAGACCCTGAGATCTGCGTGTGCGAACCTGCAGAAGGTGATTGCCGCAGGACTGCATGCGTACTTCGAAGCGTACCTTGCCGAAACCGAACGACTCCTAGCGAACAACGACCAAAGAGGCTTTTACAAGCACCTTAAGAGTACGGTAGGATTGGAAGGGACTAAAGCGAGGAGCGAACAGTTCATTAGGGACGAGGATGGCACGATCCTACGGGATAAGGTGCGAATTCGTGAACGATGGGCGGGGTTTTATCACAAACTCTTGAACACGAAGTCGCTGAAACTCGATCCCACGATCATCGACCTCTTGCCACCGCGACCGCCTAAACTGTCGCTTGAAGATGAACCATCCATAGACGAGATGACCGAAGCACTGAAGGGGATGTCGAATTGGAAAGCTGTCGGGCCAGATGGTCTCCCGGTCGAACTCCTAAAAATCGACCACCCGGCATTCGCCCAGCGCTTTCACAACATCCTTGTCAATGTTTGGTTAACAGGAGAAGTCCCTCAGCAATGGAAAGATGCGATCATCAAGGTCCTTCACAAAAAGAAGGATCGAACTGACTGCAACAACTATAGAGGGATCTCGCTTGTTGCCCACGCAGGCAAAGTGTTGTTGAAAATCGTCGCGTCCCGCCTCAGCAACTACTGCGAGACCGAGGAACTACTCCCCGAGGAACAGTGCGGCTTCCGCCCCGCACGATCAACGATTGATATGTTGTTCGTCGTGCGCCGGCTGCAAGAGCTCGGACGACAGAGGAAAATCCCCTTATACGTGTGCTTCATCGATCTGCAGAAAGCGTACGACTCTGTCGACCGAGAGCTGTTATGGAAGGTACTCACACGCTTTGGCGTACCAACCAAGATGCTGAGAATTATCCGTAATTTCCACGATGGCATGCGGGCTCGCGTGCGTACTGATGACGGCGAGCTCTCGGAATGGTTTGATGTCACGCAGGGGCTGCGGCAAGGCTGTGTACTGTCACCGTTACTGTTCAACGTGTTCTTCGCTGCTGCGTTACACGTCGTACTAGTACGCTTCAGCCAAGACGAAGCCATTGTAAGGGATTTGGTCCAACTCTTGGAAGCTGGAGTAGTTCGAACAGGGAAGGAGGAGCCATTGGCGTGCGTGCGAAGGTCTGTATGGGGCATGTTGTACGCCGACGATGCAGGAATTGTCTCGAAGTCGGCTGAAGGGCTCGCAAAAATGATGACAGTCATCGTGACTGTCTTCGAAGCAGCAGGCCTCACGGTGTCGGAAAAGAAGACTGAGACAATGGTCCTACAAACACCAGACCGGACAACCTTCGCACCACCGCTCGTCATCGAAGCGGCAGGTCAGAGGTATAAGCAGACGACCCAGTTCTTATACCTAGGCGGCGTTATCCACGAAAACGCTGACCTCTCGCTCGAAATCGACCGACGGATCCGCCTCATGCGAGCATGCTTCAAGCGGTTCGGCCCGGAGTTGTATGATAGGACGACCGCCCCCCTTAGCCTTAAAGTCCGAATGCTGAAGGCCGAGGTGATTGAGACCCTGCTGTACGGGTGTGTGACGTGGACCCTCAGAGCGGAACACTTTGCCAAGCTTCGAACGGCTCACCACCAAGTCCTGTTGCGAGTCATTGGCTTCCAGCGCCGACTTCGTACTGACCATGCCACCCTCTCGTACGCGAAGGCCCTCAAGATGACACGTTGCGAGAGCATCGAAACGACCATTCGCAAACGGCGGCTCTTCTTTGCGGGGGGCGTGGCACGGCAAAGCAAGGAGCGATTACCCAATCGGGTAATGCTCGGGACGATAGCTGGTGGGGAGAACCCGAGACCAGGCGGACAGTGTAAGACTTGGCATAGATGCATAGTCGAAGACCTTAGGGAGTTCCGAGCCACCGAAGGGTCAACGGAAGTTGCCCCCTTGGTGTTTGGAGTTGAGACCGCGTTGTGGTCCACTGCAGCCAAAAAGGTGGGGAAGTGGTACCGGGGGATCCTTGAAGCAGCCGAACGGTTCATGGTGAGGTGGCACGAGGCTGAGGCTGAGATGAGTAGACAGCGCCGCGCATCCGCCGTGGCTGGTGCCCAAAGGAACGGGGGGGGAGGGGGCAACAGGAGAAGTGGCATAAAGCCCGACCGAGTGAATGCGGAGAGGGGGGGGAACAGGAGGGGTAGAAGGGAAACGGCGGTAGACGAAAGTAGGAAGGAGATGGCAGACAGGGTAGCAAGGCACCAAGTCGACTAGGAAGTAGAATATGACCATACTACTAGTGCTACCAACTGGTGCAGCTGGCTCGAACGTGGTCTTCCCTTGTCTTCTCTTTTAGTTTTGTTTTTTTTCTTTCTTGCGCTGACTCTCCGTGATTTTCATTTCATTTTTTCTCTTCCTCTTCCTTTTCTGATTGATAAGCCGTACTCAAGGAGCCGTGTGGCGTGGTTGGAAGACGAACCTGCTCTGCTCGGCTCGTATTGTCTGACGCCAAGGGGCTGGGCATAGTTGACGAACGCAGGGCGGAGACGGCAGTCTGGGTAGCAAGGTACCAGGCGGATTAGCAGGGAGAACCTGGCTATACTACTCGTACCACAAGCTGCTGCCGCCACCTAGAAGGTGCTTTGGGCTTTGGTCTGCCTGTTATTTCCCCTTTGTTATTTTTTCCTTGTTACTTTCTCCTTGGTTCTTTGTCTTACTCTGTTCACAAGCAGTGGTGTCTTTTGTTATTTCTTCTTTTTTCCAGCTCGTTCTTTTTCAAGTGTAGGCCACCTCGCCTGCGGGGGGGGGGGCACGACAGATTGTTTCTCTTAGATTTTGCTTTCATTTTTCTTCTTTTTCTTTTTCGACTTGTCTACCTTGTTTTTGTTTTCTCTTTGATTGTTTCTTTTCGTTTCACTATTTCATAGATTGCGTATGTCGTGCCTGTCGTATCTAGTATGATGACATGGCTTTGCATTGCCCACTGCAGTTCACACTGCACACGTGGCAACGTAGTATCTCTGTGGCGTAGCTTTGTGACCACAGAACTTGTATCTCTTCTAGGATGGAAGAATCGGCACGGACACTGGTTGTGCTGGATGTCGACGGGTAGAAAGAACGGTTTAATGTGAAGAACACACACACACACACACACTACTTGTGTATGGGAGCACATATAATATACATTATACCCGTATGCGGTTCTTTGTATTTTTTTTATTTTTTTATTTTTCTCATCCCATTCATTATCTTCGCACATCTTCTTCTCTCTCTCCTTCCAACTCGTAACTCAGATCTGGGGTCACATTGCAGGCTCTTCTCCCCCCTTCCCGCTACGGTACGTGCCTTCATTCGTATCGCGAGAAGATTTCAGCCTTTTCTTCCCTCGTCGACTCGCATCGAATTGTGCCTACCCACGCTGCAAGGCGCTCTCAACAATTGAATCCTTTATTTTTATTTTTGCAAATAAAGTCAAAGTCCGACCCACCTGGGGCTCGAACCCAGGACTCAAACAAGTAGAATTCGAGGTTAACCACTTGAACCACCGGGGCGACCGGCTTGTGTATGGTTGCACGTAGCTCTTAGCCGATACCAGACATACCTGTCTTCCGTTCCCCTCGCTGCCTCGGCAAGGAATGCTGCGAGGCATGCCCTATCAGGCTTACAGCGAGTGGGGTAGGTCTTTCTGGCGGGTGTAAGGCCGGACTCACCTTCAAGGAGTGATACCTTCTTGCTGCTGCCTGTGGCCGCGAGGCTCAGGCGGCAGTAGAGTCGGGTCGTACGTGGTGCGTCAGGCACGGAGACCTACGATTCGCGCGTCTTTTTTAGGCAGCTGCGGCGGAGCAGCAATGCTCAATCGGGGTGTCCGTACGCGGAGGCAGGCGCCACCACAGACCACACTACGGCACAGTCTATTGCGCCGGTAGGAGGCTGGATTCGACGACGAGGGAGGAGGGAGACTGAGCGTCGACGTGCGGGGAAGAGACGGATTGACCGCCCCTGCGCGAGAATTTTTATTTTCCAGATCAGAACCAACCGCAAGTGCGAGGAGCATTTTGTTTTTCAGGATGATGGAGAAAGGAAATCGACTGGAAGGGAATGGCAACGAGTGCACGCGCAAAGGGGCGGGTGGATTGGGCCAAGGCGATGAGGCGGCCATGAAGAGCGGCAGGAAGACGGTGCACGGAGACCCATGATCTGCGCGCACACTATCATCACGAGAGAAGCGGTCATAGTTTGTTTTTTCCTGGTATTGTTTTTCACGAGGCAGAATAGTATCTACCGGTACTTACTTGTTATTAACGTCGTCACTGGTCTTTGTAGTTTAACGAGTTGTATACAACCCTTCATGGGGAATAACCTACGCACTTATCAGGGACGTGGTACGATCATAACTGAGTTGCACCTTTTTGTGTCAGACAATCCAGGAAGAGAGCGATCGTTGATATTCGTGTGGTAGTAAGGTTCGATTGTTCCTTTTTTCACTGCATATCCGCGAGTCTTCTCTCTGACAGCACTCCAGATAGCAGGCAGGTGTGTTCTTCTTTCGTTTTCACGACTACCGTGCGTTTCGTACGGTGCAGGCAGCACTTCAGACTGCATCCGCTGTACTACTGTAGTCAGCAGCCACGAGTTAGTTGGTTAGTGGTGGGAACGGGGGTACTCTATGTTATAGTTGAGAGGATATACCCGTGGCCATGTTAGTTCAGTTTGCACATTGGTTTTAGCTCGTGTGCGCTTTTTTCGTCTCGTGTATTTTGAGGCAGCCGAATTTTCGTTTTTTTTGTTTTTCGGATCTTCCTAGGGCTCCAGCACCTTTTGTGTGACCACGGACTCCTTCGTCAGAGAGTTAATGTGAGAACAACAACAACAACAACAACAACAACAACAACAACAACAACAACAACAACAACAACAACAACAACAACAACAACAACAACAACAACAACAACAACAACAACAACAATTATTATACCTACCTGTAGACGAATACTGTATGTAGAAACGTAGGCATATATATATATATCTGCAGGCGGATCTTGTATGGTTGGTTGTACATTACTCTTGGGGAGTATTCTACGGAGCAGTAGAGGCATCCACTTTGCCCGCAGAACACTATTAATAGGTTGTAAGGGTCATTCTTATCGGAGAGCTTTTTTTCCAATTTTTCGACATTTTTTTCGCGCAATTTTTCAAACTTCCATATTTTCCTGTTTTTTTTACAAATATTGGAATGTTAACGAACTTGATATTTTTGGTTCTGGAGAATTTCACGAATAGTGACAGAACGCCTCCGTATATCGATACATATCTCCAATTATTTCCAAACTTTGGAAATTTTGGAAATAATGCTCTCCGATAAGAATGAGCCTAAGTCTGGGAATCTTCTGTATGACAACGTCCCGGTCGGGAACATTCTGTTATAATAGTTGGGAATATTTTGTGGGACAACGTCCCGATAGCCAGTATCTGCATACCTGGTATATATTATATACAGGTTGGTTTTGGTCAACTTCTGGGATGACATATGTGTTGTTTCCTTGAAGATGCCCTCCTTACTCACTCGAGTTCTCCCCCTTCCTTTCAATCAACTCACTGGAGGAGCGAGAATAAGGAGTTCGTGAACTACAAGCAGCGTGCTCTACCCAGCGCCGACATCCCTGTGCCCCTTACCAGCTACCAGCTATATACCGGTGCCCCCCGTCTTCACATTTGTGTATAGGAACGCGGGGTCAACATAGAGAGCGGACAAACACCAACCAACATTTTTCATTTCGTTTTTGTTCTCGACATGTTGCCTCTGGAAAACTTCCGGGCTTCAGTTTATACGTCGGTGCCCTTCTATTTGGGTGCTGTTGTAATATGTGTGTGTTCTTCACATTAAACCGTTCTTTCTACTCGTCGACATCCAGCACAACCAGTGTCCGTGCCGATTCTTCAATCCTAGAAGAGATACGAGTTATATGGTCACAAAGCTACGCCGCAGAGATACTACGTTGCCACGTGTCCAGTGTGCACTGCAGTGGGCAATGCAAAGCCATGTCATCATACTAGATACGACAGGCACGACATACGCAATCTATGAAATAGTGAAACAAAAAGAAACAATCAAAAAGAAAACAAAAACAAGGTAGACAAATCGAAAGAGAAAAGAAAAAAAATGAAAATGAAAGCAAAATCTAGGAGAAACAATCTGTCGTGCCCCCCCCCCGCAGGCGAGGTGGCCAACACTTGAAAAAGAACAAGCTGGAGAAAAGAAAAAAAGAAATAAATAAATAAGAAAAAACACCACTGCTTGTAAACAGAGTAAGACAAAGAACCAAGGAAAAAAGTAACAAGGAAAAATAACAAAGGGGAAATAACAGGCAGACCAAAGCCCAAAGCACCTTCCAGGTGGCGGCAGCAGCTTGTGGTACGAGTAGTATAGCCAGGTTCTCCCTGCTAATCCGCCAGGTACCTTGCTACCCAGACTGCCATCTCCGCCCTGCGTTCGTCAACTATGCCCAGCCCCTTGGCGTCAGACAATACGAAACGAGCAGAGCAGGTTCGTCTTCCAACCACGCCACACGGCTCCTTCAGTACGGCTTATCAATCAGAAAAGGAAGAGGAAGAGAAAAAAATAATATGAAAATCACGGAGAGTCAGCGTGGGAAAGAAAAAAAAAAAAAAAAAACAAGAAGAGAAGACAAGGGAAGACCACGTTCGAACCAGCTGCACCAGTTGGTAGCACTAGTAGTATGGTCTTCTACTTCCTAGTCGACTTGGTGCCTTGCTACCCTGTCTGCCATCTCCTTCCTACTTTCGTCTACCGCCGTTTCCCTTCTACCCCTCCTGTTCCCCCCCCTCTCCGCATTCCCTCGGTCGGGCTTTATGCCACTTCTCCTGTTGCCCCCTCCCCCCCCGTTCCCTTGGGCACCATCCACGGCGGATGCGCGGCGCTGCCTACTCATCTCAGCCTCAGCCTCGTGCCACCTCACCATGAACCGTTCGGCTGCTTCAAGGATCCCCCGGTACCACTTCCCCGCCTTTTTGGCTGCAGTGGACCACAACGCGGTCTCAACTCCAAACACCAAGGGGGTAACTTCCGTTGACCCTTCGGTGGCTCGGAACTCCCTAACTAAGGTCTTCGCCCATGCATCTATGCCAAGTCTTACACTGTCCGCCTGGTCTCGGGTTCTCCCCACCAGTTATCGTCCCGAACATTACCCGACTGGGTAATCGCTCCTTGCTTTGCCGTGCCACCCCCCCCGCAAAGAAGAGCCGCCGTTTACGAATGGTCGTTTCGATGCTCTCGCAACGTGTCATCTTGAGGGCCTCCGCGTACGAGAGGGTGGCATGGTCAGTATGAAGTCGGCGCTGGAAGCCAATCAATGACTCGCAGCAGGACTTGGTGGTGAGCCGTTCGAAGCTTGGCAAAGTGTTCCGCTCTGAGGGTCCACGGCACACACCCGTACAGCAGGGTCTCAATCACCTCGGCCTTCAGCATTCGGACTTTAAGGCTAAGGGGGGCGGTCGTCCTATCATACAACTCCGGGCCGAACCGTTTGAGGCATGCTCTATGCTCTATACTTCGCGGTAAATGGTATAGCTCGTACTATTAATAGTATTAAAATGGTTTACAGCCACTGCGTAACTGTGTACGGTGCGCGGCAGCAGAGGTTTCTCGTGCATAGTTTAGCTACCAAGGCTCGCGGTTCATTGTGATGTTCACGTTGAGCATAGATAGGCTCTGGGACCTTTCAGGACTGCAGTCCCGTTTGGGGGACAAACCACTCAAATATCCAAGTAAGTTTGCCCCCGAAACGGGAGTGCGGTCCTTGCGGAGGACCGCAGTCCCGTTTGGGAGAGAAGCAAGTACCGTCATCCGGCTATCATGTGGTCCTTGCGGACGACGGCAATCAATCCCGTTTGGGAGAGAAACAAGTACCGGCATCATGTGCACAATATAGAGTTGCGTTCCTAGCTGAGAATATATAAGTGGCTGTAAATAGTAAATTGTTTAGATTTCAGAAAAAGTCAGCCTGCAACCATTTACCCCCCAGTTACCAACACATACGAAACAAGTACCGGTATGACAACCCCAACCCAAGCACTAACAACCTCAACTCAATCCACGATTGAAGACGTGATGGTTAGCGAGTCATATTTGTCCCGTACACAATACCTGGTAACTTACTATTATTATTATGCTTCCCATCCGACAATGTGTAGTGTTGTTCTAATAAACGACTAACAGAGAGTGAAAAACTCTCCTAACTTACTATTACGGAGGACCATAGTTAATAGGACCAAATATTGTTAGTAAAAATGGTTGAATATATAGGTTTTTAGGCATACCATAGGTCCTATTAACTATGGGCTCCCGTAATATCATTCGTTTTGCCATATATATGGTAGTCAACGTGCAGCGCTTATTCCAATAGTATTACGGGGGACCATAGTTAACAGGACCTATGGTACACATAAAAACCTATATGTCTAACCATTTTTACTAACAATATTTGGTCCTCCTGTTAACTATGGCCCCCCGTAGTAGCATTCGAGACGAAGAACACCCGCTCTAAAAACCATCGGTTGATTGAGTTAGGGTTTGAGTCAGGGTTAGGGTTACAGCTCTATTCGTATCATCGTGTATCATGTATTCAGTTTTGTATTAATTACAGCAATTGAAAGCATACACATGTACCCCACCGCATACCAGCTATATATATCCATGAATGAGATGTATTTTAGCACTTTTTGGGCCCCAAAAACTTACTATACGCATCAGGGGATCAAGTGTTTCCTCCCGCAGTATTTTCGTCGGTATAACATCAGCCTGAAGAACAGCGATATTGTAGTGAAGGACATTGCTTCATCGCTGACGTTGCCATTGTGTGGTATGCTCCCTTGCGTGAAATGAAACATTTTAGCGTTTTAACGAGTTTTTCGTGCTACAGGAGTAACTGTCTCACAACTTCGAGTACACGAAAACACGTCGTGAGTCGTATCTAGGTGCCTACGACTGTCGTCTGGCGTATACCCGACACCCTCACACATCCCATCAGGAACACCCCTCAATTTCGCGGGCTGGAGTTTCCTCTGGGGAGCTGTACTGTATTATTACGGGAGGCTATATTTAATAGGAACAAATATTGTTCGTAAAAAAGGATATATATATATAATTGTGTGTGTTAAGAAGCGATTTCATGGTGGACGTGAGATTCGAAGTCGTGACTAGCGACCAATGATTCATGTCCTGCCGACGACGCCATTATATTTGTGAGGGTATTAGTCCGCTGGGCTAAATAAAGGTAAAAGGCTACCCCATCGCCTACCCACTCTAAGCCTCAAAATAACAGTGTACGGTAGGTTCTATTTACCATGGTCCCCCGTAACAGTAGCTGCCCGCAAGTGACACAGACAGGTGGTACAAACGTCCAGTCGGGGGTTGTTTTTTGTCTCATTTCGTGCACCCCAAATTTCGACCAATCAATGGCAATGTCGACCACTGCAGCACCGCTAAGGGTTTACTGAATGCATTCGCTTCGACAAACTCCAGGAGGAAGAAAAAAGGACACTCCACTAACCTTTTTCCAAATCAGACTGGGAGTTTGTTTTCATGTGGGTATGGTGAAGCAAGCATAGTAAATTAAATGAACTTTACCAAAAAAAAGCATGAAATCGTCCAGACATCTCTCCCCACACTGCTGTGGTTTCGTTTTTCATTCTGACCTTTTACGACTGACTGCAGTCCCGTTTGAGAAACAAATTGCTTGGAATTCGACCGGTTTGTCCCTAAAACGGGGCTGCGATCCTAAGAGGGTTAATATTACCAGTATTGAATTTCCCGTCCGACGATGTATCGTAAACATTTGATAGCATACGCTGCTGTCGGATGTGTCCTGTGACCACGCGGTCTACCGCTACGCTGTAGAGAAAAAGAGAGCACACACAGAGCCACACCTGATCGTCGCAGGCTCGTCGCAGACACAAAGCCGCATCTCACAAATCGTCGCAGGCTCCACCCATACACGCACCACAGGAGTGAACCGCACCTTGTCGTCACGCTCAACCCACACATATATACAGACAGCATGAGTGTATCGAAGCCCGGGCCGTTACCAGGTACAGGGTATATTATCATCATCAGCGACAGCCGCGCACAGGAAAAGTCCCACCTTCCAGGCACCTGAGTATCAACTCAGATCATGATTCCTTGCCACGCAAAATATAACTCTAATCTACGCACCCCTGTATGACCGCCGTCGGGCAGTACAAACAGCCCCCCTGCTCGGCGCACTATACGACAGGCCTCAAAACAACCTATCAAAAAACGCCAGGGAATATGGCAAACCCGAAATTCCATTTATTTGCCAAGGTAAGATGTCACTCACTCCCATATTCCACCCTGCTGTAAATATTATTTTTCTTCTCAAGGCTACTCCTGGTACCTCGCAAGTAGGCCTTTCAACACGACCAAGCTTTGCGAGCTCGGGACGGCTTCGAACATAATAAGCAGAGAAGGATGGATATGTTATTTAGAGGGCTTGAGGGACCCCGCCCGTTTCGAAATATGCGATACCTTCGTCGCGCACGGCGACAGCAGACGGCACAGGTATCATATGATACGATTTTAAGCGCGAGGATGGACGATACATACAATCTCACGGTTAAAACATATCAAGCGGTATATACGTATAGCAACCGCGCTGCTGCTATAGAGCAGCAACGAGCCGCTGTAGCCACGACGGCAACCACGGCACAAGTGCGAGTTGTACTATGCCAACCTTCGAGGTAAAAAGAAAGAGCCGGACATACCGGCGTGAGAAGAATCGTGCGCTGTGAATGCGTGTGTGAGAAAACAGCTTGATTGAGCGGTCACTTTTAGCATTTGCTCCAATCTAAGTTGCTATGAAAAACTGACCAACAGATATCACTCGATTCAACCATTTGGTTTCGAGTATCGGAAGGACTACAACGTGCGTATTAGATACATGAGCCCGACGACAAGAAAAAACTCGTATTATGAGCACGCCTTGGAATCGCATTGTAACACCACCATCCTCGAATAACCTTGTGAGCCTAGGCTATATTGTTGGAGAGGATTTAGAGTAGAGCTCGCCTCTGAGTACGAGTTCTGGATCGAAACCCTTCTTGGCGTCGCCCAAAGCGTGAGCCTTGTGTTCTTGCTAAGCTACTCTTATTCGTGGGGCTATGCTGTAGCTCTCTTCGCGGGTGGATGCGATCCTTCGTTTTCGAGATCTTAGCTGAAGGTAGACTAGAGACAAAACAGCATTTATTATTAGAACAGGCGTTCTAATAAACCTTGTTGTGCAATGCCAAAGATCACGGCCAAAAGTCCACAGAACGTGGGTAAATCCAAAACGACTGGCGGGTTTGAGCAAACCTTTCAGGACAAATGCCGGCTGTGTAAAGCCCACAGAATGTAGACATCGCCCCCTGCGGGGTTTTCGTCACGTTTTTAA
Source organism: Nereocystis luetkeana (assembly GCA_031213475.1). Lineage (NCBI taxonomy): Eukaryota > Phaeophyceae > Laminariales > Laminariaceae > Nereocystis > Nereocystis luetkeana. The sequence goes on from JARUPZ010000021.1 coordinate 9,030,646, forward strand.
GGGATGTCGAAAGGGGGGGGTCTCGTCCATTAGTGTGTGTTTTCAATGCAAACCTCGTCCGTTGTCTTACTTGGGCTACACCGTTACAATGGGGTATATATATGCTGGAGAAATGCCTGGCCGGGACTCCCCCCTCGCACAATGTGGGGAGAAGGCAGTACTTGTGAAGACATTGCTCAATGTAGCACACCACCATATTAGGCGTATGTATCGAGTTTAAGGATTATCGACACCCTGGTGGGGTTTGTTACACTGTTCTCTGTCTCTCCAAATATTGTGTGTATGCCCACCGTATACAGGGGTGTAGTGCGTTAGTGGATCACCATGCTTAGTGGATGACATCGGGAAAAATGCGTAGTAGTGGATCGCCATGCTTAGTGGATGACATCGGGAAAAATGCGTAGTGGATCACCGGGCTAGTGGGTCACATTTATTTCCAAAAATGAGTGGTAGATCACCGGGCTAGTGGATCACAATTTCGCAAATAAATGAGTGGTGGATCCCCCACTACCACGATGCAATAACTCCTCAACTTCACTCATTGTGATGCTCTATCCTGCTTTCCAGCAGTTTTTCTTCCAGTGTGGCTCACTCAGCATGATGATGGTGTTCGTTTATCTCTGGTACAAAGTCGTACTTCTTGTATCTTTTTCTGGTCCGAAATCGTATTTCTTGTACTTTTTTCTGGGACGAAGTCGTATGTCTTGTTATCATTTTCTGGTACGAAATCGTACTTAAAAGTCTTCCTGTACCTTTTTCTGGTACAAAATTGTATTTCTTGATGCTTTTTCTGGTTCGAAATCGTTGTTGTCTAGTTCATAACGCTGTTTTGCATCAATTTCTCTACTTCTCTGTTTTCCAGCAGCTTTTCTTCCAGTCAGTCAGTGTGATCCACTAGGCATGGTGTTCGTTTATCTCTGGTACGAAATCGTACTTCTTGTATCTTTTTCTGGTACGAAATCGTATTTCTTGTTGCTTTTTTCTATTTCGTACCAGAAAAAGATACAAGAAGCACGATTTCGTACCAGAGATAAGCGAACACCATGCTAAGTGAATCACACTGGGAGAATAACTGCTGGAAAACAGGATAGTGTATCACAATGTATGAAGTTGAGAAGTTGTTGCACCGTGGTAGTGTGGGGGGTCCACCAGCTATTTTCGAATTTGTGATCCACTAGCCCGGTGATCCGCCACTCATTTTCGCCTTCTTTTTGATCCACTAGCCCGGTGATCCGCCACTCATTTATTTTTGGATTTGTGATCCACTAGCCCGGTGATCCACTACGCATTTTTCCCAATGTGATCCTCTAAGCATGGTGATCCACTAACAACGCACTACAGGGGTCCCGGCCACCTGGGGAGATCAGCAATAGACTCCGATATTGTCACCACCACGGTCCCGGCGGGCGCTGCCTTGCCCCGCGCTTAAGTCGGCAACCGTTCAAACCCCACGAGCTTCGTTGGGCAAACCCGCCTCCGCTTGGCGCTGAGGCTGGAACGTCCAATCGAGGACCCGTCATTTATTTGATGAACGGGGGTATTCATCTGCTTTCCCTGGAAACTCGAACACGCGCCTTTTATAGCAACCAAGTCGCGCTACTTACTGTAAGTCCGCTTGCTCGTACGCTCTACCGTCCATTGTCCACCGGCGGCGTGTTGCGAACGTACCATAGGATATGTTACGCTTACCTCCAAGGTCCTATGTGCCGAAGCTCAACGTGCATTGCAAGTCTGCGCCATTTGGTTTTCCTTCAACTTCCCTTTTTGTCCACCCACCGTTACCCTGGTACGATTTACGACGAGTCAACAGGTATTCGCGTTGGCTGCCGGGCTTATCGTCTACGTCAACGTGCTCTTCGCTGTTTTCTCCGCCGTGGTTCTGGGCGTGATTCCGTGTGCAAAGAAGGCCGGGGCGACCGGGTATACCTTCTGGGACTTAATCGTGTCCGTGTCTTAACGGTAGGTGGCTACTAACCCCCTCTTGGGACTGCAGAGGGAAAAAGCGACGATTAAAGGGACAAGGACAGCAACGACCATCCTTGATTTGAGGGATGATGTATGTTGGTGCCATCCGAGTTACAATGCAAGGGGGCGAACAGCACAGGCGCAACATGTTTCTACGCGCATTTATGGGCGCTCGCGATGCTCGTAGATCGTTGACAACAACACCAAAGTCGAGATTGTTTCTGGTCGCTTTACCTCGGTTTCCCAAAGGGGTCAACAGGGCCGCCGCATGTCTGATTGTGAGTAAGAAAATGTGTTTCTGGCCTCCTCGGGCTTTGTTTTGACTTTGCCTAAGTAGTTGACCACAAGAGCAGGCGCGCGGAACGATAGGGGTGCTGCGCCACGTTTTCGCCGAGAGACATGTCTGACTGACGGAGTTCCTCTACTCAGGGACTGCTGTACCCGGTATTGGGCATCCCATTTATTTGACTTCAAAATCGTTGGTTGTACACCTAGGCCATGAGATTGGTCATCGGGCTCACCCTCTCTTGAGGGACTTCGGAGGGGCAACGGCCTGTCTGTGAAGATTGGGGTACGATACGATTTCCTGTACAAGTTACAATGCAAGGGGTCGCATGGCACAGGCGCAATATAATCCTACCGATGCTGCTGGGCGCTCACGCTGCCCGTGGACGGTTGACAACGCCAATGTTGTCGTTGATTTGGTCGCTATCGGAGGGCCTCTAAGCAGTTAAGTCTACGTGTTTGCCCAAACGTAAGCTTGGGGTCACGCATGGAGCTCCTCAGTGGAGACGCCTCGTGTTTGCTTGGTGCTCCCCGATCGCATACTGTATACATACGTACCATGCCCCAGCCGCGGTGCGTGAGAGTAAGGATGCACTCGTGGTTGAGACCTTCTGGGGCTGTGATATGTCTCTCTGTGTAGAGCAGGCTATATAGGCGGATGGTGATCACCGGTCGTTTGATTCTACAAAAGAAGCCCTTGCTGTTGTGACTGAAGATCATCGTGCAGGCAGTAGAGTGCTACAGTGCCAGTCCGGCACTCGAGCTACTATTGTAGCAGAAAGTGTACCGCTTTTCCAGCTACTCCAACAACTGCAATAATTAACAGAGAAAACCGAAAAATGGGAACGAAGCCTAAAATGAGAACCAAGCCGTATCTCCAGAACCATGTGGTGTTTCAGAGAACCAAAATGATCCTGCGAAACCCCTTGGCCAGCCCTGTGAGAGGAGCTCGTCAGAACGGTCATGCTCCATCTCGTGCCTTCGGGTGGGCGCAAAAAGCGATATACGCTGGCTCTATTGTGATTTCTCTAGATGATGCTGGCTACCGCGGCGATAATAATAGGCAGTAGAGCCCTGGAGCCCGCATGAATGTTAGATTGGTAGGCCCACTTTGGACAACCCCCGAACGGTCCGCAGATATCGCGATGTGCTTGTGGTTTGAAGTTATCGTGGTGGTCTATATGTATACCGTCGGCCGTAAGCGTGTCCGTACATATATATCAATCTAAGAGGGTACATGGAACGAAGAGACACATACGTGTCCATCGGTGTTGATAATATAATGAGGAATGGAGCAAGTTGCCTTGGTGATGGCAAACACGGAACCTCCGAAATCTAAGTTTAGTTTTGACCGGCCTTTGTGTGGGGTTCAAAGCCAGCGCCATGATGGTTTTCACCAGCCAGCTGTGATGTTGTTCATGGTAGCGTGGGCACGGTGAATACAGCAGTAGAAACACCTACTACTGTAGGTGTTTCTACCATTATTACGCACTCCTCACGGACGTGTGAGTGGCTTCGTTTCGACCCACGAGTGTTCTCTCCGCGGCCCTCCTCCGCCTTGTTTCGCCTTTCTTTGCCGGTCGAGGAGTTGCAGTGTATTGAGGCGTTGGCTATATTAGATGTGTAGATCCGGGCTCAGCTGGGAACGCTTCAAGTGACACCGCTTCCTCACGCGTTGTGAGTTGTTTATATCCCGGGGCCTTTCTGACATTTAATTTTGGCTTGCCGCTCACCCTCATCTGCGTACAGGCACACAACAAGCGCTTTGCGCAGCGAGGGGTTCCGCCTGCTACACTTGCCCACGGCGAACAATAATTACTTGTAGAACGGAACAGACGGTACAAATAATTAGGTGTAAACCGGCGCCTTGCAAATGTCAAGAGCTCGATGCTCCATCCAGGAAAACAACCCGAACGCCGCATGCATGCACGTACGTACATACCCCAGGTGGGGTACTTATTTTATTTTAAGCATAGATAGGCGCGAACGAGAAAGCACAGCACAGCACGGCGCAACGCTGGAAAAAAGTGCAGTGAAGAAAATTAAAAAGGAACTTCCAGAAATAATAAAAAAAATCCCCGCCCCCACTCATGTAATTACTTTCTGCCTGATTGATCACCTTACACCGGTCAAAACAAAAACTCGAACAGCAGAACTTCTCTCTCAGCCTCGTACGCCGCCTGCCCCTCTCCTCGCGAGCACCTCGCCACCATTCGGTCCGGGTAAAGCTTTCTCCCCTCTCTGCCGCAGTGAGCCCCATCGCCTGCCTCGCGTGAAGCCCGGTGCTCATCGCGGCCCTCGTTCGCCAGCTCGACAATGTTGGTGCTCAGACTGCAGATCTCTCTGTGAATGAAACTTGTCTTGGTCTCAGAAATATGTACCGCTTGAATCTTGTTTTGCGGACCCAACGTATCCTTATAGACGCGTACATAATATAACGGACCCCACTTCAGGAGGCCAGACAGAGTCCATGCATGCCTCCCTCGTGTTTCGATAGACACTCGATGCCTAGTCACGAAAACGGTGACCGTGCTCCGTCTAACTCCCCCTCTATCCGTCTGCACTCGCTAACACACGCGACGGCGTCGGGATCGCCCGCGGTGCCGTGCTCTGGGCACACGCACGCACACAGCACAAAATAAGAAAACAGAGGAAAAGACCCTCGCGAGTAGGTAATAGAATGAGGTGGTGTCCAAGTGGGAGCTCTTAGAGGCCATGGATGTACCAACCGAACACGCTCAGGAGAAATATTCTCGAGACTTTCCCTTATGCGCGTTCCGACTAGCTTCCGCCTTTTGCGTAATTATAGAGGAGTGAGAGCGAGGCTGCGGGGGGGGGTCAAGCTTTGCTCTTGCGTATTTGTTCAGACTCATCTGAGTGGGTGTGGATACACGATCCGGATGTTCTAGGCGTCACCCACGACCCTCCCAGGTAAGCTAGCGTTGTGATACTACGACGTATCATGCGTTGCTGCCCATCTTATGTTGCTCCGGTATGGAAGCCCGACGGATCATCTGGATAACCATCAACACGAAGCAAGAAACGCATTGAAGTGATAAAAAAATATCAAGCAGCGAAGGTATCCCAAGCACGCGCGTAAGTGCTCCTAGCATGGCCAGAAAAACCCTGTGTATCAGTACCACGGTCTTAATCTAATGGCGCCTCGTAATAAATCGGAGCTCTGACTGATACGGAAACTGCATCCAACGCTGACTCGAAAGATTATATTTTGCAGCCGCAACATAAGTGCATGTTTCTATCAGAGATGTCTCATATTCGTCTCAGTCCAAGACTGCTGAGAGCAATACCAATCCTTGTCCAGCCCGGACGTATTTCACGCGATGCAGTGTGTCGTACTACCTAATTTCAATATCGCTGGGTCAAGCTTACACACTCCCCTGTCACTATCTCGCTGTCATTTGAACCGAAACTAGAACAAAACAATAGCTGACGTGTGCCGCACAATCGTGTTCACGCAATGCCAGGCAACATGTTTGCAATTTCACACTCATATTTGCGACATGTCCATTACACCGGGCACGCAGGAGACGTGCTCCTCGCAAATGGTATACCGTACTGAACGGTACAACACATCACGGCACGGCCGCGCACCGTACCAAACCGCACCGCAACATGCCAAATAACGCCGTACCACATGGCACGTCAGAGCACCACACCCAGCCTCATCGAACCTGATCACACCGCACCATCCAGCACAGACCCACACCGGAACGCACCCACAAAGTCCCCAAATGCCCGCACTGCCCTGCACCACACCACAGCGCGCCGTATCGCTTCTCAACGCGCCCTAGCAGACAACCTGGTATAAAGGTGCAAACCACTACAGGGCGAAACGTCGTGCCGATGACACCGTACCGCACGGCACCGCACGGCATTCCGATCTGCACTGCACCGTACCGCACCGCACCACACCACACCACACCACACCGCACCGCACCGCACCGCACCGCACCGCACCGCACCGCACCGCACCGCACCGCACCGCACCGCACCGAACCGAACCGAACCGAACCGAACCGAACCAAACCGAACCGAACCGAACCGAACCGAACCGAACCGAACCGTACCGCACCGCACCACACCACACCACACCACACCGCAACCGCACCGCACCGCACCGCACCGCACCGCACCGCACCGCACCGCACCGAACCGAACCGAACCGAACCGAACCGAACCGAACCGAACCGAACCGAACCGAACCGAACCGAACCGTATCGCACTGCACTGCATCGCACCGCACCGCACCGCACCGCACCGCACCGCACCGCACCGCACCGCACCGCACCGCACCGCACCGCACCGCACCGCACCGCACCGCACCGCACCGCACCGCACCGCACCGCACCGCACCGCACCGCACCGCACCGCACCGCACCGCACCGCACCGCACCGCACCGCACCGCACCGCACCGCGCCGCACAGCACCGATCCACACCGCACCGCACGGCAGCGAACGTCCAGGCTCAAGACGAAAAGCACGCTATCGCACCTCACAGAAATCCCATTGAACTTCACCGCACCGCTGGGTACCACACCAAACACACCGCGCCGAGCCGCACCGCAGACACCGAATTATATCGCACAGTTCCACGCTGCAGCACAGGGTATCGGGCGTCATCGAAAATCAATGAATCACACCGCACCCTGTTCAGAATAACCGTATCGTATTAGGTGTAATTGATCCCGGCATGTCGAACCAAGCCGAACCAAACCGCACCGCTCGCACCGTATCACACCGCAACACATCAACCTGCACCTGACCACACCGCACCGCCCAACACAAACCTGGACCGCCCTGCACCCCACAAATCCCCAAAACTCTGCACCGCCACGCATCACGCTGTAGCGCGCGGTATCGCTTCTCAAAGCACCCCCAATGGACAACACGCGACTAAGTTACAAACCACGGCACCATTTAACGCCGTACCGATTGCACCGTGCCACACCGCACCGCCCAGACCCAAGCCACAAAGCCGTGTAAGGCACGTCACCACACCACAATGCTCTACACCGCACCGCACAGGACCGCACAGGACCGCACAGAACCGCACCACCCCCCACCACGCCGAAGCTCGCGGCGCCCTAGCGTATGGCGCCGCATCGCACCGTGACGCACCGCACGCGACCCTCATCCTACAGCACCGCAATCCATGGCACTTAAATGCATCGCACCTTCGTGCACCACACCTAGCCACCTCCCACGACAACCCCGCGTACCTTTCCCCTTCAAATTGAATGGCAATTTTGCTCGATCACCCGCGGCACACAGCGATGCTCGTTGCTCACAAATAGAGCTAGTGTGGGCCCTGTGCGATGTCTTGTGGTTGTGTTCTGGACGTTGATATTTGGAGACGCAAGAGCACATTTGAGGGTCATGCATATGGACCAGGCTGGGCTGCCAAATTGGAAGAGGGGGCTTAACATGAAGGCTACAGAGTAGAATACATATCGATCCGACATGTACCCTGGTTTAGAGGAAATATGGAGGGAACATGAACCCGGGGTGTAGAGGGAAACCCAAGGAGACGTGTACCCCGTGTTTAGAGAAAAATTCGAGTATATTTTACCTTGGTCTTGAACGGAAACGTTGATCGGACAGGGAAAGCGTTCCCAAACTGAAGATCCCAGTGGCGGTCATGGAGGGGTACGACCCCAACAAACGGAAGAATACCCTCATGCGGTAAAGGTTTATTGTGATACGTTTTCGCGCGGTCGACCAGCGGTCGCTTGATTTCGTGGTTTACTTGATATATATGCTGTACGCGGGGTGAGAGAGACCGCGTACTGGTTTCTACAAATTTTGCTTCGGTCGTGAGGTAAGCTCGCACGGACACTCGACCCGATTAGCCGCGAGGTTGAGATGCTATGAGGCCTCGCCTGTCGAGGCAGCTGAGAACTATTCGTACCGGCAGTCAAGCTAATTGGCGGCGCGGTTGAAGAATATACCAGTACCAGTATGAAGCATATAGAACGTGATACAGCTTCTAGGAATGAACAACTCTTAGAATTTACGAAAACCGGGTAAATAGTGTACCAGGTATTCCAGAAGACAACGAACACGTATTTTGACTGCCCCGTCGACCGCACTGCTCGCGCTGAAAAACATTGCTTCCCACGACAAGCTTCGGTCGCGCTTGCTCCCGCTTGCAGCACTCATCCTACGTTACGTTTGTTCTGCGGCAATGCTATCCCACAACGAGGCAGTCGTTCAATCGTCAATCCGATCCGATGAGTGTATATTCGACAGAACCAACAGCCCTCCGTGCCGTGTTTCTCGTCTTCCGCCCCCGTGTTTTTTTTGGGTACTCAACCACAACCCCTCAAACACGATACAAATTCAAAACAATTAATAGCAAGAATATAATAAGACAACCATCAAAATGTATGTACGGAAAGTGGGTACGATCATTCATGTCTTCTTGCACACACATGGGATAAACCGGTCGTTCGTGCAAAGACCCGACTAGCACTGTTTGTTAACGGCAAGTTCTTCATCCTTGGCCTGTCGCCGAGCTCCCGACCCATGGGCAATCTCTCTGTCGCCGCACACAATAATATTGGTCGAGGGTGTTTCTTCCGGTGGATGGCGCGCGAATCGAAAAAGCGATCGTAGTCGAGAGTGCTCCCACTCCTGCTGTGGTCGTCAAACACGCAGCACCAAAACAATACGTAGTCGAGAGAGCGACAAGGAGGGTGACACCGTAACTACGACTCGTCATGCGATACCAGGTACGTGAGCAGGCGCTTCGCAGACGGTTGGGGAGCGTTAAATTCTCGTCCTAGCCCTCGGAGTTATATGGAATATAGATACCCAAGCGTGTCGCGACACAACCGCTACTACAACTCGCCATGCGATGCCATACAAGATACGCGCGCAGGCGTTCCGCATCAGGTGGTTCTACGAAGCGTGGGACTCTTGTTGCAGCCACGGGAGCTACTTGGGGATATGGATATCAATACCCTACCGCGTAGTTTCTTTAGACCTCTACTATCCCATTAATGCCGAAAGGCGGGAGCTACACGCTTAAATACGGTAGATATATATATGATAATATAGATAACCGGGAGACGTGGGGATGATACGTACTTGGTTCGAAGGCCGTAGTGCATGCCAGGGGCTGACAGTCGGGCCGACATGACTCTATCGCGTGAGGGTGTGGTGTCCAGTAGTAATGTGTGCGTGCGGGTGCGGTGAGAGTGGGATAGCAAAGAAAACTTCCCGAGAGTTTACCCTTTTAAAAGTGTAGCCCCGTTTTGATAATAATCCACTCAAATTCTAAGTAGTTTGTCCCCAAAGCAGGACTGACTGGGCGCTAGAAGGGTTAAGGGAGGTATTTGCTCAAAACGTGCTTCAATAATCGCACAGGAAAACGCTATTCGTAGACGCTGCAGATGCTGTAGAAGACGCACTTCGAAAAACGTATCTGGTATATATCAGTATATTGTACTGGAGGAACATTGCTGAAAACAATTACATGATCCACGAAAAAAAAAGGGCATCCCACTTTTTTTTCAAGTCCCAGGCGGGGGAGAGGGGGGTTGTTACTAAAATCAAGGGGAACAAAAAACTGAAAAAAATGTCTGTTTCCTTTCATTTCTGCCAAAAACTCCAAACCCGCTATTACGGGGGGCCATAGTTAACATGACCTACGATGGTATACATAAAAGCCTATATATATGTTTAACAATTTTTACTGACAATATTTAGTCCTGTTAACTATGGCCCCCCGTAATAGTTTGTTGTCAATTCTGATATGGTGGTGAGTTTGGCTCCGATTTATCCATGTTTCGTGTACCCCTTCTGGTACACCTAATACGTCGCTTTGCGTATCGCCGAGAAGCTCAAAGTCAAAGCTCTAAAAAAGTGGGCCAACCACTAGCATGGCATCATACTTACTTCTTTCAGGCCGCCTGGGTCCAGCACGTTGACCGAGTGCTACGACGGTGCACCTGCTCCGTCCCGGAATTTTAGGGATGCGAGGGTCTATAGTCATACGACTACGTCCATGAATGATAAAGAGTACACCCCCACACACACACCCTTTCCGCCTCGAATGGGACTCGTGGTCAACGGCCAAATGACTAAAGCAAGTAACAAACGAGTGCCTTACCCCCCCTCCTTTTCCCTCCCTCACCCCCGCCCCTCATCCCATACAAAAACCGAAGCAAGCGCATCCTTCGTCCCCTTACCCTCCGTCGATCGCGCAAGACCTCCAGCTCTTAAGGCTGGACACACAGCCTTCGCACCCCCACCCCCCGTCGAAAAACAAACTACCCTCTATGGTCGTACGAACACGGCCATGCATGTTATGAGTACACCCCCCCCACCTAGGTAGTGGGCAGCACGAGATGGGTCAGCTGTTAAGTTCAAAGGTCGGGACACCTTGCATCCCTTGGTAGGCTTGACTGTTGAGCGGGTACTAGTGGGGTCTCGCGTGTGTTGTTTTCTTAGAGATTGAAGGAGGCAGCTTTTTCCTTTCGTGCATGGCGGAGACTGAGAGCAAGGCTCGTGCCTCGATGAGAAAAATCAGGGTTTCCCACCTACAGTAAAAAAATACGCCCTCCCGAGTACTACAAATACGATCCCAATATCTGAACCCAAGGAATTGCCGGCCTTTCGGCCCCAGTCAAAGCAGTACCATACCACTAGCCCACTCTGATGAGCCGTATATATATGCATGATTATTCGAAAATCGTGGAAACTCCGACCCCACGAGCTAGAACATCAGTCCAAAATGCGGCTACTTAAAACCCGCTCCCACACCTCTGGACGGCAAGGTTAGGGAGCCGGCAAGGGGCCCCGAAACCAATAAAGTAAGGAACACCTAGCCGCTAGGGGTGGAATAAGCACTCAACAAAAGCCATCGCCCTACCATTTGCAAGTGTCTACGGAAAAGCAAAAAGACAACACTAAAACCGAAGCGGTCATGTGCCCCAGTATGTGTTGTCAATTTCGTCCTGATCGCCCCCAGCTCCTGGGCGGAGGCGTCGGCAGGACGATATTAAATTCAAAACGGAATACGCCAAAAAACACCTAAACTCAGACCAAAACTCCGGAAACGTTTCCTCTGCAACAAATGAGTGGCCCGATTACCCAGATCAGCCCCGCCACTACGCGGGGGGTCGGCAGGACGAAATACCCCAAAACCATCCCCAACCCGGCCCAAGAACAACAAATGAGGAATATTCCGAGCCGAAACAAAACTCCAACTCGAAAACTCGGAAAACGTCAAGAAGAAGAAAAAAAAACATCCCCCCAAGTCCAGGGAAACGATAAGAACTAAAAATAGAGGGCAGACAAGAAGAAGCGAAGATCAGCTATCCATGGTTGCTCCTCGAGATTCATTGACCCCCCGTCCAAACTCGGTAGCCAAGTGTACTTGTTGACAGCAAGAACCGTACAGCTCTGGTTGAAGTCGTGTAGAGCGACGGAGAAAGAGGAAACTTGATGGTCCGGGATCGTCCATGAATCGATCCAAATAGACCCCATTCGTTGGTGTAGTCACGCTGAATCTCCCGAGCCATCACAGATCGTCGTCGCCCTTGTACCATCCGTGGGCCCCGTCGGGAAGCACGATGTTGCGGTATCAGCAAAGCCAATCGGCGTGCGGTACGCATCCATAGCCGGGTGCCAGAAGCGGCTCGCCGTTACTCCGAGACAAGGCTCCTGTCGTGTCGCGCCAATTCGCATCCAGCGGTACAGGTGGTTGGTTTGGCATTCCTGGTTCGGGATGCTGGCCCAGTAGCGCAAAATATCGTGGCGAGAAAGCTGAAGGTTCATTTCTCGTTTTCAGGATGGCCGGGAGAGCCCTATCCAGTGCGTCTCGTACATCACCGCGATGACGCCACCTGGACTTCGAATCGTTTTCTGTCCGGTAATCGTTTCCGCTCCGGGTCGTTGGAAAGGGTTGGAAACGTCGTCCTGGAATACGTGGTACGGGGGGAATTTCGTGGAAAAGTTGTTGAGTACGTACTGCGTCAACCCCGATGGCAAATACTTCGGCATGTCGCTACGGTCGTGGGGGTTGGCACAGGGCTTGCAACGTTGGACCGATACGCGCCGGGGGGCATCAGCGCCGGGCATATCGGAAGAAAGATCCAAATACATGAGCTTAGCCTCGAGAGGAGATCCGTCCGGGGTGTCCGCTGAGGAGCAGGGGCCGACTACGAGGACTTTTTGGGAGTCCATCCAGTTGAATGAGATTTTTGTCCTTGAGGGCCTTGGCATCCGTGTCAGGCTTCGCGCCCTGGCGGATGGTGGCCGCTGTCTTGTACACCCACACCCAGCCGCCAACGCCAAATTTGGTGACTGGACGCAGTGTGTCGGAGAGGGCGGAGTTGCCGCGGTTCACGCGAGCAACGGTGAGGGCGTCGTCTTCACGAACGATATCGTGCGCGCGCTGTTGGTGGTCCGTCGCCGAGTCGCAATAGGCGAGGTGGTCGCGGGCCCAACTCTGGTGGCCGGCGACTCTAGCACGCTCGAAAACCCTTGAGAGGGAGACGTGGCAGCCGACCCATATGAACCTCGCTGGGAGCCAAACCCGTGGCGGACCAACGCCCAGATGGGTAGGGTGACTCGTGTACTGAGCCAAGCTGGGGAGACTATGAGGGGCTTTAGTAGGTTCAAATCCCACACTAACTACCTGATCGCTGAGTCGGGAGAGATAATATCTTGACTCGGGTGCCTACATCCTCGCAGTAAACCACACTTTAATGACGGCCGCCTGTGGCAGGCCCGACTAAGGTAGAAGCAACGAACCGGGTTCGAACCTGTACACGAAAACTTGATAACTAAGTAAGTGTGGGCGGGGGTTTCCTCTCGCTTTCCGGGGCGCCAAAAAAAAAAACAAAAAACGTGGCAGCGCTGACGGGATTGTTGTACACAAATTCGACATGAGGGAGCTGTTCATCCTAGTTGTTTCGGAGCCCGTTGACGACCCTTGCCACCATCTGGGCCATCGCGTGTGGTTTGCACGTTCCACCCCACGGTTGTTGTTTGGGTGGTATGATAGGGGCTGGTATTACGGGGGACCATAGTTAATAGGACCTATGGTGTACATAAAAACCTATATATTTAACTATTTTTACTAACAATATTTGGTCCTATTAACTATGGTCCCCCGTAATAGCAATATTATGAACGCCTACACACACACGTTGTTTTGCGGATGCCATCATACCTGACAAGCCTGCGACCGTCCCCCTCACTACTTCGACGGATGATTTTGTTGGGCAGGTGTCGCGCGCCCTCGCAGGCGGAGCCACGTCACCGGAGGCGCTCACGAAGAAAAAGGCGCTTGCCATCATCAGCAGCGAAAAACTTTTTTGTTTGTCTGATTCTTCGACGGGTGCGCAGCCATCCGCCCCGTCGGGGCTCCGGGTCTGCCAGAAGTGGTCCCGGCCAGGGCCAAGGGCCTTCCCAGTCTCTATCATGGCAAACTGGATCGCGCAATAAATCGCTTGTTGTGAAGCTACACCGAAATTCACGCTGTCTTCATGTACATCCATCCAGACCGAGGGCCTTCGTGTCTCGAGCGGCCTGCTCTCACCGTGCACGAAAGGAATAAAGCTGCCCTTCTTCTTTCTCTAGGAAAAAAAAACACACGTAAGTCCCATCGAATGCATGCTCAACAACAGGCAAACCTATCAAGAGATACAAAGTCTTCCAATCTTTGAACTTACCAACTGTGTTCCAAACTATGTCGCCGATGTTCGAGCGTGGACAAGGTTCCATGATACGGGCATTGTTATGATACTGCCTTGAATGAGGTTGAAAGCCCGGTAATTACCTAGGTTCAGCCGCTGGGATCTTATTTATTTGTAGTGCTTGGAGGGCGTATTGTAGGTGCGAAACCAGGGTTTTACCAGAGAGGCACGAGCTTGGTCTCAATCTCCCCGTGCACGAAAGGAAAAAACCTGCTATCTATCTATCTAAGCAAACAACACACACGCGAGTATCAACGAGTATCGACTTAATAGGTAAACCTGTCCAGGGATACAAAGTGTCCCGGCCTATGACCTTAACAAATGAATGGCGTCGTAGGACGGATATGGGTCGTAGATCGTGAGTTCGAATCTCACGTTCACGATGAAAAAAAAGCGAATTTCCTCACGTACGTCAAAGAATTTGAAAAAAATCCTCTTGATCCCCAAAATTTGGAACCGCGTGTTGGTGTCACGCGTCGACCCGTATATCCGGCCCTTTCCAGGGGGGGAGAGTGTTGTAAGAAGGCTTAGGTTGGGTAGGCGATTGAGTAACCTCTTACCTGTAGCCCAACGGAGTAAGACCTTACTTAACAGCTTGGCACACGGTCATCGGACATGGCCAAGCGGTCAAGAAGCGCGGCTGAAGAAGTAAGATCAGTTGTTAGCGAGGGAACCACTTTTTGACCGTTCTTATCGGAGGGCTTCTTTACATATTTTCGACAATTTTTTGCGCAATTTTTCAATCTTCCAAATTTTCATGATTTTTTTTTCCAAATAAATGTGTGAAATTTAACGAACTTGATTTTTTTGCTTCTAAAATAACAGACAAAACGGAAAAATGGGAACGAAACAAAAAATGAGAACGGACGTTTTTTTTTAGAAAGGAAACCAATTGTGTACAACTCCAAGAAAAAAAGTTGACAGTCCTGTGGGGCTGTACAGCAGCCTTCGAATGAGCTGTCGCTCAGGCTGGAAGTCCTCGGCGTCGCCGCGGTAGCCAGCCTCTAGAGAAATCACAATAGAGCCAGCGTATATCGCTTTTTGCGCCCACCCGAAGGCACGAGATGGAGCATGACCGTTCTGACGAGCTCCTCTCACAGGGCTGGCCAAGGGGTTTCGCAGGATCATTTTGGTTATCTGATACACCACATGGTTCTGGAGATAGATACGGCTTGGTTCTCATTTTAGGCTTCGTTCCCATTTTTCCGATTTGTCTGGAGAATTTCACGAATTGAATAGTGACAGAAGGCCTCCGTAAATTGATACATATATCCAATTATTTAAAAACTTTGGAAATTATGCACAAAACGCTCTCCGATAAAAATGGGGTCACATTCTTATCGGAGAACTTTTTCCCCCATATTTTCGACATTTTTTCGCGCAATTTTTCAATTTTCCATATTTAACAGACAAATCGGAAAAATGGGAACGAAACAAAAACTGAGAACGGACGTTTTTTTTTAGAAAGCAAACCAATTGTGTACAACTCCAACAAAAAAAGTGGGCAGTCCTGTGGGGCTGTACAGCAGCCTTCGAATGAGCTGTCGCTCAGGCTGGAAGTCCTCGGGATCGCCGCGATAGCCAGCATCTAGAGAAATCACAATAGAGCCAGCGTATATCGCTTTTTGCGCCCACCCGAAGGCACGAGATGGAGCATGACCGTTCTGACGAGCTCCTCTCACAGGGCTGGCCAAGGGGTTTCGCAGGATCATTTTGGTTATCTGGTACACCACATGGTTCTGGAGATACGGCTTGGTTCTCATTTTAGGCTTCGTTCCCATTTTTCCGATTTATTTGTCTGTTATTTTCCTGATTTTTTTATTAAACGAACTGTTTTTTTTTGGTTCTTCTGGAGAATTTCACGAAAAATAGTGACTGAACGCCTCCATATATTGACACATATCTCCAATTATTCCAAACTTTGGAAATTATGGACAAAACGCTCTCCGATAAAAATGAGCCTGTCCGAGGCAAACCACCACAACTAACCATCCTCGGTTTACTGTAGGCTGACCAGGTGAAGAGGTCAAAGGTTCGTATCAAGCTCGTTCATTGACACTACTACTATCTGGGACCACGTGGAGCAAATACCGGGAAGATTTCACACCTCGAACAGCAGTTGTAGGCGAATGAGCATGTCTATTAATAGATAATCTACCAGTAGTATTAATAATAGTGGTTTTTCGCCTGCCGCAACGAGAAGTTTGTTGTGCAGGATCTGCACAGCACCGATCCAATTGAGGAAGCAGATTGCACGGGTCCCACCCGGCAAAGTGAGCTATACATCATACAAGCCCGCGAATAGATCCGCCCTGGGAAGATTTAGACAACGAAGAAGCGGGAATCAAGTCCTCTATCCGAGGTGTATTCATTGTTCTCTTAAGGTCAGGCTGGATCTTTATCCACTCCCCATCCCCGGGTTTCCGGTGACTAATCTCAAGTCGTGTTTCCCGAACGTAAAATTCAGTCGACGTTTTAATACGTCTTGTCTTTTCGTGGGCCTTCCTTTGGCTGGTTCAGCTTATTTATAGTATCTCACCTTCAGCAGCTTGTGTTTCCTCTTCGGATTGGTCGTCCGCACTTTCTCCACAGGGGCACATACCTACCTCGACTCGTATGGTGAACCCTTTTAGAACTGCAGTACGGTTTTTGGGGACAAACCAGTCAAACTTCAAGTAGTTTATCCCCAAAACGGGACTGCGGTCGAAAATGGTCGAATTTCGGAGTACACAAAAACAGCCAGAGCCAAGCCGCAACTGACCGAACGTTTGCACGTCACGTTCAGACAGCTACGGCAAGCCAGCTGCTCACAATGCACCACAGCCCGCAAAATCGAGGGTATGTGAGGGTGTCAGGTGCGCCAGGCAGCAGTCGCAGGCGACCAGACAACACGACCCGCGAGGTGTTTCCGCGGAGTCGAAGTTGCGATCAATCAGCACGAGACTCTCAAAATCGCTACCGTAAAAAGAAAAAATTGTTTTCACGCACGGGTGCTCGGGTATATGCCTATTATTGTAGTGGTTCCATGACAGAGGGAAAAATGACTTACACAAGAAGTTGGCTGCTCTCCTCGCGTTTTTTTTTTTTTGCTACGTATACAGCTGACGAATCCGAAAACAATGCTAGCAGGGCAATTACGTTTCCTCGGGGGGTATCGAATGTTTGGGCCTCAAAAAGTGCAAAAAGGTTTTCAAAAGCTCTGAATTCTTGTTATATATACTTTGCAGCTTTTCTAAAATCACGAAAAAAAACGCACATTTTTTTGCATATATATATACTCGTATATACCTTCCTGTATTTCCAAGTCGTTTTTGTATTTTTAGGCGAAACGCCTACGCGTGCCTACCCGAGCACAGGTACCTGAGAGTTCCTGCGTCCTCTTCTCTTCACCTCTTCTTCCTGATTATAGCAAAAACATGTAACATGTAGTATGTGGTCTGCACAATCACCGGTCATCCAGTCAAAAATGAATCCGCATTTCTTGTGTGTCATCGAAAAAGTAAACGAAGCTACTACTGTACGTACACACCCTCGTGCTGATAGCGTGAAATTCAGACGCCAACAGGGAGAAAACTACAACAGCAGTACCTCCCTAGACAGGAGAAACCGGGCCACATCGTCCCGATGATCTCGCGTTCAGGCTTCGTGCTTAATTTGTGTCCCCTGGCCTTGTCTGACGTAACGGAAGGGCGTTTGCAGCGGACGGTCACTAGCCTCCATCCCGCCTGCGGGGTCCTGGAGTTATAGTCGCTTCGCAACAGCGAAGACAACAAACGCCAACCAAAAACTCAGACGCGTGAAAAAACTCCTTTCTTTTTGACCGAACGGCATCTAGCAACCTTGTCCTGACCCCCTCAGCCCCCTCACCTACCCGCCTCCTTCCTGCTCTTCGCTCCGTTATTCTTGTGCCCCTTGCCCCAACAGACTCGAGAAATACTATAGCAGTCACCATGTCCGGAACTCGTCGTCAAGAGAATCGCTACGCCGCCGCAGCACCAAAATGCAAAGCCCCCGCCAACGCAACGAGTACAATCGGGACATAGAAAAAAACAAAAATATACCCCTGCTCCGTCCCGGCATTGTAGGGATGCGAGGCCATATGGTCTACGACCACGGCCATGCATGATATCGAGTACACCCCCCCCACCCCCAACTCCTCCCTCCCCTTCAAATAGTTTGATATACGTTAGTCCTCCCGTTGTTCCGTTCAACCAACTTGGCAGGAGAAAAAAAAAAGAGCAAAAAACACAAAAAAAACGCCGCGCGATCGAAACTGCTGTAGTTCAACACATCATCCCCCTTACCGGCATGCAACTGCTGTTGTTGCTAGTACACAACGCGCCGCGAATCAATTTTTCCGGCAAAGGTCAAACAAGGTCTGCAGCGGCGCACAAACGCAAAAAAAAGGGTTCATAGTTGAACTTTCTTACCAGGCACAACACTGCGAACGGTCAACGATCTCCCTCCGTCCCTCCCGCGCATGAGAGCACACCATCAGCTGGGCCACGATCCTCTCGTCATGGAGGCGGATACGCCGAAAAAAACTCCAGCGTGGACATACTCCCTCGCAGGGGTAGAGGGGAGGGCGAGAGTAGTAGGGCGGACGGGTGGGGGGCGGGTAGTGCCTGGCGTCCACCGAATGACGCGAGAGACAGCCGAGCTAGTCCAGACAGTCGGAAAAGGTACGCGGTATGGCACCATGCGACAAGCGAATCACACGCCGCAGTAAACAAACGCACCACCGCCAAGCCAGCTCTGCACCGCCAGCCACGAAAGATGGAGATATTATTAGTACGCGCGGCCAACCGATCGGTCGCCCGCAATACCTGAAAAAGTACGCGCGGGGTCTCTCGCTCGCAGCAAGCAGCCGAACGGTGCGCCTATTACGCCAATCAGAAGCAAAAAAAAAAACTTGCCAGCAGGGTTTGTAGAGTATAAATGCCACTGTTAGTATTCCTTCTCGCCGAATTCCGTATTTAGTCGCCGCCAAAAAACGCGGGTGCCGACGATGCCAGGAACGATCACGCCGACGACGACGCCAACACCGCCAGCCTCGAAAGAGTCCACAGAATCGCCGGCCGAGCTCCCAACCCCTTCCCCACCGCCCCCTCCCCTCCCCTCCTCCGCCTCCCCTCCCCCGCCATCCCTATCTTAGAACGCCCTTTTCTGCCCTATGACGTTTAATATTGCCGCAGAAGGAACCTGAAGGGTCTTAGCCTGCAAGTCCCCTTCGACCCCCAATGCAGGGTGCGGGAGGAGCACACAAAATCACTAATGAAGCCACGAAGAACTTACTGAAAAACAGACCCCTCGCCCGCCAACGCCCACCCGCCACAGCCCCCTCTCCGCCCCCGCCCTCTCGTCTCTCCCCATCAGACCACTCCCATTCCCACCCCTTCTCTCCCCTCCTGCCCCGAGAAAAAAGCCATGCCTGAGCTGCAAATCAACCCCCACCCCTTCCCCGCTCTCTACGTCCTACAGAAAGAAGAGCCTTCTTCCACTCGCTCCCCTGCCAAACTTTCAAACGACACAGCCCGTTAGTGCTTGAAACGGGCTACTGCCTCTCCAGCCGTGCTTCGTTCAAAAACCTACGCCCATTCCATCCCCCGACCCTCCTCCCCCCTCGACCCCCCCCCCCCCCTTCCCCCGCCCCCTTTCCTCAACCCCCCCGCCATTTCCCCCCACGCCTTGCGTCCTGGTCTGGAACATGACAGATCTCCCGAAGGAAACGAGGCAAATGCCACCAAATCACCTCACTCCATGGTTCAATCGCTGTACCTCCGTCAGTCATCGGCTTCTGGCTCTTCAAAAAAAAAAAAAAAAAAAAAAGCGCGTTTTCCGACAGCCCACAGCTAAAACGATGCAACACGATCCCGACACGAGTTGGTAAGGCACGCCACGCACATACCGCACATACAAGTTTTTTTCCCACGGCGGCGGTAAGACGGCAGAAGCAGGCACAGACGGACACCTGTTCGGGTATACAAGGCCGAGACCAAACCGTGTCGGACTGACGGACCGACCGACTCACCGGCAGTCCAAGCCTCAACACTCCCATCCACCCTCACAGGCATCCCCTCCCCCCCCCGTCTCCCCTTCCCCCCCCCCCCCCCCCCCCCCCCCCCCGCCCCTGCCCCCGCCCCCGTTCCCGCCGAAAAAAATAACTCCTCTCGTTCCTTCGTGTGCAAGCCGTCCCTGTTTTCTCGCACTTCGCGGCTGTCAAGCGTCGCTGAAAAGCTACGCAAAAAAAGACGCGGTCAGGTGCACGCTCTTAGCATAGCTCTGAATGCGACGAAAGAAGCAGACGATCGACCAACCACGACTCTTCCGGAAGCCGGCTCGACACCAGCCGAAACAGAGCGAGGGAGCGCAAAGCGCCCTCCCCCGACTCCACGAGAGTTGGTTGGAGTCCGCCACAAACCGCCGCTCTGTCCGACCCCTCCCCCGCCCGCGTCCTCGGCTTCAAAACGCGATGCCTTGCCGGCCGGGGCCTACAGTTCCGCAGAGCAGATGCACGAGAAGACCGGAAGGAGGCCGCACGCAGCCAGGGTGGGGAGGGGAAAACCGCCGCGAAAAAAACAAAAAGAGGCAGCGACCGTAGCAGCGGCGGCAGCAGCGGCAGCAGCGGCAGCAGGCAGCAGCAACGGCAACAGCTGCGGCGACGGCGGGCGCCGCACACATTGTCGCTGTTGCTGGCCTGACCTAGATTCCGCCGCAGCATCGGACACGACCCGACACGCCACGCCACGCCACGCCACGCCACGCCACGCCACGCTCATCCCCCTTGCTCGCCCTCTCGCGTAGAGCCCCTTCTCCTACCCTTGCTCTTGTCAATCCTGGTCCTGGCCCAAGACTGGCTTTTGCTTCAGTCGGCGCTCGGCACGGCAGAGCCTAGAAGAGGAGTAGTCGGGTGCTGATCACCCCTGCACGGCGCGATATGCAACACAAGAGCACCAGAGCGGGAGGGACTATGAAGACGAGGCCGTTTTGTTACGGAAAGCTGACCAACGAGGAGGGGGTCAGCGGTGGGGGTGAGGGGATTGATTGACTGCACGAGGTCGTTTGATGCAAAGGTGAACGAAGCAACAAAAGGAGGCCACAGGACAGTTCAGGAGGAGAGGTGGGGCGGGGGGGCGGTGCATCGGATTTTACGCCAACTTCATGCGAAACGAAACCATGCCAGTGACCGTTTCGCGTCAGCCAACCACCCCTCATTCATGACCGACAATCGGTCCGCCCGGGTTTAGCAGAAGCCCTACCATCGCCACCACGTCTCACCTCAAACCGAGCCGCTTGATTCCTGTCAGACGTACGCGGGGCTGCTCCTGGTCGGGCCCCGGTCTGCTTGTATGCCAACAGCAACGCGTGTGCGAGCGAGACGGTAACATTGGGTTCATGAATTAAAAAAAAAAAAAAAACATGAGAAACAAAATGGCCAGCAAAAAAAAACGAAAACAAAAAAACGACTTGACAAGAAACAACACCCTGAAAAGAAAAACGACTGAAAAAACGAAACAAACACACACTGAGACGTGTCTGCCGCTGCCAGAGAAGAAGCGCCGTCCAAACCCCCCCACAAGACTGCTCGGAAATTTCGGCACAAGACGTACCGTAGCAGCCCTGGGGTCCGACCCGTACCCCAAGTTGCCGGCGGCACTAGTTCGTGGAACCCTCCCTGATCGAGTAGCTGGGGTCCATCCTGGCGCAAAACATCAATGTCGGCAAGACACAACGGGCGCCAGCGTTAAAGGCACTGCAAAAATGGTGCGCGCCCCACATAGCTCAAGGAAGACGAGATATTTCCAAGCAAAAGAGGCATGCCGGCACTGCGGGTAGGGGGGTAACATCGCCAAAGGTTTCGAAACGGAAAAGGCATGTTGGGACAGCGGACAAGTGGAGGGGGGGGGGGGGCACTGGGTATGTTCGAGTGTTTTACCCCAAGGAGGTTCCCGCCAATGTCCTGCAACCTTGAGACGAATTAGGTAGGCAAAAAACGCCCACCACCCTGTCAAGACCCCTGCACCACCTGCACCGGGAGGGAGAATCGTTGGAAGAAGAAAACCGTCGAGAAACAGAATGGAAATAAGCCTGGAAGGAAAATGCACTTACCTGGTGCGAAACTGACAGCCGAAACACAACGCGTGCGCGACATCGCACCAAAAGTCGAGCAAAATTCTAGCAACACAGATGGATGCCGGACAAGTCTTCCTAACAAAAAAAAATATGCAACACATACAATACACCCTGATGCAATAACCCCTCCATATCTACAACAAAACGGCCACTACGACGGGGGGAAATAGGAAAACGTTGTGCTCAGAACCCAACATAGAAGCAAAACGCGTACCAGGTATACTTCGAAGTGCACCCCCTTGGGTTTGCACACCATGGTTGATTCTGAATATCATGTCCCCTTGTGTAACGCGCGCACCGGCACCCATCTATTCCTCCAGCTAAAGACGGCCAGAACGCTTTGTAACATCACGAGAATCAGAGAGGCCAACTGCAGACTCCACTGTAAACCGCTCAAGCTGGAGTTTCTTCGAGACCCACCTTCTCGCCCTCGCCCACTAGGATTAGTGGTCAGTGGTCAATTCGCCAAGGCACGCAAGCAAACAAATGAGTGCACCCCCCCCCCCCTCCCTCCCTCCCTCCCTCCCTCCCCCAACCCAATCCTTTTTACCAAACCCGCGCTTACCCCCCTCCCCCGACGTTCCAGCACCACCCCCATCCGCCGCCGCGGCCCTCGTCGCCGATGCCCCTGCAGCCGCCCCGCCACCCCCAGAGTGGCCGGCGGGCTCTCTTGTGTCGTCGGCCCTGGGCACCGAGACGGGGCGCTCCGTGCCACCTCCGGTTCGACCACGCTCGTTCTGCAAGTTGAGGACGGTCCAGTCGAACATATTGTCGTACTGGAAGCCTTTCCGGTAGAACAGCTCCTTGAACAGACGCTGCATGTGTTTCAAGCGATGACGGCGTACGGGGAAAATAGGTAGCGAGGGGGGGGGGGGGGGGGGGAGGGGACAGAGAGGAGGGGGTAGGAAGGGGAGTAAAGACGAGGAAGCCGGGCGGTAGGAGGACGTGACGTGACGTGACGGGGGGGGGGGGGGGGGAGGGGGGGTATTGATGCCATGCATGGCCGCATTCGTATGACGATAAACAACCTTCGCATCCCTACAATGCTGGGCCGGAGCACGTCCGTTTTTCTCCGCTTGCACCAAGGGAGGAGCGCCTTGAGGGAGGGGGGAGGGGGGGGGGGGAGAGGGGAGGTCCGTCAAGAGCGGTGGTGAAGGGGGTGACCGATAGGACGGGATTTATCAATCGGAATACGTATATATAGGGCGCGGCCTCTTGTTGGCGAGGCCCGCTGTTGGCGTCTGACCTACACGTCCCGACAACCCCAAAACGAACGAACCGCCGCCGTGCCAAGTCCACCCGCACTGTCGCAGCTGGAGGTACAGCATGCGCTTTAAACAGTTATCATCTGCACCAAACAACCCATGCGAGAGCATATCTATGAATTAGAGCAGACCCATGTTCGGCTCGGCTCGGCTCGTGGGATCTCCAGCATGCGGCTCTTGAGAACATCACAGCGGGCAACCGTAAGCCTCGAATTATGCACTGGAGATCGTCAGCTCTCCAATGTGTGCAATCTCTCGCGTGATCATCCTTCGCACCTTGAGGTATGCGTAGTCTGGGCGGTCCTCGAAGCGCAGGGAGCGGCAGTACTCGAAGTACGACCGGAACTCCGCTGTGATTGGTTCAAGTGCAACCGCAAAGGACAAGCGGAGGGGGGGGGGCGTGGTCAGGCAAAAACCAAACGAAAAAACGAAGACGAAAGAAACAAGACGAGCGGACACCAGGAAGAAAAAAGAGTTGATTGCGCTGGAACGCAACAGGGATGTTTAAAAAACAAATCCGATTTGTCGTAGTCGTATGACCATAGGTAAGGAGGGGGGTACTCGATAGGAGAGATGTACTCGATCTCATGCATGGCCGTAGTGTATGACCATAGACCCTCGCATCCCTACAATGCCGGAACGGAGCATGTCGGGTTTTCACCGACCAGGCAGACATTGCTTGCACCAAGCGCGAAACGCCGTGAGGTATCTGACGAGTCGCATGAGTGGTGAGCTGATTCCTAGTAATAACCGACAGGGAGGTCGCCACTGCTTTGTTTCTTGTCGGTGTCACCTGTGCTTGGAAGCGCTATCGCCCCCCGAGAGGCGGAAAGCGGCGGGGAACTCTGATGCCAACGGCCGCGATGCGACAAACCGGAACTGGACCTGACGTGCAACCTTTCACGCCTTGAAAATATTCTCCATTCCCACTTGGCGACGTACGGATAGATCCCTCATCTGTAATCTAGCTCATGCCCTACTGTTGCCGAGTACGAGCCGTATCCTCTGCGTGATCTAGGAAGGATTTTCGGGTTGGGTCCGTGCGGTACAGAGCCTGAGGATCTAGATGATCTTTAGTATATCGTGATGTCTCCCGACGTGAGAAACATTCTGATATTTTACTCGTGCAACAAAAACGATGGTCCATCTAGATTTCAGAGTGACAGCGCGAGTGTTCGGATTGGTCCGCTCAAATCTCCTGACCGAAACACCATATCATACGTGGTCGGTACGCGACACTCACTCGTTTGGGCCGGGCGCCCAGCTGGTACACCAGGCGTATCAATGCTACCGTAGTAGGATCATCAGCGCGCAGCACAACGATTAAGGCAGTTTTCATTTTGACCGGCGGAAATATCCGTGTATCTCGCTTTGCATAACCGACTACCCACGGGAGGGCTGGCGTCCGGACACGGCAACAAACAGGAACAGGCAGAAAGAAAGGGCAGCGTTTATTCCTTCACCAGAAGCTTCCTGTGCGCAGCCACGCGGGCAAACCAATGGCACCAACCCACGAAAGCGAGCGGCACGGCACAACGCTGCCTGATGTTGCTGCTGATAGGCCTACTCTAGAGACTACCCGGTGCGTACTACTGTACGGCTGTTCCTTCCCGTGTGCCAGGCAGAAACTGATGAGTGTAAGGAGGTGTGTGGCTCCCACCACCACACAAGGTTCTTGCGTTTAGTGTATCCGTCGAGCCAAACGCTAACAGGCACCACTCCCCCAAAAAAGTACCCTTTCCATGTCAACACTTAATCCAAAACGATCCTTACTTCCGTTGACAGAGTGGTCGTCTAGATATACATATGTACACGTATGTTTGTTAAATATTCGTACTTTTGCCAACTTTTCTCTTCGTACACAGCACTTTTCGGCAAAACACCAAATGCTCGGGCACATAAAGTCCATATATTACATATATACCAGGTATGTTTCGTAGTTCGTGCAGGCGAACTGCTCCACCGGAATGATCGTGCATCCGTCATTGGGGTGGAGAGACCCTTTCTGATCCCTACATACAGTATTACGGGGGACCATACCTGGTAGTAATTAGGACCAAATGTTGTTAGTAAATATGGGTAAATGTGTAGGTGTTTGTGTGTATCGTAGGTCCTATTAACTATGGCCCCCCGTAATAGCACAACTTGTTTTCGTGAAGCGTATTGATTCTACTGTAGGCGGCGTTGAAGTTTTTCGCGTTGTATATTCCCTCAGTTTTGTAAATATAGTACGTGAGAGTGTGTACCTATTCCAAGACTGCGCATCCACATGGAGGCCATAGCACGAGGTGCAAGACCAGGTGAACCGACTTGTTTGTCCCGAGAAAATAACAACTGCATGCAATTTACAGTAGCGTGGGATATTTTTTTCAGCCCTAAAATATGAGACCATTTTTTAGACATCAAGACCACGTGTTTTCGGCTTTTCTCACGGGGTGGTCTTGAAAAACTTGAAATGGACGCAGTGCACCACTGCTGTACCAACGGTAGCGTGTTGTATCACCGGAACTCACATGGATACCCCTTGCACAGCTGCTCGGTGGACGTGCTCATCTTGCGGTCCATGATGCGCTCGTACTTCTGTTTTTTGGTGTTGGCCTTGAGGCCCTGCCACGGAAGGCTGCCCCTGATGAAGTACATAAGCACGTACCTGGCACCACGTAACCCCAAGAGTCACACAGACGAAAGAAAAAAAAAAAAAAAAAAAGAGAAAGTGTTTTCGAAAAAAAAAAACACAAAAACGAAACAAAACACAGGACGAAAGAGGCCAAAAAAAAAACGGCCACGGGGCATAGTGATACGTAGTATTAATAGATTGAGCTGTGGCTTTCTTTCGCGGGCGTGATCACTTTCCGCCCAGTCCAGCCAGAGCCAACCAGGACGACGGAGACCCCGGCACAAAAAAAGCGACAAAACGGACCCGAGGTTTTTGCACGTTCGGTATCATCGTGTGTAAGAGCTCGCGCGTCGGAGGGTTTCCACGTTACAACAGCAGCCTCGCTTCGAGAGCCGTTCCCTTCGTGGCAGCAGCGACACCAGCTTCTCCTGCCGGTGTGTGCGTGTGTGCGTGTGTGTGCGTGTGTGAGGCACCAGACCTACCACACGGCGTACGATAATAGGATGCTCTCGGACAAAAGACAACGCTCCCCCTTTTTCAACTCGCAACACCCTCGACATTCCACGTCAACCAAACCGCATCCCCGTACGGGATAAAACCTTGCATACATACACGAAATTCCCACCATGACCCAAAAAAAACGAGTCTCCAAAAAAAAAAAAAACACACACACACACACACAAGGGCAGTTCTCACCCCAGCGACTCTAGGTCGTCCCTTCGGCTCTGCTCGATCCCGATGTGAGTGTTGATGGATGCATACCGCGCCGTGCCCGTCAAGTTTTTGTTGTCACGGTACGGGATGTGTTGGTGGGTTCGGGGGTCCCTGTACTTCTTCGCCAGACCTGTCCCATGGGCAAAAAAGAGCGAGGGGGGGGAAAGAGAGAAAAAGAGAGAGAGACAAGAGAGATAGAGAGAAATGAGGGACGGCAAAGAAGGCAAAATTCAAAAACAAATATCACCAGCACAGCTATATACTTCCGGGTAGCTTATTATCCCCCTCGTGACACACTCCCAGGTAGTGATCGACCAGTATACAAGCAAACTAATTAGTTATCAACCATCTGAGCAAAAACCAGTACCGTTAGGTCCGTGCTACCCGCGCATGTGCCCGTGCCACTCCTTGCATTGTAACTCGGAGGGGGAGGGGGCCGGGGGGGGGGGGGGGGGGTGTACTCGATAGAAGAGATGTACTCGATCTCATGCATGGCCGTAGTCGTACGACCATAGACCCTCGCATCCCTACAAATGCCGGGACGGAGCATGTCGGGTTTTTACCGACCAGGCAGACATTGCTTGCACCAAGCGCGAAGTGCCGTGAGGTGCCCGGCGAGTCGCATGAAGGGTGAGCTGCCTCCTACTAAGAATCGCTGGTGAGGGGGGGGGGGGCACTGTGTGCTACGTCATTCCATGGTGCAGGTTATGTTTCACCCCTCCGACCCTCTTCGATAAGAGAGTTACCGTAGTCAACTTACCCTCGGCAAACATTATCCCAGGCCAAGGGCTCGTCTCCAATAGCGTGCGTGCAGCGCAGCCCACACATTTCGCGACCGAAGCCAACAACATGTGCGTGAAATTGACTCTCATTCCCAAGTGTTTGTCCTCACAACTGGAGGGCGGTCCTAAAGGGGCTATGCCATCATAGCCCTGGCAGGAAAGATGAGTCAGCATGCGAGGCGCGGTCGGCCTGTAGACAAAGGGCAGCTCGGAGCGTGCAGGGGTACGCCTAGGCATCGTGCTAACGTGGGATTCGCAGATCCGCTTGCACGCGATTCGCAGATCAGCTTGCATATTAGTTTCGTCGAGGTTTTCCACCGAAGCACCGCTCTGCGCGTGGACTCTCCCGGTTGTCGAAAGTATCAGCCCGGGGGTGTGCTATTTTGTGATACATGGTACCACACAAAAAATATATATACGGGACCATAGTAAATAAGACTTATGGTATATTTATAAACCTATCAGGTATATATTTACCTATTTTTACTAACAATACTTGGTCCTATTTACTGGTGTCCGCAGTGGCGGAGTGCGTATGCTTGTTTTTCGTTTTTGCCTCTGTTTTACTACCGAGGTAGTTCTTCCACTCCAGAGTTATTGGAGCCCGTCCTGCGACCACGGACTGCATCGTATTGTGAGTTAATGTGAGAACAACAACAACAAACAACTGCAGTGCCCCGTAATATTATATATTCCCCTCACCATTCTTTTTACCTCTACCCGTAAACTAGTCAATAAAAAAAAAAAAAACGCCCGCAACACCTGGCTCGCAGCCCTGCCCGTATGTCGTGTCTCAACTCGCCAACCTATCCCCTCGGATAAAGGGGGTTCTTCCGCGATCGTTCGGAACTGCTGGCAGCTCAGGTCAAGTTTCTGCTGTAATGAGGATCACGGTTCGTCTCCATACAAAATCATGTCCTCCTCGCTCACCAGCACCACACGACGCAAACAAACAAACAAAACAAAACAAACAAAAAGACTGGTCTCAAGACCCTCCAGAGGCTGACTGCTGTAGGAATTGAAGGCCAGCAAAAACGCAGTGCTCGTGCGGCAGCAGAGTAGAAGACACAACAAACACGATCACGGTATATCTCCATACAAGTGTCGCCGTCCTCGCTGACCAGCACGTGAACGCTGTGAAAGGCAATCTTCTTGCGGCCAAAAAAAAGCAACCGAATAAAGGCAGAAGACCTCCCAGAGCCGTACTGCCTGTTGTACGCATTCAGATCCAACCGAACAAAGGCAGAAGACCTCCCAGAGACCGTACTGCGTGTTGTACGCGTTCAGATCCAACTCATAACAAACGTCGAAAACGTACGCCACTAGAGTCGATACAAAAAAAATTGTAGGCATCGACAATGCTACGTATACGCGTGGTGCTACAGCTCAGGTCAAGTTTCTGCTGTAATGAGGATCGCGGTAGATCTCCATACAAGCTATGTCCTCCTCGCTCACCAGCATGTAAACGCCAAGAAAAATATACCGCATGATGCAAAACAAAACAAAAAAAGTCTCGAGCCCTTCGAGGGGCCTCTACTGTTGGCCAATCAACTTCGATATGAACTGTCGTAGTCAGACGGCACCGAGTCGATACAATACAGCCGGTACATCCCGATTACAATCGTTCCACCGGTCGGCTCAGGTCAAGTTTCTGCCGTAATGAGGATCACGGTGAATCTCCATACATTTTTCGTCCTCCTCGCCGACCAGCATATAAACCCCATGAAAAAAAAACACACACACACACCGCATGGTGCCAACGGAATGAAAAGGTTGTGACGACCTGCCGGGGCCACACCGTTAAATCCATGACCACGTTGACAAATTGCCATGCCAAAACCGTTACGCGTGCTGCAACAGAGTTACATTCCCACAACAACGACGTCATCTGTCCAAGTTTCGATCGATTCGCCCCACTCTGGGGCACCATGGTAAATAACGACCAAATATTGGTGGGACAAAAATGCAAAAATCTACAGCTTTTTGTGTGTGCCGTAGGTCCCCTAGTTAATATGGTCCCCCGTAATAGGTTGAAAAACGAAGAAACAACTTTGTAACAAGAATGATAGCGCACACTGATAAGACACTGGAACGGGCATTTCGAAGGTGCTTTCAACAGCGGAGAAGGTGCAGACGCCGCGGGATGCGTCTATGGGAATATCTCGTCAACATCTTCCCGGGGCCACAGTTTTCGTTGTGAGAGTGCCTCCCTTAAACCCGGGTCAGAAACTCGGGGCAAAAGCCCGTACCAACGTGCTGATAGCACCATTTCCAACCGACTGCAAATCCTACTGCATAAGAAGTGGCTTAGGGCATTCTTTGGAGAAACTCGGGTCGGGAAAAACGTCCGAGGGGGTGTGTTATCCTGTCACCCTAGTGTCATATGTACCGTATAAAACTGGCACAAAACACATGCCATATATCTGGTACTCTCGTACCTGGTATGTGCAAGTGATTACTGATGCACCCGAGGATTAGAAAAAATACACCCATATCCGAGTAAGATACGAAGGTTAGCTACGGTCAGGTTTCTGCCGTAACGAGGACCACGACTATGTCTCCATACATATTTGTCCTTCTCGCTGACACCCACACACATCACACTCGCACGACCAGCATCCCCATCTGCTGAAACAAGAATCACGACGGAGTCAGCGTGCATGTTTGTCCTCCTTACCGACACGCACACACACCCTCGCAACCCGCCTTCTTCGAGCTATAAACACGGCGGTTAGCTCAGGTCGCGTTTCTGCTGGAATGAGGATCACGAAAAGTCTCCATACAGGTTTTTGCCCTCCTCGTTATGAAATAGCTAAACGATGCTTCCCATACTTTATGCAAAAAATATCGTGCGATACAAGATGAAAACTGTTGACGATCCCGCAACTCTATACTCCAACGACAAAGGCGATCCATGGGCATGGCCCACGGACCAACAAGCGCTCAAAATCCGAATGGTAATACTTCGAAAAATAAGAGTGGTAGCTGAGGTCAAGTTTCTGCTATACAGGGAGGATCACGATCAAGTCTCCGGGCATTGTCCTACTTGCTCCCTGATACATAGTACGCCTTCGAGTGCAAATTACCGTGTTCCGCACGAGGAAGACCTTCAAAAGCCTCCGAAATCACCAACCACACAACAAACATCACTGATAGCCATTGGTGTATCACACAACGAACCCAAGTGCAGAGCAAAAAAGCGCACTACGGCACGGGATACGAGTGGTGGCTCCGGCCAAGTTTCCGCTGTAATAAGGATCAAACTTGAGCCTCCATTTTCATTTGTCCTATCAATAGCTCTGCCCTTGCTCGCCGAAACCTGAAACCTGGTACCTCTTCACAGTATCAAAACAAATAAAATACCATGAAATCAGGAAAAACTGTCAATAATCTCCAACGAAAATAATCAAACCGAAATCACGACCGGTGTGTACTCATGGGTCACCGACAAACAAACGCCGTGGAAAAAAAAAAAAACTACAAGATACGAGCGGGAGGGAGCTCAGGTCAAGTTTCTGCGGAAATGAGGGTCACAATAAAGACTCCATACATGTCTGTCCTCCTTGCCCCCCGAAACAGAATACCTGGTATACTGAAAATATACCATAAGGTCAGAACAACTGTCAACCACCTGTCAGATAAATAATCGAACAACAACCATTGGTTCTCATGGGTGAGTAAAAAGCAAATCGTGTGAAAAGTGTACAAAGTCTTCACGAGATACGAGGGGTAGCTCAGGTCAAGTTTCTGCTGTAACGAGGATCACGTTTGAGTCTCCATACATGATTCCGTTCTCCTTGCTGATCGATAGATACTGGTTTATATTACACCTTGACAAAACAAAACAAGACCCGCGATCAGAAAATGCATCAGCCACCTCTTTCACTAACAGCATGAAACACCGGGACTCATGGGTAATCGAAAGACAAACCCCCTTAGGTATAAAAGTGCAGGATACGAGTGATAGCTCAGGTCAAGTTTCTGCTGTAATGAGGATCACAGTTAGGTCTCCATACTTGTTTGTCCTCCTTGCTCACCCGATACACAGTGCACGTTGAAATTCAAAGCTCCTTATTCCATTAGAAAAGCAATGAATAACCTCCCAGATGAATAACCAAACCATAACAAAACACCGGTACTCATTGGAAATCGAACACCAAGGAACGAGTGTACATAGACAACAGACGAGGGGTGGCCGACGTCAACTTTCTGCTGGAATGAGGATCACACTCAAGTCTCTATACGTGTGTCCTCGCTTATTGATACACTCACACCTTTGAACCCCACCAACCTCCCAGACCAACGACCAGACAGAAAAAAAAAACAATTATCCTTCGTCATGGAAAAACAAACCCTGGAAAAAAAGCAAAGAAGACGTACAAAATAAAGATGGTAGCTCAGGTCAAGTTTCTGCTGTAATGAGGATCACAATTAGGTCTCCATACTTGCTTGTCCTCATTGCTCATCGATACATATCAGGTATAGCCTGGTACACATGAAAATAATCAACTAGCATGGGAAATCAGAAAAAAAAAAACTGCAAACAGCATCCAAACTATTATTAATAAGAGATAACACACCCACAAAAACCAACGGTATATATCGGTCATGAAAAATTAAACCCCGTAAAAAGTGTACGGATACAAGATACGAGCGGTGGGTGAGGTCACGTTTCTGCTGTAACGAGGATCAGCATCAAGTCTCCACGTTTCCGCCGTAACGAGGATCAGCATCAAGTCTCCGTACGTGGTTGTCCTCATTGTTCACCGGTACGTACTTGGTTGAACACATGAAATACTCTCGTGAGTCCAGAAAAGGTGTCAACAACCTCGCAGGTAAGGTATCAATCAGACAACGAAAAGCATCCGTACTCGTGGGTTTCGAAAAAAACAAACCCTGTACCAAGCGTAGAATTGCGAGAAACGAGTGGGTATCAATTAGCCCAACTCAGATATCTCCTGAAGCAGGGATCATGATCAAGTCTCCGTACACGTTTGGACTCTTTGCTCAAGAATACATCCTGCTGTGTATCACACCTATTACGGGGGGCCATAGTTAACAGGACCTATGGTATACATAAAAACCTATATGTTTAACCATTTTTACTAACAATATTTGGTCCTGTTAACTATGGCCCCCCGTAATAGGAAAAATCATTTACCACGCGGGTGGGAAAAAACATCAACAACCTCCAAATCCAACAACAAAAATCCCCGGTACTCATCGGCCATGAAGGCAAGCCCTGTATAGTGTGTATCAGCGCGACGTGCTAGTGGTAGCTCAGGTCAAGTTTCTGCTGTAATGAGGATCACAACTACGTCTCCATACTTGTTTGTCCTCCTTGCTCACCGATGCACAGTTACCTGGTACACATTAAAATGCGAGAGACGAGAAAAAAACTGTAAACAACCTCCACGAGAAATCTATCACACAGCACAAAAAAAACGGTATTCGCGCGTCACGAACAAACTCTGAGAAGGGGAAGAAGTAATAGATACGACTGCTAGCTCATGTCAAGTTTCTGCCGTAATGGGGATCACAGTTGAGTCTCCATACAGTACACGTTTGTCCTCCTTGCCGACCGACACTGCTCAGTGCAAATCAAACCGCAGCATGCTGAACAAAACAACCCTGGTCGACACACGCAGCACAGCATTCAAGACTGCGCGCCATCGGGATACAGCGCTCAGATACCATGAATCCATATCCCACGGGTTAGATTAGGTCAAAGTTCTGATGTAGCAAGGATCATGACAAAGTCTCCGTACGTCTGTGCCCTCCTTGCTGACCACATACACTAGCTCCTGCTGATAATATTATTAATAGGTGAAAACCAAACCACACAATGGGCTTCAAGACACACGCCAGACCTACAACAGTGCCAGAAAAATCGAACAATATCAATACGACAGAATATCGCCGAGAGTCATAAAACAAACACATCAGCCACGGACACGGCGGGTAGTAGCTTAGGCAAAGGTTCTGCCGCAATGAGGGATTACCAAAACTCTCCGTGTACAGTTGTCCTCCTTGATGGCCGATAGATGCGGGGGGGGAGGGGGGGGGGGGGGGGGGGGGGGGGGTGATTTCAATCACCGATCCAACACATACACCAGGAAGCCGGAAATCACATGCGTCAAGAGTCGCCCATTCTCGCCTCATACGAACCGGCCGGACAACGACAACTGTTGTATGCCTGATACCATATATGAAGTGTTGTATTTCAAGAAACAACAGAAATACACAAACGTCCGCTATGACATCGAGCGTTTCGCCTAAGCTCATTTTTGCACACGTCGAGACGTTCGACAGAACATCTACAGATACATCATACAGATCCTGTAGGTCCTGACCTGACGTTATGGGGTGTTGTGCAGGATCTGTATAACCCAGGAAACACGTGTCTCTGTAGGTGATGCTGGTTATTCGGCTGGCACCCTGAAACCATGAGCTAGATCATACAGATCAGGAGTAGATGATCTAACTCAGGAGTGGATGGTCTACCTGATCTATCTGCCCTGAAAGAAAAAGATCATCAGAAGCGGTCACCACTCTAATCCCTAAAATTAACACACGTTTGGACTCAATAGTAACCTACAAACGACGACCTGCCTGAGGGGTGAATAGTTGACTCTACCCCGCCCGCTGATGCTACACTCCGTGTGTACGCTTCTTTCGTCATATTAACTGCATGCGGGACACTACTGATGTCCAGAAACACATAAGAACCAACACAACCGTGTACGAGGCGAACCGAAAATAACCCCACCCGTACATCCCATTGTAGCTATGAATGCCCAGTATTTTCGAGGTTTGATGCTTACTCCGACCCGATCAACCCATCAATGATTAGGGTTCGTGCCTTGTCTTGTACACACCGGTAGACCATCTACTGGAGAAAAAAGCGACAGGCCCAGCCAGACTCACCGAAATCGATGATGTGTATGATGTTCTGTCGTTTGCCGAGGCCGATCAGGAAGTTATCCGGCTTCACGTCTCGGTGGATGAAGCTCTTGGTGTGCACGTACTCCAGCCGGCTCAGGAGCTGCCGTGCCAAGCCAAGTAAACCCCCAGCAGCAGCCAAAATACGCACCCGCGACATCGGGCAACGACGGAACCAGATGAGAACCACACCCACGAGAGAGCGCGACGACGGTCGATAGGGTCCAAGAAGAGAAAGAACGGTATCAGTACAAGCGAGGTTGAATCGGGATACAATAATGTTCATCAACCTGCAGGGTACGCGTGATATTCGAGTGACAGACGCGAACGTATGGGGCGTGCACAACCGCGCCGCATGCTAAGAAGGACAGAAATAGCGTAGAAAGGTGCAAACAAAACTGGCGTGAAAAATCGTACCAGGTACGGCGGGTAGGTAGCTAGATGAAGGCAGACAACGAGACGCATATTTACGAGCAACAAAACGCAACGGTATGACACAGTAAACAAACAACATCGAACAGAACGGGAGCGACCGCCACCTGACCAAAATTGGCAAACAATAAGCAACACCAACAGGGCTGCTGTAACAAAAACAGCTACGAAAGCGACAAAATGACAAAACAGCGAACGACGAGAAAAAAAAAGCGCACGTTACTGGCCGCGCCCATAAAAAACTGCGTTCGCGACCTCGCTACCTCTCACCTGATCCGCCAGCATGAGTACGGTCTTCAGGTTGAACCGACGGCTGCAGTAGTTGAAAAGGTCTTCAAGAGAGGGGCCCAGCAAATCCAACACCATGACGTTGTAGTCGCCCTCCACTCCATACCATCGTACGGTTGGGATACCCACTGGAGAACAATGGGAGGGGAAATCGAGAGAGGGGGCAGGACAAACGAATCAGGTGAATCCATTCCCCTTCCCACCAAAACACATGTCCTGAGGACGCACTCCTTAAAAATTTCCCCCCTACAATATCACGTTGTAGCCATCCTCCGCTCGGTACCATCGCAACTTTTGAAGACCCTCATTGGGAAAGGCCCCAAGGTAAAAAGGAGAGAACGGGGAAACAACGTCAGACGAACCTTGCGTCTCTCTTCCTGCTGCACACGCCGCCCTGAGACACGCCGCTTGACACCGGAAGCTAGGTACGATTGGGACACGCCCCATGATTCCAAATGTCACTCACGATTTACACGCAGGGTAATGTGGAGCTACTTGGACTACGGTGGTCGCTTTAGACACGTCAGGGTTAAACGGATTTGGCATCAACCTCGCACCTGGTACAACACATGCGGTCATGAAGTAGACCCCAACCATGATGCCATTACCCCGCCGCCGCCCCAAACGACCACACCGGAAAACAATCCAACTCAATGACGCTGTCATCCATATGCAAGTCCGCCTCACAAGTGGTTTTGAGTAGGATGCAGCTCACCCTTGATGCGACTCGCTCAACACTTACGATTCGCGCTCGGTGCAAAGCAGCATCTTCCTGGCCGGTGAAAACCCGGCATGCTCCTTACCGGCATAATGAGGGAGGCATGCGAAGGTCTGCGGCCATGCATGGCATCAGTAACCCCCCCTCCTCGCCTCCAACCCAACGAGCGACGCAGGTTGGCCAGAGGTAAATCAAGTACTTGCAGTACACGCGGGAACAGCCACGCCAACAAAAAAAAACAACAACGCTAATAAAAGCAACCGCAACAGCGTCCTCAACAGCACCCTGAACAGCAACCGCAACAGCCCAACCAACAAAACCACCAACAGCGACAATAGCGACAACCACCACACACCATGAGGCAAGCACATAGACAACTCACATCCACCGTGTAAGATGCGGTAAATCTTGGACTCGTACAGCAGCTGCGGGTGCTTCGTCTTCGTGGACTCGAGCTTGATGGCCACCTGCTTCCACACCGCGAAAAACGTTAGCAGCCGGCTCAGCTCCTGCTGAGTCCATCGCCCGCCCCCGTCTATACCAATGCAAACATCATGTACAGGGTATGATATGCCACCTTACAAGTCTTCACACCTCGAAGAGATAGTTATTTCCCACCGTTCATGATATAGATACTTCCCCGAAGATAGATTCCTAATCTGCAGAATCCAGCTCGTGTTGCCGGGTGAGACCCACATAAGCCGCACGGTCTATATCAAACGCACGATTCCTGGGCTATGTGTGCTATACAGACCCTACCTGGTACACAATATCTCGTAACGGGCAGGTTGGGATCTAGGTGATTTATCTGTAGATGATCTATCTGTAGATGGTCTATCTGTAGATGATGTGTCTGTCGATGGTCTATCTGTAGATGATCAATCTGTGGATGATCGATCTGTGGATGGTCTATCTGTGGATGATCTATCTGTAGATGACTTGTTCAACGGGAGCAGCTTCGTCTATCAGGGAGTTGCATCGTAGAGGCGGAGGGTGTGTTTGATGCCTTAACGTCACCTTGAGAATATCGTGATACGACGGAAAAAATACCCACACGTGTCAGAAACTCCTGAGGACGGCAAGCGTCGAAAACACCCGCACGCAACGGCAGTATCCTACCTACCAAACACGTGCGTTTTCACCCGCACCCCTACAAAAAGGGTACAACTACCAAGAAAAACACGGCGCGAACTGAACCACGAGCGCCAACAGCAAGTTTGGCCTTGAAACTTCGCCACCCATAAATTACAAAAAAAAAAAAAAAAACGTCGAGATGATTGTAGTCGTGCATCTATCATACGCAAACCGAAAAACAAGAATCTGGAACCGAAAGTTTTCTCTGTAACCAAAAGAACAAACAAAAACAAAAAACGAGAAAAAAGGCGGGAAAAGGGAACACACGTCATCGCCGTCGCTTGTTGTATCTCAAAGCCGCCACCACGGCTGGTGGTTGACGACTTTGCACGTCGGAATTATGACGATCTCTTGATAGATCATCTAGTCCAACCTGCTGATATGATGTGTTGTGCAGGATCTGTGCGTGAACAACTCCAACCCAGGGAGAACGTTTCAAATCATGCCGAGGATACATGACTTACGTACGTAGGGGTAAATCTTGGCAAAATTCCGGAATCGATATGACCTGAAATACGTATGTACATCAGGTGAAAAACCGACGACCTGTCCCATGATCTGTGAGACATTCACCGAGAACCCAAAGGAGGATGTCGGGAGTGCCAACCCACCCCCCGAAAAAGGGACAGGAACACGAGAAAAAAAAAAATAAAGAGCTGAAACAAAGCCTGACAGATTTAGGGAAAACTACGCACGCGGCAAGCTGCCAGCTAAACGCCTTCATCAGACCAAGACAACCGCCACGGCCGCCACCACGGCTGGTGTTTGATGGTGAATTCACCCCCTCACCTCCTCTCCCGTGGTCATGTTGGTCCCAAGGTAGATGTCTCCGAAGGAACCGCTCCCGATCTTGCGGCCGAGCCGGTACTTCTTTCCCACTCGGAGCTCCATCGTGAAAGCGGCGCCCGCCAAGCTTTTTCGCCTCCTGGGGGTCGATCGGTCAGCCACGTCGGTCGATCGGTGAGGTATTCATCCGTCAGTCAATTAATGATACGTCAGACAATCAGAGAAGTTCGTCAGTAGGGCAGGTCGATCCGTCGGTCGATCCGTCCGTCGATCCGTCAGACACATATAGACAAGACAGCCAGCGACAAAAGATGTCGGTCGTTCGGGCGGTGAGACAATCAACCAGCCGGTCAGTCGGTCAGCCAGTCGATCGGGCGACACATGACAGGATGAACCATAATCGACAATACGCCTCGGCCCGGCTTGGACAAAATGGCTGAAGTAAAATAGTCTTCACGTTAACCTCAACCCTAACCCCAAACCAACCAATCAACGCCATCAACCAATGTTCACGACTACTACTCCGTAGTAGGTCTCTTTGCCTCGTGTGTGGGCAAGCGTGCGCGAATCTCGCAAAGGCGGTTAGTCCTGCTGAATGTTTTCCCTCTACATACCTGGTATTTCTTACCAGGTATGTTAGGTTTCGTTCAAATCGGTAGTAACGGTGACAGGGCAGTCACGCATCACGCATCACGCAAGGCTCTTCAGCGGAGGGAGGAGATCACAAAAACGCGCATACGTGTGGACCACTCTCGCGTATCATATGTACGTACGCACAGGTGACGTAGAAAAAATTAACATTATTACTATTAATATCAACATTCAATTCAAATGTTGAATATATTTCGGAAATAAAAGGACATTTTGTGTCTTTATACCAGGGTATGTAATTAAAAACTACCAGGTACCAGGTATGGGACAGAGCCCTGTCCCCAATATAACTTTTAATATTGATAAGCAAAGCAGTTTATACATTTAACAGGTACCTGGTACCTGTTAAGGGTATAATTCGTACACGAAGGGTCATTCTTATCGGAGGGGTTTTTCCCCATAATCTCACGTTTCTTAGCGCATTTTTTCAATCCTCCACATTTTTCTTGGTTTTTGTTCTAAATATGTGATATTTAACAAAGCTATTTTTTTGCTTCTGGAGGTTTACACGAATAGTGACAGAACGCCTCCGTATCCTGATACATATCCCAAATTATCTCCAAGCTTTTGGGAATTCTGACAAAAAAAAAACTCTCGCGTTAGAGCGAGAGCCTAATATGTGACCGGGACGGTCCTTGGATTTCCGGACGGAATGGTGTGAATTTTGGCAGAGTACGGAGTACGGCGTCCTACCATGGACGGAAATAAAATGATCGTTGGGAATTCACATCTATATAAAAACTCTGCTTATATTTCCGTCCAGATTAACGTACGGTCCGTGAGCTTGAAAGCGGCCTCAGTTCTGTGGCGCAGTTACAATTACAAACTCGCATTCGCTATTAATACTATTAATAACACTAACTCGAAGGTTTCAGGGGTAAGCGAAAGAGGGCGGCAGCAACGCGGTCAGACGAGGGGGGGGGGGGCGTACTCATTCGTCGCTCGCTTAGAGTTATTCGACCATTGACGACGGGGCACAGCAGCGAGGAGGCGTCGGTTTGCGGCAAAGAGCCTTCGTGGCAGCTGTACTGTGTACTCCT
This sequence comes from Nereocystis luetkeana, assembly GCA_031213475.1. NCBI lineage: Eukaryota > Phaeophyceae > Laminariales > Laminariaceae > Nereocystis > Nereocystis luetkeana. Next base: position 9,070,128 of record JARUPZ010000021.1, read on the forward strand.
TGCGGTTACGATGACCCGCTTGTTGCAAGCACAAATATCGCCAAAATGAAGGCTGGAAAAAAATACACTACCTTGCCTGCGGCACTTGTAGCAGCTGCTGCCATTCACACTTGTAGCAGCTGCTACGGTACAACCCGAAGAGTTTTGGAACTGCCCCAGCGAGAGCTGCAGCTGGCCTGCACCAGAGTGAGCAACAATCGTCCCTCGCGGGTCAACAACCAACGAGACAGCCCAAACACTAAAAAGGGGAAGCATGACGCATGCGTGGCTGGTGCGAAAAACCCTCGCTCCTGGTGGAACCCTAACGGCAAAGCTTTCACACATCCGGCAGATGATGAATTACAATTCATGATCTAGAGCTTCGAGGGAAGATAAGCTCCCTGGCCGACATGACCATCATCATTTACATCATGTCGCCCGGTCGGAGTTGTATGGCCTCCAGGGCCTAGCAAGTGTTTAATGGGTCGAACCTGTACTGCACAGATCCTGCGCATCCGATAACGGCACCTTAAAGTTCAGAGCATCTATTAATAGACCATGACCTAGATCGTGATATGCCAGGTGCGTGAAAGCTCCCGCTGAAAAATCAGGGCATTCCTCGCCCGTCGCAAATCCAAAAAAGAGTAGCCGTATCATACGCAGGAAGTAGTTGCGCATGGCCCTCGAGTGGATTCTCCCTACACATATGTTATCCCGGCATGATTTGAAACCTCAAAGACCAACATTTTACAGTTTTTTTTTGTTATTGGTCGAGTAAATCTATAAACAACAGGGTGTGGAAACCCACCTCTTGGTGGCCCTAGCCTCTCCTCCCTTGTCCGCTCCGGCCACAGCTTCTGGCACAGGCGGCGGTGGATCAGTCGGGGCTACTCCCTTACCCTCAGGCGGCTGAACCCCTGCGGGGCGGTCGCTACTGCTCTCCGGTATGCTCACAACCTTTTGTACGCCCCACGACAGGCGGAAAGAGGCGTGACTGTTCCGGGAAAAAAAGGGAGGGGGGGGGGGGGGGGCGGGGGGGGGTTCGAGGCGCCGAACAGCACCCGAAAAAACAAACAAACAGAAAGACCGAGTCTTTCTTGCTAGCTTCCTCGCTAGCTTTCAGGGATCCAGGTTTTTAATCTGGCCCGGTTTTGATAGAGAGGAAGGATGGCGAGGGAGAAGCGGGAGAAGCTAACCCGCCCAGATTGTTGTCGGGGGATTTGGACCTCTGTAATGTCCACACCGCAAACTCGTCTGATCTCTTGCCTGTACAAACGCAGAGCGGGGTCACGTCAAAAAAGCAACGGTAATACGGTACGGAGAGGGAGGGAGCGGGGGCGAGACGGGAGGAGAGGGTCAGGGGTACTGTAACCTGTTGATATCTGAGTCTTAAAAAAAAAAGCAAAAACAAGAGGCGCGTCGCTAACAACGCGTCGCCGCCATCAATGGTTCCGATAAACGCCGTACCGGGTATACCCTAGCCTCAGTATTGACCGGAATGTATCGCAGCATGCATGATGCGTAATAAACCTCTTACAGCTCAAGTGCTTCTAAATTTATTTTTAATAAACACGAGCACTGCCACGTCCTCGCCCGCTATTTCAGTCGACTCGACGATCTTTGTTATCAAGATGGCAGGCGCAAACTCCCACGGAATTGAACGGGTCATTCGTTGCGTGCGGAAAGGCCACGCGCTCCCTGCAGCTGGCCCCAGCAAAATAGGAGCGATGGAAAGTGCCTTGTTGGGGATTGAAGACAACCGACATGCAAAAATAGCAGTGCAGAACCTCCTACAAAACATGCGAGGAGACAAAAATCAGTCAGTAGCGTTCAGAACTCTTCCGCGGCCGTCAGTAGTCTACGCAGCCGTCGTGCAGGCCGAGCGCCGTGTTTGTGTGGCGACCTGCTTCTTATCGATCGGCCGAATCGCGTCCAAGCTTGCAAGAAGCCGTGTCAGGAACAATCCCGGCATACCGGTGTCCGTATACGATGCCAGACAACAAACGCCATTTCTATATACTGGATAACCGGCACCAGCACGAGTATCAGCAACGTCTTTTATACTGGGCACACCCGAGTCACTGTTTGATCCTGAGAAATTGATGCTTCCGAGACGGCACCTTAGAATACCAGGATCATTGGCCAGGGTAGCAGTAGACACCAGGGTAGTTCGTATCAGGGCAGCTGACATATGGCACGGTTGAATACTAGGGTAGTCGATACCTTGGTAATTGACACCAGGGTGAGCAATTGAACCAAGGGTACTTGATGCCACGGTCGTTGAATGAACCCAGCGTAGCTGGTACCACGGTAGACGATATCAGGGCGGCTGATACCACAGCGGGTGATGCCAAGGTGCTTGGCACCAGGTTGATCGTGGATGCTACTCAGGATGGTTGATACTGGAGGCTGCGAGCGCGGGAGTGAGGCAAAGAGCTCACACAAAATGCTGGGTGGCACGACCACGGTTCGACATGCGCACCGATCGGGAGTGAGCGGAGAGGCAGGCCAGGCACGCATTGAGATGAGAGGATGCTGCCGCAAGTTTTGTCGCACCGCTCCGCAGCAAGCGGTTCACTCAACAGGCAGCTTCCAGAAGTGACAAGAGAGGTCAATGCCTTCTCCACATACCGCCCAGGAACAAATACAACCTGACCCACGGCGCCGACTTCCATCTTTTGGCAAGTACCAGGTACCAGTCCAGCCTAAACTGCAAGAAAAGTTTGACAATTCGCGTAAATACACAAACGGTGCCTAAAATTTTTGGACAGGTTGGTACACGACATCCTATCACTGTAATACGCTGATGGCTCCATTCTACAGTACATCAGTGGCACGAAACGCAAGAAACCCCGTTGATTTTACTTGTAAGCACGTAGGGTACGCCGACACCACCTCCCGGAAAAAATCACACGTTGGGAACATCAGGATCTAGCTGTACAGATCATTTACGTACAGTAGATCCTAACCTGACGCTATGAAATAGCGCAGGACCTGTACAGTGCACAGACCGAAGCCAGGAAACACACCCTACCGAAGATCGCGCAGCTTACGCGTCCTCCACCCGACAATTAGGGTCTGTGATGGATCTTGAAAAAAAGGCACCCATCGCCCTACGGTTACTCTGTTACACTAAGGTTAATTACAATTACTCTTATGTGTTCGCCCGAAGAATCATCGCACAGGTCAGGACACTATTAATATGTGCCCTAAAATATTTCCTAACGGTACAGCAGATCATGAAGTACTGTAGGGATTGATGATCCGTCCAGAATTGCGATAATGCGAGCCTGACCCAAAATACGAGTTTCTGGGTGGGGTCGCCCGTGTTGTAGTATTATCTGATCATTAGTGAACTGGTAGACTACTGTACGTGAACATTTAATTGTTTTGATCCTGAAATAGAACCCACGTTTTGATATCAAAATTGCAAAAAAAAAAAAAAAAGTCCCTACATTTGAGGATACGAGCCTTACTGTACATACACCATTTTGTTATTAATAGTACTGTAGGTATAAGGGACCTTGAGGTGGCCACAACCGGTCCAAATGCTGAGGAGTGTCAGTCAGTCAAAAATATGGTGCAACACAAACGGGATAAGGCATGCCTTATTGGCTACTCTGACCAAGACTATAAGATCCATTCAACATTAATATCATATTGTAAACGTGGCTTATACTCCCGGTCAGCGTGGTGGTTCCTCAATTGAGGAGTGTACTATTACCGGGGACCATAGTTAATAGGACCAAATATTGTTGGTAAAAATGGTTGAATATACCTGGTATACCTGGTAGGTTTTTATACACACCATAGGTCCTATCAACTATGGCCCCCGTAATATTAATATTAATAAGTCTGTGACAAAGATTGCCTTACAAGGCTAGGAAGTTCTACCTCTATCGAAGCAAGCGCCTAGCACCCACAGTAACAACAGCAGTCATGTCCTATTAAGAATAGCTGCAATGGTCAGCATCGATTGACAAACACAGGGACAGCGAGAAAACCTTTGCTCGCGTCATTGCTGTGGTGCACGGCGTACGCTCCAAGCCCCATTCAGACATGACACATCCAAAATGTAGTCCGTGCTCGTATAATGTATGCTCGTGAAAATGGATTAGACCATGTATGCAGTCTACTTTGATATTATTACCAAGTACCGGGTACCAGGCACCTGGTATATCATAACGAACGGTTGAAGCACTTCGCGTCAATTCAAGTAGTATGACGTGATACACCGAGAAAAAAACCTCTCGGTTAATCCCTTTAGACCCTAGGGTATAACTCCGGTTTCGGACACACATAACTTCGAATTACGCCTAGATGTGTGTCTGCGGTACTAAAACAGTTGATTCGCGGCGCGTTTTGTGTAAAGAAGCATGTCCGTGAGCTTCGGCTTGCAACCAAGCAGCTGCACGTGGATGCCTCTAACGTGCCCGCTGCAGCTGCACTTGGATGCCTTTAACGTGCCGGCACCCGAAACAGTCAGTCGTGCCGCAAAGCCGAATCAGAGATTCAAAACCAACACGACCTCTCCAGGACTGTACTGCTCTTGTTGGGGGGGGGGATACGTGGAATCAAAGTTAGCTTGAGGACAGCGCAGTCCTAAAATCAACCTCATTGGCCTAATCTTTAAGTTTCTGTACGGTTCAGTTCTATGATTAATCTAGTTGAAGTCATCTGTAGATTTATGTACAGTGCAGTCCTAAAATAAACCCTATCACTCCACAATTATCGATAATGCTTAGTTAACACTTGATCGCGTCCGCTTGGGCAACCCTGAATATTCCAAAATTACGGACACAAACGTCACTTACACCTACAGCGATACAGCAGCAGAAACGGGCATCAAAACGTAGGAACAACTACCAGATACAGCACAGCAGGAATTCGACGAACCCGGTGATTTGCTACTGCCAGCTCGCGCAACGGCCCAAAGTTCGAGTCAGGCCATCGTCCTACAGCAGCGGCGTCTCCAAGAAAACAGCAATTCGAGAGCTTCCCCCATCGGGTTGAGCCATCTTGCAACTCCGAGAATGAACGATAAAAATCGACGATTGCGGCAACGGCCACTGCCTGACTGGCGGGTGATGCTCTACAACATAATGTCCACTTTCATGGGAGGAGTCGTGCAGCACGGGCACAACCTGATATATGCCTGTACTGCTGGGCTCTGACGCTACTATAAATAGTAGAGGGTCGATAGCGCCAACGTTATCGATGTGGTGGTCGCTATCGACGGGTGCCACCGGGCTTTGTACACCCGGTACGCCGATTCCTCGACAGAGAAGGTGGTCTATGAGTTTTTGTCGTGTCACGGTACTGTCTTGTTTTGGCTGGCTCGCTTCGGGAAGGGGATAGATATCGAGAGTCCTGTGGTTGTGAACAAAGTCACAACCAGTGTTTTTGATCACTCGCGCTGGCTAGAAGGCAGGTCTTTCCAGGGTTAGTACACAATACACCCGCCACCACGAGCACATAAAGCAACATGTATACACCCATACCCCTATCGATGTATTGACCCGAGTAGCAATTCCCCCGCCAATGCCGCGGGAACACGTCGGGGGCGGAGGTCAGGTCTTGCCGAGTTCCCGCCACTACACTGGCCCGTCATCTCTACACGTCACGAAACGCAGAACGATCCAGGATATCCTTCTATTAATAGCCCTTGCACTGTAGCGATGACGATGGTTGACGCAGACTGTGTATGACACATGGACTACACAATGTCAACCAGTGATTGATTGGGTCTGATCGGCTTAGACTAGAAGGTTCGGGTTAGATATACCTCATGTCTACGAGCTGGGTCAGCCAAGGTGCTGATTTTTTGTTTGATCGGCGATGCCCCGCTAAATATTGCACATTGGGATGTGATTTTTTTACACCGTGTTGATCATGCACCAACCAACAAACGGAAAACTCGCCTTTTTACTTTTCTAGATTTGTTCGAGGGATATGACCGATACAACGATCCGAAAAAATACAAAAACGGCCATAACTTGTCTGGAAAAAACAAGAACAAAAATGGCGTGTTTTCCGTTTGTTTGCACATGCGGTTCCAATATGAGGTTTAATTTTTGGATCGAAACTCGCAAAATTGAGCGGGGCATCGCAGAAAAACCCACTTCATGTATGAAAATCGTGTCTTGGCAATATTTCTTGATGGGTAGCGAATTGGGCAATGAAAGTAATACGATGTTCTCCTCGGATCTTCAGCTGCGCCTCCACCAATATTCGCCTCGATCGGGAACGACAGTTTTGTTGCGAAGTTTGTGTTGAAATATTTGCGTTTTTGAGATTCCGCCGACAACTCGTCGAGATCGAGTCGAACGATAAAAATGTCTTAATTTTAATATACTTTTTTTTCTGCGCGCGTACACCAGTGTCAGGGTCAATGCCTCCAAATTTCAAGTCCAAATTCGCGGTGGTTTACGAGAGACGACCTTAGGATGGTTTAACCATTTTTTGGCTGGCCCAGCTCGTACACAACAGCAGTAGTGACCCTCAACCATAGTGGTAAGGCACCCTTTGCAAAGTCCAGTACGAAGTAGACTACGATATACTATTATACTTCGTACGTGCACACGTCCAAAGTCATACTTCAACATCAGCGTGAAAACGTAGGGGAAGCCAGGGAATGGAGGGGCAAATGGGTCCGATAAGACACAACCGAAACTTCGACATTCGGGTGAGGCGTTCCACCATAGAGGTTCACCCCATTGTTTCTGACGCTCCTGTTCCCACCCAAGGTATCATGCGGACTTAAACGGGAACAAAACATATTAATACGACTGATGCTTGAGATGTGTGGGACGCGCACCTTCAACCCCATGACCTGTGGTACTGTACCTCCTTGGACTGGTGCTCGATAAGGATGCCGCGGCGGCTCAGAAAAATTATTCTCCCAAATATGATACCTCTATCGTAGAACGCCTCGGGCACATCGTAACTTTCGATACGATATCCAACAATAACCGCTGCCGTTACAACGATAACGTTCCAACAAATCACACGTCGAACAGATGAGATATATCATCTACAGATAGATCATCTAGAGCATCGTCCTGACCCGCCGTTATGATATGCTGCACAGGGTCTGACTACCACAGGTCCAACCCAGGAAATACATCCTACTGCTGTCGATCAAGTACGACAAAAGGCTCCCATCTGGCAACATGAGCTAGATCATACACATCCGCAATATATCCATCCAGTTGCCATGGAGGACCTAGACCATGAGATGGGAATCGATAACCTGCCTGAGGCGTGCAACAATTACTGTGGCCGCATCGTAATCGCCACCGCGGCAGTTGCAATATCTTCCGTTCGTATCCCTTCCCTAACCGACCCGACCCGATCAGAACACCAGACACCAAGCGGCCCCGATCGAGCCGCTCGGCAAAACTCCAATCCTATACCGGGTATAGGTACGAGTATCACATGCATGTCGAGCACAGGAACCTAAATCTGACCCAAATTAGAACTGTTTTGGTGCAGTCCTAAAGATAACCTTTAGGTGAGCACACAACAAACCACCTGGAACTACCCGCCAATAGTGTGGCATCATTTTTGTAGCAGGAAAGGAGCTACATCACACGAAGCAGTGTTGCTCGAAAAAGATTGCCAAAAACGAAAAAAAGAATTGTCATATCCTCGACCAAGCACACCTACGAACATCTCCGTGACTCCATAAGGGCTGGGGGGAGTGTACTCGTGGGATCACAGGGGTGGTCGTTCATCGTTCACAGTGAGACATGCGACGAGATTGTTATCGAACTCGCCATGGCACGCATAGCCAGTAGACCTTTTCGATAGCACGTTTGCTGAAAAATGGTCGGGACATGCATGTGTTGTGCTCGAGAAACAGGGACGAACGTCAACCACTGGCACACCGCCTCTGATCCGATTGGGGTTAGGGTTTGTTGTATTCGCCTCGTACACAGCAGTACAAAGCAGTGACTCTCAACCGTTTTCTCAAAAAGGCGCTAAGCTGCCCCAAACACAGCCTACTTGCCAACCATGCAGCAATGTCGCAACAGAACTACCCCCCGTCGTAGGATAAAACAGGGGCCGAGAGCGAGAAACACAAGCACGCCTCGCAAGGTGAGTGGGTGGCCAACTGGGTTACCACCACCAAGGCTACAAAAAAAACGTGCTGCAAGATCCATAAAACGGTGTTAGCATGTTCGTAATGCTGAATCTCACGCAAAATGCCAGAAAGGCATCGGCGTCTTCACGCCCCTTGGACCACGTAAACAACCCATCTAGCGGTACGAGGTACGTGAGAGAGCCTGGGGAGGGCGGGCAAGCAAGAAAACGCAGTCGTCCCCGCTTCTTGACCCATATGCCAAAAAACAACAGCGGCTCAACTCTTCAAGATCTACAACCATTTCCTTTGCCATAGTACTTGGAATTAGTGTCGGACGCTTTTTCCAGCAGCATTAGGAGACAGCATCAGCACACTGATGTTGCTTGTAAGACACTACTCTTACGTACCGCGAGTGAAGGAAAACTCTGCACACCCAAAACTGACAAGCTGTTTTGGTTATTTGCGCTGCAACAGGAGAGGCAACCCGTCCGATCCGGCTCGATATTTGCTGCTTGACATATTGCAAAAATCATCTCAAACAATAGTGTTTTGTGCAGCTTGTCTCCCAACACCTGTGTGCAGAGCTGGAACGAACAGTTGAAGCATGCACCGCTGGAAGTATATCGTATTAATACTGTAACGTTATAGGCAGGCGATCGATATCGCGGGTCTGAAAAGAGTCGCCGGACGCTAAACAGCAAAGCTGCGACGATAGGTAAAGGACACCTCACCATCGATTCGGAACTACGTATGGTTGACCGAACCCTAACCGTAACCCCAACTTGATCAACCATTGTATGGGGTTGTGATAGTCATCTTCGTCTTGTGGTCAATGTGCGTCAACAATGGAGCCGGAAAACTGGTGAGCCCTCACGGATAGGTGCACAGTCTCCCAGGATGTGGGCGCAGGTCTGACGGGGTTATAACCACCGCAGTTCCGATTTGGGGGCAAACTACTTGAAAATTGAGTGGTTTGTCCCCAAAACGGGACTGCGGTTCTAAAAGGGTGAAGACCCTTCTACCACAGACAGCACTCCCGTTTGGGTGACGAAGCACCCGGAACTAGACTATTACGGGGGACCATCGTAAATAGGACCTACGGTACACACAAAAACCTAAAAGCTCCCCTGTTTTTACTCACAATACTTGCTCCTATTTACTATGGTCCCCCGTATATAGGAGAAACTCAGAATTTGTAATATTAATGAATGCCTTCGCCGTTGGAAACCGATACCTCGTGCCATGGGAGTACCACTCTTTCGCTGTACGAGGAACGTTTGGATTGAATGTTAATATACGAAAAATATTTTTCTGTCGGGATAAAATGGCAAGACTCTCGCGGGCTGCGCGACTGCAAACAGCACGGCTACGACATTTTCAGGCGACTTAGTAAGGACATTAGCCACCACTAAACAGAGCAGAGGCACTCTAATAGTAGAGAATCCACCTCTATCGTCTGAAGGCCACGACCTGCCAACTTGAACACAAACCAAAAAAACAAACACGATGGAAATGGAAGATACGAAGCATGCATGCACGCCGTACGCCGGTACAATGGCGCGCCACTTCCGTCCGTCGTTTTAGAGCAGAGCAAGGCATGAGAGCCCTCTACCATCCATGTAAGCGCTCAATAGGAAGCTCGCGCTCAAAACGGAGTTGCCACGAGCTCCTACTGTGTATTGTGCGTCAAGGCTGCTGCAGCCAACCTGACATCGAAAACAAAGCTGGCAGCACTAAACAATAAATACTACTGCCGTAGAAACATGTTAGAGCGACATACGCAGTCGGGCTTATAACATCCGGGCAGTCCGTCGAACACGATGTTCGCCCGGTGCTTTCGTACAGGTCCATACGTCAAACTGAGAGCTTCTTGCTTCGTCGAGCTTCGCCCTGAACGGGAGCTGCTACTGCTGCTACCTCTACTAGTACAGTAAAACGGATGCAGCGGGTGTTGCTGCAAACCCAAGGACACGCCAAAGCAAGAAGACTAAAAATATATCACCACGAGCAACCCACCAGATTGTAATATAGCCACGCGCTCCAGAGCGCACGGATTGCGCCCAGACCTCGATGATTGTGTCTAGACGGGCTTCCCGTGTGGACTTACTTGAGCGTTTGGCCGTATAAAGATAGGTTCGCAAAAAGACGAAAAATCACGAACAGAGGTATGCAATAATTAATAGACACCTATTACGGGAGACCATAGTTAACATAGGATCAAATATCGTTGGTAACAATGGTGAAATATATAGATTTTTATGTATACCATAGGTCCTATCAACTACGGTCCCCCGTTATGGTATATAATTACTGTATGTGAGCGAGGAAATAGAGATTGAGGCTCAGATTTACATTTTGCAGCCGGGATTTTGGAAGATTCTGTCCCCGGACTAGATTTTATGCTTCGTATATATGACATTATTTCGGTTTCATTTCCTCGCGTGTCCAATCCACTCGATCATAGGGACACGTGAGGTATATACAGTAGTATACACCTTCACCCCACCCTGGCGAGGAAAAACAAAAGCAATAATGGCGGGATGGCGGAGAAAATTATGGCGGGTCGATTGCTTCTCCCTCATCGTTGCCCGAACGCCTCAGTCCACCACGAACTCCCTCAGCAAGCTCCACAATATTGTCGCGCGGTAAAATAGGTACATACAAAACCCGCGTTGTGCAGAATTCTTGCTGCAAAAAAAAACAGTTTTCCAAGCTCTGTACTGCGGGGGAGAGAAACGACTTGTTTTGTACAGGGTGGTGTGCTGCGGCTCCTCGGACAGACTATTATAGGCTGCGTCTATGGTGCAGCCTTCATATGCGGTCGTATGATACACCACGAAACAAGACATTTATATGCATACTCGTACAAACACAGAAAAAAGATACGGACACAGACACGGACAGAGGTGATGCTCCACTCCAAGTTGTTCGAGCCCGATCTGTGAAAACAACAGAGACTAGAAACAGAGATAGAGGCACAGATAAAAACACAGCCACGACACACATAAAATCACAAATAGAAAAACGGCCACGATACAGGTATAGACGAAGAGGACACGCTTATTTGGGACTATAGCAGCGTACCAGGTATCAAATTGCGGCAACGCAAGGGAACCAACCCAAACTGCGTACGACCTACGTACTTACTCGTGTCAAAATAAATCATAATTTTTGTATCATCAGGGTCTAGATAAACCGTTCTTTGCCCTGCGTAAGGCTCATCCGATGCACGCACTCCCCACATACTTCATGGGGACCACAATGCGTGTGTCGACATTTCGGCCGTGATCGATTGAGTGCCGGTCGAAAATTGGAATTTGCCTTGTATTTAAGAAAAACTTAAAGACCGCCAGCTAACATAAATACAGAAAGACAGACAGACAGCTAAAGTGCCTACAAGGATAGGAAACACGAAAGCTGGTGCAGCCTGGATTTCTTCTTGAGAAGAGGTGCGATCCACACTAACTTCAGAATCAAGACTTCGGAACTTCTTATTTGCTGGTAAGCTACAGCCCGCGTTTCTTACTGCCCGTTTTCTCTTAAAGTGACCTGTACTGCAAACCAGATATAGAAACACCATACCTCGTCAAAAAGGAAGCACGTCGAAGCTCTGCCTCAGTAGCGGTGGTGTGGAGCCGGTTCTCAATGAGCGGTGTGGGGTGTGAAGTATATGGGGTCCTTCGGTTCTTCTTCTCGCCTAGCTAGCGGGGTCAGGTTTGTGCTCCGGCAGGTTGGTTCGGTCTTATCCCAAGAAAACGAAAAACACTGACAAATGCGAGGAAATTATCCGCGCGGGTTACTCCGATTATGGCACTCTTGCGGCTTTCTGCTGTATACTACCACGTCCCGGGTATATATACCACGTATTGGTATACCGGTATACCAGTAAGAGATAACAAGCATATTATGACACCAAGATAATGGGTCATATCATCGATACTAGGTACAATGTACGATAGCTAAAAATAGGCACTATCACCAATAGCAGGCGGGTAAATTATCAGCCGTCAGTCAGTTACTCCGAATACGAAAAATACGGACCGGTTTACGTCGTGATAGTTGACGCTGGCTATGTAGCTGGGCCAGTTGGCCGTGCGCTATGTACTAACCAGGGTACATATCATACCACAGGTAGTACGCGTCAGTTCGTCGTCGGTGGTAGGTACTGGTATGTCACATGTGGAAGTATCAGATATCATGAAACAGCCGATTAACACCGGGGTGCCATGCCAGTGGGTGGATAAATCAGTGTCGGATGCCGTATCGACAGTTTCCATTTATTAAAATGGAAAATATCGAACTCTCGATGTGTGAAATCAAACGCATTACGACGCCCATCGGATGCTCGAATATCGGAATCTCGACATGTGGTATCGAACGTGTTATATCTGCTCGCCATCCGCTGGTATACTCGTCCAGTTAAGCCCATACTGAGCAAAACGTTTTCAAGCAAAATAGCAAGCATCGAACTCGTATCTGCGTTATTTAATCTCTTCCAGCAAGGCTGCTGGCTACAAGCTGCTAGCCCACACGGTCCGCCGTCTCCAGCAGGCTTCACGTTCTACAAGCATCATTATCGGTGGGAGATGGGCAAGTCAGTGAAGGGAAAGGACGTTGCCTGGTTCCTAGACCAAAAACGATGTACCAGGTGAACTATTCCTACAGTAGTGGCGACCGTCTCAGCTCCTGCATGCACCGCGCCATCGACTGCTATGGCTTCGTCTTCGCGCAAGGTGCGCGAATTGTGTCTGGTGGTGGTGTTGTTGTGCCGAGTGAAAAGGGTGGTCGTGGTAGTGGTTGGTGAAATAATGCAGAGTACCTGGTACAGAATAACAACAAACTCAAAAGGCCGACATCGTTCATGGATCATGGACTAATGGATGCCCATTGTAAAGATACAACACGAGTCTGGTTGTAGGATCGTCGCTGGGCGTGGACCTCAGACACCCGAATCATCATCGGTTTCACTGCTTCCGTGTAATGCATTCCTGTGCGTACATCTGTACTCAGCTCGCACGTTTGACGGAAGCATTGGCAAATGGTTCGAAATTTGCACTGCACCGCTGAGCGGGGCGTCAAGCACTTCCTTCACTATAAGTTGGGTTTCTCTTCAAATGCATTGATGTGTGCCCCCGCTGCGCCGGGTGCCAAGCACTTCCTTGACTACCGGTCAATATAAGTTGGCTTTCTCTCGAAATGAATCGCTTTGTGCCCGAATATCGCGATTAGTCGCGGTACGCGATATTGTTTTTCACTGACGATTAATCGAGACAGTATATACAAAGGCGACTAATCGCATTAAAATCTTAACGCATCTTTCTTAGCGCGATTTACAACACCGGTGGTAAGCTCTACTGGCAGGAACGCAAGCAGAGCTCTCCTTCCCCCTTGGAACACTCTTTTTTTCTCTTCGGAACATGCCGCTATAGTTTTTTTGCTGAAATTGCATTGACACCGCCATCACAAGAATAGGGGAAGATGAAAAAGTTCAAAACAGCAGGCCCCCAAGAAGAATAAAGATGCAAATAGGCAACGCCTTGGTTTGAGTCATCACGACAGAGGCGCCTTCATCACTAACACCTGGTACCAGATAAAGGAACGAATATAGTATGATTTGTTGCTGGTTTTACGTGCTGTTGGATTTTTTTTTACGGATCACGAAAAAGGTGTCGACCCAACCAACCCCAACCCTAATCCTGACCCCAACTTTGGCCCAGGCTCAGGCTCGATCCGAGCGCGACTTCGCCGCGCGTTGTGGATCATCTGAAAAAGAAATGCGTGTACCATCACAAAAACGGAAACAATTTTGGTACTTTATCCCGTACGTTTCGTGCGGCAAGATCACAGCAACCCCGACTACGAGCACTGGATGGTCAAACACAAGACACCCACCCTACGATATATTTGTTGCTCCGTTTGGAAGAAACAAAATCGAGAGCAAGAAGAGGAGGTCTCAACGTCTCAACCTGCGAACGAGCACTCTCACAGATCAGAAGGTACGAATCGCACGTACGAGTATCAGGTATCAGATATCAGACACCAACGAGTACGAACAGAAATCTTGAGGTCGAAAAAAGGACGTAAAGAAGTGGAGGGCTGCAACTGCTGTCGTGCAGATCACATCCCCATTTCGTGATCTAAATACGTACCTGGTATAGATATTACGGGCAGATAGATCCCAGACGTATACCTTCAGAAGGACTTAGAGTAGTAGATCATGTGTGCCGCTGGGTAGGATATGTATGACTCGGCCCTTACGCAAAATTTTAAACCCCGCGGGGTCCGTCTTACGTTCATTCTTATCGGAGAGCGTTTTTCAATAATTTCCAAAGTTTGGAAATAATTGGAGATAGGTATAAGCATACGGAGGCGTTCTGTCACTATTCGTGAAATTCTCCAGAACCGAAAATATCAAGTTCGTTAACATTCCAATATTTGGAGAAAACAAAAACAGGAAAATATGGAAGATTGAAAAATTGCGCGAAAAAAATGTCGAAATTTTGGAAAAAAAAAAGTCCGATAAGAATGACCCTTGCTACAGCAGTTCTTGCACTACATCTCACGAAGCCAACCGTATATTACTATTAATACTACATATTGGTATTGCCCTCGATGAATGCTTTCTACATAGCGCTCATCTCAGTTTGATTGTCTTTTTTGTGTCGGAGTTGGTGAGAATGACGACAAAGAGCCAACCGTATACTAATACAATAAGAATCAACGGTGGGATCTAGATGATCTACAGACAGTAGATCGTGATCTGTCGTATGTGTATGGAAGATTAAACGTACTCGTACGAGATCCGGGGTTGGAACTGTATATAACCACGATTAGGAGGCGTGATTTGTCAGGGAGATAAAGGGCACCGGGTATATATACTCGTACCAGCAGGTACAATACTGGCCAAAGATAAAATGGTTGAGGCTAAACAATTGAACTCACGCTACGGTGATACACGAGAACACAACCGGTATTAAAACTGGTTTGGTCTTGTAACCTACCAGGGTACTGGCCTATCGGTGGAGGAATGTTGGGATTGAAACGTTGCGAGTGTACTCGTTAATAGGTACTATTAAATATGTGAATAACTGGTTCGTGGAAGTTTATAGAATGGTATTAATAGTAAGGGTAGGTGTATAGCAAAAAGTCGGCATTCAAACAATTATTCCAGATTCACGGTTGCCTAACGAAAGAACCCAGGGCACATGGCACACAGCAGTCACCCGCAAAAAAACCGGCAAGGGTGGGTAGGGCCAGAGATGCAAACACGAAGTCGGAAGTTTACCACTGGTACCCGAAAAGCATTGACAAACAACGAAAAAAAATACACTACACTACTTGCTGCTGCATTGCGAGATCACGAGGCTTCGAGTCAGGGGCTCATGCAACGTAAATAATATTTAACGATGGTCTAACTATTTCCTACCAGGTACCAGGTATGATGCATATGATATCACATTGGTAGAAGGTGCACCTTCGGGACGTGGTTGATTTGAAATCCCGGGAGGCTCGCAAGTTGATAACGGGGAACGCCTGCCTATACAGAACACAGCCGTTCCTGCTGTGTTTTCGCTACAGGAGTACCGCTGCTTGCTCTTTGTTGTCAGACTGTAATCTGGGCGGATGCTTTCGAAATTAAGAGGAGTGTCCGGGGGGTGAGCTGCTGCTGGCTGGATGAGCTCCTCCTGCTCGTGATTGGATGCGATATGGCTCGAGGCGGCAGCTGAACCAAACATGAAAATTCCCTATGAACCTCCAACAAATGGATCCAGCAGTATTCCCGGAGCGAAATCATTTGCACCGCTTTTCGTGATAGTTTTCCATTCCCCATCCTCGAATACATCTACTGTAAGTGTACCTCGTACTCGTGCACGAACACAAACACACGGTGACACAAAGAAACGAGCTCGAAGCGAGACTGCTGTTTCACGCGAGGAGCGCCAAGGTGCGAGATGACCAGATTGTCAGGTGACGACGACACTCGAGGTGCAAGGTTGCCAGACAGTCAGCAGAGAAGTCATGCTAAAACCCGCTGTTCGTTTTTTCGTGTGTGTGTGGATTTCCACAGTCCTGCTTGGCTTTGGCTCGGCGGCATGCGATCCCGTAGGTTCTTGCCAGATCGCGCGACTTTGAAGGCCTAAAGCACACCCCACGAAGCCGGCCGGGACACACAGCTCGGCCTCCCGACTTCCCCCGCAGCCGAGATCGCGAAAAAAGACCCGCGGCCGGAAGGGAAAAGCTTTGTAATCCGCAAAAGGAGTGCATTCCATACATAAGGAATACACATACAAACCATATAACAATTTTGCTACTACTTTCACCAAGTTTAACCTTTATCAGGGTCCCAGGATCCTGACATCTAACGGCGTAACTCCTAACGGTTGCTGCCATCCTTTGAATAGACCACGTACTGACTACTGGCTATAAATCCAACTGAATGGCCATCTGCCTCAACCATCAACCTCAACAGACAACAAACAACACGTAAAGAAAACCTTTCAAAACCACCCCTGGTATCTGGTAATGGCAATGAAGTAAAAGTAAGGTGGTGTAGAAGTTCGTAAATACTACTGTAGTACATGAACACTTATCATGTACCTGAAAAAGTACCAGGAATATCCTAGGTCCAACACAAAGCACAAGAAATAACAGTACCACGTCCATATTAACCCCTTTATAACCGCAGTCCCATATGTGGGGACAAACCAGTCAAAATTCAAGTAGTTTTGTCCCAAAACGTGACCGCGGTTCTAAAAGGGTTAACGGAATACCAGGTGCAACGATGAAGCAAGATAAAAAGTGGTGAGGAAGTGGAATCATACTCGTACGTAGAGCAGTACCGTGTACCA
Organism: Nereocystis luetkeana; assembly: GCA_031213475.1. Classification (NCBI taxonomy): domain Eukaryota; class Phaeophyceae; order Laminariales; family Laminariaceae; genus Nereocystis; species Nereocystis luetkeana. Next base: position 9,087,042 of record JARUPZ010000021.1, read on the forward strand.
GCTCCACCACCCTATCGTGTGCGCAACGGTAAATCCTATGTTTGACAATTAACCCCATGATATTGTGACGTACATAAAATACGACCGACTGCCACAGGGAATGCAGGTTATCCCACAGGCAGGGGGTGCGACCGTTTTTCGGTGCTCGTTTTTCTCGACTTTAGAACCCTTGCCGTTGTCGAAAAAACGAGCGCTGAAAAACGATCGCACCCCTCTGCCTGTGTCGCATCTTTACGATGTCAAAACCCCAAACAGAGAGCAGGGCAAGAGGCATTCGGTTCGACAAACGATGGCACTATTAATATCATTGAGCTGAACTGACTACCATATACCACGAAAGGTAGCACTCCCCCTCGCACGCTTTTCCGAGTTCATTTTCTCAACCACGGCGAGAGTGCAACAGCCGAGCGATGCGTTTTGGGGAAAGATCTAAACGAGATTTTCCCAACGGCACCATTTCCGTTGGGTGTGCACTGCTTCCTTTTGAAGGAAATCCATTGTGATGCAGCAGTAGTGGTCCCTCCTTAGCGCCGGCTGCCCGCTATATTGCCTGTGGAATCGCTTGGCACAATTGGGATCAACCAGTGTGGCAGTGTGCTGAGTAGTGCCGGTTGCCGCTATTACGGGGGGCCATAGTTAACAGGACCTATGGTATACATAAAAACCTATATATTTGACCATTTTTACTAACAAAATTTGGTCCTGTTAACTATGGCCCCCCGTAATGGTCCGGTATTGTTCGCTGGCGCATACTGGCACTACAGAGGGACTCCTCCGCCGTAAGACTGTAACCTACCCGTTTCTCCGCTGGTGTAGAAAGACAATGAGTGTGGGTATTGGGTTGGACAGATCGTACAATATCCTAGCACACGTAACAAGCGGCACTGCAAGGTTGAATGTACAGATCTTGGCTAAGGGGAGCGGTACTCAAAATTTACATACCAGCACCAGATACACCAGTACCAGGTACTTGGTAGGAGGCGTGTTTGGTTAGAAAAAAAAAAAGGTAAATAGAGCAAGTATGTTGAGCTTGGGTTCGCGTTCAGGAGAAACTCAATATCAGCATGTTCGCTATATCCGCATGAGTCGAGCTTTAGAATATACGCACAGCGCAGTATCTGCAGTACAGCACAATACCTGGTATGTATAAGTTACGGGAGTGCAATAGCAATATCGAACGATAAGAGAGAGGGCGCCGTGGGCCATGGGGCGATAGCGATAAAAAAGTTCGGTTATGTGCATATGCCCCCCTTCCTCGCCCCCGTAAGCACGAGGGGGGAGGGGGGGGGGGGAGCGAAATAAATGGTATGCACGATAAGCGCTGCTTCTATTATTACGGTGGACCATAGTTAATAGGACCTATGGTATACATCAAAACCTTTACATTTAACCGTTTTTACTAACAATATTTGGTCCTATTAACTATGGTCTCCCGTAACAATACGAGTTGATACCGTGATCTCCAGGGCTCGGTACTTGCGCGGAATACACCGTCAGTGTAATTATCTGGCATACTCGCAGGATACGTGTGATGGCTCAGAGCACCAGTATGTTGAGCAGCAAATTAGAACTTCTGATACTAATACGCTCATCCCACAAAACGAGATACCATACATCTTTTCGTCATCCTGGCGCCCTGCTTCGTCTCACACCATACGGCGGAGCCACCCGCAGAGTCGGGCGGGGGTCGAATAGTACGTCGATATTGGAACCATAAATGGACGAGTCGCCGCAGTGAAAAATAGAGCAGTATCCACAGGAACGACATGAACAGACGATGCCTACTTTCCGCTGTTCATGTGCTCGTGTTTATAGCAGGGATGCGTATTTCCCGGTAGCGGTAATTACCCGAAATTAATAGGGCTCGAGGTAATAATTTTTTTCAGAGGAAATTCTTTGCGTCCCCTATCCCCGGGCAAATAACGCCTCCATATAGAATGGAAACCCCCGTTTTTTTTTTCAAACGCTGCTAAGCTGTGCAGCAGAGCAGAGCGCTACGTAGGCGCCCACACTTCGATTTCTGATTTTTGGGTTGCGACTATTTGGGAATGTAGCGCTGCCCATTGCGTTGCGTACGCATGTGATGTTTTGCTGCGAGGAATTGGATGTTATGGCGAGCGGAATCATCGAAGGAATGTACTATTAATATAATATAAAATATAATCATATATATGAGCTGACATATTCGAATAGAAAGGGTGAACTCGGCGCAGATGCAGCTGGGACGCTGGGATTTCGTTGAGGCGTCCAGCGTCCATGTTTACAGTTTCTAGTCGCGGATAAGGTCGCGATCGCTACACGCGTACGAAGCAGCGCACTGCTGTAACTGCTCACTTCCTGCTTTGCGCTTTGTGTTGCTGATTTACCTCGCGACATATCATAAGTATATTCGTACATGAGAGATCGCTATCAGTACTACGGCAGTAGTCCTACTATTCCAGTATCAAATTGCTGCAGGACGAAATCAACGAGGACATGAACAATTAAAAATCAACTGAAACCGATGAACATTTACTAAAGTACTTGCATTGTGCGCAACTGCTACTACTGCTGTGCACCTGGTGCTGGTGCCGGTAGAGTGAAAATGATCGAAAATGTCTGTCCGAAGGCCTGAACGAATCTTATACTTGTGCTTTATGTAGTGCATGGGCCACCCGGGGATGATATTTTTTGTCCCCCCCCAAAATTACGCCTTTTTTTCCTCGAACGAGAGGAAATACGGGAAATTTTTTGGAAAAGCTGAAAAAGGCTGTTTCCCGGAAAATTTTGGGTTCCGGGTGAGGAAATACGCATCCCTGGTTTATAGGCTATCAGTTTATCATAGGGTCTAACCCTCTCGGGACAAAAGAGGAGAAAATTGATGATACAATAAACCGATTACGGCGACGGCCACTGCGCGATTAGGGAATGATACACATTGGTGTCAGGTTTACAACGCAAAGAGTCCCACTGCAGGAGCGCAATACGATCCTACTCGTTCATGTGGGCCTTCACGGTACTCGTGGGCGGTTGACAACACCAATGTGTCGTAGATTTGTCGCTGTCTAGGGGTAAGGGTTAAGGAATCCTCGGAAAGACCGTAACAAACTCGCGAGCACTCGTACTTTGGCATTGCCACAACAACAGCAACTGCAGTCGACGAACAACATTTAGAGGCATGATTCGGCCATATTATATAGGGGGCACCGCACACGTTTGTCACATCGACGCTGAAACCCCCTTGGATCAGCACCCACCAATTTGGCGATAATGTATATATACCACATATACCGTGAATAAAAAAGACTCGCCACGTGGGAATATTTCTGAGGTTCTCGAGGGCGACTTACGAGAACGGGCGGATGGGTACCGTATCACACTAGGGTGATGCGATAACACACACCCTCTCGGACGAATTTCAGGGACGACTACTCTCAAATATCAGGGAGGGGGCGCACACCCAACGAAAATGGCGACTAGGGGAAGATCTCGTCGTGCGCTTTCCATACGCGCGTCGCTCGGCCTTTGCACTCTCCCCGATGTCGACAAAGCTCGACGATAAATTCGTCCGAGGGTGTGTGTTATCTTGGCGCAAGTGATACGGTATATGGATCGGATGCGTGCCAGAACGCAAAGCTTTCGTCAGAGAAAAGGTGATGAAAAGGCGTACCAGGTATCATAGAGGCGAGGGCGAGGACGTGCAACGGGCAACGCGGAAACGGTCCTCAGATCGGGCACGACGACAGCATCCAAAAAACAAAACAATCAGAAGTTTCGGCCCATCTCGTAACTCTCCACACAATGATGTACTCGTACCTGGTATACAAATACGAGTATTTTTCTTAAGGGTAACGGGAGAAATACTCGGAAAGAGATTGAGACAAGTGACGGCTGTTGTGTCGGTGCGTCCAAGGGTGTGATTACTGCTATGTGTTGACTTTTGATTCACTAATTTATTATTAATACTCGTAGCGTCATACAATCGATATTCAAACGTTCGGCCATTGCCAGAATGTACAGCAGTAGTCCGTGGTCTATGATAAATACGGGCATGCGCGCACTGATTCAATCAACATTCAAACGGGCGCGCCGTCAGGTGTCAAAGATCGGCGATCGCAGATGTACTCGAACTGAAGTGCGATAGTGCTTGCTGTAAATCAAAAGCGGGCTTATCATGACACGATAAGAACGCCTGGTGCTACGGATCAAAAGCCGGGGAAAGGGCGGCTCCGCTAAAAACAGCACTAGCACCAGCAGAAGTTGAACGTCACCGTGGTTCGCTGTTCGTCATGACCATGCTCAACACTGATCTTCATCATCACTACGACAACAAAAATGCAAGTACATCGTTTGCGGCGACCGCCAGGCAACGATGCAGCGCGGGCGATCGAAGCCTCGGGTCAACCGCGCTGAAAGATAAAAATTTGCGAAAAAAAAAACACGGGAAAAAATGACGGGACGGAGAACGGCGGAAAAATCGCCAGGAAACAATCGGACGAAAGACGTCACCTGGTGCTGTGGTGCGGTACTCAACTAATTTCTCCTGGAAGAGAACGAAGAGAAAATACAAAGGGAAACCGATCGAGAAACCGAAACCGTGCTCTTGTTCTCTTCACGTGCTTGCCCGTCTCTCTGCCCCTCTCTCCCCACTCCTGGCTCGTTACTGCTGCTTGAATAGCGAGCAAGATGTCGGGGTATCGGGAAAAAAACGAAAAAAAAAACTTCACTCCTCCGCATTCCCAAATAAAAGAAAGTTTTCGTATAAAATGTTCAAGTTTTCGTCGGGAATACGAGTACGTAATATACCTGTACCTGGTATTTCTTGTTATTTGTCGAAATCAGCCCAAAAAACCAGTCAAAATGAGGGAGCATCACGGCTCCGGTCCCGCAATTTGCACTCTCTCCTACTCTCCCCCCACGCCTTCTTTTCCCTCCTCTCTCGGCTCGCAAGGTCCGTTCTCTTCGTGCACTTCAAAAAATGCGTTCTCACAATGCAGCATGACTCAAAAGCAACCTTTCACGTATGTACAACTCCATATATTCGCACTCGTCTGGATTCTTAAGTCAGAACAGAACGCATCCATTCTAGCCATGCATGAGGTCAGTCGGTCAGCGCTGCGGCCGATACACTACGAAAATAAAATCGTACCAGGTATCACTTTCTATCTGAACACGAGATTCGCCTATTTCTTTAGTATCTCCATTGGAATACCACGTGGCAGGTACGAGTATAAAAGTAGGCTCTTGCTCTTCATCTCTTACATACATACCGGTACAGTATACGTAAATAGATGCAGAAATGTTCGTGTTTGAGTTAATATTGAACCCCCGAAGAGTAGGGATTACTCGCACATGCCCGAATCAGAGCATCCCGTACGTACATACTTTTTTCGTCCTTGGAAAGCAGTCATTTTAAAGCTCAATATTATATTTCAGGTTTTCCAGAGTTTTCGGGGGTTTTCGGTCAGGAAGCGGTTGGTAAAACCCCGCTTGTTTTGGTTGTTCGTTTTACTGCAGTAGTTGTACCCGAGAGGTTTGTTGTCTTTTGTGTTGTCGTTTTGGTTTGGAACAGAGAACGTTCCCGTGATGGGAACGTGTCTGGAGCGACCAACCACAGGGGGTCTGCCCGATTGCTCCTTCGGGAATGCATCACTAGCAGGGGCTTCAAGGACTGCTTGTAGAAGCTGTGAGTACGAGTGCACAAATCATGCAGTGCTTTAGTGCTTTTACGGGTGCTTGCTGCTTGTCGTCGTTTATGTACACACGTGTGCTCCGGGGAGCATTTTTTATGTCGAAAAAAGAGGGAGGGCGCCTGAAAAAAGAAGAGAGACGAAGAAACGGGCTCGTTTTTTTCTTCGCGGGGTGCACCTTTTTCCTCCTTCCGGACATACCGTTTGACGAATTCGAAAACAAACACTGAGCTCATGCGGACGCAGCAAGAGGCGCGTGGTGCCACCTGCACGAGTTTCTCTGCCACAGAGAGCGCACTGGAGTGCAACCGCCATCCCTCCGGCCTCGAAGGAGTCACCGCCGACGTCGCCACGGCAGCATATGCAGCGCCAGCGGTCGTGCACACGACGGGCCGTTCTCGCCATCGTGACCCTCGACATCTCGAAAAAGAAGAAAAGGGCTGCTCGCTCCGCCGCCGTCAGCACGTGAGCTAGCAACCTTGCCAGTCCGGGAAAAGGTTTATGACGGCACGGTACATCGCATCTAGATCACGTGCTCAATCTCCTACCCGAAACTATCCCACCCCGCTTTCCGCTCACCTTGGGTGTACAACGATCTCGCGCACTGACAGAAAAATAGGCCCTGTGTGCCACCCGACCTCCTAACTCCCGGTCTCCGGACCTCCTCAGAGCCGTATCTTCCTCCCCCGGTCGTCGGCCCCCTACACAGCGGCTCCCCGGCAGCGTATTTCTGCGCGCTGGCCCCTCGGTGCTTGTAATCCCTCGCCCGGTTTCTTCCGCAAAACCTGGGTCTCTCCTTTGCGCACGCTCGGGGTAGCGCCATTCGCGAGCAAAACGCAACTACCAGGTAGCCGGTAGTAAAACCGTTAACTTGGCCTCCAAAGTCTACACAAAACCTGAGAGGGATTCGGGGATGCTTTAGATGGTGTCCCCGCCGGCCGAGCAGTCACTTGGAGATGCACGTGCAGTGTAAGTAGACATCAAGGCTGTTACAATCAACAGCTGATCCGGATCAGTTCAAAGACAACCTAGAGGTTCTCTCCCTCGTCAGCTTATATCAAGTAGAACCCTGCAACCAGTATCGACGTCGGTGGCTTCAAAAGCCCGCAAGTTGCGACCTAGAAAAGCAATGGCGGTTGTTGCTGCGGCAGACATCGCACCCAAGGCTTTCGAGCAGCTGGTTCGAGAAGGAGGGGAAAACCAGGACGTAGAAGATGACCTTCAGGTAAGTCTATGTCCGGACTGTTTTATGTGATCGGTCGGTTCAACGCAGCAGTCTGTCTGAATATTCTTGCTCTAGGAGTTGCCTATTACGTGAGACCATAGATAGTAAATAGGACCCATAGATAGTAAATAGGACCAAATATTGTTTGTAAAAAAGGTAAATATATAGGTGTTTGTGTGTACCGTAGGTCCTATTTATTAGGCCCCCCCGTGATAGTCGATGGCTGCAGGCCGCTTATGCATGGTCGTGGTATACCAGGTACCACCCAGTTGTACTGCTACGAGTACCGCTGTTGCAGCAGCTCGACGCACAGCAGTACAACAGCCGCGACACGACCCCGCAGCTGCAGTAAGGACGCGTGCTCGAGTCATGATACGCAAGCAGTCGGCAGTCGGTGACAAGGCATCGATACCGTACCTGCTAGCAACACCGGTGTAATCGTATCCTATTAATATCAGATGGAGGGATGTTTGGTGCCTGCCGTCTCCGGTCAACTTCAAAGCATGCGATCAGCCAGCTTTGGCTGGACTAACACAGCAGTATGATGCGTACGTACGTGCAGAACTCGACAACTCGCTCAAAGCAACTCGCACTTCGAGCATAGAAGCACTGCCGACTGCCGACCGACCTACTCCAGGCTATCCGGTGGCCCGTCAGTGGGCGGGAAACTTATTCGCTACGTGCAAACCAGCGGTATAGACTACTGCGGTGTCACCAGCTCCGGGCGTACGGCGGTGCTCATGCAGTACTGCTGTAGGCCGCCTGTGCTTCGATATATACTTGGAACCGGCGGTATTCGTTAGTAGTCTAAATACCGCGGTGTCACCAGTTCTGGGTGTGCGATGTACCAGGCATACCTGGTACTGCTGTACTGTAGGTGTGATATAAACGCTGGTGGAACTGGAGTTTACTTGCATCGGCGATTGTAATTGGAGTGGTATTAGGGCGTGTCCAAACAGAATCGAAAAGCGCAATCGTAAATCGAATTCATTTCGATTTCGATAAAAATTAGCCGACGTGTCCGAACAGAATCGAAAAGTGAAAATAGACATCCAGGCGAAAAGCAACGGAGAGCACAGCCTACTTGGGCCGTTCGCAACTGTGTACACATGCCGGCAATCAGGCGCTCGGTAACACAGATCCACCACAGAAGCAGGCAAACGCGACGGCATTTCGATTACGGGAGGTCGTTGGGCCTCCCATGGAGGTGGTGGTGCGTCCAACGTTGACGCCCCGATATCAAACTTGGAATTATACTGAGAACGAACTTCCGACCTTGTTCTCGAGTGTATAATCCTGAATTTTCCTCAAACTGTGTTCGCTTCGGCTCGAACGGTGGGAAACAAAGGCCCGGGAACGTCGGGGCTGGTGTTGTGGTTCGCCTGCTGGCTGTTTACGGGGACTCTCTGCGGCTGTGTTGCCGTGCTAGCGGTGGGTAGGATGCTGTGTACGGCGGTCCTGATGTGATATTTTGACGTGGCTGCGCTGACCAGTAGGACGCGCTGAATTGTTGCCGTTCGTGCTTTCGATTTCCTTTTCGATTTCTAGCCGTCAACTTTTTGATTTTCGCATTGGGTTCTAAGGCTGGGTCTTATGCAAATTTTTTTGAGTGATTGAAAAAGGCAGGAAGTCGGATTTTCCACCGGCAAAAAGCCACACCAGATCGGTGCGCCATGTGCCGTCTTATCGTGATTTTGGTTTTATTTCATGGGAGAACTAAAAAAACAGAACACAACCGACATTTTGAACTCCACGTGGACCACGACACGAACGAGAGTCGCTCACGCCGGGTTGGGCGATCAACCTTCACCACCAGCTCCTCGAAGGAAGCAGCGGAATGTGGAACCCCCTGGGGAGCTGCGTAAGGGGTTTGCTAGTCGCTGGACCAGCAAGGAGCTCTCGCCTTCGCGGAGCATGAGCTGCTTGCGGCGGTCGTAGTCAGAAAAATACCGTTTGATTGTTTTGATACTGCTGCTGTAGTCTCGTCCTATTCGTTTCCAAAGTTTCGCCTCGAGCAGCTGCAGTTGGGCAGCCGCAAGAGACACGATGGTGGCCAAGGTACTGATGCCCTCCCTCTCCGTGGTGGCCGATGCACAAGTGTTGGAGCCCAGCTGTGTACAAGCGTAACCAAGCACGTAGCGTCGTGACCCGTCATGAACCCAGTCTATAACCTAGACAAAATTGTATAATGCCACCGAGGTCTAGTGCAAAGCCAAATTTTATCACTTTCAGAGTTGATCAGAAAAGGCTGCCAAAAAAAATCATTTCATGGAATTTCAGGAGTGATGAAATCTCGGAGGGACATTTTTTCCACCAAACAGGCCCCATAAGACGTGATTTTGATAAAATTTGATCAGATATGGGACCAGATACCCCGAAGCCTCCGTAAACAGTCATATAATCACCTAAAAAAAATTTGCATAAGATCCGGCCTAAATCGTTCATTTTCTCGGAACCTAAAAAACGAAGGGGAACATGTTTTGAACAAAGACCAATCAGCGCCTTGTTTATTACCAGGTATCATTTTGATTTTCGATTTTCGATTTCGATTCTGTTTGGACACGCCCTTAGCCTCCGCTCAAAACCTTGTCCACTGCAGAAAGGGTGCGGTACCGCCGACGTGTACTATTAGCAGTGTATTGTTGGTCCATTTCGTACTGCTGCTGCGACCCGATTGGTCATTGCCCGGCAGCGTGTACTCGTGTGTTGTTGGTCAATTTCGTACAGCTGCTGCAATCCGATTGGTCATTCCCGGCAGCGTAACGGCAATTCAAAGTCATAGAAGTTAATCCGAAAATTGTCCTTAGATAATTACTTTCCTTCCGCTCCAATCATGATCTTGGTGTGTTTGCGGATGAGGTAAACCATACCCTGCAGACGACGATTCCGAAATTCAAGACGGAAGTGGGGATAGGCGGCAACGCGGCAAACCAAAAAAAAGAAACGAACAACAAAAAGGCAGCGTGCGAATAGCAACGGCAGCGCAGCAATGGTGTCGGCGGCAGGATTGACCGCAGTGCCGCCATTGCCATCCCACGACCGCAAGCAGCAGCACAGCAAGCGGGGACTCGCTATTAATAGCGCTAGCCGCAACTAAGGGCGGCATCAGCTCGGGCAACAGAAATAAACAGCATCAGCATCAGCACCAACACCAGCTTCCATTCCACTTTTTGGGTTTTCGATTGCTGCTGCTGCTGCTGCTGCTGCTGCTGCCACCAGAGTATGGGGGAATTGAGATGATACACAAGCTGTCATGCTGTCGCGCGCTACAAGCAAGACGATACGAGCACGAGTACGAGTCCTTTCGGGACGACGCATCCTCCACGACACCAAGCGAGCGAGAGCGTACCGTAGCAGCGGACCGCCGGCGGCCCGCTGGCACAATCCAACGCCGCTCGTCCGGGTTGTATTCCGGCGACACCTCTCGGCCCTCTGTGCTCCCAGCGTTTGTCGTGTTGTGTACAGCAAGCAGCATGGTGCGTGGAGGCATGGAACATATGGAGAGCGAAAATGTGTACCGCAAATTTCGTCAAATTGCTACCTTCCATAAAGTACTTGTTTGCCCTTTCTTCAAACATATACCTCAAACCCTACGTGGAGTGTTTATTTTGTGGAGGGGAAGTAGAAAACAAAACGCTTTCACAAACACTACATTGTCTTTGTTCTGCACTGGTGGAGCTCGATCAAGCTTTTCGCACCTCCGACATATCGCCTGTTCCTGCTTGATGGCCTGCAGTATTAATAGGACGTGTTCCGGTGCAGATAGATTCCTGATTTGTGTGATCTACAGTATGCAGCAGCTCACGCTGCCGGGTGGCGGCTGTATATTCTGCATGATTTGGGACAGATTTCCTGAGTTCAATATGTACCGTACAGATCCTTCACGGCATTTCGTAACGGCAGCCTAGGATCTAAATGATCTACGGTAATTCGTGGATCTGTACGAGGTATGGCGTTTTTTTGGGGTGCATTCGGTAGTTTGTGATTTGGCGCCGGCGACTGGAGCGTGGTTGGCCTCCGCAATGTCTTCCACGGTGCTGCACTCAGAGCACTGCGGGATGAATACCGCCAAGGTGTGTGAAGTTTTTTTGTCGTTGACTGCGTCTGCTGTTACGGCGCCTTATTGAGCAGCCGTCATATTAATAGAGCTGTTCTCAGTACTGGTAGTGGCAGAGTGCGCCACATGATACATTCCGATATGTATGATATGTACAAGGATCAAATCCCCACAGGAGTGCATGTAAATATTACCAGGTACTTAAACTTGTCTTTTTTTTTTACTTGATTATAAGCACCTGCCTTGCGCCCAGCGAGTCTACCGCGATTTTTTGTCGCTTCTATGGTTTTTGCTTTCGTCGCGTTCTTTGGTTTCTCTGAGTGCTTGCTTTTCGTACCGCACTTTTTTCCCCGGCAAAAAAAAAAGGAAAACAACTCTCGGAAAAAGAACAAGTCGATTTTGTTTCTTCAGCGGTATGGCAGGCTCGCTTTCGCTTTTTTTCACCGGCTCGTTGAAGTTGGTGGGGCTTGCGACCTCCGCACGACACACAGCTCACCAAAGCTCGGAGCAACCAGTAGTAGCATGTCCTCGGTATACCGGTCGTCGCCGGCAAAGCGATCCAACCCCGGCGGAGGTGCCCCAGGTTCTGACGGAGCGAGTTATGAAGGTGGTGGTGGTGGTGGTGGTGGTGGTGGTGGTGGTGGTGGTGGTGGAGGTTGTGGTGGAGGAGGATCCCGGACGATCGTGGGGGGAAAGACTCAAAAAGGAAACCCGCTCTGGCCCTGCCCGACAAAAAAGCCCTGCAGAGGATTTATCACTTTCAGTTATTTTTTCCTTTCTTCTTTCGTCTCGTATGCGTACGTGTACTCAGAGCACGGCACCGCGGGTGAGCCCGTCGCCGTGGGGCGGATGTCAGCAGGTGCTGGCTTGTAGAGGGGGGCTTGCAAGGAGCGTGGTCGCCGTTTTCGTGGCTAGGTGTAGCGTGTGCCTCGAAACACGAGGGAAGCCTGAATGGGCCCTGTCTGGCCTCCGTTTGTGGAATTGGATAATGAGTATGTACAAGTCTAAGGGTCGTCCGGGATTGCGAGATAATATTCAAACGGTGCTTATTTTTGCGACCAAGCTGGTGTTCAGAGAGAGCTACGCAATCTGAGCACCAAATTTGTCGAGCTGGCGAACGAGGGCCTCGGTGAGCACTGGGCCTAACGCGAGGCGGGCGACGGGGCTCACTGTGGCAGATCGGGAGGAAATCTTTAACTGGACCGAATCGGTGGCCAGGTGCTCGCGAGAGGGGCGGGCGGCGTACGAGGCTGAGAGACAGGCTCTGCTGTTCGATTTTTTTCTTTGACCGGTGCAATGTGTTCCAATCAGGCAGAAAAGTATTACATGAGGGGACAGGGTTTTTTTTTTCTTTCCGAAATTTTCGGTGTCCTTTTCATTGTTTTTGCGGTGCTGCAGAGCCGTGCTGTGCTTTCTCTCTCGTACATACTGCACGTCAAGGGTGGGGTATGTTCGTACGTACGACATGTGAGCGAGCGTCGCGGGCGGGACCGCCCGCGCGGGCCGCGACGCGAAGCGTATGTGGCGTCCGAGCTGTTTTCTTTTGAAGCTTGGCGGCGGGACTCTTGGCATTATCAAGTCGCCAGTTTGCAACTACAATCATGAACAAACTACTGTGTATTCAATCATGGACCTCTGTCCGCTCCGCATAATTTGATGTTGCTTTTCCTTTCTGGGCAAGCGTAGCGGGCGGCGTAGGCCGCCCGTGGGGCGAAGCACCTTGTACATAGTACGGCGACTGGTGTCTACGAGAAAATACTACAAGCAGTACGCGGTTCGAAAGACACGTGCCGGTACGTACGCACGAGGTACGTAGCATTTGCCTTCAATACCCCACCATCCGGTACCAGGTATGTATACGAAGTATATGAACGGCCGTACGCAGTTGTTGTGCATAGATGCGTTGGTGTAGCCTGGAGAAGACTGTCTGTACGTCGGGATACAGACGTGCCAGCACCCTACTAGGGAGATGAAGTGTCGAAAAAAAGTGAAGAGCTCGGCATCGATGACCGATGACACGCATTAATAGCGGCCCGGGCTTCTGGGGTAGGCGATGTACCCTTACAACAGCAACCTAACGAAAGGTGCAACACGCGCGCAACGTGGTGATTTACGCTCTTCGCAGACGCTCGGTACGGGATCTCGCTCTTCGCTTTTTTCGTCGGTGCGCGTGGGACCCCAAATGGTCGTAACTACCGTAGCTATCGTGTGTGTAGGGCTGCAATCTCGCTGGACTTCACAGCTGGTTATTTGTCGGGTGTGGCGAGGTATGTCATTGTATATGACCTGTTTGGTATTTTTTTAGAATACTAACAGATATATTAAAAAACACACACACGAATTCCGAGCCACTAAAGCGCGAGCGAGATGCAAAGACTCGGAACTCCGCTATTTGCCTCACGTAGCTATTCAACTACCGTAGCAGATTTTCTGTCAACGAACTTTAGCCAACTTGTTCCTATTGATACAAATAGGCGGTGACTCGCAGTCAACCAACTGTAGCCAACTAATGACTACATGTTATTAATAGTTGGAGAGTCGCAGCCAACCAACTGAAGCCAACTAATAATGACCTTGTGTTAGCCATCAGTTGTCGGTGACTGGTAGTCAGCCAGCTCACAGCCCTAGTTATGACTCCTTCAAACGGGTAACAGTGTATGAGACCCCTTCTGAGGCTTTGAGTGGGGGGGGGGGGGGGGGGTCGTACTCAATTCTTGCATGCCTTAGTCATTTGACCATTGGCCACGCATCCCTCTCGAGACGGAGCACCGTTCCTACTCCTAATAGAGACACCAACAATTGGGCGCTCATTAGCCCTTTTAGATTCGCAGTCCCGTTTTGGGGACAATCCACTCAAATTTCAAGTAGTCTGTGCCCAATTGCCCCCAAAACGAGACAGCAGTCCTGAAAGGGTTAAGTTGTTTCCATATTTTACATGGAAACATTTTTGCTAATCTTATCCCCTTCCTGTTTGGCAGCCTGTGGCCACCATCTATCTCCTAGGATAGCGACCTTTTTCTTTTGAGGCTTTACGGGGGCGGGGGATACCGAAAACGAATGACGAATACAAGCATCAAGCAACCCGGGCTGCCGGGAGCGTATGTTCACCCGGGAATTGTCCGAACTGCTAGGTAACGCGCTTGGGAGTCGCGCGTGCAACACGACACTCCCTACGAATACTCGAGAACTGATCCGCGCTCTTCCTAGACGCTTGGTAGGACCGCAAACTCGCCCTTTTTTTTGTCGCCATCCAGGCGGCACTGCACACGGACGACAACGACACTAGATACATACCGCAACGCGTCTCCACGACCGAAGGGCAGGGTTGTAGGCCGTGAAGCGCGTTGCATTCGCACAGGGTAGGTGGAGTGCGATCGTTTTTCAGCGCTACTGATATTGATAGCTCTTTTCGCCACGGTAAGGGTGCCACAGTCGAACATCGTATTTTTCCGATGGCTGACGACCAGGTTTTCCCCGAAAACACGTTGTTCGGCCTCTCCGAGAACACGTTTAAGATTCGGTTCTTGTGCGGTACATGGCAGCCTTCCCGTTCTGGAAAAATCGAGCGCTGAAGAACGACCGCACCCCTGTGCGAACCCGACGCTCTTTTATCGGGTGCAGACAACTTATTTCAGGCTATAGCAGTACACAGCCGTCTCTCCCTTCCGCTACACACATCTGCCTGCCTGCCTGCCTGCCAGTAAACGGTTCCGATGTTTTGTTTGTTATTGTGTTGGCCGGGGTACCGTTCAAAGTTGCCTCGATTTTTGCGCGTGTGTGCTCCGGAATCGAGGAGGGGGTGGTATCTTGATCAAATGGTTGGGGTCGCAACTGATGGACTTGTGAAGTCTTCCACTCGTGGGACGGATCGCGACCTACAGCACAGCGGACGCGTTCTACGATAGAGATATCCCATTTCCGCTAAAAACAATTCTGGGTGACGGGGTTCCTTAACCCAAAAAATCGTCGGGATGCCTATCTTGTTTCGGAAAATGACATTTTTTGTACACTTGGATCATGGGATTATTCGTCTGGATGCAATTTCAATTTTGCTGAAGTCAGTTTTTGGGTGAGGTATGGAGCTCCTTAAGCGAGGAGCCATGAAAAAAATTTAGGGCGAACCTCTATCGCAGAACGCCTCGGTAGATCATCCAGATCCCATGTAGTCTGCCGTCATGATCTGTTCTGCCGGATCTGTATGTACAAGTTCAGACACAAACCTATATGCTATATACCTATTGCCCCTTTCAAGGGAGTCTAGACCCGGCGTCCCCGGTGGCTTAGCAGGTGGTCCGCCCGCCTACTATCTCGGAACCCCACAGTAAATAGGCCCAAAATAAGCCCAAACCACCCACTGCTGTGGCGCTTGCGTTTATCTCAAGAATCACGGCGTGAATCGAAAAAGCCGTCTGTACACAATACGCGGTTGACGATAGGCTTTCCATCGATGCGACGTTTGATTTTCTCCAGAGATATACACTGGGAACCTTCTATTCCCCCGTTTTAGGCCTATATATTATATTACGGGGGGCCATAGTTAACAGGACCAACTATTGTTAGTAAAAATGTTTAAACATATAGTTTTTTATGTGTACCATAGGTCCTGTTAAATATGGTCCCCCGTAATAGGGGCTAGCGTGATAAGATCAACTTTGTGGTTACGAGTATGACCGAGTGCATACTCGTAAGGACTTCTGTTCTTGCACAAAAAATGTGTAGCGGAAAGCGCGAGAGCGTGAGTTTGCCACATTCGATGGGAATCGACGAACAGTGGGAATGCCGAACCCTATGCGCGATAAAAATGAAAGCACGTACCGGGGGGGGGGGGGACGACGGCGACGACGACGACGACACGTGTGACCACGGTCTATCCAGGCAACCGCTGAGGGTAAAAACCTCCTATCAGGCACGAGTTAAAAGCTGGAAAGTGGAAGTGAGGATGAACAAGAAAAAAAAGTGTCGGGGATTGGAGGTCCCTTGTATACCAAGGTCCCTTATCAGGCTTGTTACCGGCCCCTTACAGCCAGCATTGTTGAGCAAAAATTGGTAGGCAGAAGTTGGAGGTCTCTTATCGCGGGGTCCCTCAAAGGGGGGCTACCTGCTTGAGTTCACACAGGGTAAGGTACGGTTGTTTCTCAGCGCTCATTTTATCTCAACAGAGACGGTGTGCCTGGTGCTTCATTCTCCCTTTTAGTACCGCTGCAGTCCCGTTAGGTTAGGACGAATCACTCAACATCCGAGCTGTTTGTGCCCCAAAACAAGGGCTGCAGCGGTACTAATAGGGAGAATGAAGCACCAGACACACCGTTTTTGTTACGATAAAATGAGCGCTGAGAAACGACCGTACCCTACCCCGCGCGAACTCAAGTAGGTAGCCCCCTTAAAAGGGACCCCCGGGATAAGAGACCTCCAACTTCTACCCACCATTTTTTATTTTTTATTCAGAAGGCTCTCGCGGACCAGATATTTCCGATTTTTTACTGTTCGGTATTGGCATCCCTTCTCCCCTGTTCAGGAAAAATCGAGCGCTGAAGCGAAGTCAGCGCTCTTCACGGTAATACGACTTCAGAACAATCGGGAAAATCGGGGGCGAAACGGCTGTACCAAGATAGCGACGGTCCTGAGCAGCACCACGCGGCGCGCATGCCGCACAACTCGTCGCGTTGGACGTGGGACACGAAATCTGAAACTCGTCATCACGTAGAAAAGTTCTCCTGCGGAGGGAGGCCTTCGGACGTGAGGAGGGGAGGGTGACTCAAGGTGTTGTGTAGCTGATAAGGAAAAAAATAAAACGAAAACCGAACGAAACGAAAGGCCCGCCAGCCGTGGAATTTTGAAGTCTATACAGGCCAATTAACGAAAGGCGTAACGACCAGAGAAAGGAAAGGGGTGTATACCAGTATACCAAGGGCGCTCGACAAAAAAGAGAGAACGACCGACCTACGCTCCTTCCCAGTGTCAAAATGATGGGAAAAAAAACTACAGTAGTGCCGTGCGTCGGGATTTCTGGACGAAATTACGAGAAGCGAGTTTTTTTGTGTTTGTATTTTAGTTGGTTTTAGTAAAGCCCCACCCCTCTGGTTCTCGAAAGTGGATAAGTGGATGTAGGCAATTGTGTTTTTTCGTGGACCCTTGCAAGTATTTCTACGCTTCGAAGTATATATTATTCCAGTGCCCCCGACCGCCTCGGTACGGCCGATGCCGCAAACGCGATTTATTTTCGTGAATCTCATACCAGGTACCACTCATGTCCTTCTTGAGGACGATTTGTGTGTCATTATTCAATCCAAACTGTTCAGGGACGATTTTTTCTCCGGCTTGTGGAAACAGGGAGCATTTTCAAACAACAGAGGTTAAGCTATCGTCCCAATCTGAACGCGAAAATGTAGGGACCGTTATGTGTCGATCTGTTACTATGATACGTATGCATACACCCCAACAGCCCTTGCGTTTTTCGCGCCTGTTAATGGGTAACCTGGTACGTTGTGAATGTATGGCCAAAGCGGTAGGGTGTACGTAATATAAACGAAAGCCATATCTGGCGGTTGTGACGTTGCAGGCGGATAGTGGTAACCCTGCGTGATGTCAGTAGCATGCATATAAGCACTGCTGCTCGCAGGTCGTAGTCGGCTGCAGTCGCAGTAGGTGCACATCTCGCTTGCGTACGTGCACACCAAGTATATATATATATATTTATATATATATATATGTAGGGCAGTGGCACGCCCTATACTTCGGTAGCCTGCCATACGTATTTTGGCAGTATTTCGTGATATGCCTTTGTGCAATTAGCAGATCAGGTCAGGGAAGTATTCTGCCACCGGTTGTCCCTCTTTTTCCTCGCCCTTTTCACAAGTGTAGCAAATGTAGCGTAGAGCTATCATCACCTCCCGGAGGGGGAACCTTGTACGAGTATATGATAATTTGTATGCAGACCACGGGTACGTTTCAGTACTTTTTCGTTCTACGCATGTTTCCGCTGCTTTTGCTTGTGCATTAATAGTAGCACTGCTTTTGTATACGTAGACGTATGATATGATACATAGTGAAATCAACAAAATCGGCACCATGCCAAGCTTGCGCTTTATTTTGATCGAAGTTGTCGTTCTCGCCCGCAAAGGCCCATGTCGCCCTGTCTTCCAACGTTCCCGGGATGCCCGTCTCCCCCTAGACCCGTGTGTAGCGACCGAAACAAACACGTCGAATACGAACGTTTTTCAGGCCATCTGCAGTAGGAAGAGCAGGTGTCAACCGGTGTCAAGTACCGCCATGCTCCGCGCGAGTGGTACAGGTCCTTGTATTGTCCATCCGAATACTCTAACAGCCCGGGCTGGTTCGTATGGTGGATGCCGGTTGGTTGTCATTTACGTCATAAGCTCTTTTTTTCTCCCCCTTCAGAAGTCTCAAAGGTGCGCGTGCGTCCACGCATGCATGTCTCGAACCTTTCGGGACTGCAGCCCCGTTTTGGGGACAAACTACTTATACTTTGAGCGGCCTGTCCCCCAAGACGGGACTGCAGCACTCGAGGGTGTTGATTTATCAAATCCTGACGTCGACCCTATAAGCAGGGCGCAACACGCCGTCGGAGCACCTGCCCGTGTTTTCATCGTTTTTTTTTTATCATTTACAAGCGCAAAACGATCGGCGGGCTTCGCTCGCCTTATTCTTCCTTGTTGGGCTGCGCGAGGCGAAGGCTGTAGATGGTGATCCATCTTGGAATGTACAGGCACTTCAGAATTCGGCTTGTTGGGCTGCGCGAGGCGAAGGCTGTAGATGGTGATCCATCTTGGAATGTACAAGCACTTCAGAATTCGGTTCCGGTGTAGGTCTGCTAGGTCGGGGTTAGTGAATACCTGGTGTTCTATTAATACTGCAGTATTAGTTTATAGCTTACCTTTTGGTACTTGAGGGGGAGGTCGTGTATCGATTTGTTTTTTTTATGACGATCAAGAACCCCTCAAAACCGCGATGTGAACAAACGGATAGCTTGGGTCTACTTTCAACTAGTTTGTCCCCAAAATTCGGGAGTCCAGTCCTTCCGGAGCTACGGTAGTGATCCTTCTGCAGTGCCGGCTCAATAGTGTCAGAAAGCCCGCTACAATAGTGCCTGTAGAATCGCTTGGCACAGGTAGTATTGACCAGTGTGCGGAGTAGTGCCGGTTGCCGCTACAGTGTCCGTATTGTTGCCTGGCGCATACCGGCACTATAGAGGGAACACGCTACTGCTGCTACTGCTGCTGCTGCTGCTGCTGCTGCTCGCTCTCCCTAGACGGCCGAAAGAAAACCGCACGTATCGCTTTTCAGGCCGCTTTACATCCGCCTCAAAAGGGGCATGCAACCGCGCTTTCGGAACCCAGAGGTTCGGTAGGGGTCTATCAACCATGCCGGTTTAATGCAGGCCAAACTGATTCTGACCGATTCTTGATACACTCTCTTCAACAAAACAACTGCCAGCTACCCAATACCGTTGGAAGCGCATCATCACACTATTAATGGCGTTGCCAAATGGTTTTCGTTAACCTACCTAGGCCATATATATATCTATAATATTATGGGATTGTGCGCATTGCGACTAGCGAATCTACAGGGGGTGAAAGGGCTCACCTCGCTACAAAAATCAAGGCGCGAGCCATAGCGCAGAGGGCGGGGGGGGGGGGGGGGGGAGGTCCCGCTATGTCACCGTGGATCTGAGCTACGACTACAGGATGGGCAGGAGAAAATAAGCCGAAGATTATAAATGGGACGGAAAAACAACTATTTCGGGGGGACATAGAATATAGGACCTACGGTACACACAAAAATATGTATATTTCCTTATTTTTACTAATAATGTTTGGTCCTATTTACTGTGGTCCCGCGTAATGTCGGGTTGCAGATTCATTTTTTTCTCACGGAGACTGGTTTTGGGTGAGGTACTATTAATATTAGTATTACACTTGTAGAACTAATAGTACTGGTGAGGGGTGTGAGTTGGCTGGACTCCCCTCCCCGGCTGGTCATTAGTTGGCTAGGTGAACCCAACCAAGAAAAACCGGTTTTACGGCAGGGGGTGACTGTTTAGTCCTTTCGTAGCAGCCGCTCGCAGGCACTCGGCCGAACGAGTACTCTGTTGCGCAGCATTGAGCTTTCATGTTTTTTGGTTTCGCGACATGCTCCAGCCTTTGGGCTTGTTTGTTACGCTCCCTGCGCCAACGAAGCCCTAAGTAAGTCCAATTTTGAGTGAGGTTCAGACCCTCAACGCGGCAGTAAAAAGAGTGACAATGCCGTAAAGCACCAGTCCCAATTGGCTTGAGTTGACTTGTCTCCTGGCGTTGTTTGATCGCATTTTCCGCAAAAAAATGTGGTGGAACAGACGCCGACGGCCTTCGGCACAGCCATCGGCACCGACACTGCCGATGGTGATGGGGTGTTGATGCGCCACGAGTTACCGCATTAGACCTCTCAGCTCTTTTCCTTTCCGAGCGAGTGATCTCTCGTGGAAAAATGCGCTCCCCGTAGCAAAGAAGCCTTCCATACACAAGGAAACCCAATTTGTCGGATAGTTGGCACCTCTGCATCTAACTATAATTCCTCTACAACCAATACCCACGTTTTTGACGAGTTTTAGTCCTTGGAGTCACAGCTCCGATGCTATTCCCCTACCGCACTCTGGGCCCACAGCCTTGAAGGAGAGGGTTAACAAAAGCGCATCGTCATTCGGTGCCTCGTGCGTGGCCGTTCTGAGCTCACCCGTCCGGTCCCCGCCCGCCCCTCGCCCCGTTTTCTCCGTCGCCGCTCCTGCTTCTCCAGTTTGACCTCCGAAATCTTCTGGTGGTTAACCCTCACCAAGTGGACGAGGAGGCTTTAGCAGGTGACACCGAGGAGTACCTCAAAGGCCAGGCGCAGGCGGCCGTGCAGTCGCTCATCAACAGGTGGGTGGTTCTTGTGCTGCTGCTGCTGCTGTTGCGTGCATTTCCTTCGGCATCA
The DNA here is from genome assembly GCA_031213475.1 of Nereocystis luetkeana. Classification (NCBI taxonomy): domain Eukaryota; class Phaeophyceae; order Laminariales; family Laminariaceae; genus Nereocystis; species Nereocystis luetkeana. The sequence continues at coordinate 9,107,959 of JARUPZ010000021.1, forward strand.
GAGTTGTTGAAGAATCGGAGCTGACTTTTTTTTGTGTTCGTCAGGCTTTTTGCCTGTGTGTGCGTGTGTGTGTACGCGCGAAGCGGTGCTCTCGCTGTCGGCGGTGCTTTCGGTCGTTCGCGGGCGAGGTTGGTCGCTTTGAGTGGTCGTTGGTCTCTTGGCGCAGTCTACCATAGGGCTTTTAAGTTTCGGTCAATACATTTTTTGGCCGACCGGGCTACTCGACTGGGTATTCACCGTAAAATGACCGTTGAGTTCGCACAGCGATCGTTCTCTCGATCAACGAGCGGCAAGGGTAACGGTGTTAACAAAGTCGAACATTCTATTTCCGGAAGGCGCTTTCTCTCTCTCTCTCTCTCTCTCCCGATCAGATGTTTCCGAAAACAACCTCAACCCTTCTAAGACTGTTAGGACTGCAGTCCCGTTTGAGCACAAACTACTTGAAAATTGACTGAATTGTCCGCCAAGACGGGACCGCAGTCGTAAAAGGGGTTGAGGTTGTTCGGTCGTGGCAACCCTCCCGTTCTGGAAAAATCAAACTCTGAAAAAAAATCGTACCCCCCCCCCTGTGGGAGGTCAACGCTCTTTACGGTAGTAGGGTTGGAGTGCCAAATGTTGTGCTCCACTATTTTCATGCGTGCGTTTGGTATTTTTGGGGGGTGCAGAGAGATGAGACGGGGATTTTTTGTTGTTGTTGATGTTGTCTTGATGCCCCTGTGCTCGCTCCGTTCGGACACCACGGCATGGGCTTTGTTGCAGGAGAATCAATCCTCGTGTAGCCCTTGTTAGAACGAGGGTTGCAATGTGACCCCGGGCGGCTCGCGTAATCTGTTTTTTGTTTGTTCCTTTTCAAAATTACAGGGGTTACCGATGGATTTGACTGTACCATACCTGGTATATTATGGGTGCGTGCACCGCTTCAACAACCGCCGGCTCGAAGCTGTCCTAGGCCATTACACTGTATTTATCGGGGGCAAGGGCTAGAGCTTGCCGGATGTAGTTCCCCGTTCATGGTCTAGAGCTTTCGAGACAAATATTCCCCATGTATTAATAGAATCATCTACAGTAGCTCTCATGTGGCATGGATGGGAGCCGTATATTCTGCATGGCCGAGCACCTGTTTCCTGGGGGAGGTCTGTGTACTACTGTATGCATATTCTGCACAAACTCTCACAACGGCAGGCGAGGAACTAAATGATCTAGATCGTGATCTGTCTGCCCGATCAATAGCTGTATAGCTGTGGAAGAACGTGCCGCCGACTCAGCCCCACCTCGAGGGAGTCCCGCGAGAACGCTTACGCGTACAGTAAGAGTGTAACACGCGGGATGTTGTGACACACCACCCCCTTTGACGAATTTCCAAGCTTATTTTTCTTGCGGACCGCGGGGAGAAAGCAAACGCCTATTGATAACGATACCTCCGTGTCGATTATATATCTTGAAACAACTCGACATCTTTCGCGATGTGTTGTTTTCGATGTGCGTGCACTCTCCTTTTCTTTTCGGGAAGACAATCGATCGATGGTCGGCTCGAAACATGATATTCAGAGGGTGTGTCATATGTTGCGTGTTTTTATTGATAGTACGGTACTCGTAGAGGACTACAGACCGTTATCCACTACTCGTGTTTCCAGGGTTTTTCACGGCTCGCGCCAAACCTCGCGGATCGGCTCGGCTCGGGTCAGGTCGAGCAAGGATGGCCCTGCCCGATCCGTGAGAGTTAAAATAATCTCCGGACCCGACCCGTGAGATCTCAAAGACTTTCTATTATGTTATTATGCCTAGCGAGTTGTCCAGTCGCACGCTCTCAGCAGCAGGCAAGAAGCGCCAGAGGGCTCGTTCTGCCGCCTCTACCTCCTGTCTCTGTGTTCTACACGTACATGGTATGATTTTTTCTGACGTTTTTGTTCGGCCTGTATGTATACCCGCGTGCGATTCGGTTCGATTCGACCAGGCTGTTCGTGCTGCCCACCTTTCCGGCGGATGTTGCCACCTGTCGCTTTTTTTATGTGTATCGGTGTAATGTTTTCGCTGGTGGGCCTATCGTATACCCGCGCGGGCGATTCGAATAGGCTGTTCGTAGTGCACACTGTGCCTGCTTTACGATGCTGCTGCACCGGTCGCCATTCGTAGGCGTCGTTTTGATGCTTTAGCTCGGCCTATCATATCCTCTCAGGCCATTCGAGCAGGCTGTTCGGGCTGGCATGTGGGCGTTGGAACTGTCACCACTCGTAGGCGTCGTTTTGATTTCTCTGTCCGGCCTTTCATACCCGCGCGGGCTATTCGAGTAGGCTGTTCGGGCTGCCATGTGGGCGTTTGAGCTGTCGCTAACTCGTATGCGTCGTTTTGATGTTCTCGTTCGGCCTTTCGAACTCACGCGTGCTGTTCGACCAGGCTTTTCGTTCTACCGACCGTGCCTTCCGACGTTGGACCTGTGGCCACCCTTCCGGCAAAGGAGGAGTCGATCCTCCCGCGGGCGAAGCCAATCCCTGCTCCCAAGGTAGGTCACGCCTCGCCAGGTCACAACAGTCACGATAGTCACGTAACGACTCGTTTGTCGTATATAGCTGCATCGTGACAAACAAGGGCAATGCAGCGTTCCGGAGAACGTCCCGTGGAACGGGCCGCGTGACGGAAGAGGACTAAGTCGCGCGCCTCGCCGCATGACACTTACAGCCGCGTCACAGCATGTGGTACTGCCGTGGCTACATCGTGACGAAGACGAGGCAGTGCAGCGTTCCGTGGAATGTTCCGTGAAACCTTCGGTGAAACGGCCAGCGTGGTAGCAGAGAGATAAGTCTCGCATCGCCACATCACAGTTACGGCCACCTCACAGCATGTGGTACTGCCGTGGCTACATCGTGACGAAGACGAGGCAGTGCAGCGTTCCCTGGAATGCTCCGTGGAGCTGCCAAAGCGGCAGAGAGCGGGGGATTATGGCAGGACAGAGAGCAGCGTTTTTGTCCAAGAGGGGGAGGCTGTTCGGGCCAAAATCGGCCGACCGTTCCTGATTTAACCCCTTTAGAACTCCAGTCCCGTTTTGGGGACAAACTATTTGAAATTTGAGTGAAATGTCCCCAAAACGGGACTGCGGTTCTAAAAGGGTTAAGTGCGTACTACGAACGTATCGAAAAATTGTACCAGGTATACGATATCCAACCAAGAGTGGTATTTATCTTATGTTTTGCCCCCTCACGCAGGCGGAGACGAGGTGGGACCGCTTCGCGAAGGAGAAGGGCATCATGGGCAGCAAGCGGTCGCGCAACGTGTGGGACGATGAAATGAAGGAGTGGAGACCCCGGCACGGCTTCAAGAGGGCCAACGATGGCGTCCTCAACCATGCCATCGTCGAGGTCAAGCCGGTGAGTCGTAAGCAACGAGGGTGGTGTCCGCTAGTGTTTCGATACGACTTCGGCGTTTGATACATTCGAACCTTGGTGTTAGAGTAAAGAGCGCTGAGTTCGAACGACGGTGCGACCGTTTTTTCGGGTGCTCGTTTTCTCGACATCGGGAGGGTTTGCCAGCACCGAACGATGGAGGCGTTTTCCGGATGTATCTGGTCGAGAGATAGCCTCCCGAAAATGTACTGTTCGAGTGTTAGCACCTGTAACGTTGTTAAGAGAAACATGATCAACAGCGCTGGAAAACGATCGCACCCCACCTAGCCTGTGCGAATGCAACTCTCTTTACGCTGCACGTGTACTCCGTACGTTTACACTGCGGTAGTGAGAGGGTTAATTGGGGAGCGCTCCCACCCGACAACATGATCTGGACTGAATATCTTACAGATTACAGTAGGAACCTATCTGTCCTGAAATAAAGTACTGCTGTAGACCAGGGTAGATGATGAAGTAGGATTTTATCATATGGGCGAGGTCTGCAGACATGTCAGGAGATCGCAGCTGTGGGCGTCGCCAGTCTCAACTTTGAGACCTCCCACACTAAAACTAGTGTATGAAGTCTAGGCGGCCGTCCGTCGCAGGCATATACTGCCGTCACCCACGCTAAATCTAGTGCATGGAGTCTAGACGGCCGTCCGGCACAGGTCTAAACTGCCGTCTCTCACACTAAAACTAGTCTTAAAAGGCTAGACGGCCGTCCGTCACAGGTCTAAACTGCCGTCTCTCACACTAGAACCAGTGTATAAAGTCTAGATGACCGTCCGTCACAGGCGTAAACTGCAGTCTCCCACATTAAACCTGTATCATGCCTAGATTTCCGTTCGTCGCAGGCCTAAACTGCCACCTCCCACGCTAAAACTCACCCAATGTCTAGATGGCCGTCCGTCACAGGCCTAAGCTGCCGCCTCCCACAACTAGAACTATTACCTGGTATACTCGTATTAAGTCTAGATGGCCGTCCGTCACGGGCCCAACCTGCCGCCTCCAGCACTAGACCTACTGTAGTATATTAAGTCTATTAATCGACGGCCGTCCGTCACATCTCTAACCGACACTTTCCCTCTATTTTTTGCTCGTTTGCGCCTCTTGTCCCCCCCCCCCCTTAATCGGGCCGCCACAACCGCCTTCCACGATTCTGGAACATGTTTCTTTGTAAAGGGTAAGGATCCCATGATCAACCCGTGGACAGAGGCAAGGGCGGAGAAGAAGTCCCGGGTGGAAAAGAACATTTCCAACAGGTGCGTGTAGAGGCGGTCCCGGGGGGGGGGGGTTAAGGCTCGTGTTGCGCCCCATGCCGTGCGGCTCACCTTCGTTGCAACTCGAGACACCGATTTTGGCATCATCCCTCAGATCGCGCAGTGGCCGTTGCTGTTCTGTAACCGCCACTTGCTGTAACCGTCACTTGTTGTAACCGTCACTTGCTGTAACCGTCACCTGTTGTAACCGTCACTTGTTGTAACCGTCACCTGCTGTAACCGTCACTTGTTGTAACCGTCACCTGTTGTAACGGTCACCTGCTGTAACCGTCTCGTGCTGTAACCATCACTTGTTGTAACCGTCACTTGCTGTAACCGTCACCTGCTGTAACGGTCACTTGCTGTAACCGTCACCTGCTGTAACGGGCACTTGCTGTAACCGTCACGTTTTTTTTTTTTTTCGCCTCAATGTCCCCCCCTCTGAACTCAGCCTCCGGAGAGGGTTGAGAAAAAAGTACAGCAAAGTTCAACCAGAGGGCGTAGGTATACCCCGAATAATAAGATGTGAAAAAAAACACACACAGGTATTGGGTAGATTTTTCGATTAAGGACCCCCCATCCTAGCTGTTTATAGTACGATCGCCGTGTCGTGTTCTGCCGTGCTACGGTAGAGAAGGGATTGCAAACCCGACCTCGTGATATTTGAAAACGTCCTGACCCGACCCGACTCGACCCGCCGCCTCCCGATTGACCTGTGAGACACTGGTTTTATGCGGGTCGGGTCACCATGGCCCGCAAGACCATTCATCATGACAGGCATGCTCGACCCGCGGATCGGGCTCGTGGGTCTACACTTGAAAAACAATTTAGTAGTCATTCTTGTGCCCGGCAGCGATATGCGGCCTGGCTGTAGTGGGTATGGATGGATGGGGGCATGCGTATGTGGGTTTGTCGGCGATTCAATTTTTGAAAATGATACCAAAGGAGTTTTATTGAGTATTGGTACGAGGTAAGTCTTTGGGTAAGAGAGCGGGAGGTGTTTTAGGTGTCGGGTCCGCGAGCCGGATGCGTGGATCCGACCCGTCGGCCAGAAGAAAACAACTATCTGGTCATGCTGGCCCGACCCGCGAGTGACCCGCTTCTCGTGGGTCATGACCTGACCCGACCCGTGAGCTTTTCATCTCCTCTTAACCCGACCTGACCCGACCCGCGAGATTTTGAAAGCCTCTTGACCCGACCCGTGAGGTTATGAACACTTCCTGAATCCGGCCCGACCCGACCCGTGATATTCTGAACACCCGGTGAACCGACTGGCGGGTCGAGTCATGACCCGCGAAAAAACATGTTTTTTTGCAGAAACGACCAGCGACGCGAAACGCCGATCTTCTCCGAAAGTTGCTTAAATACTGCACGTAGATAGATGTGGCCTTATTACGTAACCCCCCCCTGTGTTGGAGGTGACGAAATTGTACCAATTCTACATGGAGAATTTTGGTACACTAGATAGTAAGTAGCGAGAAAATGATCGTTATCCTAGGAGATAGACAGTAGCCACAGACGGCGAAACAGAAAGGGGATAAGACGAGAAGAAAAAAACCCCGTGTGCCTGGTAATACTTGAGGAAAAAACGTGATGTGTCGCCCAAATGTTGGAGATGTCTTTATTGGGAATAGAAACGGTGCTCCGTCTCCATAGGGGATGCGTGGTCAACGGTCGAATGACTACCGCAAGCAACGAATGAGTATGCCCCCCTTATGGTGTTACGACTACGGCCATGCTTCATATCGACTACCAAGTACACCCCCCCCCCCCCCCCCCCCCCCTCCCTCAACTGAACGCCCAGCTGTTGGAAGTGTCTCTATCAGGAGTAGGAACGGTGCTCCGTGTCGAAAAAGATGCGTGGTCTATGGCCAAATGACTAAGGCAGGCAACAAATGAGTACGCCCCCCCCCCCCCCTTCTGCCCCCTCCCACCCTCTCGCGTTTACCCGGTCATCCCCCCATTTTCTTGGAATATTCTTGGAAAAATGTTGACGTCCGCTCTCTCAGAACGAAAAACGTGGACCGTGCCGGGGGAGGGCCGAAGCCAGGCATCCCCGTCGACCTTGTTCCGGGTGGTAAGGACCGAGCCGCGGGGGCGGCGGGCGCCGTCCCTGGAAAGCGGGGGAAGACAAACACTAAGGGGGCTCTGGAGTTGGTCCAGCAGTCCACGGCGTCGATGGGGAAGTGAGTGTCTCGGTTGGTGTCGGTGTTTGTTGATGTTGACCCCAGGAAGCGGGGGAGGAAATACGCCCTCCGCCAGCCGGTGGTCGCTGCTGTCGTGGTCATTGACGGTTTCAACTATCCTGCTGCGCGAGTTGAGACGGAGAGGGTTCTGGGTTTGGTTCAGCGGCCAACAGCGTCGATGGGGAAAACAGTGTGTTGGTGATGGTGTTGGTGGTGGTGTTGTTACGTTGTTGCTGTTGCGGTTCTTATGTTGCTGCTGTTGCGGTTGTTTGTCACTCTATATCATCGACGTAGTATGCACCAAGTGCCGAGAGCGCCTAGCGTGGGTAGGCGCAATTCGGCGCGAGTCGACGAGGGAAGAAAAGGCTGAATGCTTCTCGCGATAAAAAAAAACAAACAATCCGCGTATCGTAACGGGGGGGGGGGGTTGAGAGAAGAGCCTGCTACTGTATGTGACCCCGGATCGGAGTTACGACTACGGAGGTAGCCGAAGAAAAGAGGGCAAAGATTGTAGATGGAGTAGAAAAAAAATCTAGCCTCCGGTCACGAGAAGAGATCCAAACGTGATTGTTTTGTCGTTGTTGTTCCGATGTGTCTGCTACATTGAAACATTATCATAGTTTTTTTCTAGCCAGTGGTCTCACAACAGGTTCAAAGCCTCCGCTGGGAAAAACAATATTCAAAAAGAGGACGTATGATGTTCGTGCGAGGTTTGCGTGTTATCGTGTCTCACCTCTATCATAATGAATGGCGAGCGTCTTGCCCCGACGCCGAGACGGTGCTTCGTCACCCGCGGCATCACAGACAGATCATCGGTTTCTACTTGATGATCTACAGTAGATCTTTCAGGGAAGATATCTGTATGATTTGTATGATTTGTATGATCTAGCTCATGTTGCCGGGTGGGAGCCGTGAAATGTGCACGATCTAGCACACGTTTCCTGGGTTGGATGTGTACTATACAGACCCTGTACGTACAAAATATCATATTGGCGGATTGGGATCTAGCTTGTCTATATGTAGATGATCCATCTGTGGATGCGATACCTGTAGAGGATATATCTGTAGATGATATACCCCTACCCTTGTCGCGAACAGGTTCGACGAGAAGCGTCATGCGGAGCCGGAGCGAAGGAAGGGCAAGGGTGTACGGAGGGCGTTCAAGCCGGTCTCGGCTGGAACAGGCGAAGAAACGCAGGGCCACCTCAAAATCCTCAATTCGGTGCGCAACAACTGCTTTTTTTTTAGTTCGAGAGTTGTGGAGTTGCGGCAGCCAGTACGCTCGAATTACTGGTACCAGGCGTTACATTGGGTCGTTTTCTCTGCTTCGTGCCTGTACAAAACTAGCAACAGCACACTCGAAGTTCAGAGCAGCATGCCATGTATAAATATATCAGGTATGTGCATTATGTCATTCCCTCTCCGTGTCTTGATATGAGCAGGTGTGCCCGTTTCTGGGGGCATTGGCCGCTACCCTGCATCCCCACCCGTTTAGATTTCGTTTTGTTGTTGACCCATGACAAGGTACAGCGTATTACCCTGGTACTCGATTACAGCATGGGCCCGCCAACAACAAACGCCTACGATTCATATCAGCAGGCCTGAAAACCTTAGTGAGACACCATCCTTAAACACCCTCGAGCATATACGAGTCTCTTTTTTCGGTGAGCAGTCATAATAAGAAGCTCGCGTCGGCTCGGAACAGCTGCTCTCACTATAATACCGGGTGCCATTATATTTATTTTCATTGTAGCGGTCGCAGCTGATCACAATTGTGTCAAGTCCAATTTTCTTGACCGTCCCCCACAAAGTGGTCCTTCTGTTCTTACTGGGCGTAACACGAGTTGGACGCAAACCGAACCGAACCTGTGCGTGTGTGTGTTTACTGGCAGGTTATGATCGGGAAGTCGAAGAGCGCGGACAAGGATGGCGCGGCGCGTAGCGCCAAGGAGTCCCTCGCCGCCTACGACGCGGTTGAGGGACCGCGCGATACCGGCGCCAAGCGTAAGAAGGGCAAGGGCGCGACGGGCAAGGCGAAAAAGATAACCAAGAGCAGGGCGAAATAACTTATTTTTTGGGGGGGGGTTTCTGTGGCACTTTCGGTTTTTGTAGGTGGGGCGCGGGCAAGGCGAGAAAAAAAGCCATCAAAGAGCAGGTCTAAATAAATAGGTTTGCTTTTTCTTAATGATTGTTTTGTTTTTGTAGGTACGGGACGTGGAGGGCGATGTGAGAACCATTCACGAAAGGGCAGGGCTATACATTCTAGTTTGATGACCTGTTTGATATTTGTTTTTGGGAGAGACGATGGGGCGGGGGGCGGGGGGCAAGAGTGGGGTGTTCTTCCGGGTGAAGTTGCTGCAGTCGACGTCTTCCTTCAGTAGCAGCAGCGGCACCAGCGTGAGGGGATTAACTGTACCCACGTTTGTGGGCACAAACTACTTGGATTTTTTTGTGACCTCATTCATGCAGGTGTGCACCTGATATAGGTTAACCACGCTTCACGTGCGTGTGTAGCGGGGTGAGCCCGCCGCTCGCGAGATGGGACGCTTTTCTGGCGGTATGTTACCGCTGATACGTGCTACCGTTGTGGTAACCCCTTGAAATTATGATACTCCTGACGAGAGGAGCTCTATACCCCCCACCCAACAAACCGACTTTTTTTGGTGAAGAAAAAATGCAATCTAAGCCCGATACAATCAAGTGGGCTTGCAAAACGGAGTGTGCAATGCGCATCGGGTGCAGAGCTATTGGGTACATAGCTACTCAGTTCAGGAGCCTCACCAATGGAAAGTGTTCGGCTTACAAGCACCACGGGTCGGGTCGGGTCGGGTCAGATCGGGAGGTTTTTAGATCTCACTGGGTTGGGTCGGGTCGGGTCAGGAGGTGTTCACACTCTCGTGGGTAGGGTCGGGTCACCTTGCCCCGGCCCGACTCGACCCGCGAGGTTTGACCCGGCCCATGGGTAGCCCTGAAAAGTACAACCTCTACCCTAGCACCACTCCGCCGCTGAGCAATGTCAGGGAGGGGTGGTGCCTTGCGGAGGCGGTGCATTATTTCATGAGGAGCTCAGTACCTATCAACCGAATCATGTTTTCGAAGACATTTGTTCCCGCACAACACGACCTACATTTGTGCGTGCTGGCCCTAAACCAAGTGTACGGCGAAGGCTTCATACCTATAACCGGTACTTGCTAACTTGAGGGAGCTCAACCGGATATAATTTTTTTGCCTCAGATGGCAAAAAGTGGTGCCCCGACGTTGCGGGGTTGCTCCGCTGTGGAGTCGTAGCGCAATTTCCATGAAAACTCGAGGACCACGCCGTCAATGACACTGCATTGCTGAGACGTCGCAATGAGAAGAATAGGGCGCACGCCGAACCGATCACGACCTACTGTAGATCATCTAGATCCTAACCTGCCGTTGTGATATGTTGTCAGGATCTGTACCCAGTACAGATCCAACCGAGAAAACCTGTCGTGTAGATCGTGCAGATTATACGGCTCCCATTCGACCCAACGTTATGATGAGCTACTGTGTGAAACCATACAGATCAGGAATATGATTTCCCTGAAATACCTAGAGCACGAAGTAGGATTCGATGATTTGTCCGAGGACTCAATTTTTTATCAGGTATTACAAAAGTGCTACACCAGCAGCCGACCTTTGTCAATTGTTTTATCTGAAGGATTTGCATACGAGCGCCCGCGCCAAAAAATAAACTCTTCCAGACCCCCCGGTACAGCAAGCAAATCCCCGGGGAATTTGTCTAGGGTTAGCAGGGAAATTATGTTGGAACCAAAGAAGTGCCCTTGCCCCTAGCGTAATATTTTGGTCTCAAAATGAAACAGGGGAAGAGGCCTGGATGAGAGCGTGTTTTATCCCCCCTCCCCAGAGAGCATTGGCACGAACCGAATGGAATATTGTTTGCCACATGAATTGCTGATTGGTTATGGAAAACGGATGGATTGAGTGCAGCCTGTGAAAACAGTATACCTGGTATCTTGGACGAGGTAGAAAGTTGCACGCTTTTTTCTCCTTTGGGGAGATTCGGATGGCCGGACCGAACGACAACGAAAATCATCTCGTTTGATGTACGCGGACACCACCGAAGATGGGCGTGGACACCAATTTGCGCGCAACAGCGAGTTGGTTTGAAGTCTATGTAATATTACGGGGGACCCTAGTTAACAGGACCTATGGTTCACATAAAAACCTATATATTTTAAGCATTTTTACTAACAATAATTGGTCCTGTTAACTATGGCCCCCCGTAATAGCAGGTTTTTGCTTGTTTCTTAATGAGTTGTTTAAGGGAGGGGGGGGGGCAACAACAGCAGTGCTGACAACAGCAATACCGACAGTTGGCACCGTTATTGACGAGAGTAGGCAGGAGACGGCAAAGGGTGTGGCCAGGCTTCCGAATCGATTTTCTAGCTCAGATAGGCACCCATGTTACTACCACCGCCTGGAGTACGATATTATCGTTCTCTCTATCTTCCTTCTTGTTTTTTTCCTTGTCTCTCCCTTTGGGTCCTTTCCTCTCCCCGCCGTCCTTAGGCCGGTGCCTTCCTCTCCTTCGTGTTGCTTCGTCTGTACAGCAGCTATCTGTCCTTCCTGACTACGTACTCTTCTCGTCAAGCAGCCTTTCTGATCTCCTTGCGTGATTTGCAGTATGTTTCATTTCAGAATTTGATTTTGTTATTAATAGGAGTAGTACTTTTTTGTCTTGCTTGTGTTGTTGTGTTGTCGTTCCCGGTACGCTGGAATGCACTTGCTTCACCCGGTGAATTTGCGGTCATGTTAGTTTTTGGTCGTTCTCTGTCTCACATCATGTGAACACAAAATTAGTACCTGGTATCTCTTAAAGGATAAATAATCAGGACGGACACTGGTTGTACTGACGAAGCTGGGTAGAAAGGACGAGTTCACGTGAAGACAACACAAACGGAACGTGTTGGTGTGGTGGCATGTGAAAAAATTATCGTTTGTACTGATATCGGCTGGCGAGGCCCAGGATTCTGCATGGACCCATGTACGTTTTTTTTACGTAGGAACGGAGCAAATGACCACGATCAGCCTCGATCCGTTCCTCTCGTTCCCATGCTCTTTGGAGAGGGTTCAGGGACGCTATTAATTGCGCCCTCAGGAAACCGTCGTCATGTAAATAAGCGTGTCGGCAACATATGCATACGACTTGGACTTAGAGTAGGGGATTTGCAAACAAGACCTGTATTTCGTGGTTGTAGAATGGCTTAATATATATGCAAAAATACGCGAATCCTGAGCTTGTTAGCCCCTTTTAGCACTTTTTTTGGGCCCAATAACTTACTACCCATCGTGGGAACGTAGTTTTTTCTCCCGCGACATCTTCGACGACGAGTTCCTAAGAGATATATAACCCGCCTGGAGAACAGTAAGCTTCTATTATTATAGTACAAGTCATTTCTTCATCGGTGATGTCTCCGTTGCGCTATGCTCCCTTCCTTTCGTGATTGGAAACATTTCGGTGTTTTTGCGAGCTTTTTGTGCTACTCGCTCGCAACTTCGAATACACGAAAACATCTCGTGAGTCGTTTCTAAGTGTCTACGATTGCCGTTTGGAGCACCAGGCGTCCTCACAGACCGCACCATGAGTATCCCTCCGTTCCGTGGCATGTAGTGTCCTGTGAGGAGCTGTAGCGGTCCGCGAGTGAAAAGTGCAAACGTTCAAATGGGGGTTGTTTTTGTTTCATTTCGTGCGCCAAAAATTTGACTTATTTCGACCTCTCCTGGAGTATTATTTAGGCTTCTCTTGAGAACGGGCGGGATATCAATCTCGAGAGGAACACACAAGCTGCTGTGATGAACTTCTTTCAAGTCAACATCGCTCTCCGGTAAGCACGAACCAGCCGAAGTTCTAAACGCAGCGGGGACCAGGAGACGCTCGGGTGCCAGCGTGGCGTCCTGAAACACGTGTGGCAAACCGCAGAGGATAAGAGACCAAGAAGAGGTACTACAGCAGCAGTACCCCGAGACAATAAAAACAACCCTGCCATGAACTCTCGTTTGGCTCCCAGAGGCCGCGATCCTGCCACCACCATCAGCATCATCCATCTTACGGTATACCCGTGGTATGCCACAGAGAACCTGGTGCTGTACCACAAGTACTTTGACCACACACTTCTTCTCTAGAAAGGAACGAACCAGGCTGTCGAGGGTGGGTGGGGGGTTCCTGTTGCGCCGCACTATCAATCCTTCAAATAAATAAATAGTGTAGTGCGCGTACTGTTGTGTGCATCCTGGATACATTATCATTGCTGACGCGGTATGTGCCCATGGGTACAGCCTGAGGTTTCGCGCCAAACCTCGTATATTGTGCATCAATGATCATTGTTCATGTACTGCTGAAGTATGCCCATGGAAGTTTTTTCGTGCCTAGTCTCGGTCTTGAACCAGGTAATTCTGTATTCAAGACGAATAAACAGCAGCAGTACTTTCGTCACTATTTATTTTCCGGTCTTCAATCAATCATTATGTATGCGCATAGAGGTGGAGAGCTCTGTACGCATGTGCCGCCGTGCGCTCTTATGGGTTGGTACGGCAGGAAAAGGGCACACGTGCCGACTTGGTGGCGGGGATCCGTGGAGGGAGCGGAGCAATTAAGTCGTCTAGCGTGTCCAACCCCTCAAAAGCCATGCATGAACACCGCCGTTACATATATTTCATTTATTTCGCGCACATAGACCAAAGATGATGTGGCTGGCCTTGATCCCCGTGTATGTCAATGCGACGACACCAGCACGGAGAAACTCGTATCCGTATGATTTTTTCACAGAGAAGTGTTGAAGGTGGTCTACTCCACGTTGAAATGGAACGCGTACGGTGCTTCGTAGGTCAGTGGATCCTCAGATCCGGCCTCGCATCTCCGAAAGCCGCATGCGGGGGAAATTGGGGAAATTCGAACGAGGAAACAAATTGTTTCGCCCTCCATAGCTTTGGAAACCCCTTTTTGGAGGAGAGTTCGAAGTTCGTACTTGCCCCACGGCACCTGGTCGCAGTGTTTGCCGATTGCCGACCACCTGGTGCACGAAACACCCTTGCCGCCTTCACCCCGTACGTTAGTTTGCATCCGCTGTGAGCTGGGCGTTGTTTGCGTTATCTGTGAGTAAGATGCACCACGAGAGGTAGATCAGGCTCTGCACACCTGTGCAAAAATACAACCAGAAGAACGTTCGGAAGTGCAACACACGAGTTGCAAGACAGCTTTGGCACTCCAGCTGTGTGCTCCATCGTCGGCTAAGAGAGATCGTTGGGCGCTCATGGTGAGAAGCGGGGTTGCTGGTTTCTCAACGGAACATTGCAGATATTTTTTTTTTTCGCCGGCATTCAGTCGGTTTGACTTCGCTGTTTTTTCTGCTGGTTGGTTTGCTGCTCCGCTCTTTTCTTCCCAATTATCAACCGTACCGGCGGGGATCCGTCATATTTTGGCATTCGTTCGTTTGATTTCGGTACAGCAGCGGCCTGCTGCCGGCTTGCACATACGAGTAGCAACAGCAGCAGCAAATCTCAAGCTTGTGCCTGGTACCTGGGACCACTATGCATGGCCGAAAATATAGATACCGTTAGGTATTCATATTTATGTGTAAAAATATTCTTAAATTTCTGTCCAGAGAGGCATTTTACAGCAGTACCAGGTTGTGTATGGAATACATAGTGAGTGAGGCCGACAGGTGAATCTCGCGGAGGTCTTGTGCTCGGCACCTAAAATCTATAAAGTCGATCTTCCGACCCGAACCCTAACCTTGACCTGAACCCTACGTATGGCAGGTATCGGCGCTGGGATGCTCTGCTTGGTAAGACTCTAGGTTGATTCGGTCGGCGTGCATGTTCTGCTTGGGAATACTCTGCTGGTATCACGGCGGTGGACCTACAGCAGTAATCAGTACCCATCATGCACACTAAAACCTGCATATTACAGTATTTATACTGAGCATGGACCTTTAACAATCTGGGAGAAGGGATCTTTTGGTTGGTAGGCTGTTCGGATGTTTTGGTTCCTGTTGGGATCAAGGTACTGGCGAAGACCCAACCCAACCCCTGACTCTAACCCTAACCTTAACCCTAACCCTAACCCTGACCCCAAACCGCAGCCGAAACGGGCCAAAACTCGCCATAAACGAGGCTACGCCGAGTTTGCATCGAACCAGGAAATTTCTCAGATGCGGACGACGATTCCGAAGTGCAGGCCACGCCACACATTTTGCAAGTAAAAAACATCCCTAAAGATCCCTTCTCCCAGACTGCTAAACCTACTCGCATATTTCGTCCTGATTACTACTGTGTGTTCCCCCGTGATCGGTTGATTCGGCCGAATCTGAATGCTGTGACTTGAGAAGACTTCAATACTGCTGTGCAGTAGGTTAATTGAGGTCGGACCTTATGCAATTTTTTTTGAGGTGATTATATGACTGTTTACGGAGGCTTCGAGGCATCTGGTCCCATGTCTGATCAGATTTTATCAAAAATCACGTCTTAGACCTATGCCAAGGGAAACGCGAAGTTCAAAAGTTTTTTTTTCAAATATATCGCTTTCAAAAAACAGCCGAAATTTTTCTCGTACCGCCGCTGTGGGAAAAAAAGAGAAAAATGTTTGATTTTTTCTTTTTTTTCCCCCAACGGCTGCAGGCGGCGCAATTTGTGTTTTTCTGGTCGCAAATTGTCAACACGGTGATCGAAACCAGCTCGTGCGACGATCGACGCTCGATCTCGACATAGACTCACCCCACGGCCAACCCACTCGGTATCTGGCAAGCCCAACGAATATAGATGACGGCCTCGAAGATATCAGGTGGATCCATGGTCTAGGGGGCGAGAGCTTGCCGGCGGCGTCCTACGGTATCCTCCCAAACCTGAAAAAAAGTCTATTTTTTGCCATTCGAGACGGATGGAGAACTTTTGTCTTCTGTTTTGTGCAAACCAGCGGCCAAATGTTTTTTTATCACACACCTGGTCAGCTCCCGCCACATGACACCGGTCATGGTGTGAAGACGGTGACCCTAGGGTGGGTCGGAGCCCCTAACGAGCGTACTCCGTTCAGAATTCATGACGCAATCGTTGGTTTTGTTGATCGATGTCTGTCGAGGACTCGGAATCTCGCCGCTTCGAACCAAAGATCGGCCTGAGTTTTTCTCAAGCCGATGTTGGCGCAACATCGGCCCCAAATTTGCTTTTTTCGGGCTTTTCCAAAAGTTAGGACATTTTGTTTTTTTTTTACGTGGCCCATAGGAAGCGTGTTCTGATTTTTTTTGGCGAGTATCTTTGAAATTCAAACTTTTTATTGCAACTTCGCTGTACCATTGGCATAGGTTCTGGGGCCTGTTTGGTGGAAAAATGACCCTCCGAGATTTCATCACTCCTGAAATTCGATGAAATGCTTTTTTTCGGCAGCCTTTTCTGATCAACTCTGAAAGTGATAAAATTTGGGTTTGCACAAGACCTCGGTGGCATTATACAATTTTGTTTAGGTTTAAGACTGGGTTCATGACGGGTCACGACGCTACATGCTTGGTTACGCTTGTACACAGCTGGGCTCCAACACTTGTGCATCGGCCACCACGGAGAGGGAGGGCATCAGTACCTTGGTCACCATCGTGTCCCTTGCGGCCGCCTAACTGCAGCTGCTCTAGGCAAAACAACTTTGGAAACGAATAGGACGAGACTACAGCAGCAGTATCAAAACAATCTAACGTTTTTTTACTGACTACGACCGCCGCAAGCAGCTCATGCTCCGCGAGGGCGAGAGCTCCTTGCTGGTCCAGCGACTAGCAAACCCCGTTACGCAGCTCCCCAGGGGGTTCCACATTCCGCTGCTTCCTTCGAGGAGCTGGTGATGGAGGTTGATCGCCCAACCCGGCGGGAGCGACTCTCGTTCTTGCCGTGGTCCACGTGGAGTTCAAAATGTCGGTTATGTTCTGTTTTTTTAGTTCTCCCATGAAATAGAAGCAAAATCACGATAAGACGGCACATGGCGCACCGATCTGGTGTGGCTTTTTGCCGTAGGAAAATCCGACTTCCTGCCTTTTTCAATTACTCAAAAAAATTGCATAAGACCCAGCCTGAGCCGTGTATAATATAGAACTACATACTTAGATCACAACCCCTGAGCGTGCTCGGTTAGTGCATCCCTGGCCTCTCAGAGCTCCCACTTCCAAACCGCCTCCTTTCATTACTTGCCGGACATTTCCAGCAGTTCTTTGTTTTCTCGGTCCTTTCTTCCTTTTTTCGTCTTTCGTTTCGTGTGCGTGCGTGTTCTCCGAGCACGGCATCGCGGGAGGACCCGGCACCGTCGCGGGTGTCAGCGGGTGCTGGCGGGTAGAGGGTAGGTTGCAAGGAGCGCGGTCGCCGCTTTCGTGCCTAGGCGTCGCGTGTGCCTCGAGACACGAGGGATGCATGAACGGGCTTTGTCTGGCTTCGATTTATGATTGTTGATAGAGTATGTACGAGTTTATAAAGGTCGTTCAGGAGGGCAAGATACTATTCAAGCGGTGCTTATTGTTGCGACCACGCTGAAGTTGAAAGAAGGAGGTGTGCAGTTTGAACACCAACGTTATCGAGCTGGCGAACGACGGCCACGGTGAGCACCGGGCTTCACGCGAGGCCGGCGACGGGGCTGATTGTGGCAGAGAGTGATGAAAGCTTTACCCGGACCGAATCGGTAGCGAGGTGGTCGCGAGAGGGGCAGACGGCGTACGAGGCTGAGAGAGGAGCTCTTCTGTGCGGTTTTTTTCTTTTCTTCTTTTAGACCGGGAGACCGGGTGCAAGGTGTTCCAATCAGGCAGAAAATTATTACACGAGAGGGGACGGGGATTTTTTTCCCTTTCCGAGTTTTCGGTTTCATTTTCATTTTTTTTGCTGCTGTGCCGTGCTGTGCTTTCGCCTTCTTCCTACATACGAGAACAGACATAAGGGTGTTTCGAAAGAAGAAAATAAGTACAGACAGCAGTATCCTACCTGGGGTATGTACGTACGTACGACATCCGCGACGCGAAGCGCATATGTGGCATTCGAGCTGGCGTCGGAGCTGTTTGTTCCTGAAGCATGGCGGCGGGACTCTTGGCATTATCAAGTCGCCTGTTTGCAATTACGACCTAAACTCAATCGTGGACCTCTGTCACTTCGCATAATTTGATGTACTTTTTTCCTTCCTGAGCGAGCGTAGCGGGCGGCGTAGGCCGCCCGCGGAGCGAAGCGCCTTGTACCCCTTACGTAGCCGACCGGGGTTGCGCAAATAACTACCTTACGAATCTTAACCTTATTAATACCACGAGTCACTGCTGTCAGCAGGCGTAACACTGCTGTTGCAACAAGTAGTGGCACTTCGTATCATACGTACGGGTGCTGGTATCACATGGGAGGAACGGGGAAACTCTGTCCCCGGGGTTCGGGTACCAACTGTTGCACTTACACTCGGTTGTAATTTACTTATTTATTTGGAAGTAAATCATTTATTTATTACCTGGTATTATTTTTCTTGTTTTTTCCACGTTTAGGTGTCGTGTGTCAATCTGCAGTATTAATATTAATAGTATGTCCCACAATCCACAATGATGTTTGCGATAGTCTCATTTGGTTGGGTTATAAAAATAGTTGAAACCGACAAACGTAGGTTCAACGGGTGAATCCGAAGGCGCTTTGTAGCCAATCAGGAGAAACTGCTCGGTTAGCTACTCTTAATATTAATACGCGCAGCCCAGAGTTACTCAGCCACAAGAATACGTACATGAGATGAACCCTTTTAGGACTGCTGGGACTGCACTCCCGTTTTGGGGACAAACTACTCAAACTCTTAAGTAGTTTCTCCCCAAAACGGGGCTGCAGCCCTAAAAGGGTCATATCGAGAGTAGGTTTAGCAATCTGGGAGGTAGGATCTTTAGGGGTGTTTTTGACTTGAAAATTGCGTCGCGCGGTCTGCGCTTCGGAATCGTCATCCGCAATTGAGAAATTTCAAAATTTCCTGGTTCGATGCAAACGCGGCGCAGCCGCGTTTTTTGGGCAGTTTTGCCCCGTTTTGCCTTCGGTTTGGGGTCAGGGTTAGAGTCAAGGGTTGGGTTGGGTCTTCGCCCGTTCCTTGATCCCAACAGGAACCAAAACATCCGAACAGCCTACCAACCTAAAGATCCTATCTCCCAGATTTTTATGGGACCTCTATTTCGATCACTTGTTTCCAAGGCAATATTTTTTTCGTGTGTTGGGATTGCTACTATGCGTACTCGTATACGAACCAGACTACGATACAAGAAACCTAACCCCAACCAATTTCTTCGAAAACACGCTAAAATAAACTGTAAGATCTACCGAATTTCTGGTTTCCCGGGAGTGTTGTGGCTGAGTTTCTTTGGGGCTCCTTCTTGTGGCATGCCTTGTGAGAGGGGGCTTAGCTGAGATGGATGCTTATAGGCCCTTTTCCGATGAGAAGGGCCGTGCTGTTTAGCTTAGTTCCATTGTAGAATTCACCAAGTTATATGACACTACGGTTGGAGCCAGGGATGCGTGTTACGCGTTGCATGTTCGTTCGCGTTCGCGTATTGACAAGACGTTTGCAAAATACAAAGACGTTCGCGTTCTTTTCGAAATGACCCCTGGAGGAAACAGCCTCCACATATTTGGAAACCCCTTCATAATTGTTTTAGTTGCGCCGCTTGCTGTAGAGCCACAGGAGCAGCGTCTGCAGTCTCAGCGTCTCAGCAGCAGCAGGGATACGTTTGCGGACTGTTGCAGCTGCTGGTGGTTCGTGGAAACGGTGAAGACCATTGAACGATGAGGTACCGCACCGCGTCAGCCGTGCCACCCCTCGCCAGCACACAACTAAGGCCGAGGGTGTTTTCCCCAGGTCATCCATTTCCCAATTGCAGAAAAATCGTCCGTAGGTCTCCCGGGCTCTCTCCTCGTCGCATCGACAGACATGACGCAGATACCGAGTTTTTTGTTTTTGTTTTCTATCCCGTCTAGTATATTTGCTCTACTTTCTCCAACTCCCTCCCTTTCGTATCTCAGATCCGGGGTCTCATACTTTGCGGAGGCTCCTCGCCCCTCTCCCCTCCCCCACCACGGGCGGTGCCTGCTTTGGTTTTTAGCCGCAAGGACAATTCATATATTTTTTTCGTTTTCTTGCTGCATCACGTCGAATGGTGCATACGCTCGCCTTTTATTTATACTTCGTATTAAATAGGCGCTACGATCTGCAGTCAATTTGTACACATTACCCCCCCCCCCTCGGGGGGGCTCGAACTCGCGAAATCAACCTTAGAGTACTTGCGATGTTTTCTTTCTTTTGTCATCCATTTTTATATCTTTACATGTGTCTGGGTCGCTGGCGTGTGCATGTTACGCTTGTGGCATCCACTGTGTGTGTGTGTGTGTGTTTTCACATTTAACCATGAATAAATCCGGGGTACGCGCCGATTCTTCATTATACTAGAGAGAGGAATGCCATTACGTTCCCTGCACAACGTAATATCTCTACGTCGTACCGTTGTGACGACAGCGCTGTATACCTCTAGTTTAGGATGAATAAGCATGGACGCTGTGTACTGGGTGTCGACGGGTAGATTCTTCAATGTAGAGAACACACGCACTATTACAATACTGCTGTGTGGATCCCCGGGGACGCATGTCGTTTCGCTTCTCTACGTATCGTCGCCATGCCATAGGATTGCAAGGGCACTTGCTACCCATGATACTGCTCTAGTTTTTTGCGAGAAGCGGGGAGCATGTGCCGTAGTATCTTTCAAGCACGCAAGAGCTCCACTTTTGAGGTTGCTTGTGTTTTTTTTATGTGTACCTCAATATCAACATCTAAGATCCATATCTGCATCAGTATTTGAGTGCGAATGTTGTTGCTGTAGTTGATGAAGCTTCATATATATGTGGCCTTCCCGATTATTTTGGTAATTTGTGACATCCCAACGGTTAGTTCGTTGTGCTGTTGCAGCCGGTTCTTGAGTACCCGGATTTGAAACCCCGCACGCCTGAGACCAGGTTTTTCCCGGCAGCACTGTAGCTAGTAACGGCAATTATCAGTGATAGCAGCAGCAATGACAAACGTAACGCAACAACTAGGTTGGAACAACAGCAGCACAACACAGCCCCAACCACAAGTACAAGCACAACAACAACCGCTGGTTCGCTAGGTAGAGATCAAAGCTTCTGACCTACGGGCGCCTGGGGAAGTTTATCGTCCTCTTGGTAGAGCCGCCGTGATTACAGGGTTGGCGATATTGCGCACGTCGGACAGATCGTTCACAGACAGATCATATACAGATATGTCATCTCTATAATAGATCACGTGCAGATGTATAATCTACAGGTATATCTTCTACAGATGGATCATCTACAGATAGATCATCTACAGATAGATCATCTAAAGATAGATCACCTACAGATAGATCATCTACAGGTATTTCTTCTACAGATATATCACCTACAGATAAAACATATCTACAGATAGACCATATACAGATAAATCATTTAGAATCTAGCCTGCCGCTTCGAAATGTTGTACAGGATCCGTATAGTATAGATCCAACCCAAGAAAACTGTCCGAGGTCATGCAAAGTGTACGGCGCCCACCCTGCAACATGACCTAGATCGTACAGATCATACAGATCATCTGCCCTGAAAGATCTAGATCATGAACTGTGGGAAATATCTGTTTAGATGATATGTCCTATATATGCAATGTTGTGGACCCCTTAAGGATACATTCATGTTTTTTTAGACCAACCACTTGGGGCTACAGTCGAAGTGGTTTCGCTGTGGTAAGGGCCGTGCTTTTCGAAGCAAGTTTTGTCGGGGGGGGGGGGGGTTCCACTTTTATTTTCCCGGGTGTCCCCAACAATGCCAGACAAGCTGCCAAAAAATCTAAATTTGACTTTTACGGTTTTTCGGCACCCTGTTCATTTTCCAGATTCTCAATTTTTGTTTCGCGTTTAGGTGGAAGTCAAGAAGACCAAAAGTGGGAAAAAATCGCCCAAACTTGCTCCGAGAAGACCAAAAGTGAAAAAACTCGCCCGAACTTGCTCCGATAAGCACGGCCCTAAGGGCCCATCTTAACGGGGATTTTTTTTTTTTCATTTTTTTTTTTTTTTTTCTAACTTAATTTGCATCTGATTGGCCGAAGAGTGAACGACCAAGCAGGCAAATTAGAAAAAAAAAATTGAGTGAAAAGTCTTTGGGGCTTTTTGGCGAGATTTTTTTTAATTTCAATTCGGACTTTGGGAGTTTCTCGGTCTTGACATAGCATGTTCATGGTGGGTCAACACCTTCGGTGGACTCTGGGGCGATTCTTGGCCACTTCGGTGACCACGATCGAGGCGATAAAACGCGAACCTCAACGAGAAGTGACCGGACCAATAGCCGCGCCCACGCCCACAGACTATAGCACATCGTACCCCGCCGGTGGCGCCTCAAAAGTAATCATGGCGGCCGCAATACCAATGTTTCGGCCTGCTCGATCGGCCAACAATCACGAAACCCGAGCAAACGAGAAAAATAACGGAGGGTACGCTCGAGACCTCGATAGCTGCATCACCGCTGCTGTTCCGCACGTGGCGCCTGAGGACTTCCTCCGCCCACCCGAGACACCCTGAGAGTGATAGCTTCCTATCCTGCGCGACCAAAAAGAAGAAGAGACTGGCGGCGGCGCGAACGCGGCAGCGCAAACCTTCGCGCTCGTCTACGCGCGTCGTTGTTTGTCGGCGCGGCGTTGTGTGACGCGGTGCGTTCTTTCCGATTTATTTTTTGATTGACAACTAGTACGCTGTTCCCCGATAGGACGCAAACACGTTTTTTTTTTCGAAATCAAATTAAAATTCATTGAAATTGAAATTTTACTTCCATATAGCGTTCCCCGTTAAGATGGGCCCTAATTAAGAGGCGCAGACACCTGGTACATAGATGTTGGTCCCTGCTGGAGAAATCGTTGCGGACGTTTGGTCTGGGCAAGCTTAGCCTCGGCTCACAACGTCTTTTTGTACTCATGGAGCTCTACCCATCGTAAAACTGTCCACGGAGATGTCGCTTCGGCAATCCCTACGTTCCACTCCGCTTTGGGTTCCACTCCGCTTTGGGTTTACTACTATTCCGTGGGACCATAGTTAATAGGACCTACCAGGGGTGTGGTATACATAAAAACCTATAAATTTACCCATTTTTACTAACAATATTTGGTCCTATTAACTGGAGGCCCCCGTAATAATAGAGCTATCATCATGCTGAAAATCTACGGGGGGATATACTCGTAGCTGTTGCTGTGGTTGGCGTCCTTGGACCTACTATGTAGTGCGGGTTTCTATAGATACACGACTATTAATAGCCATGGATGGAAACATGTTGGAAAAATGGCGGCGCAAGAGTTTTCCTAACTGCGCCCAGTTTTGTTCTGCTACACGTATTTCTGCCGTGGGGAGGCGGGAGAACATCCTGCAGTAGTATGTCACCCCTGATCTGAGTTACGACTATCACGGGGGACTATATTAAGTAGAGCCTACGGTATACGCAAAATCCTATATATTTCGCTATTTTTTCTAGCAATATTTGATCCTATTTACTATGCCCCCCCGTAATATTAATATTATTAACGGGAGAGAGGGAAAAAGAAAAAAATGTGAAAGGAATGATGGGATGGGACAAAACAAAAGTACAGCTATAGACATATACCAGGTATAAAACTCAGAAATATCGCGATATTTGGGGTTTAGAGCCAAATGATGTGCCAATCGAGTTTTATACCAACGGCGGGACATGCAAATATATGGCGATATTTTCGCGATACGTGGTCCGCAACACACAAAGATATGCTTGGGGTGTTTGTACCCCGAGCATATATTTGTGTTCTCTTTTCGTGTTGGTAGAGCCGAATCTGGCTGACAAAATTGGAAACAGCCTGTCCCCTCTACTCGGCCATCCGATCGTCACCTTGCCAGCAAGGACAACAACAACAGCGGCAGTGACCGCCACGACTTTTGGTTGAATGAGTACGGCAGTCGGTTGCTCCCTTGGTCGGGCAGGGGCGGATGCACGGGATGCCCGGGTTCAGCGGCACCAGCACATCATCCAGTACTCCGGCTGGGCGTCTTTCTGCCGGCGCTGCCCCAAGCCCACATGTCCCAAACACACGGCACGCCCCACCCTATCGGGGAACAACAACCGGATAGCGCCAACCAGATCTTTGGTTTTTGGCGGGCACGCCTCAGCACGAGCACGAGACGCGTCCGCGCTGCGGCCTCGTCTATGCCCACAGCCAAGCGGTGTACGCGGGCGCTGTAGCCTGTCGAGCAATCAAAACAGCAGCAGCAGCTATATATCCTCCAGCCCATCCCATGCTGTGTACAGCAGTGTATCCTTCGTGTTTGTTGGACTTGCTGACGACTATTCATTTCACCCATGTTTTACCTCACGTTCTACTGGCAAAGAACCAGATATCGAGTTTTATATCGAGGGATTTGCGTTTACGAAAATCGCGATATTGAATTCGGCGCAAAGAGACGAAATATCACCCTCTCCTGAGTTTTATATATGTCTTATGGGTATACATGTTGGAGAAATAACCGCGGAGGAATACAATACTCGCATCGATGGCGGCGGTAAAGCTGCTAATTTTGATTTACACCTGCCTGTAGTACAACTACGGGTGCCTGTTGGACAAGTCGTCGCGGAGGGATACTCGTACAATAACCTTATACGAGTAGTTGTGGTAAAAGGTCCATTGGCCTTACTATCAATACTGGTGTGGTACAGGTATGCATACCCTTTGGGGGAGAAATACCATTTGGGGGAGTACGGTTACCTTAGAAGTAGCTGTGGCAAGATTGGTTCTTCCCACTATATTCTGTAGCACAGGTATGGATGCATGTTGGAGCACAGCACACCAGGAGACGGTCAGTCAAGTTTTTTTTCACGGATCAAGAGTGCAGGACCGTGTGTTCCACACTAAAACCTACTAGTTTGGAGTCTGCGTCCGTCAAGGTAAATTATTGGAAATTTTCCGTCTCGTATAGAGGCGAAAGTCTCCTGACTGCTGACATCTTTGTGTCGGAGGCATAGCTGCGGAGGCAGGGAAACGATCACTCTTATGAATAGCCGTGGCATACTCCGTTCGGTTTACTACGTTACGTACTGCTGTACACGCAGTAGGTCTCGTATTGAAACCGGTTGGAGAGGTGCCTCCGCCCGCATACGCCCAGCAGCTCCGACAATCTTACTGTGGTGTCGGCAGTTGGCATACTGCTTCTGCTGCTGTACGCACAGAGTTGTGTACATCAATCGGAGCATTGGCTGCGGGCCGACCTCACGCCATTGTAGCTGAAGTCAAGCTCTTTGTACTCGTAAAGTAAAGAGCCATGCTCGAAACTACTGTAAACTAACAGCAACTCTGATTCCAAGTAGTTTTTCCCCCAAACTGTGCGTACAGTCTTAACAGGACTATTAATAGAGCTAATACGAGTATACTACAGTATATTAGTCTATGATTTATACATGTGAAAGTGTGTGAAGCACTCGCGACTGTTTTCGTTTTTGTTTTTCATGATGTCCGTTCGTATTTCGTTAAGAACGGTTTCCAACGAAGGCGGTGCCACCGTAAAAGCTACCTGGTGCAGAATAGTCGATCGCAGATATCGCGTATATCTCTATCTCGCTCTCTACCTCTCTCGTACCTGTTCTTCCCTCTCCTGCCTGTAGCTATGTCTAGCTCCCCCCTCTCCCTCTCCCTCTCCCTCCCTTATCTTATCTTACATGCTTCAACAGAAACGTGTACCAGTATACACTATTAATAAATACCAGGTATACACCAGGTATATATACGTGTATAATATCTACCAGGTATATATTCGAATTCCGTGCCTTACTGTTGATAATATTCGATTATACCTGTGTCTCTTCTTTCTAGATCCTGAACAAGTGCTCAACTCGAAACCCATCCTGCCCTTGCCCCCTTTTGGCCACAGGAATCGTCCGCGCCCCGCAAAAAGCGAGCTTCTTCTTATGCTACGCTACAGGTGGGTTCGTTCGTCCTCGCGCGCGATACGAAACGAAAAAACTTTTTTATTCTGTTTTTTTCTGTTTTTTGTTTTCGATATGTACAAGCTTCAAGCTTGCACGCCTCGAACATATTATATTCCTAACCTGTACCAGGTATAGGCTACTTCATGCTGTAGCTCACCATTGTTGCCGTGTGGGGGCCGTGTAATTTGCATGATTTATAGCACGCGCTTCCTGGGTTGGATCTATCTGTATTGCGCAGATCTTGCACAGGTATTGATAGTATATCACAACGGCGGGTCAAGAGTCTACACTAGAATATCTGGATCGCGAGCTGTCAGACGCGTGAAAATCTCGCGATGACTGAAACGTTTGGAAATATTTTTTAACCCTTCTAGTTTGTCCTCCAAAAAAACGGTACTGCAGTCAAGAGCAAGAAATAAAGCGGGTTTTGTCGCGGATTTCGGGTCGCTGTACTCGAAGAGTGGTGTGCGTACAACTACGTATCTCGCCAGTTTTGCCACTGCCTATGAATTAGACGATACGTATCGTTGCCACCAGGTATGGTACGTGGTGTTTAGGTCGTGCCAGGCACGGTTTGCGCGACGTTTGTGGCTTCGTTCCATGGACGTTAGTTTCAGTATTCGTGACATTTTTAAATAGGCGTTAAGACACGTTTTAAATATGTGTATATATATATAATTTTGTCACGTGTGTTTTTGTTATGTGACATTCGCGACACCGAGTTTTCGTTTGGTTTCACATTGTGCTGTTTCGTCTTGTTTTGTTTGGTCTCGTTTCGTCTCATCTCGTTCCGTCTGGTTGCGTTTTGTTCCATTTTGTTTCTGCTTCGTTCCTTTTTCATTTCCGCTTCGTTCCTTTGTCATTTCTTATCCTTCCGTTCCACCCGTTTTCGTTCCGCTTGCCTTCGCTTCGCTTCGTTCCCTTTCCTCTCCTGTCCTTTCCTTTTCTTTCGGTCCATTGTCATGCCGGCGGCGGGTACTGTTTTCAGGATCTCGTCGACGAAGCAACCAGCGAAACACCCGATTCCGTCGACATGAAGAAGGTTATGTCGTCCCCAGCGCTGCAGCAGATGTTGTCACCCCTCCCCGCCCCTCCTGCCGTGTCAGCGATGGGAACCCCCATTGGCGGGCTCGATGGGGTCGGCGTGGGCGGGGGGCATCCGACGACTCCGGCAGTTACCGCAGGGTGAGGGCGGAAGGGCCGAGCTTGGGGTTTCGATTTTTGGTCTGGCGTGTCTATGTATATGCAGATACCGTATCACACGGGCCATACGATACTACACCCCCGCAGACGAATCTCCAAGCTGATTTTTTCGATAACGGGGAGAGCGGCGCGTCTCTGGAAAATTCTCGACGATATTTCCCCGAAGCCGCCATCTGCGCTGGGTCCCACCCTTAAGGAATGGTTTGGAGGAAAACGTTTTCCAGCTTTTATCCCAGGAGGTCTCGCGTGTTTCACGGTACACTAGTCCATGATACTTGTTTTTTCGTATCCAGTGCGTCTGGCACTTGCCTAGTCACCTTGCTGTATTCGCGATACGTAGTGTTTTTGAATAGGTCTGCTGTGTCGTAGTTTGTGACCACATAACTTGTGTGTACATCTCTCTGCCGGCAGGACGAAGAATGAGCTCGGGCACTGGATGTGTTCCCTATCTTGAGAAGTTACAGGATGCATCGGTTTTTACTACGCGGGTTCTTGTTTGGCGTCAGTTGGAGTCAATGCCGCTGTAGCGGGGGTGCCCAGTTTTTGTTTCTCGTTGGTACAGCAACCAGAAGCTCAATATCTTGCGTACGACATAGCCGAACATGGCACAAAATCATAAAGAAAGAAAAGAAAATGCAGATGGAATAACAAATATGTATTGGGGCAGTTTCTCGGTGGAGGACCACCTTCAGGTTGAAATATATTGAGTCCAAAAGTGCCCCTCCCTCTCGAACTCCCGCTCACTTACCCGCGCAGGCTGGGGATTCTGTGGAACGACCTGGGGGGTGCCGCCGCTGCTGCTGTTGCTGCTGCGGCTGCTGCTGCTGCTGGCGGTGGTGGCGTTCCGAGCGCCGGCGTCGCCACTACCGCTACCGACGACACGACTGCCACTACCGACGGCAGCAGAGCGGTGCCTGGATCGGGGATGATGGGCGGCAACCCCCCTGACATGAACGCCTTCTCGACGGCTGCTGCGGTGGCGGCGGCGGCCGCGGGGGTGATGACCCCCGTGCAGCTAGCGTCCATGAAGATGGTCGCGTCGATGACCATGAGTATCGGCGTGAACGTGGGGCGCAACATGGCTAGGTTGGAGGCGGGGGCGGCGATGGGCGAGGGGGCTTGGGAGGCAGCCGCGCTCCCAGGGCTGTCAATGTGAGTGACCTGCCGAAGCCGTCAACGGTAGAGGGTGGAGTTAAGATAGTAGTAGTAGTAGTAGTAGTAGTAGCAGCAGCAGTAGTAGCAGCAGTAGTATTAAGTAGTAGTAGTAGTAGTAGCAGTAGTAGTAGTAGTAGTAGTAGTAGTAGTAGTAGTAGTAGTAGTAGTAGTAGTAGTAGTAGTAGTAGTAGTAGAGGTAGTAGTAGCAGACCGCTCCGGTATTTTGGGGGGGTAGCTTGTCAATGGAGAAAATGGTTGACACGCTGGTGTACGAGCTCAACATAACGCACCCGAACCTTGACTCTATGCCAATCAGATCGACCCTCATCGTGACCCTGGGCCAATAAGACCACATAGTTAAAACGTGGAAAGCTCTGCCGTCTTTTTGGCCCGATGAAGACTGGTTTTAATTGGTGTACGGGGCGGTCGGGAAATGTAGTGTACGGGGAAGATCGGCCAAGGGGTCGAACGCTGGGTGGTCTGTCTCCTAGCACCTACCAGGGGTATGGTGGAGTGAGGTTGGAGTGGTGCGGGATGAGGCTTACGCGCAAGGTGATACGTTCACTGATTGACTGGCTACGTTACTGTAGTGATGAATGACGAACAAGAGTTGAGTTCGACACGATGTCGATAACGTTCGATGTGATATCGATAAATTTCGATATGATACCGATAACGTTTGATATAATGTCGATGTAGTTCAATGCGAAACAGATTATTTTCGGTACGATATCGAGGAAGTTCCAATCGATATCGATAAAATTCGATACGAGACCGATACAGTTCAATACGATATCGATACACTTTGATACTATATCGGTAAAGTTCGATAAGATACCGCTAAAGTTCGATATGATAAGATTTCTATTCGACATCGATAATGTTCGATACGATACCGATAAGGTTCAATAGGATATCGATAACTGCCGGTACGATATCGATAATTTTCGATACGATATCGATAACGTAAAATCGCATCGATAATATTCGATTTTGAGACCGGCGTCCCCGGTGGCTTGGTAGGTGGTCCGCGTGCCTACTAAGGTCAACATCGTGGGTTCGAGTGCGTGCTCGGACTTTTTCTTCCTTGAAAATTGATTAGCGGAAAGCCCAGAGCTTGAGTGGGCAACATTCGATAAAATCGACGAGCAGTAGGAATGTTGAACCCTATGTGCGATGAAAATCAAGGCATGCACCGGGGGGGGAAAGGGACGACACCTGTGATCGGCTTGTCCAGGAGATCGCTGGGGGTAGAATCTCGTACGAGTTAAACTGGATAGTAAAGGTGATGAAAAGAAGAAGAAGGCGATATGCGGAATATGTTTTTGTTCAAGTAGCTGTATGTATAACGGGCGGTGATGCCAAAGGCGGGGAGGGCCAAACGCGTGCGATGCGACGTGTCCAAAGTCTCCACACAGTACACGGATACTTCGAAATTATTGGTACGTCATCTAGCACTCGACTATGACCTGTGACCTGTGACTGAAGTTGTCGTCTTCTCCATCCTTTTTTGCGGTTTTTGTGCTCCTCGCGTTCTGGAAACGGCCAGGCCGACGGCGCGCGGTGTTGGCTGTCGGGACTTGGTTCTGCTGTCCTTGCTGCCGCGATTGTCGGCGGATCTTGGTGTTGTCGCGGACTTTCTCCGTCGCGGGGCTACGAGCACTTTAGTCGTGCGGCCACAGATTACTACCTGGTATTAATAATCAGAACCCACGACGGACCCAAAAAACATGTCCCCCCCTGAGTTACCATAACATATGTCGGTTCTCATAACTGGAACGTGGGTCCTCCGTGGTACTCGCGGGGTGGTGGGGTTTTTGCTTCCTGCGAGAGCCGTTGTCGTTGATGTTGTCGTTGACATTTTGTCGTCGTTGATATCGTCGTTGACATTTTGTCGTCGTTGATATTGTCGTCGTTGACGTTGTCGTTCGGCGTTGTGGTTTGACGTTGTGGTCGTTGACATTGTCGTTGTGGTTTGGCGTTGTTGTTGACGTTATGGTTTGACGTCGTTGACGTTGTCGTTTGACGTTGTCGTTTGACGTTGTTGTCGTTTGACGTTGTCGTTTGACGTTGTCGTTTGACGTGGTGGCTGTCCTTGCCGCTGCAGTGTGTGTCGTTGTTATTTGCCTTGGCCTTTGTTTGTGAGTGCGTTTGCTTGTGCATATGTTTGTTGGTGCTGGTCTGGCTGTTCGTGTTTGTGGTCGTGGTCGTATTTTTTGTGTCTGCTTGTGCCGTTGCTGTTGCCGTTGTCGTCTCAGTTGTTGTGACCTTCGCCATCACTCTATGTCTGTAAGTCTGTCTGTCTGTCTGTCTGTCTGTCTGTCTGTCTGTCTGTCTGTCTGTCTGCCTGCCTGTCTGCCTATACTGACGTCGCCGTTCTGCTTGCTGTTGCGCTACGCCCCGTCGGGACACGGGGGAGTTTGGTACACTGGATATTGATAGTAACCGAGAAAACGATAACCATCTGGAGAGTCAGATGGTGGCCGCAGGCGGCGAAACAGGAAAGGGATGAATGAGACTAATTCGGGGGGCCATAATTAATAGGACCACATATTGTTGGTAGAAATGGTTAAACATATAGGTTTTTCATGTATGCCACAGGTCCTATTAACTATGGTTCCCCGTAATAGCAAGCAATTACTTTCCAATGGATGGAAACAATACCGTGCTGGGCGCCCAACTATCGGAGGTGTCTCTAGCAGGAGTAGGGACGGTGCCCCGTCTCGAAAGGGATGCGTGACCGATGATCAAAGTACTAAGACAACCAACAAATGAGTACCCCCCGGTCATCCGACTACGGCCATGCATGAGATCGAGTACATCTCTCCTATCGAGTACACCCCTCCCCCCCCCCCCCCCCAACCCTATGGTCATACGACTACGACCATGCAGGAGAGCCAGTAAGTCTCTCCTATCTAATGAGTACCCCCCCCCCCTCCCCCCCCCCCCCCCCCCCGCCCCCGCCCCCGTTTCCCTCCTCCTGCTTGCACTCTCTCCCTTGTTTCCCGAAAGAACGCCAACCAGCCCCACCGCGGAACTCCAAGAAGTGTACGAAGATCACTGGGGCTTCGGCCGCGGTGCCGTGAGAGGCAACAACAACAGCGGTGGGAGCGCCCTCTCGCCGGGCAAAACAATGGATGGCATCGCTGACTCTGAGATCTACGGAGGGGGCGAAGCAACGGCGGGGGGGCTCTTTCAGGGACACCCTTCCGTGGAGCCGAAAGAAATAGGTGTGGTGTGCTTGTGTGTGCTCGCGCTTTTGGGCGAGTGTACGTGCGTGTACGTGCGTGCGTTCGTTCGTGTGCGTGCTTGTGTGCGTGTGCGCGTGCGTGCGTGCGTGTTTGCGTATGTGTGTGCTTATGTGTTTAGCGTTTTTTTCACGGGGATGCCCTGTTCGTGACCCCTGCCTCGGGTTTCCGTTCATTCGGTGGGCGTTTTCGTTCCGGGGATGTGCCGTTGGTGTCCCCTGTTAGGCTCAGTGATGTGCCCTTTATTCCGGTAGGCGTTTTGCGTTTCGGGGGGAGGGGGGGCGGTGGGCCGGTTGTGTCCCCCTGTGGCCCAGTTATATGGCGACAAAGAAAACGGTATCACGCGGGAGCATAACGTAACCACACCCGAATATGGCGTCCAAACATAGGACGGCACCTAGTGATTAGGTGTAGCGTGGGTTATGAGTTCATGTAGCTCTTCTCTGGAAGTGGCCACACCGGAAATTAAAGTAACTCATTGAAGCTGTCATCCACATCCAAGTCCGCCTCGCAAGCGATCCTTGGTAGGATGCAGCTCGGCTCGCCCTTCACGCGACTCGCCCCCCAACACCTCACGGTGCTTCGCGCTAGGTGCGAGCAACGCCTGCCGGGTCGGTGAAAACCCGACGTGCTCCTTCTCGACGTTGTTGGGATGCCGGGGTCTATGGTCATACGACTACGGCCGTGCATGACATGAGCACACCCCGCCCCCGTAAGATTAGTATGTATCCTTACACCCTTAAGGGAGAACGCATTATGCCAAATATGGTGTAAGACCTACCAGGTATGCCAATGGAAGCGCGAAGTCGTTTTTTTTCCTCTGAAAAGTATTGCTTTCAAAGAACAGCCGAACATATCCTCGTACCGCTGCTGTGGGAAAAAAAAAACTGTTGATTCTTCC
Source organism: Nereocystis luetkeana (assembly GCA_031213475.1). Lineage (NCBI taxonomy): Eukaryota > Phaeophyceae > Laminariales > Laminariaceae > Nereocystis > Nereocystis luetkeana. The sequence continues at coordinate 9,140,329 of JARUPZ010000021.1, forward strand.
GGGGGATTTTCCAAACGGCTGCAAGGCGGCGCGATCTTTTTTTCTCGTTGCAGTTGTCAACATGCTGATAAAGATCAGCTCGTGCGACGATCGACGCTCGATCTCAACATAGACTCAGCCCACGGCCAACCCGCTCGGTGTCCGGCAAGACCAACAAGTATAGATAACGGCCTCGAAGATATCAGGTGGATCTATGGTCTATTAAAATAGGACAATGAGGAGGCGAGAGCTTGCCTGCGCCGGTGTCCTACGGTATGCTCCCAAACCTGAGGAATAAACTATTTTTTGCCATTCGAGACAAATCTAGAAAAATTGTCTTTCGTTTTGTGCTCACCAACGGCCAATTGTTTTTTATCATACGCCTGGCCAGCTCCCGGCACGTGACACCGGCCATTGTGTGAAGACGGTGACCCTAGGGTGGGCCGGCGCCCCTAACGAGCGCACTCCGTTCAGAAATCATGACGCAGTCGTTGGTGTGCTGGTTTTGTCGATACATGTCTGCCGAGGACTCGGAATCTCGCCGCTTCGAACCAAAACATCCGCCTGACTTTTTATCAAGCCGATCTTGGTGCAACATCGGCCTCAGATTTTTTTTTTTCGAGCTTTTCCACAAGTTGGAACTTTCCGTTTTACGAAACGTGCCCAGAGCAAGCTCTACCCGAAAAGTTATGACGGACATGTTGGGAATTCAAATTTGTTTTGGGAACTTTGCGTTTCCACTGGCATAGGTCTAAGCATAGTGGGATGCATGCTTTTTGGGATCCATCGTGCGTTGTGATTTCTATGGTCCCCCGCTGTAGTGCTGCTGTAATATTAACCATGTAGGAAGAGCGTACATGTCTTTCATTCCTCGGACAGATCGTCTACAGACCATTCACCACTGGTGATCTAGATCTTTCGGGGCTGATATATATCCCGATATGTACGAGCTGTATGATCTGTATGATCTGTATGATCTAGCCCACGTTGCCGGGTGGGAACAGTAGATTCTGCATGATCTAGGATTCGTTTCCTCGGTGGCATATGCACTGTACATATCCTGCAGGTTAGGATCTGTCTGATCTATTTGTAGATGATCTATCTGTAGATGATATGTCTGACGTGTGATGAAACCTTTGTCGTGCTGCTTGCTTGGGTGCGTGTGGTACTTCTTTGTCCCCACGCCGCCCCAGCCTTCTCCTTCTCCGTGTGGCCGATTCTGCTAACGTTGTTTCTTGTTTCTTGTTTTTCCAAAAAAAAACACACCTGGGAGACGTGATGGAGGCTCGAGACGCGTGCTACGATGAAGCAGCGGTAGCTTTTTTTTCCCCTTATGAGGCAGGATTTATGACTGCTAGTGTACCGGTCCAACTCAACCGATGAACTTCCCAATGTCACTGGGAATGTCGTTTTGTTTTGACAACATCCTTGGATGTAGACCTACTGTAGGCCATGATGTTTGTCATCGGGTCCAACCGTATTTTTTCCTTGAGTCCTTTTTTGGGTGGTATATTTCACACCTTGGATAACGTAACACTGCACATTTTATGCTAATGTTGGGCGTCAGCGAAAAAAGGCCATAACATTACGTTACTGCGTTAACTACTTTCTGGATTTTGTGATAACATAGTGTTAGTGTGTGATGGTATTGGCGTAACACTATGTTAGAGTGCTCCCTTGATCCCGTACTGACAGCAGTATATGTGTTGCGGTGTTGGGGTATGCAGCCCATAGCGAGTATCACTATGCTAGCGTGTTGGCGGAAATCCTTGTGGCTATCGTAACACAAGCTGAAGGGATAACGTGCGTAAAGTTAGTTAAACGTTAACACCAAGTTACCGTGTTAGCGACATCAGCCCGTAGCGAGTAACGTTATGCTATTGTGTTAACGGGATTCTTACTTGCTACCGTAGCTCCCTTTAGGCGGATAAAGGACACAACCAAATAAACGCGTACATAGCACTATACCAGGGTATATGTTAGTGTGTTCGTGAAATTCCTAGTGGCTATCGTAGCACACGTTTGAGGGATGACGTATATGGTCACAATGTGACAATAGAACGTTAACATTATGTTCCGTATCAGCCGCAGCAGCAGTCCGTATCGAGCGACGGCATGTGAGGGTGTTAACGGAATTGTTGCTATCGTAACATACTCGTACGTCAAACGGATAGTGTGCGGGTGCATACTCGATGAAACACTATTCTAACTACAGTACAATATGAATAGCATTATGTTCATGTGTTAGCTCGTATGCAATGTATGCAGTGACACAAGTTAGCAGATAAAGTACACCGCCAATCTAACATCAACAATATGTTATTGGACATCAACAATATGTTACTGCCGTGTTAACTCGTACTTGCGATTATGCAGATTACGTTCTATAGATGGGCAACGTGCTATATTAAAGATGGATAATGTTCTGACGGGGTTTCCAGAAAAAATGAGCCCTCCTAAATTCCCTGTCGTGGGGCTTTAAAGTAGGGAGGCGTTTTTTTACGGGGGATATCATGCTATCCTCCCCCCCCCCCCGGGGATTTTTTTGTAGATATTCCCTACTGGAATATCGGCGAAATTGGATAACACGGCTGCGTTAGGTTACTCCGCCACGCCGCTTTACCACTAATGACACAGGTAACGCATGTTAAATCTCGGGAAGATCCAAAGGGTAACGTAGTAACATTAAGTTAGAACGACTTCGGCCTCAACGGTAACTCAGTAACATAATGTTAGACCCGGATTGATTTTTATGGTAACACGGTAATGGAATGTTTCAATCAGATCTTTGCTGACGGTAGCACCGTAACATAATGTTACAGAGACCTCCGCACTTGGGCTAACATCCTAACATAGTGTTACGTTTTTTTTTTTTTTTTTTTATCTTCCGGCGGATTGGTAAAAATAAAGCTTAAGCTCACCGCACTTCCACTTTCGTGTCGTGTGTCAATTTAGCCCAGTTGGGTACGTATGGGCCGGCTAAAACCGTAACGTATCTAACGTACGTTAAGTGTTACGTTATCCGAGCCTAAGGCAGTCAGATGAGAGGTCCAGATAACCTAATGTTAGTAGTGCTGGCCACCGCGTTATGTTACGTTAGTGCGTTATTTAGTAGCACAATGCTATGTGCCAGTAGTGATTGACGTTATAGAAGAGTGTTATGTGTAACACTCCTCGTAAGGGTATCACGGTGTTAGTGTTTTGTGTCTAACGGTGCGTCGACAGTAACATTCTGTTATCGTGTTACTAATATTATTAGTAAATATGCCGATATCGATCTGGGCATGTTGGAGTCATAACGTACGTGTTTGGTCAAAGCCTAACACTGTGTTACAGCGTTAGCTCAAGGACTGATCACGGCATAACGTAATACTACTGTACCAGAGGTAGACGAGATCGAGCAGCGACATAACGTTCAGGCGTGTGCAAGTTCGTGGGTTTCCAGTTATCTCTGTGATACCGCGCTGCCGTGATCGCTCCTCCAGTGCTAACAGTTAGTACGTTCCTGCGTTAGGCCCCATAACGTAGATAAGTGCTATCCGGGTGTTACGTTATCCGAGGGGTGGAATATTTATATATATACAAGGTTCCCCTCCGGGAAGTGCCTAGGGGCGTGGCGCAAGACCGAAATACGAATGATACAATACTCGTATGAAATACCTGCACACCTCTTCAGAACATCCCACCCACCATTGATGTGAAGAACACACACAAACATATTTGTGAGGACAGAACTGCTGTACTGCTGCTGCTGCTGCTGCTATTAAAACAGTTTGTGGAAATAGTGTCATTACTTGCTAATAGTTGTTAATATTAAAAAGGAGGGTACCGGTAGTACGGGTACTGCTTAACCTGGTACAGTATAGGCCCGCCAATAAAAAAGAGCCCAGTAAGAACATACTATGCTCACTTTTTGGAGAACGCGAAGAAATTTTTGTGAAGAAAAACGGCTCAGTGGTAATCTCTACACTAAATCCTATATAATAGCCTATGCTCAAGCTTCAAGATGGCGCCCCAACAAGAATCTCAGGCTTACCCATACACCCTTTCGGTTGGCTGTAATAATCACACCGCTATTATACTACTATTTCTGTCTTCTCAGTGGGAAAAGCCAGGTTTGAATAGTGTACAGTGCTTCTTCGTGATAATTGACGAACTACGCACGTGGTGTACATGACATGAGCTTAATACTGGTGGTATATGAGAGCTTTTACACCAGGAAAAAAAAAAGAAAAAAAAACGCCTTCAGACTGCAGCAAGCCGAGCAAGTAGCCGTGTGCCTGGTGCGTAGCGGCTAACGCGACACCAGCAACGAGCAACAGGTCCTCGTGGGCTCATAATTTCTGACGGCTGGCCTCTCCGCTGCTGCAAGCATCGCACCGCTGTTTCACTGTTGCTGTTCTGCAGCTGTCTATGTATGACAAAAAAAAACAGAAGACCACGCCAGCAGCAGCAGCAGCAGCAGCAGCGGTAGAAATCAATTTGTGCCGTCACACACCAAAGATGTCAGGAGACATGTCAATCAAGGCAAAACGTTAACTGTCACCAAGGGTGTAGGGCCGAGTGTTCTACACTAAAACCTAGTAGTATTTTGGTGTCAGTCGAGAGGCGTGTCAAGGCAAACTTGCTTTCCGTCATGGGCTAAAATTCTGTTTCCTGACATCTTTGTTACACAGCAAGCGCAGACAGTCTCCATCTACCGTACAGCGCGCGGCTCTACCACACGTGCATGGTGTTGCCGACTGTTGATGCTGCAGTTAGCTGACAGTCAGCACGCTCTCTGCGCTGCTCGTGTTCATGTCTGTTGCCGGAGCCGCACTGCTGTGTGCAACAGCCCCAACATGTTGTACTATCGCACGATCGCGCACAGGGTAAGAGAGAGAGAGGTGTGTTGTTGCGGGATGATCGATCTCGGGTCAGAATAAAGCAGATGGCAACAGCAATACAAGCGTGTAGACCTGCCACACGTGCCCGTGGCTGGCCACTGTGCTGCTGCTGCTGCTGCTGCTGCTGCTGCTGCTGGACGGCAGGGTTGAAGTGCTGTATGCAGCCACGCTCTCTGCTCTGCTGCTGCTGTTTTGGACTGTCTGTTGTTTGTATTGTGTGTTGTGTTCAGACGCAAAAAAACGTACCGGTACGTACTACGAGTACCCGAAAGAACCAAAAAGATGACGACATTTCAGAGGTACGTACGTACAAAATAATGCCTCTCGTGCTGAAACCAGGGAAATCGTCTTATCCACTTCCGCCGGAAAAAACTTTTGAGTGCCCGTCACGCGCTCCAGAGTGCACGGATCGCGCCGAGACCTCGACCAATGTGTCCGGCCGGGCTTCATGTGTCCGAGTACTTCTTGTTTTGCCGAATAGTGCTCGTACGAAGAGAAAAGGTGGCAAGAGTACGAACATTTGACAAACATACGTACACATATATACGTAGATATAACAGAGCTCCTCACGCGAGGAGCCTCGGAAAATTTGCAGGGGGGCCGCCGGTGAGAAATGTCGTCACAGATCATCGGACAGACCAGATAGATCACTCCCACAGTTGATGATCTAGATCTTTCAGGGCAGATCATATGTAGGTCATCTAGTCCTGATCTGCAGGATCTGTGTGATCTAGCTCATGTTGCAGGGTGGGAGGCCGCATGATCTCCATGATATGCGAGTAGCACGATGTTATCTAGGTTGGCCCCGCAGATCCTGCACAACCTTTTTGCAGCCTCTCCACCCGCACGTGCAGACGCAGACGATCTAGGTCATGAGCTAGATCATTATCTGATCTTCAGTAGTCATGGTCTACCCGATGTGTGCAAGTTGCTCCTCATCTTCGGGACCCAGGACTGGCAGCAACCACCAGTGTACTATAAGTCGAGATAACACGGCCCCTCTCAAGAATTTTCCGACTCGAATTGATCTACAACGGGGGAGCGTAGCGAAACGTTTAGCAATGTGCCTACGGAACTATCTCGACGAGATGCCCTCGAAGCAACCAACTATCTTCGTTGCGTGTACGCACCCCTCTCGTTGCGTGTTACCCTGGGACGAGGTATACGGTAGTTTGTGTGATGAGTTAGGTTGTGGTTAACCGTCTACATACGAGTTATGTGTGCGCGTGGCAGTTCCGGTGGAGGGTCGTGCTACGTCCCTTGTGACACGAATCATTTCAACCATTGTTTCACACGTCGGACAGATCATCCAACGGATCATCCAACATATCGGATGATATCAGATCAGATCAGATCAGATCCCCACTTGATGATGTAGATATTGCAGGGTGGAGCTACTTCTGATCTGTATGATCTGTATTATTTAGCTCATGTTGCCGGATGGAAGCCGTGTAGTCTGCATGGTCTAGCACATATTTTCCTGGGAAAAACCTGTAGTATATATATATACGGATCCTACACATCAGAATCTTTACGGCAGGTAGACTCTAGATGATCCAGATGGTATATCTGTACTGTAGATGATATATACGTATACGATCTATCTGATCTGTTCGACGTATATAGTAAGTTTGGAGACTAAAGGTATATTCCCCCAACCAAGCAGTTATCGATGCTGCGATCGTCTTTAGCGCCCGTCGCTTTTTTGTTTTTGTTTTGGGCGCTTCAAGTCACAAGGGGGTGAAAACTCCAAAGCAGCGCTCGCCATGCAGGAGTCTGAAGACCCCTCCTCCACCGACAGCCTTCATTCAACGTTCGAGGTGTTGTGTTGCGATAACGAACGTTTCCCTCGCCCATGGCTGCCAATATTCCACGCCTCGGACAAACAGATAAGATCATCTGCAGATCATCTACAGATATATCATTCACACAGTTCATGATCTAAATATTTCAAGGCAGATCTACTTCCGATATCGCAAGACTTGTCCCATGTTGTCGGGGTGGGAGCCGTATGACCGACCGCATCTTTTTCTGAGTTGGATCTGCCCTATACGGCAGATCCTGCACAACCTCTCACAACCGCAAGTCAGGAGCTAGATGATGATCTATCTGTAGACAGATATGATATATGATCTGTATGATCTGTCCGACTTTTGCACCATTCCCGTACCGATGGCGTCATCACTACTGCACACCTGATATATATATATATATATATATATATATATATATACCTGGTATATATTATGTCCGTGCAATGACAGGATCGTTGAAGCGGACGTTCAAGTCCTGCCCGGATTTCACCGAAGCTCAGCTCGACTACGGAGGCCAACCAGGGGGAAGGCTTGTGGGAGGCATTCAGCAACAAGGCACGGTTACTACGGCCCCCGCCGTGGGGTCCACACTTACCGAAAGCGGGGGTATTAATAATACGGGTGTACCGGTGCTTGGAGGCGGAGGCAGCGGGGGAAGCGGGGTGAACACGGGGAGGCCTCTGGTCCCTTTGGCCCCGATGGCGGCTTCTTCTGAACAGGTGAGGGGCGTTGCCCAGTAGCCTTTTTAGTTCTGCTCCGGGATGAAGCACGGAAATCGGGGAACACTTTCTTATTTCCAGTCTGAACGGAAAGGTGAGGACGGTTTGCTCTGCGTACTTTCCCCCCCGACGTTCCTTGCATGTTCGTCTAGAGTGGTATTGCGAGGGGGGTCTCAAGGTGGTCGATTGAATTTTCGAAACAGAAACACGCCGGATTATTTCGGGGATTGAGGTTCCCTACCATGGGCAGGGGTGGGGGTGGGGTTGGGGTCTGGAGCAGTTGAAAATAAAATAAAATGTTTTCCTTCTCATAATACTGGAACCACACGTGGGTCACTCCGAAGTCCCCGATTCCCATCACTTTTCCCATATTTGTTGTTGTTGTTGTTGTTGTCCTTGGCATCTTGGTGTCCTTGTTATTTTTTATACAAATATGTGACGGAACACGAGGAGCCTTTTTTCATATTTATACACAAGTGGTCTTTACATTTTCGGGACAGAGCAGTAGCAGTATGCCAGTAGTAATACTGTACAGTATTAATTTGGATAGGGTCTCTTTGGGTGTGTGGGGCTCTGTGGGCAATTTTGGTTGGCCCTTGTTTGTGTGAATAGTGTTTCTTTGGTTGTGCGGTTTGCCGTGCACTTGTCCGTGGCAGTGTCAGCGTCGGCTGTCGGCGGGCGTCTTTGGCATGCCGCCGGGAGCGCGGCGTCGCCAGCAGATGGCGGGCAATGGCTGTTACCGTTGTTGGTTTGGATGGTGGCCGTTTTGGTTGTGCGAGGTGTTGTGCACTTTGCTTGTCCTTCACTGCTTGTACGGTGTTCGTTCGGTAATGTATATCAGCTCTCTAATATTGGTGCTGCTTGCTTCGGAGCGGGGCCGCTTACTTCGTCGATGCGGCAGTTTTGTTTCGTTGTTGTCTTTTGGGCCTGTCACTCCGTCTGTACGCTTGAGGTACGAGTTGTGCGCACGGAGGCCACCTGGCAGGCAGGTGCGTGACGGAGCAGTCGGTCACTATGATAGCGTTGATAGCATATCGAAAGTTTTTTATGTGTCGAAATATCAAAGTTTCGACTTGTCTTATCCAACGTGCTTTTCCCACCACCCACTGGTACCCCTGTTTTTACGCTGAGCCTGAACGAAATCTTCGATGTATCAAATAACGAAAAATCGTATGGATTCATTTCTCGTTTTTCGATATCGTATCGAAGTCAATTCCGGTATCGATATCCGATATCCGACACTATGGGTCACCCTACTGGTGTGGTCGGTCGGCATGTCTGTCGATTGGTCGGCCTGTTGGTTGGTCGCTCCGGCGGTCTGTCCGGCAAGCAAGAAAATGGTTGAACAAGCTCCCGCCCACGCCGCAATGACCGCGAGTTGGACAGACGCATTCCTCTACTATACAAAATGGTGAACAAACATCCAATCTACCCAGCCACTAATTAATACCAGGTAGGGTGTTTGCGGAAGACCAAATCATGGTCGGGTTTGGACCCAAAGGCTACTCACCAAGCCAAAACAAAATCGGGGTTGAAACTATTTGCGAGAACCCGCAGCGATAATTTTGGTTTTTGAGGGGGAAATAAAATTATACGGTAGGATTTTGGAGTACAGCAACAGAAAACACATAGCGAAATGAAAGTACGCATAAACGAACACCAACGACTTCGTGTGAGATGCTGCTTGCTGCTTGCTGCTGCTGCTGCTGCGCGGCTCGCTGACTGTGTGTGTGCTCTGTGCTCTATGGCAGCCATGCGAAGAGTGTCAATCGATGCGACCGGTACACGTTGTGCAGTGTGAGTGCGTCGGCATGCTGTGGGTGTGCGTGTGGTGCGGCCACACGCCTCAGAACCCAGATTACCGCTGCTTTTATGACCGCTCGCGCCCGCAGCAAGAACAAGCATCACGGAACAACACCTTGAGCAGCAGTCCACAACGCACACCGCGCCATCAATGGTGTTGTAGCTGCACTTTGCGAGCCTTCCGCCGCATGTGGCCGCATGACTTTGCCGGCCTTCGCGGAGGCCTCGCGTTCAAACAGCTTCGCCTAATGGGCCATGCGCTTGGTCAGATAGCTTGGTGGTGTGAGTGGTGTGAGTATGAGTACGTGACGTAGATTATCCGGTTTCTTGCTCATGCGATGTGTTATTTCGCCCGGGGCAACTTGGAATCTCCTGGCCTTCAGGATTGTTGTTCCATTCCTAACCCAGAAGAGGCAAACCCAATCCGGAATATTCGTGAAGCAATGGGCCATGTCGTCCGATTTTGGGTCCTGATTTTTGGGATGTTGATTGTTTTTCGGGATCTGGAGAATAGAAATCGGCAAAACCGAACCATATTTTGGTATTCGTAACCACCATAGTACGTCTGTCAACCAACCAACCAATTTATCAAGCCTGTCAACCAACCAATCAATCAAGCCTGTCAGCCAGCCAACCTATCAAGCCTGTCAACCAACCAATCAATCAAGCCTGTCAACCAACCAACCAATCAATCAAGCCTGTCAACCACCCAATCAATCAAGCACCCATTTAGAAGCCAGGTGAGGACACCCATTCTGTGACCAAGACGCCACTCCCTACGGTAGGAGGCTGCCGTTGTACCCCATGACAAAGCCGCGCCCTGCACTAGTACGTGACGGCCAACAGATGCGCTGAGGCACCCGATGTGCCGTTGTTTTTCCGTCTGTTTTGTTTTTGGTTGTAGAAGCGTAGCACCAGCCGTTCGCTCTGCGGGGTGGGAAGAGGCGCGGTCGCAAGGTTTTTTATGTCCCATCCCAGAGAAAAGAGAGGTAGGCTGTCGAAGGAAACGAGCGTTTCCTTTTTTATTTTGTGAAAAATAGACGGGTTGCCCCGCTAGCTTCTTTGGTTCTGTGATGGCCAAGCGCTTGGCATCGGACCACTGCCCCTCTCTGCAGTTCGGAGGGGAAGGTGAAAGAGCCGGCGGGACCATTTATCGTACAGACGTATATCGTAGGACAGCCTTTCGGTTTATTCGGCGCCTGGTTTCACGTGGGCAGCCAAACCGAGGCGGCGACTGTCGCTTGAAAAATGGTGTTACGAGGAATAAAACCTCGCGAACCTGGTAACGATTCCGGCGACCCTTTATTGCTTTGCAGTTGCTTCTTTCCAAATGACGAAACGGTAACTAATACTCCCCAAGTATATGTATGTTTTCCCAGCGACCCTTCCCCCCCTTTCCCTACTATGCACCCACCCACGCCTGCTATGTCACGAACTCATGCCGCAGACCTTTGCTCAGGGCCTACCACCGGGCTTTGTTTCCGGAACTCCATCAACCGCAGCGGCCAAAGCAGCAGCAGCAGCAGCAGCAGTAGCGGCCACTGCAGCAGCAAGAGGCGGAGGGGGGGGTGGGCTCGGTGTGCACTTCGCGAACAACCTGAGCTTATTGCAGCAGATGCAGATGGCTGCGGCGGTTGCAGCGACAGGCACGGGAGCAACGGCAACGGCGGTGGCGGGGTCAACGTCGGCAGCGGCGGCGTCGGGGGCTGCCCCAGGAGCGCGAATCGCCCCAAGCTCTACACCGACCCCTTCCGTAGGGACGAAGGCGGTGCCGATCGCACCCGCCACGGTGGACCGAGTCGGCGGGGTCGGCGGCCGGTTAGAGATACGGAAATCCCGCAGTGGCGATTCTAGCACGATGGGGCTGGAAAAGGCATGGGTCAGCGGCGTTCCGGGCGGGGGCGGGAGCGGAGATGGGGGGAGGGGTGGGGGCGCGGCTGCGGACGGGCGAAGGCGGACGACGGGAAGGATACTCGCGAGCCATTCGCGCGTCAAGAGCATCATGAAGCCGGCGGCTTCTTGTCCGGACATGGTGGAGCTTGGTGGAGATAGGGGGGACGCGGATCGGCAGAAGCGGAGGTGGGTGGTTGGGTGGGTTTTTGCGTCACTGGTGCGTTTAGCCGGAGCGAGGGTTGGCTGACGATTGGAAGGCTCTGTCTGTATACATATTGTCTCACCTTTTCGATCCATGTCTCCCTCCCACCATGTCACTCTTCGCCACTCTAGCGAAATGCAGGCATGCGTTTTGTGTTGGTACTACAAGGAGGCGATTTACGAATATAGCGTGGCATGAGGCGTGTTACGACGCCAACATATTACCATCAGTAGCGTGGTGGATTGTTTTTTGTGAGCTCTTTTCACAGTTTGGCACCGCATCGCGGTTGGGTTCCTTCTTATTGCACACTCCCACGGATCGGATCGGATCGGTTCGTTTCGGTTCGGACCTCGTCATTTCAAAATCCTACGTTTCGTTTCGCTCCGGGCCCCCAACTGTTCTGTTCCGTTCTGTTCGGTTCTGTTCGGTTCGGTCCGGTTCGGTTCGGTTCGGTTCGGTTCGGTTCGGTTCGGTTCGGTTCGGTTCGGTTCGACGCGATTTTTGTGTGTCATACGGTATGCGTGTCGCGGTGTTGCAATAGCGTGCCACGGTGGTCTCCCTTCCTTGTTATTTGCATTTGGTGAGGTCCTGATCAGTCCAACTTTATCGAAATTGGTTGTTGCGTCGAGGCCTGTGATCGGTGTAAACCCCCCAGTTTCGCGTGATTGCGGGCAGAGGATGCTTGGTGGCGACTACTGCACCGGGGGGGGGTGTGCTCATGTCATGCACGGCCGTAGTCGTATGACCGTAGACCCTCGCATCCCTACAATGCCGGGAAGGAGCACGTCGGGTTTTCCCCGACCAGGCAGGTATTGCTTGCATCAAGCGCGAAGCGACGCTGGGTGTTGGGCGAATCGCATGAAGGGTGAGCTGCATCCTACTAGGAATCGCTTGCGAGGCGGGCTTGCATGTGGATGACAGCTCCAAGTGAATCGAGTTGTTTTCTGGTGTGGCCACTCCCAGCCGGGGGTTACACAGGGCAGCAGGGCCACTGAACCTCGCTTTCGGGAGTGTCGCTTCGCAGAGCGAAAGAGGCAACTCCGTCCGTCACCGACCGCGAGCCTGCTACCATGAGTTTGTTGTCGTGTCAGTCGCCGCGAATGGGCGTGTGCCGGCGTGAGCGCATGACATATAGCATCGTGCGCGGTGAAGTGCCTGTCCCTCCTCCTTTTCTTCTCTTCATCCTCGTCCTCGTCCCCTCTCTTCATCCTCGTCCTCGCCCCCTTCCGCTTCCCTCCCCGTCTTCTCCTCCCCATGCTCGCCGACTTATCCCGCATGTTCCTCGACCCGTTCCATTGCGATTGGGAAACCTACTTTTTTTTCTTTTTTTTTTCGGATAAGTGCTGCACGCGGCGTTGCTTAGATTGTTTCTATGTCAGGGGCGCGGCCTCGGTTGAGAGTAGCGTCTATGCGCCTACGCATGCGGGTGACATTTAGTTCAGACCACAGTGTTGCTTCACGTATGTATGAACCCCTGTGCATGCTGGAGATATCGGTTTGGTGTACAGTAGCACGTTCTCCGCTTTGCAACGACGAAATCGCCCAGTCCCGTGATAAAAGCCGTAGTATGACCGACCGCAGAAGAGTATGATACCTATGAGGTGGTGTTTCCAGGAGGTGCAAAAGCTCAAGCAATACGAGATACTGTACTATAACTTGTCTCTAGGAGCAGGAGTATTTAATCAAATGTCGTCAGCTTGTGTGAGTTGGTTGGTTGGAACACTGGGGAAATTTCTTAGGTAAATCCAGTCCGGCGGTCTTAGACCCATGGAGCCGTCTTCGGCCAACTCCCTCAATATCCATCACGTATAGTATCATGGCCTGTCTCTTGACATAGCCCATAGTTCAAAACTCCCTCGATTTTCCGGCGCTAATCGGGATTCAAATTATCATACGGTACAGCAGCATGAACACACTGCATGTGATATTGTGGTCCATCCCTAAACAAAGGCGATTGTGCGGTTCCAAAAGGACAATCCCTTCAGAATAGTCTGGTAAGCATCGTGTGGTGCCGTGATATTTCCGAAGCCACAGCTGCTCATAATATCAACGAAGCATCATTCGTTCGAAGCACCGGAAGGATAACAGGGAAGGGTGTGTGGGCAAGGAGGGATTCGTTTTTTCCAACAAGGTTGACCGTAACTCGCAGCGCTAGGTACACCATGCTCACGCGCTTGCGAACCCCTTTTGCCGTCTCGCCCCGACCGCCGCCACCTGCGCTGTGCCCTTCACAGGCTGGAAAGAAACCGCGCGACGGCTAAGGCCAGACGGGAATTACACAGGAGATCAGTGCGGGTCAAGGAGGAAGAGGTTACGCGCCTTAAACGGGTCCTTGCGATTCTCAAGAACCACACCTGGGGCAGCGGAAACGGCGAAGCCCTCGCGAATGCCTTAGGTGGGACGGGCCGGGCCGCGCGCGCTTGCAGTGTCCCGAATGTCCCGCCCCCTCTTGCCAGCGGCGAGGCAGGCGGGGTGGGTCGGGGTAGGGTCGGTTTGGGGGTACGTGCGTTGCGTTTGGGCTGCCGGCGTTGGACAGGAGCGTGAAACGCTTAGGTCGTGTCCATGAACGTTGGTACTGTTAAGTGTTAACCCCTTTAGAACCGCAGTCCCGTTTTGGGGACAAACTATTTGAAATTTGAGTGGTTTGTCCCCAAAACGGGACTGCGGTTCTAACTGGGTTAAGGGGGCCCACAAAGCCGCTGAAATGGTTGCGTACGCACAGTAGATGCCCCACAATAACCTGTCCGTTCCGGCCGCTTGCTGTTGTCGGCGTCGTTTGGCAGCCATGCTGCTAGCTAGAGCGTACAACCTTCCCCGTTCCACGCGTCCCAGCCCCTGTTGGCATCGTCGACCTCCAGCGAAGGCCTTTCGCGCGAAAAAATACTTTTGACGTAGTCGTTTTGTTCGATTCGACAGTGACAGGAGTCACTGCAGCAGGCGCTTGTTCGACCCGACGCTGGGGTTGCTAGCGCCCAGATCCCAGCGCCCAATCAACGCCGTTCGGAATATCCTTAATCGTTGCGCAACTACCGTTCTGAAATTCCGGTGCACGCGCGTCTTCACCCTCACTGCCTTGCCTAAATGTGGTTGTATTTCTCCGCACAGGGGGCTTGCGTATCACCGGCGAGGGTGGTGGAGAAGCGGCAGCACCGCTGGTCGTGCCGGAAAAGCAGCGGGTGCAAGCGCGGGATAGGGCAGTCGCCACCGTCGAGGAGCACCTCAAGGTGCGCCATTTTTTTCCCAAGCAATTTATCCCCCTCCGGTCCACACATCCCGATAACCCTGCTCGTGAGACCCGACCCGGGCGTCTTCAAACGCTCTTGGAGGCTTAAAGTCCCCCGTTATTTGGTGTTCTCTTCCAAACAGAATGGCACTGGCGGGAGCCTCTTCAGGGTGGGTCACCTTTCAGTGGGGCGGCAACGGCCAGGGACTTGGTTCGCTTTGCGTTCTGCTCTACGTGTCAGGAAGAAAACGTTGCACACTCTAATTTCTACCAGGAAGTGCGGCGCTCAGCCGGTTCGATCATTGCCGCCCCCGCGGTATCCGGCGCGGGTGCCTGTGGTTGTGGATGTTGATAAAACGCAACCACGTCGACGCCAAGTACTGGCGGCGATGGAGGGGCGCTCCGGGTAAGTCCGAAAAAGCAGGGTGGCCGACGGGTTTGACGCGTTTGTGCTCGTTGTCTCGGCGGGATCTCGTGGTTGGCAAATAGCTACCCCATACGATGTCTTTAATTTCCTCTGCTTCCTCGACACGCAAGGGAAAGGCACCAAGATGGTGCATGAAGCGTCTTGCCCCGGTGTGGGCCACGCGGGCGACGATACGTTCCTGACGGGGTCTTCGTGTGCTAAACGGTATGCGGCCGAGTCTATTCGAAAATATTTTGGGTCGAAGCTGAAAATGGCGATGAAATAAAGCGGGCAGGGAGAGGAATGGGACCCCGTCCGCCGGGTAGGAAGTCCGTGCTCGAGCCCGTTGGTAGATTCGTACCTTACCTTCGTACCTCAGGAACAGAAGCAGGTCGGGATTCAGGTCAATCAGGCGGCGCCGATGCTGGAACACACACTCATACATCTGCTAAGCGACATGCGGTTGCGCGCTCAGGTGGCCAGCTCTCTGGCAGAGCGTATTTTGCTGACCCGAGATATCGCCTGGTATTCCTTGGATTTCTATTCGATGCGTAGGGGTTACAATATTTCCTTTACCATGGGTTCGCACATCTTGAGGCTCCCAGCGTCGAAGGGTTTGATCTTCAACTATCAGATTTTGGCAAGACGCTGCGGGCCTCTATGGTGGTGTTAGCGGGCCGGGACTGCCCGGCTATTTGCGCCTTTCGGGCGGTCACACGGCGTACATCTCGGCCGCAGAGCGGATTGGGTGGGACTTTAGCACTGGGCACCTCTTCCCCGTTGCTACGGCAGAAGGTGGCCGGGGCCATCTCTCTTTCTCTCTCCGCGGCCCGTGTGACGGCGAACCTGCAAAGCTATCTGCGAATGGCAGACCTGCCGAACCACTTCACGATGCACTCGTTTCGAGTGGGAGGCTCGCTCAGCAAATCCCTGGCCGGGACGGCTGTGGACGAGATCATGAAAATTGGTGGCTGGAAAACAAAGTCAGTTGCAAGGTACTACATCGGGGCTACCTCGAGTGGACAAGTACAGGGTAGCAAGAAGAAACGTGGCCAGAGCTACGCGAAGCTAGCGAGCTACCGTTGTCGCCGGAGTTCAGAAAGGACTTTGCGGCGTGTCTGGGTAAGGACTGAGTTCAGGTGATAGAAGTTTGGGTGAGATTATTCTGCCCCGGACCAGCGGTCAACTACAAAGGCAATCTGAAAGGAGGCGTAACGAAGTATGGGCGGGACCACAGGCCGGCGCAGGAGGCCTCACCCAATCCAATACTTACATTAAATGATCCACGGTAGAGAGACAGAATACTACAGTAAAATGGCGATCCAATCCACGGATTCAAATTTGGCACAAATAATGGAACCATTGATTAAATCGAAATGTCTCGGAACTTGTATCGAATCGAGGTCACGTCTTCCTTTCGCTCCCGAAACCTCGGGAGTAGAGTTGGTCGCGCCATTTCTTGAGACCATCCCACCCACCCGGCAGTAGGATTAGTATTCTTGGGCTTGTATACCCAGATCATTTACAGGTACTAACCCCGCGCGGAGTTTGTGATTCGCCACTTTACTCAGCGCGGGGGGAAATACCGGGCGGGGGACCTCCTGCCCGGCGCAGGAGGCCTCATCCAATCCAATACTTAGAGAGACAGAATACTATAGCAATGTATCCCCCTCCGGTCTACACATCCCGATAACCCTGCTCGTGAGACCCGACCAGCCTAGACCTTTCCGCGATGGACATCGGCAATTTATGCCCGCTCCCGATGTCTCGGAACTTGATGTCACAGCCGCGCTCCCCAAGCAGTGCCTCCCCTCGCCGTGCGCCTCGGCAGTGGTTCAAACTGCTTTACTTACATACCTGGTACTGCATATTACCCGCCCGTCGCTCCATCCCGCTCCCGTTCGCAACACGCGGGTCTGGCCAACAGGACATTGCTCTGGGTGCGCTCGACGCCCACGCCATCACGCTTGCGGTGCGCCCCCCCCGAGGTTTTTCGTCGTCCTGCTCTCCTGGCCTCCACTCCTCTACTGCGGAGGCAGCAGCGGCGGCGGCGGCGGCGGCGGCGGTGGAAGGGCCATCGATGCCCGTGTCGACGCCGCTTGGGCTGCCTGCGTCGTCCAGCACACACTTCTCGGATCACAGCGTGGGTAATGGGCCGATTTCGACGCGTCTGGGCACCGCTGAAGCTGACGTCGCGGCGGTAGCGGCGGCGGCAGCGGCGGCAACTCTGTCGGCGCCGACGGATGTCGGCGGCATGTCCTTCGGGTCTTGGCAGAAAGACTGCGGTGGAGATCGCGCGCGAGGGACAAAAGTAGGCAGCGGGGTGAAGTGGGACAGTGGAGGGATGTCGGAGGAGGAGCCGAAGGGGTCATCGTTGCCCTGGGATTACGCGCAGGCTTCGGCAAACAGGTGGGGCGCACCGTCTCTCGAGGCTCCAAGGTAGTCAGCGACTATTAATAGAGCAGATATTTCGCTCGTAAACATGCAGTGCACGAGCTTGGGACTCTTTGTTTAAGTTGGAGCTGTACGCACGGCTGTATGAGGTTTCTGTAGCTATGCTTGCGGTTCGATCGGAAAGGAAAGAGGGGGGAGCTCAAGAGCTACGTTACTGCTGTTGTGGCTGTTATCGTCAACCCGCACACGCTAGAAATTTGCTGCGTGCAACAACGTCCCCTGCTCGATCGTCGGCATGAAATATCGCACTAACTCGCCCGGTCATTAGCGCCGTTGTTCCGATTGTATGTAGTTTGTGCGCTTCTCCTTCTTCCTTCGTGGCGCTTATCCGACTCCAGCGTTTGTTCACGAGGTAGCGCTAGAGCTTGCCCCGTGTGTATTACTTCTCTCACCCCACTGATCGTGCCTTGGCCCATCGTGCTGCCTTGTGCCTTGGCCCATCGTGCTGCCTTGTCTTTTTTCCGTTTTTGTCGTCTCCTATGTTGCGTTACTCTTTCCTTCAGCGGTCCGCCGGGCACTCTTCACCCAGACGAGTCTCTGCCCACCCAAATAGACAGCCCGGACTCGAGCGATTGGAGGGATCTGTTTGACGTGTCTAGTGAAATCGCCTCGACCGCCATTGGCGCCGCCCCCATGGATGCTCGGGTCGGCAACGGCGTCGGCCAACACGCGGTCGGTCACGGTGGGCTCGGCCTAGCGGAGGGCTCCACCATCGCGAAGGACGCTATCGCACCCGGGCAGCGCTTCGAGCTTGCCGAGCCTCTAGCGGCAGGGACCTCGCCATTGTTGGGAGATTCGGGCGTAAAGGGACGGGAAGGCGGGTGCGCAGCTGCAACTGCAGCCGTGGGGGCGGCGGCGGGAGCGGCGGCGCCGAGCAGCGGAGGGATTGTTGATACCGACGGCCGTTTCTCGGAGACTTCGTGGATGGAAGGCACGGCGGCGAACTTGCGAGAGGCAAGCTTTCATTGATACACATATCGATGCCGGGTCTCGATTTGTGGTGTTGTTTAATGTAAATATAGGAGTATTCCGCCCGCTGCATGACCGTAAACGACGCCGTTCAACACGTGACGGTCATTCCGTCACCGTTGTTCACCGAGCGTCCGCTTAGGAAGGTAGTCAGTGTGACGGTGTTATCTATCGTCGATAAAAATAGGAGGCATTAGTAGGGAGGCTCGACTCCGACAGTGCTGGGGCAAGATGCACTCCGATAGCGGTTTTCGACGAGCATTTTCTGGCTTGGGCGTTGTGGGGGAACTGCTTAATACAGTATAGGCCCATATGGTACTCCGGCGTACAGAGCTGCAGGTTATTTTCAAGCACGGTTTATTTCCGGTGGAATTCCCCGTCTCCTCTTGGCGCGGTTACTCTTCTCCGGTCGACTCGTCTATTTTCGCCTTTTGGTTTACCTTGTGGGTCTGCGCGCGATTTTCCTGCCACCCGCTCTGCCGCCTAGCTACCTCTCTTGTGTTAGCGCGCGCATCTTTTACGCCTGCTAACCCATACGGTTGCGTCTTCGTCCGACCTCACTTGAAGTAACTAATTTTTCTCTCTGCGCCTCTCTTTGATGTGGTTGTATTGCAGGTGGTGCGATTAGACCAAAGACAGGTGGAGGCGCTCGAGGCCATCTCCGACGAGGTGAGGTCCACTCGCCGCCCACGTTTCCCATCACGCGACCGGCTACTGCGCTGCGATCGAATATATTCTTGCGAGCGGTGCTGAGAGTGCGCGGTGCAACGAGAAGAGGTAGCTGGCCTCCCGATCACGGCCTGTTTGCGACGGCGCTCGTCTGCTGATTGAGTTTCTTTTACTCTGTGAAAACAACAAAAATGCATGCGACCAAGGTGCTCGAATCTATTCGACAGCTTTAGTACGCCGGTGCCTTCTGACTCAGACATACGAAGCATTAGTATCAAGAGGAAACGGCTGCGCACGGGTACCGTACTTCAAACACAGCTCGGAGGCTCACGTGACACCGCGGTATAAATACCGCCGACGCCCTAAGTTACCGAGAGGGTTAGCGATGGGGCCACCGACGAAGGGGCGGCGTCCATTCATGTTGAGAGACGGATGGACGCTTCCGGCAGGTTCATACCCGGGCTGGACAAGCAGCTATTGCTGTAGTCATCATAGAGCGAGCGCGTTTTCAAACAAGATGTTCCCGCTCGCGTTGACCCCCGAGTTTATCGGACAAAACCCAACCTGAATCATTTCGACGAATCAGTACTGATGGGTCACGTCCGCACATGCAGGAAACGTCACAATATTTGCGCCCCCGATTTCCGAACCGAATTTCAATACTAGACGACCGCGTTGACTGTCGAGCGCGATTTATCAAGACTATGTTTTGAACCTCGGGCGACCTCTTCCTCTTGGATTGCCCCTGTGCTGTGCGCCGGCAGTGGGAAGACGAGTTCCTGGTCGCTATGGTGCTGTCGAAGGTTGCCACCGCGCTCCGGGCTCCGGGGAGGATGGACTTGCTGACCGTGCAGGTAGGTCCACGCTAAATGGAAGATTGCCACCGATCAAGAATCCCGTCCTGATTCAGTTATCGCGTCGTTGGTCTGTTTCCCCCCATGCTGCCGCTTGCTTCTACTGGTGGTTGTGGTTGGAAACATGTTTCGATGCCCCGACTTCGACGCGCCGGCAGCCACGGCTCACGCCAGGGCTAACGTTCTTCTACGACGCTGCGCTTCTGGTTGGTAAAACACCCACCACGTTGATTGACGGGCGATAGTCCGACGTTGACCTTCGTTGGGTGGGTGCGGTTGGCCGGGTATCGAGCCGGGTTGGTTGTTGGACAACACTGCAGCGTTACTCCGGGTTTAGAAAGCGCAGATGTGGGCACAGGGGTTCGGCACCTGCACAGTGAGCTTGCATTTTTGAGAGGGGAAGATATTATTGTGAGCGAGTGCAGAGTTACACGTGCTCCAAGCGTTGCGGTCCGTGACTCGCTGCAGTTCTGTGGGCGTGTTTCTCACTGATTGTGAGGACGCACCGATACACGTGTGTGACAACCACACGAGGTTCGGGGGCGCATACACGTCAAACGGACATGGTGCGGACTGTCGAAAACATGCTGTAGCGCTTTGGATAACAAAGAGGCTTCCACCAGAAGGCGGTGGGTGCGTTGCAGGGTAGCACGTGTCTATTGATCGTTAGCAAATATCTGGTCAACACAATGCGATTCATAAAAACACAAAACAGATAGGCGATGGACCTCAGTAACGTAGGCAAGCACCCTACTGATAATCGAGACGAAAACCTGGAGCGCCCTCCTGAAGCCCCCCCGTATCATAGCAACGCCCCGTCATCCTTACCAAGTTAGTATGAGGTGCTCTTGTCAGCGTCTCGAACAGCGTAGTGATTGGCGGTACGTGTACTTTATATCGTATATATACTTGTCCAGTTTCAACAAGCCCCCTTGATGAAGGTCTGCTGCTGGAAAAACACGAAATATGTTACTCATGTGCCCATTGCATCCCTGATAGCCAACGAGTAGCCCAATTCGAGTGGTTGAATTAATATCTCCAGATCCGTTATATTAACGGCCAAAAGAGGACCTGTTCAAGGAAATGGAGCTGCTGTATGAAGGAGTAGATTATGTGTGAATAACCGCAGGAGCCGTGTGGCATCATCGTTGTTCGGCCCTCACTACTGCCGACGGTTTTTTTTCAGAGCCGCGTGCGTCAGGGTGGAAGGGCACGCGAACGAGCGCGCGCCGTCACCGGGGGGGTGTTGCCGATATATGGCAGCGGCTTTCAGAAGAATCGCCAGAACACATTTTATACGGGAACAATGAAATGCTGAATAGGCTGGCTGGCATGCCCCTTTGGCCCAGCGCAGAAAAACCGCGCTGTTTGCTCCTTGTTTGGGCTTGCGCCGTAGCTTGGGGGCGTGTCGCCGCAGGCAAATCGTATTGTCGAAAGTTACAGCAGATACTCCTAAGTCGGTCTAGTCCGGGCCCATCCCATTTCCAGAGTTCGTTACGGTGCGGTTTTCCTATCGATTCGGTGCAGTTACCCGCACCGCACCGCACCCTAGGTTTTAAGGAACAGGAAAACCGCACCGAACCGCACCGTAGGATTTCAAATATGAACCGAACCGTAGGGTTCCCGACATTTGAAAACCGCACCGAACCGCACCTTGGCATTTGCGATATTTCAAAACCGCACACCGAACCGCGCCGTAGGATATACGAGTATCACAGCGCCGAACCGCGCCGCAGGACTCACAGTATCTGGAAACCGCACCGAGCCGCACCGTAAGATTCCTGATTTCTTAAAACCGCACCGAACCGCACCGTAGGAATGCCATCGAAACCGCACCGCACCGTGTGCGTCAAGATACGGTGCCAAAAACCGTCAGATCGGTTATTTAACGGTGCGGTTTTAACTTGAAACCGCAGAAAAACTGCCGTTCCATCGGCCGCGGAACGGTGCAATAGGGTCACGGTTTCGCACGGCTCATGACGGGTTCTGCACGGTTTCGTGTCAAAAGTGTTCCCGCTGGCTTGGTTGACCTTATGGTATTTCATATTTTGGATATTTTTGTGGTTGAAAAACAAAAAAGGTTGAATTTATATTTATATATTTCTGATATATTATATACTCCGAGTCTCCGGAAGTACACCTGCCGGAAAGTAGGAAAATAGGAAATATGAAAATATCAGAAATAAAACGATTCTGTAAAAACTGGACATTTTATCAGAAACATTGGAGGAGTGTCTGCGCATTGTATTTTTGTGTATCAAGGATTTCCGTCGGAAAGATAGTCAAAATCGAAAGCCTTCCGGCATGCGCACAATCGGAGGCGAAAAATGGCTAAGGGTCGTTCTTATCGGAGAGCTTTTTTTCCAATTTTTCGACAAGTGGCAGAACGCCTCCGTATATTGATACATATCTCCAATTATTTCCAAACTTTGGAAATTATGGAAAAAACGCTCTCCGATAAGAATGCACCTAAGTACCTGGTGCTGGATTCTTATGTTTGAGAAATAAACACTTGCAGCAGCGGCAGCGCTTTTGCAGCACCCAACGAGCAAAACTGAAGTCGTCCAAGCAGCAGTACCTACCTGCAGCACAGCAGCAGCAGCAATCTGCAGAAGCAGTGAGCAGCAGCAAGCACTAACAGGCAGACGTGCGATCTAACTTGCGCTCCTCGACACTCGCTGTGCAAGCAACGCCGCCACAACTACAAGATCGGCCCTGCTTCTTCGCTGTCCTCTCTGCCCGACAAGGGATCGGAGCGGCGAAGATCGCAGGAGCGTGGCGGCAAGGGTGCGCGCGTTTGCAGCAGCCGCAAGCAGTAACAGTGCCAGCAACAGCGCTTGCTTGAGGTGGCTCTCTTGCTTGCAGCAGCGCTCGCTTGCAGCAGCGCTTGTTTGCAGCAACGCTTGCGTACCGCAGTGCTTGCTTGCCGCAGCGCGTACAGCAACAACACTGCACAGCCAGCAACACACTACATGCAGTACTACCAGCAGCAGTCCGTGACGTGCAGCAGCAGCACCTACCTCTCTGCCTCAGCAGCAGACAGCAAAGTCGGCATGCGGCAGTAGCGGCAGAAGTTCTCGCGAAACCCAGCCGGTAGCAGACATGGCCCCGGGCCACTCTCGGGGCAAGGTTGGCCAATCCAAAATGTTCGGAGAGTTTTTGGCGAACAGATCGCGGCGGTCGAATCTCATATCACACCAATATGGCTCTATTATAAATAGAAAAATATGATATCCAAAAATGCATAACTTCGTCATTTTTATGCAAATTCGAGTAGGCTTTTTGGTTAGTCAACGGGGTAATAGACGGGCAAACTCGTAATATTTTTTCCTTTGCGCAGACACTCTATTGTACGGTTTATTCTTACGCTGCCTGTACGTAGCGGTTTCGTTAGTGCGTTAGTGCCCCGAGAAAAAGCGTCAGAAACGTACGAAACCGCGGTTTTGTACGGTTTATTCATACGGTGCACCGTAGAGAAACAGCGGTTGCGTTAGTGCCCCGAGAAAAAGCCTGATAACCGTACCGGTGCACCGTAGAGAAAAACGTGTGTTGTACGGTTTTCCCTACGGGGATTGAAACCGCACCGTAAAAAAACCGATTCAACCGGGAACCGAGCCGAACCGGACCGTATTGTATATCTTAAAACCGAACCGCACCGTAATATTTCCGATTTTCTAAAACTGCACCGAACCGAACCGTAGGATTTCCGATTTTTGATAACCGCACCGAACCGCACCGTAGGATTCACAATATCTGAAACCCGCACCGAACCGCACCGTAAGATTTAAGATTTTCTAAAATCGCACCGAACCGGACCGTAGGATTTTCGATTTGAAAAAACTGCACCGTGCACGGACGGATAACCGTAAAAGTCCCTGCCCATTTCCGCTTGTGGTTCAGACCATCATAAACCCTTCGGTCGATACTATTAATACTACACCGCGCATGCAAACTGTAAATCGTACCAGGTACCAGGTACTAAATAGGCCAGAGATTTGGGCGTGCTCGGGAGGGTTCCACTTTGTGGTCGGGGTTTCTCATCTCTCGGAGTTTGATATATCAACTAAAGGCGCTGTAGGAGTAGGGGTTCCTGTTTGATACCAAAGTGGCACACTGTCCGTTGTGGCGCCGGCGCAGCCATTTGGGGCAATATCGCACGCCCCCCCGCCCTCTTCGTTTCCTGCGCCGCTGTTACTGATACACGTCGCCAACTGTCGAGGTTTCGCTCTACCAGAATGGCTAGACCACGCAATGAAGCTCCTTAGCGGCGCATCACCGCTCCTGGAAACCGGCTTAGGCCGTCTTTCCCGTGATTGCCTAGTTGTCTGATTTGTATCGCACTCCCTTCTGCTGTGTCGCGCTGTTGTCCTACATACCACAGGAAACAGTTCGGAATTTCGAAAGCCTCGTCACGGAGGAGCAGCGCCTGAAGTTTCACAGGTGGGTAGACGCCAACCAGACAGCCGAAGCCCCGCCGGAGGAAGCCCCGGCACCGCCCCTATCTGTGTCGAGCTTGGGCAGCAGCATTACCAGCCACGGTGGTGCTGCCGCCGCCGCTGTCGCCACCGCTGCTGCCGCTGCCAGTACAAGCGCCATCGGTACCGCCGCCAATGTTGCTCAACCTGGAACGGACCAGAGGGGTCTGAACGAGGACAGCGGTGCCCTCACGCCTGGCCGATCCGGAGACGCTCACAGTCGTAGTGTTGACTTGTTGAATATTTTCGCCGATGTATCCCCGACTGAGACCAGGAGTCAGCATTTCACCGAAGGGTGGACGAATATGGATGCTTTACCTGTAGGGTCACGGGAAGGACAGATGTCGCCCCGGTCCAATTTCCACGGTCGTGAATGTAGCATGAGCGCTGGAGAAGAAGGGAGGGGGGAGGTGGCAGAAGGATTCAGCAGGGGTGAAGCAGGGTGGGTGAGGGCGAACTCTGATGTATCCATGGATCAATCTCCGTGTTAAGAGGGCAGAAAAAAAAAGGCGCGATGTTTGTAGCAGTGTGGTGCGGTGCGGTTGGCGCTTTGTATGTTTTGTTCATTTCCGTAACTATGGATTTCAATCCAGAACTATATAGTTTGACGGTCGGTTTCGTGCGGCAAGGAAGGGCAACGCTGGTGGCGCGCCGTTGCAGAATTGACATCGTGCGTCTCGAACGAGGAGTATATGTATACATTCCTGATCGGGTAGGAAGATAGTATAGGTGTCGCTAGGAACTTGCGTAGCAGGATATTTAAACTGTCGTCAACATGTGTGCGTTGGGTGTGCTGATGAACAACGAAAAACTGAATCAACAAATAAATGTATCAATCGTACTGGGTACGAAACGCAGAACACGCAACAACTACAGTACACGAGTACGCCGATCACACCTCACCCCACTAGCTACCGCCGGCTTGCCCACCGCTGATCACACCTCCCCACACCCGTAGCCGTCTTGCGCTTCGGTGTACAGCTATACCGTTCTCGGCGCGCTACACCTCCAATCCCCTCCTCTGCTCATAGTTTAGTTCTACCGCTCGTAGTATGATAACCTGACAAAATTCAGGTGTTAGCGTTAACCTGACAAAAGGCAGGTGTTACCGTGCCACTTGGCGGTACTGCAGTAGAGCATGCAGTAGTGACGCCGCTGGCCCAGCAGAGAACGCAGCGGCTAGCGTTGAGTTGAGCATCGAGTAGTGCAAAAAAAGAGTGGATTCTAAATTCCCTTCGGGTTTATTGTATACTTCGAAGTATCCCAATAGCGTTTAGTTTATGTTTCCCTTGTAAAAAAAATAATAATTTTTTCTTGACCGCGATTTCTTTGTTGTGTGTTTATTTACTGTCGTTGAAACATCCACAAAGCAAGCCACGGTAACGCTCGCGGCGGTGGCTTCACACGTGTCACCCGCCTCTTCCCAATGGAGTCATGTGGTTCTGTTCGGTACGTTTGGCGAGAAATCGTACTCCGCGTTTTTTTCACTTGATATAGACTAGAGTTACTTTTCAAGACAACCGTTGAAATATCAACGTTCACGTAAGCCACGGCCACGCCCTCGTGACGCTGGCGTCACCTATGACACCCGCCGCCGCACACAAAGTCTCGGGGGTTCTGCTCGGTAAGTTTGGCGAGGAATCGAGTTATCACTTGATCAAATACTAGACGTCACTATGCCACAAGTGGAACACTCGTGGTCGCTGGAACGGGTTCAGAAAATTTGTCTGTCTGTCCGATCAGGGTCACTCAATGGTCACCTACGGGCAAATTTCTTTCGAAACGGCGACGCCCATGCCGCTCGCATCAGGTCGAAGCCCTCGCGGAGGCGATCGTTATGGTCCAAACCACACCTCTTCGCGTGTCCTGTGTGTGGAGTTATCGGAGTTGACTTCCAGCATGCCGAACGGGGCGACGAGACGTGAGCTCGCCCAACACCAGCGGAAAAATTGTTTGTCGACTCTATTTTCGAGTGAAATAGGTTGGATGTAAAAAACATTTTTGCACTGCTGTTATAATAGGTGAGATTAAAAAATCGTTTTTGTACTGCTATGCTCCGAGAGATTAGCGGCACAAGCAGTGGCAAAGGCTTTCCTCCTTCCTTCTCTCCTTCCCGCTTCTCTTCGTCCTCCCTCTCTCTCTTGCCCCCCTCCCGTCTTCCCTCCCTCCTGTCGCCCGGCGATAGTTATGGTCCAAACCAGACCAGGTACCTTATGAGACTGCAGAGTTTACTTCCAGCATCCCAAACGGTCTGGCAGCTCGCACGAGGCCAGCGGGATTTTTTTTTCTATCTTCAAGGACCGCAGACTGGTTTTGGAGACAAACAACTAGGAATTTGGGAGCTGTCCCCAAAACGGGACCGTAGTTCTCGGTCAAATGCATATTTATTTATATTGCTGTGTTATACGAGCGATGGTATTTTTTAGTCGCCGAGTTTTTACATCTATATAGTGCGTTCGGCTTCATGCGAGATGCTGCCCGCTGCTGCTGCGTGGCTCATCGCGTGTGTGCATGTGTGTGCTCCATGGCAGCCATGCGCGGCCTGTCAATCGATGCGACTGGGGCCCGGTGAGCAGTGCGTGCGTATCCGTGGTGCGGGTGTGCGTGTGGTGCGTTCACACACCCCAGAGCCCAGAGCACCGCTATTTTGTTGGTCGCTCGCGCCCGCAGCAAGAACAAGCAGCACCGACAGCAGAGCAACAACAGCTTCTCAGCAGCAGTCCACAACGCACACCGTGAAAGATGTTGAAGTTGTACCCTGCCAGCCCGCATGACGTTGCTGGCCTCCGCGGGGTCCTCACATTGACACGCCCCGCCAAATCGGCCGTGCGCTTGGTTAGATATAGCTTCCGGTGGTGTAAAGGCAGCCCATGTATCGTGTCGCCCTCCTTCTTCTGCTGTGCTGTACCCTGTGCGGACAGAGTACGTGACGTAGAAGATTATCGTTTCATGCCAAATACGTATCAGAACTTTATCCCGACGACCGAGGACAGATCTGCAGATTTCACCCCGGCGGACCCTCACAGGATGATGTCCCCCGCCTGCGTACGCATATCTTCAGTGTACGTGTCTACCTTTAGTTTTCAAGCATACGCTTCAAGCATAACACCTGGTACCTGGGAACCAAGGTATGATGTAAGATTTCATGAGAACATCAATGTTTTTTTTTTACCTGGTAAATGTTTTTCATTGCTTTGAATTTGAAGGGTTTGACCCCAACATGGGACTGCAGTCCTAAACGTGGGCTTCCACTGAGTGCGGAGCCGAACCAACAAGGCCCTAGCCTTTCAGGCATGCGGAGATAGGCACGCCGCAGGCGAAAAAAAAAGGAGATAGACCAAAAGATAGGCATAAGCCTGACGCGCTTTAATTTGCCTTAAACGTGCCTACCAGGTACCAGGTATCTATTTAAAGCATTAGCCTTCAAAAAAGCCTTAGACGTGCCTGATTTTTTTTCGGCGCCCCAAGACAAACCCTACACTGGTTTCCGGTAGTTTTGTATGAAAATAGAGATGGGCAAATAGATGGGCATATGTGACTTGCCTTAATTTACCTTTCACGTGCCTATATATAAAGGCATTTACCTTAAAAAATGCCTGAGATGTGCCTGCAAACTTTTCGGCACCTCAAGTCAAACTCTCTACTCATTTTAAGTAGTTTTGTGTGAATGGGCAAAATGCCTGAAATAATGCCTGAAACTTGTTCAGCGCCCCAACGCAAATCCTATTATAGACTAATTTCAACTATTTTGGTTTCAAGAGGTAAAAGGCCTGAGAAAATGCCTGAAACCTGTTCACCGTCGAAATGGAAAAAAAAACTCCACTAAACTCAAGTATTTTGTTTGCAAGAGGTAAAATGCCTGAAGTAATGCATGTACACGTACGTACGAGGGTACTTGGCTGGGTTGTCATAACGTAGATGAGATATTGCGTCATTACGTAGTTATACTCGTATGTATATTAAGAAGACACAACTTGGAGCATACAGTTAACGCCATGAAGAAATCTACGTTGCTGAAGGGGGGGCTGTGAGCACGAATAAGCACAGATGTCGGGAGGCAGCATTTTCACCCCTTCACAGAGAGCAACTTTAGCCTTGACAAGCCTTGACTGACCCCCAGCTGCTAGGTTTTAGTGCGGAACACTCAGCCGTACACCCTTGACAGCGCAGCTTTCGCCTTGCTTGATGTCTTCTGACATATTCGCGAATAAGCGCTGGGTGGTGGCTACGGGATGCGAGGGCCCTCCAAAAATGTATCCCCTTTCCCCTGATTTTGGGAGTTCCAGACTAACGGCGTTATTTGTTCATGCTTTAAATAAATGCCTGAAAGCGTGCCTGACGCGTGCCAGGCAAAATATAGACACTGAAACAGTAATCCAGGCACGCCTGTTTCAGAAACAGTTGTTCAGGCATTTTTTCAGGCATGCCTCAAAGGCTAGGGACTAGGCCCACAGTAATAAAAATGCGGTGAAGATATCTAGACCCAAATTCATCCCACTTGAGTGCGGCTGCCGCACTCAAGTGGAATAAATGCGGTGCGGGGGCGGCTGCCGCACTCAGCTCAGGTGGAACCGGTGCCGCTTTGGCCGTTACCTGGTACCGGGGGGGGGGGTGGAGAGGCGGTCTGCCGACCAGACAGACGCCTGGGTAAGGCCATGATCGTCATGATGCGCTCCCTTCTTTTGGACCCAAGTAACTAGCATGGTGCCACCCAGGCAACTTTGCGTGTCTGTAAGCACCAGTGCCTGCCTTTCGTATTGTCTTCCCCCCCTTGCCCCTTTTTGTCCCGTTATAGTCCCTTTTTTCCTCCCTTTTATTCTTTTCTTCAAAATGTTTTTCCCTCCTTCCTTTTTTCCTGTTTGCCTCTCTTTGTGTCTCTGTCTGTATCTTCCTTTTTGCTTTTTGCTACATATCTGGGTTTTGTTTTGCTTTGCTTCGTCGTCTTCATCTTTTGTTTTTTGTTCTTTGTTACGTATGCAATGAGCACAGTAGACAAAGCAATGTCATATGCCATTCTATTGGGCACGTGACACACATTCTATGAAAGATAAAAAGCAAGAATTCGGGAATAAAACATTTAAGAGAATGCGCAGATTTTCGCAGATTTCAGCGAGAGGGGCTGTTGAACAGAGACCAAAACATAGATATGCGCGGTTCCAACTCATCATACAACAAACCCGACCAACTACAACAAATGGGAGCTGGGTTCACCGCTTTGTAGAAATAGTAATTTTCCCGAGGAATATTCCTACATACATTCCTGCTACCTGTACATATGCTCGTGCTGCCACTATAAATAGCCTAAAAAAACGTGGAGGGGGTGGGGGGGCTGAGGGAGGACATAGCTCTGCGCCGTGGTCTATGGTGCCCAGCACCATGATTTCGATCCTGGGTTCAATTCCCGGGTTGCGACGCTTTTTTCTTTTGTTTCATCCGACGTTTTTTCACCGTTCGACGATTTCTGACCGTTTACGGTTCGAGCTTCGCGCTCACGGCCTCCGGCGGCTCCTGATTATATTTCTGCACCTTGTGGGTGGGAGGAGGGTGCCAAATGGGATCGCATCCGGGTGGGATCAGGTCCCGATGGGATCAGGAGAGCCAAGCAGGGTCCTGTTTTGTTTTCCCGCTGTATTGGAGAATATTCCGAGAAACTCATGTTTCTACCATATGGAGACATCTACTGACAAATGGTTACGAGTACACACACTTGTGGACTAAGCACGCCACGCCCTTTCCTCGGCCGTGCAATAACAATTCCGAGACAATAGGAGAAAATCAGGAAGTCTGGCTTGCCTATTAAACGGAATTCAAACAATCATCACCGTAAAACTTGATGTTTAGTGATCATTAAACATAATCACACACGATCGTGGTCATGATTAGAATCTAGAATGTACTCATCTCGAACGTCGACAAGATAGAGCAGAGAAGGAGCACAATACTAACAGCAACCACCACCAGCGAACGCCAACACACCAATACCAACACCCCCTGTGCTACCGCCAGGAGCAGCTATATAGAAGATGCCCAGTCGTGCAACAGGCCAGTCTTGCTCGTGGTGGTGGTCTCAGCAGCTGGTCATGATGCTGGTGGGGCTTGCTCGATGGTCGAACCAGAAGAGAGTATGAAAGCCAGGGTACACCACCACCCACCAAGAGCAGATAAGTACCACAGCAAGGTACGACTCCACCACACCACGACACAGAACCTGCTACCATCGCCACCACCACGCCACCAGCCCATCAGCTGGATGGAGCAGCAGAAGCTTGTTGCCCGTGGAGGCTGGTGGCTGGTGATGCTGTGGTTTGTGGTGTGGTGGTGTACAGCAGCAACATCGTGGACGGCGCCGTGTGCGTTGTGGACTGCCGCTGAAGCTGTTGCTCTGTGCTGCTTGTTTCTGCTGCGGGCTCGAGCGGTCAACGAAGAAATGGTACTCTGGCTTTTGGGGCGTGTGACCGCTCCATACGCAGACGCACAGCACGCCCAGGCACGTACTACACAACGTACCGCGGTCGCATCGATTGGAACTCTTCGCATGACCGCCATAGGGCGCAGAACGCACACAAACAGCGAGCCACAGAAGCAGAAGCAGCAGCATCTCGCACGAACCCGTTGGCGTTCCATTTTTCTGTACAAGCATATCCTTCGAATTATCATGATATTATTATTCTCTGCGACGTCGGGGGGGGGGGGGGGGGGTCTACTGGCGTGGTACGAGAGCCGCGACACCGGCCGCTGCTTCTGGTTCCCTATCAAACTGCCAGTACCCGGGAGTTCCCCCCTCCAGCCGACTGGCCGAGGCCCTAACACACGCAATCTCGGACCACCGAGACCTCCAATGGTGGAAAGCCATTGCCATACCCCACTCTGCTAGTGAGCCCGAAATCGCTACCAGTCAATCGCAAACAGTAACAATGAATATAGTAGTACGGTGCCGCCAGCCCAATACATGTATGGCCACTCAGTTCCACCCACCTTCGAAAGAAGAAAGGGGCGGGCGGGCGGGTGGGAGGAAGAAACCACTACAGCAGTAGACCTAGTCTACTGTAAAGTGTGCTCATGTGCTACCTTGGTGCTTCTTATTGCAGCCGCCAGCCCTTTCACTCGTTTTTTGTATTATTCTCTGTGACCCCCTTCTCCTGCGCTAGGATGTAAACCGTGTCTTACCCAAACCAAATACGAACATACACACAAAAATACACGAGAATTCGGTCAGATTGAGTTGGGCCTTCTTCTTGTTTCGTGCGTCACTCTTACGATTAGTGTATTGTATTGTAATACAACTCCGAAGGGAAATCTTCACATCTCAGACAGATCAGCTCGCGGTAGCTCTCTAAGGAGCTAGCTCACGTGTGAGATACGTGAGCTACATGAGCTGCGCATGTTTTCCTGGCTTGAGCCATAGGATGGTAGCTCATGTGTACATGTTTTCAAAGCGTGATCTGTAGAGGATAGCTCATCTGCACATATTTGTCTCGAGTGAGCTATAGGAGCCACGTGAGCTACACATGTTTCCCCCGGCTTGAGCTATAGGCGGTAGATCATCTGCAACGGTTTTCAAAACTTGAGCTATACCTGGGTAGGCGATAGCTCATCTGCACATGTATTCAAAGCTTGAGCTATAGGCGATAGCTCATCTACACATGTTTTCAAGGCTTGAGCTATAGGGGATAGAGGAGCTAGCTCACGAGCTGTACAAGTGCCCAATAGAAGTACGCAGAATAAAACGGCATCAACACAAACAACCATACCTGGTATATGTTTTGTACGTACCAGGTACAGTATGTGATATGGTAAGAGATTGGATCTGGTCGACAAAAACAGGTTTTTGATTTTTTCGTCTCTTGACAACAACAGCTACAGCAGCTAGCTGCCAGCTGCCGCCACGCACACCGCAAGAGGCTCACGCACAAAACACAACACCGACTCCACACAGCAACACCTCTAGGTTGCTCACGACCCGGGGTAGCAACTATAGCGGCGCTTCGGCCGTAGGCCAGACTGGCGGCGGTCCATCGATCGATGCATGTGGACCCCACGAACAACACGATCGATGTGGATGAGGACAACGATCGAACCCAGGCCGAGAGCAAGGTGCGTGTTTCGGAGGTCGTGTGATTTTGCCCACCTAGACCATGATGCTGCTGTTCGGGCTGTATCATCCAATCTGCATGCCTCTCTGAAGCATTCGAACGGTAGGGGGCTGTACTACTGAGATCGCAAGGTGGATGTATAAAGCGAGCTGTACTCGTAGCTGCGCGGGGCTTCATTATTCGTCCAGGTATTTTGTGTTTGTAAACCGTGCTCGTACCAGCACAGCAGTGACGATGACCGTAAGGCAGTTTGTTGTTTCTTGTCGGCTACTGATGTAGATATGTCCCTTTCGCAGATGGCGTTTTTTATTTTTAAAAAAATACAGCAGTACCGCACACGATGTGCGTTCGAGATGCTTCGCTTGTTCAGCGCTCTTACATATGCGTCCGGTGCATCTTCTCACGCTACGCTCACCAACAGGAGACCAAGGAAACAGCCGTTCGTGACATGCCACCATCAAGCGGGTATAGACGGTGTACTGCACCCGGCAAAACAGCTACCCGGTCTGACGAGGACGTCTTCGACGAGTACGAAGGAGAAAGCTCAAGCTTCACGTAGAGGCCTCGGGGATAAACGGGGGCAGCGGCGGATCTTCTGTGCTTTGTTTAGTGATGGGACCTCATCTGCTGTCTTCGTATTTTTTGGCGATGTAGATACGTTCTCGTTTCTGCCTGTCTGTCTCGTCTTCGCACCCTGTGGTAGGCTCCAGCCCCGGAAGTCGTGTTTGAGGAATACTATGTAGGGGATTCAGATGATGGTGTGATTCAATATAGCCTTAAGGATGGGTGGTGGGTGGGTGTGTGGTTTGGCGGGTTGGGTTTTCGCTGGCGTTGCAGCGCATCACTTGCAGCAGCCATATCAATAATGTTCATGTTATTTATATATATATATATATGAGTCAAGTATGAGTATTTCAAGAAATGCTAAAATAATAGCAACATCAATATTGATCATCTTATATGGGTCATTCTTATCGGAGAGCTTTTTTTTCAAATTTTCGACATTTGTTTCGCGCAATTTTTCGATCTTTCATATTTTCCTGGTTTTTTTTTTTTCCAAATATTGGAATGTTAACGAACTTTACATTTTTGGTTCTGGAGAATTTCACGAATAGTGACAGAACGCCTCCGTATATTGATACATATCTCCAACTATTTCCAAACTTTGGAATTATTTATGGAAAAAACGCTCTCCGACAAGAATGGATCTTAATGCTGTCGCTTGTACCGTCGTTGAATCAGAATGTGCGTGGTAAGCCGTACAACTAATAGTATTCCTATACATCCGCACATATCCCGTAGGGTGAGCTACTTATCTTACACGCATGTGTTGCCGAGAAAGAGGACAATGAGCTGCGTGCATGAGCTATGATTACGTTCTCCGGGGGTGGGCTATCGGCGATAGTTCATCTGCGCATGTTTTCCCTGCTTGAGCTATAGGCGGTAGCTCATCTGCATATATATCTTTCCCCCGGCTTGAACTATAGGCGATAGCTCATCTGCACATGTTTTCCCAGCCTGAGCTGCGGTAGGCGGTACGTAGCTCATCTGCACATGTTTTGAAGGCTTGAGCTATAGGTGGTAGCTCATCTGCACATGTTTTGAAGGCTTGAGCTATAGAGGATAGCTCATCTGCACACATTTACCCAGGCTGAGATGTATGAGCTACATTATCTAAACATGGATCTCCTGGCCTGAGTTCTTGGCCGTAGCTCATCTGCACATGTTTTCAAGGCTTGAGCTATACCCTGGCACCTGGTAGAAGATAGATCATCTACACATATTTGCCCAGGCTGAGCTATAGGAGCTACATGAGCATCTCATCTGCCCCCAACATGAGCTATAGGAGCTACATGAGCTACACATGTTTTCCCCCGCTTGAGCTATAGGCGGTGGCTAATCTGCACATGTTTTCGAAGCTTGAGCTGTACCTGGTACCAGTACACGATAGCTTTGCTAGCTCATGACCTGTCCGGGATGTGCAAATCTTGTACCTGGAACGTGCTACAGGTACGTTCAAACAGTATACCTGGTACGACCATACAGCAGCAGTAGTAGTGTAGATACACGTCGGAATGAGTACCAGGTATACACAACAGCAGCAGCGCAAGAATACTAGTTTCACTACAAGGAGCAACGCACCTTGACCCACTCGGAGATCTCTTTCCTAGCAGTGAAGCCAACATCACGATAATCTCTGCTTGCGGGAAATCGTCTCCTGCGATCCAGCACGATGAGGCTTGTCCTGTTTTCCGTGGCTGGTCTCTCTGGCCCCGCTGCGGTTGCTGATCTCAGTTCACAAGCAGGGCACTCACCCAGCAGGATCGAGAGTCAAGGTGTTCAAAAAAAAAACTCCACACGCAGCCAGCGATGGCAAACTGACTGCTTTTACGCAGGCGGGATCGCCCACGAACAGGACCAAGATCGTTCCTCTGGTCGCTTATCAGGTGTGGGAGCTGGTGCTGCTGCACTGGCTCTGCGGATGCCCTTGCTAGTTGCTCACCGGTGTGCTCTCAGCCATAGATGGGGGCCTGATGGAAAGCGATGAAAATATCTCCACATAACTGAACTGCGATTTCAAAAACGAGGATTTTGACAAGGATACTTTGCTGCGGGCGTTCGCACCCGACGCCCGCAAACTAGAGACGACGCGGACATAAGGGCAACTCCGCCGCCTTCTCCCTTTTCTGTGACCTTGTGGCCGCAAGCCGGTCTTCTGATCAGCCCGCCGCTGGAGCTTCTGATGAGCACCTTCGAGGGGACAACGTGATCCGTAGTCCCTATCTGGCGACATGCCACAATTGCGAATGGAACTCCCTGAGATGAAACTTTGGCCGTTTTTTTTTCGTTGTAACGTTTGTGCCGGTTCGGCTATTCGAGCTTACTGTTGTTTGATCATGCGCTGTACTAAGATTCCAGGGGCAGGCTTAATTGTGCTCTTGCAG
Source organism: Nereocystis luetkeana (assembly GCA_031213475.1). Lineage (NCBI taxonomy): Eukaryota > Phaeophyceae > Laminariales > Laminariaceae > Nereocystis > Nereocystis luetkeana. Next base: position 9,175,713 of record JARUPZ010000021.1, read on the forward strand.
CTTGTACGTACCGTTGTCGCCGTTTGGAATCCGCTACCCCTTGTAGCAGCTACCCCCAAAAGTGGCTTCGTCGTGTGAGCAGTCATCAGTGCCTGTTTGTGTCGGCAGATGCAAAACCGGGTGCGCGCTATGACGGCATCAAGCGACGAATCACTACTACAGAAGTACGCGACAGTTTGGCTCGGTGCTTGGCAGAAAACACATCGTAAGAAAGACAAGCCGTGTTGGATTACTAAAACTAGAGTGTAGAACACGCGCTGCCTCGCATACTACACATTTATTTGAGCCTGACCCAAAATACTGACTGTCGCACACTCTACGACTGTACCGGGTACTGTTCTACTGGAAGTGTGTTTCACAGCAAGGACGACGTACACTCACGAAGCTCGGCGCAAATGATCGGTTGACCGATTCAAACGGAACATCCGACTCGCCCATTCACATTGGAATGTAAAACAAAAAACAAAACTCGGCAAACACCCCATCAGATATAGCCAGAATGACCGTCCCCCACCACATCAGATTGGTCGATGCCTACGGCAAATTGAAACCCGTCGCAGAAGCGCCCCGTGTTGATCATCGTTCGAGCCTTTCCGCTTGACTCGCCACATATTCTCTCCCAGTCCCATCCGAGTTGCTACCCCGCTCGTATCGCGACTGCCTTGCGCCCTGAGAGTAGCGACGCTAACACGCACCACCCGTACGACTTCACAACGCTTACGTACAGTGGCAGGGTTTTCGCTGCGAAGTACGGCACCTATATACGGCAAGACCGTACAAACTTCCATCAAAAAGGAGCGTACAAGTACCGCCACTTGCTCGCACCGTCGAGTGAAAACGTTCTCTTCTTTCCGCGGCCACTCCCATCGCGTCCGTCCAGCTTCGCGATGGTCTTACTGGGGGCCGCGCTGGCCCTAGTGGGGATGGCGATTCCCGGAGTCGGGAACACCCTGAGACAGCAGTGGCGGAACCGGCGGGAGCTTCGGGCGACGCAACCTGAGCAGGAGGTTCGCTTGGTTCCAGCACCATTTGGGCAGGGCCGTGCCGACTTCGCTCCCTCCCCGTTTCTCGGGATGTTTCTTGTCGTTTTCGCGCGAGCATACCTGGCGATGTTGGGGCAGGTGAGCGACAGGCCTCCGGCCGGGTATAGTAAGCTGATTGCCGTACGTACTCGTACCGTATAGAACCGCGTGTCGTGTTCCTGATTTCGTATGTGCTCACGCCAAATATAACGAACATACTTGTTGTTGATGACTGTTTGAAGTTTCAAAGTATGGATTGTAGAGTCGGGTCTGTATGTGGTTTTGCGGCATCGGAAGAGAGAGGCAGTCGCTGAGGCCAGTGCACCTTGTCCTCCGGACGGAAGCGCAGCAGGTCGAGGGTTCCGCCTGAGACGCTGACCGAGACTCTGACTTCGATGTCGAGGGTATGGTTTAGTACGTTGGAGCGCACGGTGCGGTGGATGCTTTCGTCTGGGTATACGCTCGTATTTTCCTTTTCGCCCCTTTGTTTGGAACGCCACCAAGCAGAGCCGACAAGAAAAAATGGGCATACTCGTACTCATTGCCTGCCCGGAAGAAGTACAATTGCAACGATAATATTGCGACAACTGATACTATTGCGACGACTGCGCATTTTTTTTTTCATCATCATTTTTTTTTCAGCTTAACTCATAGGAGTGCATTAATCGACAATATTCACGACAAGGATTGCGTGTTGGCCCAGCCCGAACAAAATCACTATACATGTACGTCGATATCTCTGTCTTGCTTTGTTTTATCAGCTGGCCCTTTTCCCTTGCTACGATGAAGCAGGCGCTACGACTCCCGCCTGCGTTCTACGATATATTTCGGGTGATATTTCTACCGGTCATTGAGTTTGGCGTCGCGCCAGCGGCCGCCTGGCCCAATCGCCTTCGCCACTCTCCTTCCGTCGCCCTCAGCGAGTTCCTCGTGCTTTATGCTCGGTCGTACCTGGCGGCGATGAGAAAGGTCAGCGATAAATCACCCGGCTCTGTACGAGTGGATGCCGTACTCTTTCCAAACAGCATCACGCCTGTTCTCCTCTGATTTCGTTTGTCGTCGCACGTAAAGTTATTTGGCATACGTGTACTCACCGACTGTTTTACAAAAAAAAAACGAGTATGAGTTTGGTTGGTATAGGCAAGGGGAGGCGATCGTTAGCGCTGGTGCATGCTGTCCTGCTGTCGGAAGAGCAGCAAGTTAAGAGTGATGAGGACTGCGATGTCGAGGTGTATTGGTTTGTATGTTGGAACGCACGGTGCGATGGGTGGTTTCGTCGGGGCATGCACGCATGTCTTCATTTTGGTCCCTCTTCTTGTCTGGAACGAAAACAAGCCGCTCCGACAAACATTAGAACTAATTCTAGAGCTTACATAGGACTGGTAGGTATACAACGATATCGTTGCGACAGCCGATAACGTTACGGCAACTGCACCACTCAACGGATCCACGGCGAAAACGTGCTGGGCCGAAAGGAGCCACATAAATTGTATCAGTACACCTCCCTTTTCGTGGTAGGATGTTTCCTCTGCCCCTTCCCTCCCTCGCAATGGAGTAGGCCCTCCGCATCATGCCCTCTCTCCTCCTGCCGATGATCTACGAGGTCATGCACCGTCAGAAAAATCGTCTGCATGACATCGTAGTTCATCCGCAGGACGGGAGAAGGTTTGATGGACCTACAGGGCCTGCCCCACCGCAGGACGGAGAAAGGGACACCAGTAAGTGGCTACTCCCAACCCGGCATGCTATCGCGATGGGTACTGTTGATGTGCACGTCACTCCATGCGCGCGTGTTTCCTTCTGGTTGCTCTCGTTCTGGGACATCACCAAGCGCGGGCAAAAACAACACACGCGTTGTCATTCCGTGAGCACAAAGACGTCACAGAGCCGTAAGTTGATACAGAATAAATGAGCTAGACTTCGTGTGTATGTATAAATAGTCGGTTTCTTGGTTTTCTTTTCCTTCTTGTTCTTCTTTTCATGGGGATGATTGTGAGTCATCGACGTAGAAGCTTGTGCAGTGCACAGGTTCGGGTGGGAAACCTGAATAATAATAGGTATCAATACAGTTTTTACGCCAGATGCACCATCAGCATTCACGACGACACCGTGCCGGCGGCCCGCAAGACGCGTAATGCATAAACCTGTTGAGGTAGGGTGGTGAGCTTGAAAAACATTTATACCAATCCGTCGAAGGATTGAAAAACTAAAAACAAAAAAGGTCCGAACGAAATCGAGATACGACCTAAACCTATCTCCCTGCATTTCTCTTGCTTGCACCCGCTGTCCCCTTTCTCTGTGTCTCGATGAAACAGACACTCCAGCTTATGCCTTCCGTGGCGCTCGCCGTGTTGCACGGAATAGTGCAGAGGCTCGTTTTTCCTTTGGTCGCGATTGGCATCGGTCAAGCCCAGGCCGACGTTTCAGTGGTCCAGGCTGATGCCTACCAGTTCTTCGACAGTACCAGTGCCGCTACGAGCACTTCTCCCAATGAAAAACGCATGCTCCGACACATGATAAAGTTCTATGAGAAACTGCAGGAGATCCTTCGTCGGGACGGTCCGATGTCTGCCGCGGACAAGGCCCGGACTGTCTGTGCACTGGTGGCTGGAAAGACCGCTACGTTGAGGGCATGTGGGGTGCCCTTCACCAAGATTAACGCTCTCCTGATCCCGATGCTGGACATCACCGCCCTGCTGCGCCCTAGGTGAGACCTGGTGGAATTTTTCGTTTACGGATTGGATATCGTGTGCCTAGGAGGTTAGTAAAACATGCAAGACGTCGAAACTTGTGTTGGCAATTTTCGGCTTGAATCACTGTATGAGTATCAAGAATTCCTTTCAGTCCGACTTAACCGAATGTCTTCGTACATATAATTGTTGAACCGTACTAAAATCTCTCAAATGGTAACAGCACTCGAATGACGAGCCCATGATGCCTTCTACGACAGAGGTAGCACATTTCCGCTCAAACACTGTCTGAGTAACTGGGTCTTACCAAAAAGCTGTCGGAATGCCAACCGTGTTTCGAAAAATGGCGTTTTTTCAAACTTGGGCCATGGGAGTATTCATCGGGAAGCAATTTGAGTTTTGCTGGAGTCATTTTTTGGGTGGGGTATAGGGCCCCTCAAGTGAGGAGCCTCAGAAAATTTAGGGTGAACCTCTATCGTAGAACGCCTCCCCAGCCAGCCCCCCCTTGCGCACTGCTATGTTGGATCCCCCCACGGGTTCTAGCAGTAGTGTTCCCGAATATCCCGTCGAATCATTTGTAATCGTTTGTACAAGCATTGTGACATAAACGTTACCTGTTACACGTCGTCTCTTAATATACAAAAACGATGATGTCACCCATTGGCAAACCTAAACAGCAATAAAATATATGCTTCACACCTATTCAGTATACGTCACAGTCGCACGAAACCAAACTACTGTAGTACCAATCTGATCGAGAGTATAAGAGACGTTTTCGATGGCCACCATATGCACAAAAGTACGTTATATTTCCGATCAGCCTGATAACATTTAGTTTATGTACGTCTCATCCTTATACGATGCTTCTTGATGTGATACAGTGCTTTTATGCAAGACGGGTGCCAAACATATAAACCATGGCTATATAGTCCATAGCCAAAAACAGTCCCAAGGGTCCTCATGTGCTAACTATTTTCGTTTCGTGACCCAACACCCAACACCCTCCTTTCAGAATAATAGTAAGCTACGTACTTCCGAAAACCTACCCGATGAGCTACACAGGTATCTAACGGATATTCTACTGCAGTATAAGGCGATGCAGTGCGAGACACGTATTACGGGGGAACACATAATATATGGTAATCAGGACCAAGTTTGGCGCTGAAACATACGGGGGGGTACATAGTTGTTGGTTCCATGGAAATTTCTGATTACTATAATATGTATTACTATGGATGGCCCACCATAATAGTGAGCTTGGGTCCCTTGCCAGGTTTGCCTATTGAACAGGTTGTCTTTGCTACTAACGTGTATGTGTGCCTGTATTTCATTAGAGATACGAAAAGAAGCGCATCTTCATTCCGTTGAGGGCACGAGTGAAGACTGTCAGGTGGGGGCTACGACAATCCCACCTGTCCGTCCCCTGTTTTCCCACCAGGGACACGCCTTCCAGGAAATACGTTCATGGATATTAGGGTTAAAAACGTGCGACCCCATATGTCTGTCCCCTGTTTCCCCACCAGGGACACGCCTCCCAGGAAATTTGTACGAAATGTTTGGGCTCAAAAGTGCGAACCCACCTGTCTGTCCCCTGCTTTCCCTCCTGGGGCATGCCTCGAAGGCCATACAAACAATCTGGGCTCAAATGTGCAACTCCACCCGCCCGTTCCCTGTTTCCCCATCTGGGATATGCCTCCCAGGTATTACGTACGAAATACGTGGGCATTAAAGTGCAGCCCCTAGATCCCAGCACAGCCCATGAGTCGATTCTCTCGGTCGATCGAGCGCCGTCTCCTTTCTTAATAACGTATGCGCGTTGCTGTCGCACAGAAAGGTAAACATAAAAACTGGGCATAAATAAAATCATTCAAAGGGTGTCACGTACGTAGCCTCTAGAACTGTAACCATGACGCTCGCTTTGGGGAGGCCCTACTCGAGGATTAGAGTAGAATAGGATTTTGTTTTTGCAGTCGGGAAACCGATGAAAATAATGGGGGGTTTCCAGTGCATACAATACCGAAGCGATTCTCACCAGGAACCACTGTAACATCCCGTGAACAACTCTTTTGTTTCAGAACAACGTCGCCGGGATTTTCGAACGTTTGTTGACGGACGTGCATATATGTGCCGTGCAACACGCGTCCCTGGTTTTAGTAGGACTTTACTGAGATATAGTTAGATAGTGTATGTAACAAGCGTATACCAACGATCTCCACCCTACCCGTCTGTTCCGTTCAACAAGGCATCTGTCGTTTGCTTCGTGCGTAGGTCATTTTTAGGTCGGTATTGTCCAAGAGGTTTTCTCAAAGTTCGCTCTTTTTATTTGCCAAGGAAAATTGAAAATCTTGGAACAAGAGGAATCGTTTCTAAAGCGGCGTGCGAACAAATAGGCGCGCTCCGTATGTTCGCATGTATTTTTGGGAGGAAACTCAAAATATGAACAGGAAAACAAAGAAAAGCAAGAAGATATTAAGTGTGCCGATGACAGTGCCCGTTGAGGAAAATAAGCTCAGCCAACACGCGGTAGGCAATGCTCATTCTTGCATCGAGAAGGAGCCATACAAGGATGAGAGTAGCGACCGGTTTTCATCACGTCATATGGTTCTGTTCTAATGTCGAGACTTGCAGGAATTGTAGGTTGACCTTGGCTAACCATAAATCGCCGACTAGTGTTTAAGGTTGGCTATGTACGAAAGTGTTACGTTACAGTGAATCGCGGCGTTTTTTTGCAGAGTACTCCGGACGCCTTTCTATCATCTGGCTAGGCGCGTTTGTGGCTTGGCGCGCGTTGTTTATGATACGCGCTACAACTCCGTCCAGCATTGTAGGGACCATTTAGATGTTGATATCATAACCCAATAGGTCCTTGCATTGCCGGATGTATATCATAAGTCAGTCAGTTGGCTTACTTCGTCACCCAGCTAAGATCTAGCCCTATCAATAAAGTCCAGACAAGGCATGCCTTAGTCACACACTAGCCTTATCAATGAAGTTCAGTCAAGGAATGCCTTACTCACAGCCTTCGCCCTGAGTCGGTTAGTTGGCTTACTTCGCCACCCAACTCTTACTAATAAGTCGCAGTAAATAAGTAGCATTGTCAATGAAGTACACCCAAGTCATGCCTTACTCACAGCTCACAATCCAAGTATGATATAGCAATTAGCCTCCTTAATGATGTCCAGACAAGGCGTGCCTTGATCACAGCCGTAAGGGCAGCTCTGCCTTACCCTACCTCGGGGTCTATCACGATGCGGGACACGGGATCCGATTCTGCCCTCTCTTGTTCTGCAAATGCTATCACATATATATATTTACAACAGTGCTTGGCGAGATACAGCCGACGCTTTTGGTTGTTCTGCTGCTACCGTCAGACATTTCATAGGGCAGCCCGGACTATAAAACGGGGTTACATATGAGGTTCAGGCCTAACGCTATTGGGATCAATGTATACTATAGTCTATACTATTCCAGTGCATAGCGTTCAAAAACAAATGAGAGAAGTGAGGTCGAATCGTGTTCATAGCCTCAGGGAGCCACTCGACGGCTCATGCTATAGCGAGCGGTTCGTAGATGTCTCTTCTTGGACTTTATAGTCGCACCTTGAATGCAGCACCCCCAAACCTAGATATGTTATTCGGCGCGCGATGTCTCGTGTTAGTGTAACTGATGGATGCTGCAATCAATAGCATTTTTGGAGTGAATCCGGGGAAAGGGGGTTATGTAACGCATGGCCGTAGTCCTACGACCGTGGACCCTCGTAGCCCTAAATTTCCGGGTCGGTTTTCACCGATCAGGCAGGCATTGCTTGCACCAAGCGCGAAGTGCCGTATGGTGTTAGGCGAATCTCTTGAAGGGTGAGCTGCACCCTTCGTAGAAGTTCCATTTCCGAACTAAAACTGTCAAACATACAAATGGATACCAAAAACAGGGGACAAAAAAAACATCCGCGCGAGAAAAACGCCCCGCGAAAAGTAGGAACCGCCCCCCCCATGACGAGGATCCCACCCATTCCCCGTTTGAAGTCCCCAAGAGGTCAACAGCCATGCGGACCCCAGGTTATTGGGCGCTTGTAAAAGGCACACCATACACACTAAGGTAACAGCCAGGTGAACCCTAGATCGTAACTTTGTTGGAGAGGTCTCCATAATCATTGAGGTAGCAGTCAATCATAGTACGAGAAACGACCAGAAGGATCCACCAAGGTTGTGCTTTCTGCTTTAGATAGATGGACACCTTAACCACTGAACTATCAGTAGGCGTTGACTGTGTTTTTTTTACTAATTTTCTAGCATTATATACTTTCAAGTTTCTTACGTACGAATGCGTAGAGGGTGGTTCGAGCATACACCCCCTAGTTGTGTCAGTATCAAATGCCGCATGCAACAGTTACACTCGAATTTCACACATTTGGTATCACGCGGACTGTAACGATCAGCGGGAAAGGGTGGCATTGTGCGCTTTTTCGATTGAGGGCTTACGCCTGGCGCTGTTAATAGCGGTGAAACCATGTCCCGACCAATCACAGGCCTTCACAAAGGGCAATAATGGTCAGGCGTTTCCGTAGGGAAAAACTGTTTTGTTCGTATTTTGTCTCCGTGGGGAACCTAGGTATTCCAAGGCACATCTGTAAAACATTTCGCAGACTTATTCGAAGAACTGACTGTATGGAACCAATATCAAGCTATATTTAAGGGCCGTGGCCGAAATCAGGCATATCTGATCCAATTAGGTCAAAATGAGGTACTTACTAAAACCAAGTAAAACACGCGAGTCACGAGCGGTGGTTTGCCCATCAAAATCCATTGCACAAAATGCGCCTTAACATTAAGCGTGTGGCCTCCAAAATCTGAATTGTTTTGTTTTCTTCAGGGTATATGTACCACGGGCTCCACTGGCACCTGCAGAGAGTCACCAGGCTTCGTTTTTGTTTCGCCACGGCGAGAGCGCCAAGAGTATTTGTTCTGGCACGCCCCCCCCCCCCCCCCCGTTGACAGCTTTGAAGATTTTCTCGATCATCCTCGCGGAACCGCCGGCTCGGCACGAAATTATCTTGCCGTACCAAACCTGAGACCACCTCGACAGACGAAACGCCGTGTGTGTCCATGGTGATGTACTATAGGCCCTGTGACCATGAAAAACAACAGAATACACATTGCAACAACTAACTGAAGCACGTCGTACACCCCAAGGAAGAAAAAGTGGAAATCGGCGTGCGTATGTTCGTATACAATCGTACGTACGAATACATACTTTATACACAAGCGTTTCAACCGAGGAACCGCAGACGTATACGCAGAGAAACAACAGTGTACCTACGGCCTCTCTGATCGGTTTAAAGCTGGCCAAAATCGGTTGAAAGCTAGACAGATTAGACAAAGTTACGTATACCTTGGCATTTTCGAGCCAAGATCAGTTAAGATGTCAGCCTGGCCAATAGCAGGGCTCCTGGTGTGTGTTGTGTACGTGTTTTTAGTTTGTAAGTGATTTTGTGCGAAAGGTGGCCAGATATGCCTGGCTTTGGCTCAAACCCTATACTGCACGCCAAAAGTTGACCCTATACTGAAACTAAGTAATCACGAGGCAACGCCTATTTTTTGCACTTTAGCCGCACAAAGCCCAAATGCCCCCGCCGTGTTTTAGAGATAGACCCTGAAATTTGGCACACGCGTTATATGAGCCCCAGCCAAAGCAGATGAAAAATTAAGTCTGTTCTTGTTTCTTTTCGCCGGGAAGTTTGCATGTCTTAAAAACACAAACACCCCAAAATGAGAACAAACACCAAATATCTCGAGAAAAAAAGAAGAAAATCGGTCAAAGGCTTGGCAGGGGCTCAAAGGACGTGTGTGCCAAATTTCAGGGTCTATCTCCAAAACACGGCGTGGACATCGAACTCTGAAAAAAAAATGATGCGTGATAGCTTGAAACAGCTCGTAAAATATGTACCACGTGCCAGGACGTGCTGGTACATTTATTTCTAGAAAAAAAGGAAAAAACGACAAAATTTGTTTTGCTTTAAAAGGTATTTTTTTCTGAGCAAGAAAAACATGAACTTGTGACAACGAAAAAATACCGTTCTGCAATTGGCGTAACAAGGCAACCCCACTGTACACTCTATACTCTATACCACTCTGGCCGGAAATATAATAAACGTTTGGTCTTCACATATATACCGTAGTGTACCTTACTCTTCCGCCCAGAGTGGTCCATAACTCACCTTCGCAGACCATACCTATTCTATACCACTCTGGCCGGAAATGTAAGAAACGTTTGGTCTTCACATCTATACCGCTGTGTACCTTACTCTTCCGCCCAGAGTGGTCCATAACCCACCTTCGGAGGCCATACCGTAAAGGGTTGGAGTCTACTGCACCGGTCTCATGATGGCAGTTATCCTAGAAGCTCGTGCCCCATTACGTCTAGCAGGTCCGGCGCGTGGCAGTGTTGGCGGTCACGAGCGTGCATGTAGTCCTGACCTTACCCGCTATTGGCATCCAACAGCCAGCACCGAGGGTGTTCCGATGCTGCCGCGGTCGAATTTTTTCTTGTTACAGAATGCAAGTTTCGTCCTTTGATGTATGGGTATCGGCGTCGAAGAACTTTCTTGGACGCGAATAATATTTTTCGCCGCGAAGAACGTTCCTCGACGCGAGTGCCCCTACGCCGAAGCACGAAATCACGAACGCTGCGGAACTTTGCAGAAGTTCTGCCCGCAGCTTCAGAACGTCGTCGATGCCAGTCGGGAGTTATTTGCATTGAATCAGAAGAAACACAACTCGCCTCGAACATACTGTGATGCCAGCCCTCCTCAGTGCCCTTCTTTTCGAAGACGTATATCTATCATTTATCTTTTCCCTGGGTTTTTGATGTGTTAGTCAAGAAAAGCACTTCGTAGTGTAAACGTGAAAAAAAAAATCCAGGAACGGTTGCTGTACCATTATACTTGCAGCCCCCCCCCCCCGCCCCCCCCAGAATAACAAGGGGAAACATCAACAGCAGGAAAATTAGGAAGGTTAGGACAAAAGATCTACGAAAAATAATGGTTTTCACTCATCACCCCGCTGATTATTCAGTTTGGCGTGCTATCAGCGATAACTCGCAACCCGATCAGAACTCACTGACCAGGTATGGCGCAGCACGGTGGTGACTGCCAGCACTGGTGCCGTGATGGCAGTTATCCTAGACAAGGGTACGCCGCAGGTCACCAGAGTCGCCATCTCAGCGGCCGCCAGTGCGTATGCCGTCCTGACCTTGTCCGTTCGTTGCTGGCATGGCATCGGCGGATATGGCCAGGGCGGCATGCGCGCTGATGGTCGCGATGGAAGCCACGCTTGGGACCCCACGGCGTGCGCTTGTCGAGTACAACTGCCCTCTCTACACCGGTAGTGGGCGTCACCGCTCAGCTGCGACGTAAGTGGTGCGCTGTGGTTGTTGGGTTGCTTCTATTCCCCTGGAGGTTGCTCGAGTAATAGTTATTGTTGTTTTCCATCTGGCAATGTGCAGCATAGCATAGCATTGCATAGCATAGAATAGCATCTAAAAGCATAGCATAGCATAGCAAAAGCTTGAACGTTACACACCTCGCATAACGTAACACGTAACGTTTTATGTTAATGTTGGGCGTCAGCGAAAAAACCCCGTAAACATTACGTGACGACGTTAACTACTTTCTGGATTTTGTGATAACATAGTGTTAGTGTGTGATAGTATTGGCGTAACAGTGTGTTAGAGTGCTTCCTTGATCCCGTACTGACAGCAGTATATGTGTTGCGGTGTTAGGGTATGCAGCCCATGGCGAGTAACACTATGTTAGCGTGTTAGCGGAAGTCCTTGTGGCTATCGTAACACAAGCTGAAGGGATAACGTGCGTAAAGTTAGTTAAACGTTAACACTGTGTTACCGTGTTAGCGGTATCAGCCAATAGCGAGTAACATTATGCTATTGTGTTAGCAGGATTCCTACTTGCTACCGTATATACCCTCTAGACGGATAACGTACACGGCGAAAAAAACGCGTACATAACACTATACCAGGGTATATGTTAGTGTGTTAGTAAAATTCCTAGTGGCTATCGTAGCACACGTTTGAGGGATGACGTCTATATATGGTCAATACAACGTCAACATTCTGTTACCGTATCAGCCGCAGCAGCAGACCGTATCGAGCAACGTTACGTGAGGGTGTTAACGGAAGTCTTGCTACCATAACATACTCTATTAATGTGTAGCTCGTATGCAATGTATGTAGTGACACAAATTAGCAGATAACATACACCCCCAATCTAACATCAACAATATGTTACTGCCGTGTTAGCTCGTACGTGCGAGTGTGCAGATTACGTTATTGATGGATAACGTAGATACCGTTATAGATAGATGGATAACGTACTGCCGGGGTTTCCAGAAAAAAATGAGGCATTTTCCTTCGGGGAACCCTCCTAAATATCCCCTGTTTAAGGGTTTATAAATATGGAGGCGTTTTTTTACCGGGGATGCCATGCTAACCTCCCCCCGGGGATTATTTTGTAGGTATCCCCTACTGGGATGTCGGCGAAATTAGGTAACACGGCTACGTTATGTTACTTCCACACGCCGCTTTACCACTAATGACACAGGTAACACATGTTAGATCTCGGGAAGATCTTAAGGGTAACATAGTAACATAACGTTAGAACAACTTCGACCCCAACGGTAACTCAGTAACGCAGTGTTAGACCCTAATTGATTTTTATGGTAACACGGTAACGTAATGTTAGTAAAAACAAACCACCGAAAACAAATTACCAAGCAAGCAGCCCCACGAAAAACAACTTCCAAGCAACCCATGGATGGGCTCGCGGCCTCATCTCGTCGCCCCTTTACTGACGGTAACACAGTAACATAGTGTTACGGAGACCTGCGCATTTAGGCTATCATCCTAACATAGTGTTACGTGTGGGCCAGCTGAGACTGTAACGTACCTAACGTACGTTGAGTGTTACGTTATCCGACCCTAAGGCAACCAGATGGGGGGTTCAGATAACCTAGTGTTAGTAGTGCTGGCCACCGCGTTATGTTACGTTAGTGCGTTATTTATAACACTATGTTAGTGCTGGCGAACATCGTAACGTTATGTTCCGGTGCTATGTATAACACTCCTCCCAAGGGTAACACTATGTTAGTGTGTTATGTCTAACGCTGCGTCGACAGTAACACTATGTTGTCGTACTAGTAAATACGCGGATATCGATCTGGGCGTGTTAGAGTGATAACGTACGTGTCTGGTCAAAGCCTAACACTGTGTTACGGTCTGAGTTCAACGACTGAGCACGGCGTAACATAATGTTACAGGACCAAGGATGGACGAGATCGAGCAGTAACATAACGTTAAGGCGTGTGCGCGTTCGTGGGTTGACAGTTAACCCTGTGTTGCCACGTTACCGTGATCGCTCCTCCAGTGTTAACAATATGTTGGTACGTTACCACGCTCGTGTGTTAGGCCCAATAACGCAGATAAGTGTTACAAGTTACAAGAGTGTTACGTTATCCGAGGTGGGTTCACGTTAACAAACTCATAACACATTTCACCAAATGACACAAGCAAAGGGAACAACAAAAGTGTTGTACCAGTTATTGCAAAAATCAAAACACATCAGCTGTGTGTTCATCCAATCAATATTGCGCACTCCGTCAATTCTACTGCGCTGTACGTATGTTTCTGTCTCAACAAGTTCGTGCGTCCATCTAGATGAAATCGAAGCGAAGTTCTTGGATTGTGGGTTTCCACTGTTGTAGCCTTCTCGGCGGACCTTTCGTTGACCGATTGATACCGCAGGTTGGTTAATCCACTTGTTGTTTTCGTTGCTTTGGTGTTGCTCGGCCAGAACGGGAGTACCGGCTGTCACCGAGGCCAGCCGGGCCCATTTTTTGAAGACGATGTTTCGGCGAGCAGACGCGTTGGAAAACGCGGTGCAGCAAGCCCTATGGGTGGTGAGTGCTCAAGCTAGACCACATGCCGTGATCGTGCATGCTTATCCGTCTGCCCATTTTTAGGGGAGGGCCACCACACTTACATTGGGAGGATATGAGGAAAGATATGCTATACCTGGTATATCGCAGTTGTCGCGTACCGTATTGCGCATACTGAGAAGGTCGTCATAGTACCATTACCAGCACCAGTACCAGTACCAGTACCAGTACCAGTACCAGTACCAGTACCAGTACCAGCCCTCGGGACCCTGTCAATGACTCGGAAGTAGTACCAATCAGTTTGGGAGGATCCGCCCCCCGGGGTGTAAAACATACCAGGTAGGGGACTAAAATGACTTTGTTCCTCCAGCCCCAAGGGTACCTGGGGGAGTAGGTATTGCAATCTGTGAGCTATTAATAGGATCTTTAGGGGTCTTTTTGACTCGAAACTTGCGTAGGGCGGTCTGCACTTCGGAATCGTCGTCAGCAATTGAGAATTTTCGAAATCTCCTGGTTCGATGCAAACGCGGCACAGCCGCGTTTATGACAAGTTTTGACCCATTTTGGCTGCGATTTGGGGTCAGGGTTAGGGTTAGGGTTATACGGCTTAGGTTGAGTCTTCGCCCGTACCTTCGTCCCAACAAGAACCAAAATGCCTGAACAACCTACCAATCTAGAGGTCAGAGCTCACCTGGGGGCTGAGATGACTCAGTCCCGCCGCTTCCACGGGTTACTCTGACAAACTTTGGTGTACGTACGGCATGCTCGTGTCTAGTCCCAGCCTGCTTCTAATTCATCCGGTCCGATTTAAAGGGGGGGGGGGGGGGGGGTAGGAACAGCAACCTCAATGGTGGTGGGCGGGCAAGGCAGAGTACTACCGTAGTATTTGTCGAGTGTAATATTACTGTCTGTGTTCAATTATTATCAGCCCCATAAATCGGGAGGGGGTGCTCAATCAATCATTAGAGCTAGTCGACGAGGATTCTAAAATATATTTTATCGTGCAACCACCAACCAACACCAATGACTCGTCGCACGGAAAATGTGGTACCGGGCTCTAATAACAGCATTAATTAGTATGATTGTGTACTCTCGTAGTGTGTGGCAGGTTGACTCCCTTCCCCCCTACTCGTAAGGAGCTATTTGTTTTATGAGATTTGATCAACCAAACTCGCTAGGGTTTTTTTTTCAGGGTTCGGTTAGGATACTAACCATGCAAGCTTGTTCATTGTTGGCTTGTATCTCAAGGCGTTCAGTATGTCACAAATAAACGCCATGTTTTTTCCCTGTACAACGATCAGACACCTGCGAGGAATAGGAGGAAACAAGAAAAATGTTCCAGGTGGGATTTCTCATGTGAAAACGGGCACGTTCTACTGAAAATTCAGTACAAGGACTCCCGAAGTTCACATTTTCCTGTAAATCCTAGCCTGCCTTTCTTGTTGCTCGTTTTCATATTAGTATGAAGGCGTCCCGTATTGCGCTCTGCAAGCACATGGTTTGGCTTGTACGAAGTTTTAAATAGTGCTTCCTAAACCTGTACGAGTACGTACCTGGAACGTACAGCTTTTTGTATGGCGTTTCTTGAGTATACCAAAACCATACACCTACGTAGAGTCTAACAATCAAATAGGAATGGTTCAGTTTTGATGCATGATTGTACATAAGCAGGGAGGAAGGGGGGGGGGAGACATCTGCGAACACGGCTACTGCTATAACAGGCTGCTATACATAGTCCACAAGGCCGTTGATGGTAAAGGAAACACTCACATACCAATATTAATGTAGTAAGACTTGAGCCATACAGGAGAAGAAGGTGAAAGTGATGATTCAAAACACTAGCATACGTAGTGCTTCGACGGGGGGTGTTTGGCGGATGGGATGCAGGGGCGTGTTGGTGTTAGCGGGCCTTTTGCGCGTCTGATCGGTTTGGGGATGTCGGACTTTTGCGGTTTTGCCTGGAGTCTCTCCTTAGTTTCTGTTTCTTCGTCTTTCTTTCGCGATTGACAAACGCGGCACAACATCTGATGGCATACACGGGAAGGAGCGAGGACATCATCAGGTGGAGTAGATATAGGTCAGGCCAGAAGCAGGTACCGAAGGGAGTCACATCGACTCGGTGCGTGCGTAGGTTTCCAATTCAAAGTTTGGTTTCTTTTTCGGTTTTCTTTTTCTTTCGGCAAACGTGCTTTGTGAGTGGTTGAAACTGAAGCTGCAGCTCACCCGATTTAAGAGAAAGCCCGATTTAAGAGAGGCCAGATGGCTTCGCACAGGCCGAAGCTCTATATAATGATATACAACGCTGCGCATTGTCGGATGTCAGACCCAAGAATAGTACTTTATGAAAGCTGGTTACTTCTCTATGCTCAAATACCAACACTGCACCTCACTTCTCACGGAGCCGTCGTCCTTCACACCACGCCAATATGTTGCCGTCTAGCTGTTTACTTTCTCTATACACTACACATGGTATATGTGGCGTCCTACGCATGCTTCGCTTTGCTGTCTCTAGCAAATCTTCTTTCATACCAAACCTCCTCCTCCCCCTCCTCCACTGTCCGCGAATATACCAGTACAGGCCGGCCTACCATTTACGAGGGCTCGATTTTAGGGAAATATCTATTCAAGAGAGGTCAAAAGGCTTGGCACGGGGATACTAAATGCTACCAGGCTACATAGCACCAATTCCGGTTTAAGAGCAGTACCCCGTTTTAAGAGTAGTACTCTGGTTGAAGATAAGTGTTCCGGTTTAAGAGAAGCACCGGTTTAAGAGTAGTACTCTGGTTGAAGATAAGCACCCTGATTGAAAAGAAGTACCCCGGTTTAAGGGAAGCGCGCCCCGGTTGAAGAAAAGCACCGGTAGGTCAAAAGGCTTCGCAAAGGGATCCAAAATACAATATAATACCCATTCCGGTCAAAGATAGGTATCCTGAGCCTGACACGCCCTTTCTTCAAACGGTAGCCCGCCATGGTTGGCTCGAGTATATCGACAACAGCGGCCGAATCGGCGTTCTCGACTTTCATCGCTACGTACAGTCCTTGTTGTTGTTGTTGCTGTTGAAATCGACAGAAAAAATCAAACCAGCTTTTCCCGAGAAGTTTCCGGATGTAGATAGGCGTCTCGATGCGGGCGCAAGAGCTCACAAGATGGGGTCGATTACGTAAAGCGGGGCCTAACACGCCATGAAACATGAAGCCGCCCTCAAAAATAGTTTTCACGGTCCCGTAACTTCCCTCCTGCACCCCGTCCCCGCTCGGCCAAAACATTTAGGCCCTTAAGTATGAAGATTCGCACCCTCAAAAAGTAATTGTAACAGCCCCGTACCCTCCCCATCCCCGCCCCATCCCCGCTTCCCGGCATGGCAACAGTCAGTCGCCCTGAGCCGACGTTATCATGGGCCAGTAATCTTCTCCTCTCCGCCCCGCCTCCGCTTCCAACTCGCCCTCATCCTACTAATGCGGTCGATCGGCCCGGAAACTAGGAATAATAATCCCGTCACCTTTCTCCCTCCGCTCTGCTGCATCCCCCAATCCCCGCTCGGCCCTCTTTTGTCGAAACCCTATGATAGCACTCACCCTGCATGTGGCCTGGCTTACCGTCTCGGCCCGACCGAGCATGCAGTCAACGCATAAACGGGAAATGGGCGATTGGCTCCCACACAAAACTTGTGACAATAGATGGCACATAACCTGCTTCGCCCCCCCCCCCCTACATCCCACCCGGCCCTCGTACGTCGAAACCCTAACCCTACCGTGCACTGTTACTCTTGGCGATGGCCAGTGTCGAGTATCCGCCAGCGAGACTTCCTTCCTACCGGCGGAAAACCTACTGTAAGAGATGAACTCTGAGGAATTTGTCGTCTACCCACATCACACAATAGGTGGTAGCATTCTACTTCACACAATAGGTGGTAGCATTCTACTTCACCCAAACCCTTACTTCGGAACACGCATGATCGTGCGGCATTTTGGCAAAACATTTGAGCACTCACCAACTGCAGCGCCTTGTAAACGGGACCAGCACTTACAGTGGGTACGAAGCTCTCTTGTATACGGGAATAAAGTCCCTTATCAGAGTGGGTGCCGGTCCCTCGTAGTCAACAGTGGGCAAACGCGGTGCGCAGGAATTTCGAGGTCCACCATGTTCTGTGTTCCATCATCACGAGGTTTATTAAAATAGTCTACCTACTGCCTTTCACCCCCCTCCCCCCGCTACTCCTCCCCTGTACGCGGGAACCGTACAGGGGGGGCTACGACTAGTGAAAGCTCGATTTAAGAGAAGCAACGACTTGACCCTTTTAGAGCTGCAGTCCCGTTTGGGGGGGGACACCGGTCTAATTCTAAGTAGTTAGTCCCCAAAAGCGGTACTAAAATAATTAAGATAGCTCAAATGGCTTGCTACGTACATACCAAACGCTTAATATTTACAATTTCGGTTCAAGACAAACTTAAGACACACCCGGTTTAAGAGACGGACCCCGGTGTAAGAGAAGCATCAGTTTAAGATAAACACCAGTTCAAGAGAGATACCCTGGTTTAAGAGAAGTACCTCAGATTCAGAGAAGTACGCCGGTTTAAGGGAAGCACCCGGTACCGTTTTTATGAGAAGCACCTCGGTTTAAGAGATGTACCGGTTCAAGAGAAACCCGGTTTAAGAAACCTCTCTACTAAGCCTGACACACCCTTTTCTCTTGAATCGTAGCCCCCCCTGTGATAGGGTATGGTTGTTACCACTCCATTCCGAAGTACAAGGACAACCGTTACAATTACAGGTTAACGTTAAAAAAAACAAAAATGCAAACTTTCACCCCACTTCCTCGGTCGATCCCATAATCAGGCCATATACGATTAATTCTCCGGGAAGAAAAGTTATAACAGCCCCTAACCTTTCAGCCTCCTGACGTCCCCGTATCTCATTCGGTCACACACCCAAGCCATGTACGACGAGTTTTCCTTCCGAAAAACGTCTAAACAGTTTCGTAACATTCGCTCTCCGCCCCACTCCTTGCTACCCGCTCCCCACTCCCCCTTCAAACGTCAGTCGCCCTGAAAAAATGTTGAAACTATCCTGTGACACTATCCCTCCGCCCTGTCCACGCTTTCCGACTCCTCCGAAGTGAGTCCCCCTAACCAATCATTTTAACAGTACCGTAACTTTCTAGGCTCCGCTTCTCGCCCCCGCTTCCCACTCCACCCGCACACTTCACTTTCCCTGAAACTGAGTAGTAACAACCTCGTTTAAAACCTTTCCACTTCCGCCCCTCCCCCCCCCCCCCCTCCCCCTCCTGCTCGGCCTCCACACGTGGAACCTCTAAACCTGATCTACCGTTCCGACCGATCGCACTGTCAATGAACAACCAGGGCATGGGAATGACGATAGCCCTTTAAAAATAGATCTGACCGTCCCGTAACCTTTTCCTCCCCCGTCCCGCCCCCCCGCCGCATCCCACCCGGCCCTCATACGTCGAAACCCTGTCATGTCTGCAGGGGGGCTGGCCCGAGGTTCCGACTGAGTGCCAGAGCATCATCAAGCCCCCTCTGGGCAAGGAAGGCAAGCTGCTCGCTACGAACAAGGTCCCCCGCAGCTCTGCCGTTCACTGCGGGCATTACCGCAGGGCTTCGGCGGTGGTCAACCCTCGAGCATCGCACCTCCGAGGTAGCGGCGCCGTGGCTGCCTGAACGGGCCTTCGGTTGGATTGCAGAGGAAGCCGGGGATGGGGTGAGAGTATCCCCTATCTCCTTGTCGAAGGCCCTACTTGCTTACCCCAGGAGGGTGTTGTCACACCTCCGGGGTAGGGGTGCCATGGTGGCACTGTATGGCCTCCGCTGCAGTTACAGGGAAACCCGGGGATGGGGTGCGAGTATCCCCTATTTCCTTGTCGAAGGCCCTACTTGCTTACCCCTGGAGGGTGTTGTCACACCTCCGGAGTAGGGGCGCCATGGTGGCACGGTCTGACCTCCGCTGCAGGTTTAAGGGAAACCCGTCAAGGCTTCTATTGACGAAATTGCTGCGTTCAGTCTGGTGAGTTCGCTTAATTTGTCGAAGTTCGTTCTCGTCGTTTAGCGTGGGGAATTCGCCTCATTCAGCGTACTTAATGTACGTTTTAGTGGGGTGAGCTCGCTCCATTCGACGAAATTACTCAGCATTTAGCCTTGGGAGTGCCTTGACGGCTTCCCTTGACGGCTATCCGTCAAACGGCACCAATGTCGTCAACCGGCGACATATCAGTTGCCCTTTGTGATGCTGGGAGCGTTGCTGATGTATACCTGTTATGTTCGACGGTGATATAAAAGCAGAGCATATCCCCCCCCCCCCCCCCCCCATGGTTCTTGGAGATTCACCTAGGGGGTACATAGTTGTCGGCGGTAGTATTATATATGTGATAACAGCGTCCGCAGCGGTGTGGTTTACGTAGTGTAAGCGGTTGGATTTTGTATTTTGCGTACGGGAGGAGTGCAGTAGTGTAGTGCCCGTAGAATATTGTTTGCCGGTGCTACTGTACCCCTCGTGGCTGACTATCAGCCGACTAATTTCTCGAATGTTCCCCCGTTAGATATTTTTTCGAATTGGCAAAAGAGCATGGTAGTTGTTTAAACCAGTCGCATGCCGTCGTTTGACCGCACTCTTACCGCTTTGACGGCAGCCGTCAAGGGCACCCGTCTAGGACAGACGCCAATGAAAGCCGGCAAGGGTATCCCAATATAAATTTTCTTATATTTAGGTATCACGAGGTATAGATGCTTCAAACGTACAATAAGTAGTTGTAGGCCGTCAACGGATACCTTTGTTCAAGAGTTTGATGCTGGTGTCCATTGCCTAAGGTGACAAAATCGCCACGTGGATGTGGGCACTACAGTCAAAACCGTCGTTGTCCCTGATGGTGTTGTATATAGTGTTCACGGTGTTCACGTTTTGTGTGTACTCGTGTTTGCCGTGGCATGGTGCACGCGGTGTTAAGTGGGCACGCGCCTACTAGGTACTGTCGTATGGTGCAAACGTTTTGTGTGCAGACATAAAATGCAGTATAATAGCGTGCGCAGTGTTTACTTTACTGTTTTGTGCGTACACATACTTACTGTACGATAGGATAGTGCTCACAGCGGTGTCAACGCCCGTAAATGCGGTATATGTCTATCGTTATTGCCCTCGATGAAATGCATCCGAGTGCTGTATATAGTATGTCTACTGCTGTAGTACAGGGCAGTGTGCTCGGTGTTGACTTCTATAATACGTGCATGAAACACGTGTGTGCAGGGAGTGTTGTATATGTCTACTGCTGTCTTACCGTACTATCACATCACCGCGGTTGCTTTTGGAGACACCTGGAGTATCGCTTGAACGTTTTACCTTGTTCTGGATGGCGATACATAAAAGGGCGGTGCGGTTTTGTTGTGACAGCTCCAATAATCGACCAGTTTGATCGAGGTCACAGCAAGGGCTGCAGCTGAAAGCGAAAAAGACGTATTTCTGATGGAAATTTGATATTTTTTCAACTTTGTATCCTTCACGAGGAATGTAGAGCACACGGCACCGACGCGCCACACAGCTTGAAAACTATTGTGTCGACCGGCTTGACTGAACTCGCAGCTGCTGCGTTCTCGCTGTGCGCCACATCCGCACCATCAGCCATCTACCACACCACAAGAATATGCGGCGCAATCACGAACGGTTCATTTTTGTCGACGTTTCACCATTCTTGATGTACCGCATACGACCATCCGAGCATTCGAGCATCCCAAGACACGAGGACTGCTAATTAATACGAAACGGAAACTACGTATTCACACTGCTGTTCGTGCACACAATATGACCGGTACTACTGCTGAACTGGCGAGACAGGTATAACAGTAGCGCTCCGAGCGAGAGCGAGTAGTGAGTGCGTAATGCGTCGAGTAGGTCGCGGCTAACGTCACCGGGAAAGCGGCTGGTGGGTGCCAGGATGACGGCTCGTGAGTGGGATGTCTCGAGCAGACTCTGCGAGAGGCCTTCGTCGACAAACCGCAAAAAAAGAGCGTCCACGGGGTTACAGATAGCTGCAGACTTTGTTTGTCAACTGTATCGTATGATAAACCCTTCACGATGAATGAAAGTAGAACACCACGCGCGAACGGCCTACCTACCATACGTACAACCGGTGAAATAGAGCATCAACGACTACCGGTGCGTCGTCACAGTCGAATCCACCGATACCACCCAACATACATGCGATGATAAATAAATATAACATAAAATAATACCAGGTACAAAACAAGCGCGCACGGTGTATTACGCTGCCTATTGGCGCCATCCGCGGTGGTTGTGCGTGTCTAAAAATCCAGCGGGGGGGGATGGATATATATATAAATCATCCCCTGGGTAAGGTCTAAAAAAAATATCTGATACAAGGCATGTTCTACGATGGTTAAGAAAAAATAGAGACACTTGGTGCCCGGGTTTCAACGAGTTTTACCCGGATTCAGCAAAAACAACTGCCAACATACGCGAACCCGGGGATGGTGCCGAAAAATCCCCGTGTTTGAAAACTTCGTCAATCGAGCTGAAACATCACTTTCGTGTGCGGTAATATTAGGGTGGGAATCACGAATCCGTCGTCGGATTTGACCCAATTGGTGTTGTTAACGAGTTACAGTCCCGTCAAAATGCTGGTTGGTACATCTATCAGTAAATATATCCTGGTTATACCCCCATAAATGCGCACCACCCTCGAGGTGCTATTCTAGCTAAGGGGTACAATGTAAAGAAGTACAACACAAATAAAACGCCTTCTAAACACCGAACACTGGAGCTCGCCTCCCAGCTCACGCGTTTTCTGTCCTCAAAGCGTAACTCACACAACGCTTTAAGCCTGTGCCTGCTCGCTCTCCATCACCCACTTTCTTCGAGCCTCTGCGCAGCCGAGTTTTGCTACGATCACTGATTTGCAGAGCTCCAATACCCCTAAATCGACCACGCCGAGTCGATTGGCGATGTGTGCAGAAAATATGCTACTTCATTAATGCGGCGAAAAAAAAGAATCGAGGCCTTCTGCGACGATTTTGTTTTTGCCCACTTATTATTACGCCGTTTTGGTACGATACAGACCGATCCGCAGAGTTCATTTCTTCATGCCCTATTTTTTTTTCGATGGTGGGCCAAACACGGTCTACCGCGGATGCCAGAAATTTGAGTATCGATTAATCAGTCGGTGGAACTCAGAGCTGATGTATTAGCACGTAAACTCACGTGATTTAGTTTTACTTTTTCACTTTATTCGGTGGAACGAAGAAGGTGGGATTCGTTTTCCGTATCTATCGCGGTTTGTTCTTTCTCATTTTTTTTTTTCGATTCCGACCACCGCTGCTGCACGTGCAATACTGTGTACTCCGTATGTATCGGTACTGTCTGTACCAGGTATGTATCAGTACTATTATCTTCGCCCTTCTTTATCCTGCGTCCTCCCCATACACACACAACATATAAAAACGGCACGAGTATTGATAGTTGAGCACTGACTGTCTTCCCTCGTCACCTAGCGTCGAATCGTGCATAATAACACCTACTAGGCATATACTATAGGTGTAGACTATAGGCTATTCAATACCAGGTATGTAATGCCACAGGCGCTCTCGGCAATTCATTATTGGTGGTTTTCGATAAAAACAAACCACATATATATGTATATACTCGTATACCCTGGTACCTTGGTACCCTCGTATACAGTACTTATTATACCACACTTCTTCTAGTATACGCGTACGGAGAATTGAACCCGTGGCATCAGCGCTGGTGGGTATTCGAGGCAAAATAAACACGAGGAGTACTCGAATTACATACTACGCCATAGACCACCGGCGCGACAGACACTGAACGAGCACGAGTACTCTTCATACTGTATGTAGTAGTCATGGCATAGAAATAAGCCAAACAACTACATCATCAACCATTGTCGGGAGGATTTACATGCGCGAACTGTCCGAACGAAAAATACCTCCAGAACCTGGTGCGCACAAGTACAGAAAACATACAATCCCCGGAGTATGAATATGTAATTATATAGTCCATGGGGTCAAGCGGAGGGGCGGGGGGCATACGAGGTATTACTATTAATAGGTCACAGAGCAAAAATGGCACACCGAAAAGTTTCCGAACAATACGCACTATGTTTGCCGCTCCTTCAAGAAATTCAAAGGCGTCAGCTGTGAGCCCGATGGAGTAGTTGACACTCAACTTTGTCAGTCGCGTGATACGTTATAATCATACCGCTGATGCATCCATGTGAAGTGCAGCCTATATATATGTGCGTGTCATATGCTACTCATTGTGGTGCCCAGGCCCACAAGTTACGACTGGCGGAGTTTGCCAGGGCTGTTCGCGGGAAAGGGAGTATTCAAAATGGTCGGGTCGGGTCCGGCTGGGTCAAGAGGTTTTCAAATCTCGAGGGTCGGATGAGATCGGGTGGGTCCACCACAGCTATTTCCCTTTTTGTATTTTCTTCCATGGAGCTTATCACCTACCTCCATGGAAGGGCCTTTACTTCCATAGGAAGATGTTCTGCTTCCATTTATATTTTTTCACTTTCCGTGGAAGTAGGTGGAAACTTCCACCATCTCCCACAACCAAACCCGGTGGGAGCTGCCATATACTTCCACCAGCTTCCACAGGCTTCATTGCTTCCATGGAAGTTGTTTTACTTCCAGCGGAAGACTGTTTACTGCCATGGAAGTACCTTTTTGTTTAATGCAAGTAGATTTGTTACTTCCATGAAGGTAAAATTTACTTCCGCGGATTATTTTTGCTTCCATGGTGTAAATTTACTTGCATGGTCCTACTCTAGGACTAGGTTATGCGAAGGGTCCACTACGAGGTCAAGGTACCGAGCGGAAGCAGGGCAGTAGGGAAATTGGTGGAGTACTTCATGGAGGTAGCTCCTATGGAAGCTTACACCACTTCCATGAGAGTAAACCCAACTTATATGGAAGTACGTTGTCTCTCATGGAAGTCGATAAAACCTTACAGGGAAGTTGCCGGAAGGTTGGAATCTATTATTATTTACCCACACGGAAGTTGGATACACTTCCATTATATATAAGGTATACGAGGTGAGTTTCGGAGGTCGTAGCTAACGTACCTAACACTTGCGGAAGGTATCGTGGCCCGTGCCGAACGTACCTGACACTTGGGTAAGGTATCGAGGCCCATATCCAAAGTACCTAAGCTACGGTACATAGCTTACCTAACGTACCCTTGAATTTAACTCCCGTTGTCACTACCATATACGTAAACTAAAAAAACCACGTAATGTGGGAGATGGGGTCGAGTGAAGAGTGTTCCGAATGTGACGGGTCGGGTCGGGTCAGGAGTTTTTCAAATTTCACCGGTCGGGCCGGGTCAGATCAAGAGGTGATGAAAAGCTCACGGGTCGGGTCAGGTGAATGACCAGTGAGAAACGGGTCACTCACGAGTCGGGGCCAGAATTACCCGGGATTGGTTTTCTACTGACCCGCGTACCAGTCCCCTGCATCCGGCCCACGGATCCGACACTTGAAAACTTTCCCGCTTTCTGCGCGGCTGCTTCTCTCGTACCAACACTGCATGATACTCCTTTTTTTCAACCTTGTGCGTTCAAACATTAAAACACCCCCAAAACTTTATGCGCATGCCCGCATTCATCCATCCATACCCACTACAGCCAGGCCACATATCCCTGATGAGTAATACACTATTTTTATTTGGAAGTGTCGACCTACGGGCCCGATCTGCGAGTCGAAACGGAGGGTCGAGAGAAATTGTCTCGGAGGTTGAGGTGAACCGACCGTCAACTTGACCCGTATATCACGGATTAATCGGAATCTGTGGGGTCGGGTCGGGTCGGGTCAGGGGGGATGTTTAGCGATTCACGGGTCGGGTCGGGTCAGACCAAGAGGCTTCTAAAAGTCTTGCGGGACGGGTCGGGTTGGGTGACCCGACCCGACCCGACCCGACCCGACCCGACCCGACCAGACCTGTGATATTCTTCTTGACAAGCGAACATAACAGCCCTGGAATTTGCCCCGCCTGAAACGTGATGACCTTCACAACTCTCTAAGAAAAGGACCGATACGGTAATATTCGAGAGGCGAAAAAATTGGGCTGTTTGGCTTCATTTTTTACAAGAAAGGCGCACTAAATAAGGCCCTAAAAGTTTCATTTATGCTTCAAAAAAACAAAAATGGCTTCTGTCTCCGCGAGAAAAGTACAAAAACTAGAAGTAAAAAAACCGTAGTTCTCTACCCCGCACAAGAGGACCGTGACAGCATTTTTATTTTGCTGCCTGACGGAGATGCGAGCGAACCAGCGAACTCATCACCAAGCTACGTACAGAGCATTTAACAGCTAAACAGCAGCGGTGCATGAGGTAAATTGTTCCCGGAAAAACAGGCGTTATTTTCTTGTTTTGTCTCGTCCCCTTTAATATCGTCGCCCTTTATTGCTCCTGCTCCCTCGCAGTCGTAACTCCGATTCGGGCTCATCTACAGAAGTAGGCTAGGCTCTTTCTTCTCCCCCGTCTCCACCACGATACGTGCCTTGGAAGGCGTTTTTATCGCGAGATGGATTCAGCACTTTCTTCCCTGGTCGACTCGCATCGATGTGTACCTACCCACGCTATGACAGGCGGTACGACAGTTGTCATCTGAGAAATAAAACCTCTACACGGAGAATCGAAAACCCTGATACCATCGCTGTAGTAGTATTCTAGTTAAGCTCCTTGAGAGAGTCCGCCGTGACCAGCTCGGGCGCCCCCGCGGCTTCGACGAGCGAGGCCCCCACCCTGGGCGTCATGTCCACTCCCCGTAGCATCATTGTGGACACTCCTACCCCTCCCTGGCCACAGCGCGTCGCAGTCCACGGTGTGTGCATTTTACAGCTGGAAGCGATGGTCAGGGAATGACACCTGGCGGGGGGGAGGTGGGAAAGGAGGAGAATGAGGGGGACAGATGAAAACCTTCAGATACACAACAGTATTTACAGTTGGATATCCTGTGCCTCGGTGCGAGTAGCTGATGTTATATTTAAAGAATCACAGCAAAAACTAGAGGAAAGTGTCAGATGGTTACTACTACTACTACTACTACTACTACTACTACTTCTACTACGTAGGTTGATGGTCCTCGCATTAGTAGTGAAAACTCTTACGGGGGACCATAGTAAATAGGACCAAATATTGATAGAAAAAATAGGTGAACATATAGGCTTTTGTGTGTACCATAGGTCCTATTTACTATGGTCCTCCGCAATAAAAGAAGTGCCTGTTTGGGGGAGACAAAATAGTCCACACCTCGACAGAATACCGATTCCCTCTTCATCATCTACTGTAGATAATTCGCACATATCTTCCCTGGATCTTTGCATGACCGGGATCATGCTGCCGGGTAGAACTCGAGTAATCTGCAGGATCTATGAAAAGCACAATATTGCTCGGTTGGATCTGTACTACCAGGTATATTGTATAGATCTTGCCCAATCACTGAACGATGGCAAGTGAGTAAATAAGTGATCTGCTCTATTACGGGGGGCCATAGTTAATAGGACCTATGGTACACATAAAACCCTATATATTTAAACAATTTTACTAACGATATTTGGTCCTATTAACTATGGTCCCCCGTAATAGCTCATGATCTATTCGGGAGGGAAAAAGGGAAGGCACCTGTGGCCACTCTGCTTGCCCGGCGGGCTGTTGAGGGTAGCAACTCCCACAAGTTGAGCTGGAAACTGAACGATACGCTTTGTGCACTATATGATAAAGAGTACAATTGACGAACGGTAGCCATATTAGTACGTGGAAGTGTGGTGAGCTTATGGTCTTCATTCTTTCCCCCACCCCTGTTTTTTTTTTTTTTTCATTTCTCGGACAAAATCTTGCTTCGGTTTCAAAGAGCATACCTGTGACTAGGCAATCACGAACCAGGACGGAGCTCGCGCAGCAGGGTACTTGTAACTATCCTCAACTTGTGTGCGTTGGTGCATGAGCGTACGGCAGAAGGTGCGGGCAGCGGCCGCGACAGCACTGGCCGCCAGTGCCACTTACTTGGGTGCCGGTTCTGCTGCGGCTGGTGCTGCTGCTGCTGCTGCTGCTGTACGTGGACAACCCCTGCCGCGCCGTGAGCATGTGTTTGTTTGCTCCGCAGTAAAAGTGGGTCTGTACCGGGGTACGTCTCAGTTATAGTAAAGTTCCAAAACACTAAATGAAAACTGTCGACGGAAACAACCGTTCAAATCAAGAAAAAAAAAGGCTTCGACCACCTCCAAAAAGGGGTTCCCATTTTTCGGCGTCCTCAAATTATAAACTCGCATTCGAAAAAAATGATATCCAAGTCACGCATACACCAATGGGAGAGAGTCTCGCGGTTCTCGGAATCATATTCCTGCCGAGGGCACGCGGTACCGTTAACGTGAGGCGCGCGCGCGAATTACCAATCTATTATCACCCGTCCTCCAAGATGGTGGCCGCCGCCTCTAGAGCGGTGAGCGCGCTGAGGTCGCGGAAGTGTTCGACCACTTCCTTCATCCTCCTCCTCCTCCGCGCCGAGCCGTCGACAGGGTTAGGAGTTAAGAGCGTACAAGTACACCTCCAACTGGTTCCGACCGATCAAGTCGAAGGTGCTCTAACGAGCGAGAGAGGGGAGTAGTGGGGGTGGGCGAGGCACAGGGAGAGAGGGGGGAAGGAAATACATAAACCGAGAGAGACCGGGGGAGAGGAGGAAAAGAGAGAGATGGTGGTCGATAGACACATACAGAGAGGGGTTGGAGGGGTTGGGTAGAGAGAAAGAAAGACATAAAAGACAGAGAGAAACAAAAAAAGAGAGCCAAAACGTTGAAGCGAGGGCGGACGGATGAACATAAAGGTGAGACACCAAGCGCTGAGAGCTGTTTCTGCACTGCATGGCAATGCCACTTAGTCGCAGTTTCTACTCAGGCCATTCGTGTCGGAGCTCCTGGCTGGGAATAGACGCCAAGCGCGCCGTCGCGGGGATATCGGTGCCGTTAGGGGTGGGAATGGATTTGTTTTAGTACGTGAAAAAGAACGAAGAATGTCGCATGGCCGATATCTGGGGGAAACCAACTTTAGGAAATGAACCAATCCATGATTGGGAAAAAAAAACACATTGCCACCAATAAATCCGTTCGATGCTGCTGCCTCTCAAAAATATACCAGGTAGTAAAAAACAGTGCCGGCATCGACGTTGCGGCGTTGAGCTATACCAGGTGTTGAGCTATATACGAGCTGGAAAAAAGTCAGCCTTGCTTTTTGCACCAAACGTGCGGCAGGACAGCGCAAAACCAACGCCAAAAGCGTAGAGCAGCAGCATAGACACGGACGCGCGAGCGTGAGCGAATCGCACGTTCCTGGTGGTCCCTTGGGATTGGCGGTCGGCAGCACGAGAATGCTGCCCTCCCTGTGACACACATCGTGTACAGATCAAGTCGCGGGCTATGTGATCCTGGTTTACTGCTGCTGGGCACGTGAAAAGGACAAGAAGGACATACCCACACACAGCAGTATCGACAATCGAATGCGTGTTGCTATACTGCACTTCGCCGAGGCTGCGATTTCGACGGCGGTGCCTTCACCTCCGTGGCGGCGCGCCTCACCTCTATTAATACCTCACGGGCAAGTTGTTGCTGTGCGTGCAGCTACGCTTGAGCCTTGCGGCCAAGGCTGCACGAACCCCGCGCTTGAAGTTCTGCATGGTGCTGCTGTATGTACTCGTACGTACCTACCACTCTGTCCGGAAACGTAAAGAACAGCTTATTTTCATATATATGATTAGATCATTCCTATATTTCCGGATATGTTGGTACAGTAGAGTATTTTTACTCGATCGTTTTCTCACGTGAGACAACAATAGTGATGCGTTCGCATCTGAACGCGAGGGGTAACTCGCTTCCTGCTGCATGAAGGCCCGATCATAGATGGTCTTCGCTGCTGCGATGACACCGGGTGTGATGGCGATCGCTCGGCATGCGGCCGCTTTTATGTCTGGCACTGTTTGCCCGATACAATGAAGACTGGACGTCCTTTGTTTTTATCTCGGGGATATTGTTTGTAATTTTTCCCATAAAAAAATGACTCATCAAAAGAGGGTCGACTCCTTCAGCATTTTTTTTCTAGGCTACTTGTCCGACTCAATCGCGGGTTTCCTTGCTGTGCGCGCGAAGTCCTGGCGGAGGCTCTGACTCGTACTTGTTTTTTAATACTGTCAGATAGTTCTTCCCTAGACAGAAATATACGAATACAACCTGTAAAATCGAGTTTCCCCCGAAATTTCCACAACAATAGGCAGAAAAAAAACTGCAGATGAAAACACAACCAATCACCGGCTCATTCTCCATCGGTGGGATGTGTCACTCAAGCGCTATCATCCAATTCGTTTCCTGTATGGAGAAATCAGGTATTCGGTGCTACACGTGGATTTAGTCTACACCAAGTTTGTGGCAGACCACTTTCAAAAATTGTCTTTGGATTACTTTTAACGGATTCTCAAAAAGAAGGCGCGCCGAGCGGGAAATGAAACATAACCGCACCGTTCGCACGCACGACCACACAACAACCGCAACACTCTTAATCTTCTCTTGCCTGCGCATCAGATGCATCCGAGGGTGATTCCCCATCAGGTCTCCGCTTGCAGTCTCAAGCCGCACCCAGCCCAGAGAATCTCGCGATGAGGCCGCAACCAGCGGTCTCGGTCTCCGTCACTGCTGCTGCTGCCGTCGTCACCGCCACCGCCGCCGCTATCGCCACCCTTCCCCCTCCCTCGCCTCATGCTCAACCCCACTCGTCCTTGTGACCTCAGCCAGAACCCTCCTGGACTGCTGGTGCGCCACCGCGAGGCAGCCGCTGATAGGTAGACAGGGGTGAGCTGAAATAGTCGGGATGGGAGAAGGGCTGGGCGCGACACGTCGCCCCGATCATCCTCGTCAAGGAGGAGATGCTTCGGCAAAAGACGCGGCGTCAGAAGCGGCGTTAGAAGCGGCGGTGGCGGCGAGACTAGAGCCTCTCGGCAGACCTGATGTTCACAGCTGTAATTGTCGCCGTCTTTATCTCCTTTGTAACTGCGGTTCGGTGCCGTCCTCGCGGTCTCGATCACAGTCTCCCTGCTAGCACCCCCCCCGTCCCCCCCCCCGTGACTCCTTCGCAACCTCCGTGCCGCTCTCCGACACGACACGAAAGAAGCGCCTCCCCCCTGCCGCCCCCGAAAAATAAACTCTAACCCCAGCAATAGGTCTCGGTCAGAGCGCGGCGACGGCGGCGGCGACCGTGACAACGCCATTGGCATCCCACATCACCAACCACCACTTCTCCCTCACGTTTCCCTCTCCCCTTCCGCACCCCGCCTCCCTCCTCTTCCGGTCCCTCCCTCTCATCGCCTTCGTCGTACTGCGGCTCTCAGGGCGCGAGCCTCGACGCCCCAGATATCTCGGCCGCAGAGAGAGGAGTGACACTTGGACAGCGCCGCCGACCAGCGTCTTGCCAGGGCGATGTCGGTAGCCTGCCTGCTGGACGCAGGGGTCGCCGAGGCGCGGCTGCCTCGGCTTGGCCGGCCGGAGTCCACGCTAAGCGCGGCCAGGCCATCGTGAAGGTCGCGACGCTTGTCGGGTCGGTCTGGTGCACGGCGAGGTGGCAGGGTGGGTGGGAGGGAAGGAGGGGAGGGAGGGGGCGGGGAAGGGGAGAGGCGGAGCGAGAAAGGGGGGGGGAGGGAGCGGGGAAGAAGAGGAAGGGAGGCAGGGTGGCGTGGACAATGAACTAAACGGGTCAGCCGATGGGCATCGAGTGGGGGAGTACAAGTCTTAGAGAGAAAGAGCGTACTGTAGAGCTTTGGAAGCCGAATATCCCATGCCGGGTTGCGTCGGCGCGCCGGGGAGGCCCACGCCGCCAATCGTCATCGTGTGAAGAGCAAGACGCTTGTTCCCCCTCAACAGTCGTATACGTCACAAATGTTTCAATTTTGAGCTTTGCACAGGTTTGGCTGGCCTGGTCCGCTTGGTA
Source organism: Nereocystis luetkeana (assembly GCA_031213475.1). NCBI lineage: Eukaryota > Phaeophyceae > Laminariales > Laminariaceae > Nereocystis > Nereocystis luetkeana. The sequence continues at coordinate 9,207,377 of JARUPZ010000021.1, forward strand.
GCCTGGACAGTAACATAAAAAAGAAAAAAAAAAAACGAAAAAAAAACACACAAACAAAACTGCGCGGCTCTTTCAAGTCGGACTTTGCACCTCCGTGCGTAGGGATGCTCCAGTATGGTTCAACTATCTATTATATATCATGTTCAGGCAATTTCGCGGTGTGGGGGCCTAAGCAATTGTGACGTAGGTCAATCACACACTCTGAAACCAACCAACAATGTGACAAGATTCGTACGCTGATTGGATGATGACTTGACTGCATAGCTTGCCAATCCCGCCGCCGATCGCAGCACGGCACAGCGCCAGCAGCAGCAGAAGCGCCTCACGGCTGATGGAAAGCTCGACGCAGCAAGCATCTGACGACCGTGCAGCAAACAGTTAGCTGCTGCGACAAGCAGCCCAATCGTGTGATGCCACCAGACAGCCCCGAGACTGGAGACACAGATCGCAGCAGCAGCACTAGAGGAAGAAGAGTGCGATGGCAAGCTTGACGAGCGGTTTCACGAGCGAGAACAAAAACACCCAAAACGTGTAAACCAGAGGCAGAGCCACCTCGACACCCCGACAGCAGGTATACGCATAGGACTTTGTTGGAAGCGGTACGATGACAGGGACTATCTATGTCGTTGCTGATGTTGCAGCGTGTGTGCTGTTATTGTCGTAAAGAGAGAGCGCCTCCCCAAATCCGAACGTCGATTGGCGAGAAGAAACGGGTCAGGGGCTTTGGGAAGAGCGCGGCGGAATTGTCAGCACCGTTCGGGCACAAATATAAAGACCAAACGGTCGTTACATTTTTTGCCCAGAACGGCACATACGTATCAGTCGGCGTCGTGGATGACTGGGACCTTTCATAAATATCCCGCATGCTCCAATAAATTGAGCTGGTGTAAATACCTTCGATGTAGCTCTACACAAGATGCTCGAATGTGGCTATTTTCACGGCGAGGTAAATACGGTAGCGCTCGTGGTGGCGTCGTTGCAGAGAGCACATGGCACCGGCAACAACGAAACACAACTCGAAAACTTCAGCGACCCGTAACGAAAATGCCTGTGCAAGCCTTGGAATTTTATCCCTCTCTTTTTTTTTCCCTCCCCCAGGCCCCCCCTACTAAAAAATTGCCTAGTTCGTCTGATACCCGCGAAACAATAATTCAATCAAGTGACCTTTAATGCCCAATCTGTCATAGCAACTTAGGGTGGAGCAAAGGCAAAATAACAACTCCAGAGTTTCCCCCTCAGACACACTCCGAACGCACGCTTCTCCCTACGCCGGCATGCCCGGCACCTTCTTCTCATGTCGCAGGTTGGCGTACTGTGATACAACTCGGACTTGCACCGTGCTTTTCGTCGTGGTCAAAGCGATTCGCGGCTGCTCTATTGCAGCAGCAGCAGCAGCAGCAGCAGCAGCAGCAGCAGCAGCGCGGTTGCTACTCTCGATATCTGCTGAGATTGTACCAGGAGTTATGGTTTATCCTCGTTCTGACACGTACTCGTAATATCTTATCTATATATTTTATACAGTTTCCTTTGATACCCACCAAATCATAGTGAAATAGAATTGGGTTTGATGCCCACATTTTCTGTTTTCTTCAAGTATTTGTCTCTCCAAGTACCAGTATTGTTTTCCACTGTTTTTCAAAACTGACGTACTTTCACGCCAGCATTCGTGCAACACTCGGATCGACACGATGAACCAACCACAATCCTGCTATCGAAATCAACTCATCCCGATCCTGTAGCAATACCCTCCGTCATTGTTTGTTCTGATGATCACCTCCTTAGAAAGTAGACAGCAGCGCTGATGTCCTCTATCGCGTGGCGGGCCTTTAGTCGAACAGCCCTTTCCCACCCGACATGGCGTCGAACACTACCGAGCCTCCCGTTCACTCTCTCGAGACACGTACAGCAGCATCCACTAGGATGCGTTATGCGAGTAAGGTTTCGTTCTGTAACACGGGTATAGTATATGCGTGTACCATCGATTAGCTTGTGGGGTCTACAATACACTAGAAAAATCATTTCCAAAGGCATACCTAAAAGTCTACCATCAATACAACTACCCATCGAGCATAGCGTATACCAGGCACCCAGATACTATAGCCAATGCACACATTAACTCCCCAATGTAGGCAGTCGGGGTTAGGGTTACTGTTAATACTGCCAACCAGGTACTGCTGTAAATGTTATCGATACCTACCTGGTATCATAAATATACCTGGAGGCCACATATGTATTATCTACGTACAAGCTATACTACCGTCTTTTCCTCCAGTGTTATTTTGCATGGCCACATGTCGGATTCTAAGAGTTCGGCGTTCCGAAGACATAATTAAATTATGATTTTGAAAACCGAGAAAGGGACATGTCCCTACGAGTACAAGAATAAGCCCTGTGCTATCATACCACAGAGTTGTCAACGTCGTTTACTCCCATTTACTACCGGGATCAGGCCGACCACCTGACCAAGCAAGACCCGCCCTAGCCAGGAGATGAGCGCCAGATTTGTTACTATAAGTCACAGCAGTTTCTTATTCTGGGGACGTCATCGCTGCCCCGCGGCCGTGAGGGCGGGGGTGGGCACATGTATGTATCCTCGACGTACAGCAATAGTTTAGGATACTTTGTACTAAAGAGCGGGCCTCGATCTTTGACCTCTTTTTCGATATCGATTTTCGAAACTATACTGCAAACCACTACTGTACTTGTACGAGACAGCAGCAGCAGCAGCAGCAGCTTACCCCGACCTCCATACCCGCCCTGTAGTACTGACTCTACAGAAAGAGCCCACCCTTCACCGTTCACTCCAGGACACAACGAGTATCGACGAGGTTGTTACCACTCCTCGCTTGCCTCGCCGAACCAAAGCCAGACCAACGCTCTGCTCTACACATAGCCGAGCACGGGGCCAATAGCCCACTGCACGCTGGGACTGCCGCGTGGCAGACGCGAGGTAGCTCGGTACAGCATGCCGGCGGCCAACGGCGAGCAGGTGTTCCACCGTTGCAGTGCTATGTTTCTCGTCCTCGTACGGTTGCATATGGTCTCCGTACGGGGGTGTGAGGGTCCTCTCGTGATGAAATGGGCAGTGAGGTGCTCGCGCGAGAAGGTCAGCGATGATGCTTGGCCAAGTGTCGAGCCGCAGGCGCAACCTGGACGTAAGTGGCCCATGCTCACGCAGAGGCTTCCACGGACGGAGGCATAGTGGGGCTGTTTGGAGGAAGAAAACACAACGCCTTAATCAGCGAGTTGAAGAGGGTCCGGCGCATAGAGGCTGTACCCACAGCGTTGAGAGAGCAGATGAAACAATCAGGAGGCCCCCGAGTAGACATCCCACCCAACATACTACAAACACCAAAGTCTTGGGGTTTTCGGGTTGTCCACTATACACCTCGATCTTCCACATATTGTACGCCTGCGGCACTAGGGCGCATTGCAAAGGAGTCCACCATCTGGCGGGGCGGCGGGTTTGTGGTCTGCCGAGTTCGGAAGCGAAGGCTACTATACTGCTGTATGTAAAGAGGCAGACACGGAGTGAGCGGCCGTTTCATCGACCAATTAATGGGACGGTTCTTCATGATCCGACGAGCTATTAATAGTAGCTATTAACCTTAACACCAGTAGTACCCAAAAGGGGAAACATGTACGTTCGCGAAGGACGACGCGAAGACGCCTGGAGTAGGGAGAACCCACACAGCGCATCATCGGCGCTTTCGCCACAACCTGGGCCCAGCCTGGAATATTCAACATATTGTGGAAGCTTGAAAGGGCAGCCAGCCCTTCTCACTCTTCTGGTTCTGTAACTGATTCTGCTGTAGTTGCAGTAGGTGTCATGTACCATTTATTACTAATAATACCACTCATCATGTTACGAGTGTACGTACTATTGATCTGGAATTCGTAAGTATAGATTATATCATACCATGATACCCGCCGGGCACATGATACCTGGTGATGCCGTCGCAAGTGGGAATGCCTCGCCAATAATATAACGCTTTGCTTTTTTCGTGTATGGCTCGAAGGGTACATACCCAACAACTGAGCTGTCTGCTTGAAGGGGAAAATCGCAACCAAGACACACAAACGTTCTCTGAGTAATTGTCATCATCCAACCAACCAACCAACCAACCAACCGAACAATCGCGTATGACAGGGCCCTTCTTTACAAACAGCATGCACTCATCATGTTTCATATTACGAGTGTACCAGAGGTATGCTGGTAAATATGTATCATACTGCCGTCAAAAAAAAAAGAAGAGAAGGAACGAAAACGAGACATGGGGGGGACTGAAGTTAAGACCTCGACAGCAAGGCAACGACAAGCCGACAACAAGCTTGCCACGAACCCCAAGTGATGCTTCCAAAGCTCTCTCTGCACATGATCATACGTACCTGGTATGGCCGCAGAAGCATCAGGCAGGAGAGCGACCATCGCTTTGCGGTAGTACTCGTATGATACTAAGTACTGCTGTGTATAGACATGATATCATACCAGTGACCAGGTACAACAGCAGTACGTCATATTCTGAACGCTACTCGTCCCAGTATGAATTGCAGCAGTACCTACGTTTCATGTCATAACAAGGCGCGTGTTGGGGGCGGAGTTTCTCGCACTGCTGCTGACTACGATACGATTGGCCATACACACCCACCCACACACGTGCACCACATGCTCCGTTGGAACCTCCCCCCCCCCAGTCCATGAGTACCCCTGACCTACAGACAGAAGTAAGTTTGTTACCTGGTACCTGGTAAATAACAACAGTGAACGCACAATAATACTCCAGTAAGACAACATAGGAGCAACGCACCTTGAGCCCCTCGGAGACCTCCTTCCTAGCAGTCGTTGAACCCGACACCACGATCGTTCTTGCTTGCGGGACACCGCCTCCTGCGATCCAGCACGGACATTGTTGCCCTGCCTTTCCTGAGCTGGCCCCCGCCGCCATCCTCTCTCCCTCCCTCCTTTTCCCCCTGCCCTTGATGCTCTCATCCCGAGCAGGACACCCGCCGAAACTGGTCGCTTAGAAGGCGTGGGAGCTGATGCTGTTCACACGCAGCTGGCGGATGCCCTTGCCAGTTGCACAGAAGTCGTGGGCTCTCAACCAGAAGTGGCGGCCTGATGAGCGATGGAAAATCTTCACACTCAAAACTGTGTCTACTGCTACTGGAGACTGGAGCTGTGCTTTGAAAACGAGGTTTGACAAAGATGGTTCGCTCCGGGCGCTCGCAACCAAAGTGCGTCAATTCGAGACGACGCGGAGACAACGGCACCTCCGCCGCTTGCTTCCATTACTGTGAACTTGTGGCTGTAAGTCAGTGCTTTAATCAGCGAGCCGTGCTGAGGTCTACCCTGCACATTCGCTCGCGTGCTCGAGGACACAACGTGATCTGTTCTCCCTATCCTGCGACATGCAACACTTGCGCGTGGAACTCCTTGAAAAGGAACTTTTTGGCCGTTTCAATTCTTGTTGTAAAAAGAACGTTTGTGCCGGTTCGACCACTCGATCGAGCTACTATTTCTGATTTATACCAGGTATTAATAGTTGTTTGATCAAAGTACCGCGTGCAGGGGCAGGTATGCTTCTGCTCTTGCATCTTGTACCGTTGCCGACGTTTGGAATCCGCTACTACTGCTGTGTGTGGCGCCTACCCCCAGAAGGTGAACGCTAGCCATGGTTGCCGTGTGTGAGAAATCGTCCTGTGCTGCTTTGCCGATTGGCTGTCTGTGTCGGCAGATCCAAACCGGGCGCACGCAAGGTTTCTGGAGAAATGATGATACCAAGCGACGGGCCACATAAGAAAACCATGTTGGGTTACTCAAATTGGAGTGTAGAGCACAAGCTGTCCCATACATATATATATATATATGTAACCCTCGCCCAAAATACTGATTGTCGCACACTTGGCGATTTACAGTAGTAATTATAGCAGTATACGTTCAAGTTCATGAAGCTCAGCGCAAACGACCGCTTGGCCGATTCCATAAAAAAATCTGATCAACTCGTTCAATACTGCTGTGGTAATATTCGTATACAAAATGGGGAAAAAACGACCCACCAGAGTTAGGCACCGCGCATGAGAATTAACCAAAGTGACCGTCCGCCGATATACCAGATTCGTCGATGCCTACGGCAAATTGAAACCCGACGTTGCATCAGAACCTCGTGCTCATTCTCGTTTGAGTGCTACCGACCGATTCGTCCCAGCTTTCCCCCCAACCCACCCAAGCTGCCCCCCCGCTGGCATCGTGATTGCCTTGTGCGCCAAAAGACCACCAACGTCCACACCCGTTCGCCCGCCTTCTCCATCACGACTACCTGGTACAGTACTCCACAACGGTTACCGTGTACCTGGTAGGGCTTACGCTATACAGCAGGAATACAGTGCCACCGCACGACGCTGCGACAAACTCCGCCGAGGAGGGAAGTCGTCGGCCTCGGTTTCTCACGATCGTGCGCGAAACATGTGTGCGTTTCGTGGTCAACCCTGTGACGTCTGTCGGACTTTGAGAGCGATGCCTTCTCGCTGCCCGGGCCTCCGAGACGTTCTGCACGCAGTCGTCCCCTCCCTGGTGGGGCGGTGCGCTCCAGCTGGGAGAACCGGCGGCTGCGGCTCTGGGAGCACGCAAGGAGTGGTCTTCGAGCCGTGCCAGACCACTCCGCGCCCTCGCCATTTCTCAGTTGGGCCTTCGCGCATGCGTACCTGGCGATGCTGGGGAAGGTGAGCGGCAGGCATCGCACCGTGCATATGCTTGATGCCAGGCAAGATGTACTCGTACAGTGTGGTATCGCTTTCGTCGTTTTCCTTTTTGTCCCGTTTGCCCACACACCTAAAACACTGATTTCTCGTACTCGTACTCAAAGACTTGTACTATTTATAGTATATATTCGAGCATGCACGTGTGTTTTAGGCATCAGAAGAGAGACGGTCGCTAACACGCTGGTGTTTTTTTCCCTGCGGGCAGAAGCGCGGCAGGTTCAAAGTGCCTCCTGAGACGCTGACTTCGACATCGAGATGTATTGGTATGTACGTTGGTGCGGTTCGGTGCGGTGGGTGCTTTCGTCGGGACATAACGCTCTGTGTTTTCGGTTTGATCACTTTGTCTGGAACGTCACCAAACCGCGTCGGAAAAAAACTAAGCTCATTGAAAGTCCGTAAATAGTTAATTCAACGATAATGTTTCGATGAACTTGCGACAGCTAAAATATTGCGACAACTGTGCATTAATAAATGGTATATATTGCTGCCAGTCCGAAAATAGAAATGCAACAATACTTTCTCGACAATTGCTAGTATTGCGAAAACTGATACTCGTACTATCACGACAACTGTGCACCAGTCAACAATATTCACAACGACTATTCTTGCTGTACGTGTTGGTCTGAGCCCAACTACAGTTAACCACCATACGACTCACGTCGTGTACGCCTTTAACCTGCTTTGTGTTTACCAGCTGGCCCTTTGCCCTTGCCCGCGATGAAACAGGCGTTAAGTCTCATGCCCGCTTCGTATGGTCCTTGGGGTGGTGTACGAGGTCACGCTGGCCAATAATCTACCAGCAAATGAGTTTGGCGTGGCGCCAGCAGCCGTCCGGCCAAACCGTCCAAGCCGCTGTCGGTCGTTCATCCTCGGTCGTTGTTTCGTTTTATATGCTCGGTCATACATGGCATTGCTGATGAAGCTAAGCAAGAATATACCCGGCCGTGTGCGAGCGGATGCGGTACTCATACTTGTATCGAACAAGTACCGCATCCGTTCGTACACCGCCGAGTAACTTCCCGCCCACCTTCGTCATCAATGCAATGTGCAACCGAGCGTAGAAAACGAGCAAATGGCTGAAGACAACCGACGGGCATCGGCTTAGACGGCTCGGCCGTACGGTTGCTGGCTGGCAGATTAATGACCAGCATGACCTCGTACAGCATCCGGAGGACGAAAGCGGGCATGAAGCTAAACGCCTGTTTCATCGTGGCAAGGGGAAAGGGCCAGCTGGTTACACAAAGGCAAGTCAGAGACGTGCACTTCGTGAGTCGTATGGTGGAGCATCCAAGATTTTGTTTGTGTCGTCACAATAAAGACGCCCCCCCTATTGCATCTTGTTCCTCGGTCGGAAGAATCGCGGTAACTGTAGAACTGTCGCCCGTGACGCCGAATAATTTCCGAAGAGTGTTCCATTGTACGTTGGAGAACACGGTGCTATGCGATGCGGTGTGATGCGGTGCCGTCCGACGCGAGGTCCCCTTCATGTCGAACGTCACCACGCGTCGACAACCAAGCGCGCTACCATTATGTAAATTGAGTATACAGAAGGTACACCAACCAATACTCACAGCGGAAACGTGTTGTCCTACGGGTCGATTTACTGTAAACCACAACACCTACAATATGTATATAGACCTGTGCCTCTGTCTTGTTTTTGTTTTGTTCCGCTGTCCCCTTCCCCGGTGCCGCGATGGAACAACCCCTGCCCATTTTACCCGCCATTCCTCTCCCCGTGCTCCACGAGATATGCCAGAAACTTGTTCTTCCCGTGGTTACATTGGACACGCATCACGGTTTTAGGGAGGGCCACCACACTTACGTTGGGAAGAGATCCGGAAAGGCATGCTATATATCGCAGCTGTCGTGTAAAGTATTGTGCATTCTGAGAAGGTCGTGACAGTATCAGCACCAGCACCAGTACCAATACCAACCCTCAGGACTCGTTCACTAACCAGTAGCACCAGTCATTTTGGGAGAATCCAGCCCCCAGGGTAGAATACATATATAGGGGGCTAAAATGACTTCGTCCCTCCAGTTCCAAGGGTACCTGGGGGCTGAAATGACTGATTTCCTCCGGTCCAAAGAGTACCAGAAGCCGAAATGGCTGGTACCCGGAATACTTGGTACTCTGGCAAACTTTGGTGCGTTGGGCGGGCGTGGAATAGTACCTCACTAGTTTATGTTAAGTGCAATACTACTGCATGTCATGTGTTCATTAGTGCCTTAGTAGTATTTGTCGAGTGCAATACTACTGTATGAGTTCATTAATTGCCAGCCCCATCTTTCGGGAGGGGGTGCCCAACCATCAAAGCTAGTGGACGAGGATTCTAAAAACTATTTTATTGCTTAACCGCCGAAAACCAATGATCGTGGCATGGAGAACATGGTATCGGGGATTGACAGCAGTATTAATCCATATGCTTGTGTACTCGTAGTGTGTGGTAGGTTGACTCCCTACTCCCTATTAGAGGCCGATACCAGCAGTGAGGAGGACTTGGTTTGATGAGCTTCGCTCTACAAAAACAATGGTGCGTGAAAAGATATGGTGCGATAGGCTTGAAACAGCTCGTAGAATATGTGCGACGTGCCAGGATGTAACGGTACTTTGTTTTTCCAGAAAAATACTCGAAATCAATACCAAGAGTGTTTTGCTATTAAAGACACATTGTTTCTCAAACCAGAAATACATGATTTTTCCGTTCCGCAGTTGCTGATTGGCGTAACAAGGTAATCCCACATTTTACTCTACACCACTCTGGCCGGAAATATAAGAAACGCTTGGTCTTCACATCTATACCGTAGTGTACCTCACATTTCCGCCCGAAGTAGTACATACCTCACGTGCGGAGTCCTTACAGCACCGGTCTCATGATGGCACTTATCCTAGAAGATCGTACGCTTTTCCGTCTAGTAGGTCCGGAGCGTGGCAGTTTTGGCCGGCTGCGAGCGTGCATGTAGTCGTGACCATATCCGCTGTTGGCATCCAACAACCAGCACCGAGGGTTTTCCGATGCTGCCGCGGTCGAAGGCTTTCATGCTTTACGTGCAGAGTGCGAGTTTCCTCGTTCGAGGGAGAAATATTGGCGTCAAAGAGCGTTCAGGGACACGAGTGCCCCTACGCCGAGGCACGAAACCGCGTACTCTGCGGAAATTTGCAGAAGTTCTGCCTGAAACTTCAGAACGTCGTCGATGCCAGCCGGGAGCTACTTGCATTGAATCTGAAGAAACACAACTCGCCTTAAACGTACTTTGATGCCAGCCCTCTTCAGCGCCCTTCTTTCCGTAGACCTAAATATATATCATTTATCTTTTCCCTGGCTCTTTAAGTTTTTAGTCAAGAAAAGCACTTCGTAGCGAAAACGGGAAAACCCAATCCAGGAACGGTTGCTGTACCTTCCCACTTGCAGGACCCCCCCCTCCCCCCCCCTCCCAGAATAACCAGGGGAAGTATTGGTCCTCACTCATCACCCCGTTGATGATTCAGTTTGACGTGCTATCAGCGATAACTCGCAACCCAACCAGAACCTTGGGGACTGGATTATCCCTAAGTGACTGGTGCTACTGGCGAGTCAATGAGTCCTGAGGGCTAGTGCTGGTACTGTGAGGACCTCCTCAGTATGCACAATACGGTACACGACAACTACGTTGTGTAGCATGCCTTTCCGCATCTCCTCCCAACGTAAGTGTGGTGGCCCTCCCTAGAAAAAAATGGACAGATGGATTTCTTCGAAGCATGCACGATCACGGGATCTGGTCTGGCTTGAGCACTTATCACCCATAGGGCTTGCTCGATCGCGTTTTCCAACGCGTCGGCCCGCTGAATCATTGCCTTGGTAAGATAGGCCCGGTTGGCCTCGGTGATGGTCCGTACGCCCGTTCTGGTACGGACTATCACCGAGGCCAGCCTGGCCGACCTCATCAAGGCAATGTTTCAGCGGGCCGACGCGTTGGAGAACGCGATCAAGCAAGACCTATGGGTGATGAGTGCTCAAGATATACCAGATGCCGTGATCGTCCATGCTTCGAAGAAATCCGTCTGCCCATTGTTAGGGAGGGCCACCACACTTACGTTGGGAGGAGATGCGTAAAGGTATGCTATATAACGCAGTTGTCGTGTACCGTATTGTGCATTCTGAGAAGGTCCTCACAGTACCAGCACCAGCACCAATACCAGCCGTCGGGACTCATTGCCTAGCCGGTAGCACCAGTCATTTCGGGAGAATCCAGTCCCCAGGGTAGAATACATATATAGGAGGCTAAACTGACTTCGTCCCTCCAGTCCCAAGGGTACCTGGGGGCTGAAATGACTGATTCCCGCCGGTCCAAAGGGTACCAGAAGCCGAGATGGCTGGTACCCGGAATACTTGGTACTCTGACAGACTTTGGTGTACGTACTACGTACTCGTGTCTAACCCCAACCTCGAACTTAACCGGTCCGATTTAGAGAGGGGGTGTACTCGATAGGAGAGATGTACTCGATCTCATGCATGGCCGTAGTCGTATGACCATATACCCTCGCATCCCTACAATGCCGGGACGGAGCATGTCGGGTTTTCACCTACCAGGCAGACATTGCTTGCACCAAGCGCGAAGCGCCGTGAGGTGTCCGGCGAGTCGCATGAAGGGTGAGCTGCATCCTACTAAGAACCACTTTTGAGGCGGACTTGCACATGGACGACAGCTTCAATGAGTTGATTTAATTTCCGGTGTAGTAGGCATTTCCAGAGACAGCAATGGGAGTACCATGCAACTGCTTCTTGGGTGCCTTACCTTGAACACTACGTGATACGATCATTCCCAATTGTGCGGAGTGAAGGTTTTTTATCTGGCATAAATGATCTAACTCGACAATCAGCTGTGGGCAACCGCCAAAACAAAACCAAAAACAAACAAAACCGATTCCCTGGTTGTCTAGCTCACGTAGTGAGCGGCATGTTGTACAGTGGCGTTGCCAACCGACGCCAACCCAACCTATACAAAAAAGGGGGAGGATCTAGAGAGGGGCGGGGGGTAGGAACAGCATACGTACCTCCATTGCGATGGGCGGGGGTGAAATACTACCTCACTAGTATATATATTATGTTAAGTGCAATACTACTGCATGTCATGTGTTCATTAGTGCCTTAGGAGTAATTGTCGAGTGCAATACTACTGTATGTGTTCATTAATTCCCAGCTCCATGTTTGGGGAGGGGGTGCTCAACCATGAAAGCTAGTGGACGAGGATTCTCAAAACTATTTTATTGCTTAACCGCCGAAAACTAATGACTCGTCGCATGGAGAACGTGGTACCGGGCTTTGACAGCAGTATTAATCCATATGCTTGTGTACTCGTCGTGTGAGGCAGGTTGACTCCCTCCTCCCTATTAGAGGCCGATACCAGCAGTGAGGAGGACTTAGTTTGATGAGCTTCGCTCTACAAAAAAAATGGTGCGTGAAAAGATATGGTGCAATAGGCTCGAAACAGCTCGTAGAATATGTACGACGTGCCAGGATGTAACGGTACTTTGTTTTTCCAGAAAAATACTCGAAACCAATACCAAGATTGTTTTGCTATGAAAGACACATTGTTTCTCAGACCAGAAAGACCATGATTTTTCCGTTCCGCAGTTGCTGATTGGCGTAACAAGGTAATCCCACATTTTACTCTACACCACTCTGGCCGGAAATATAAGAAATGTTTGGTCTTCCCATCCATACCGTAGTGTACCTCACATCTCCGCCCGAAGTAGTACATACCTCACGCTCGGAGTCCTTACCGCACCGGTCTCATGAATGCACTTATCCTAGAAGCTCGTACGCTTTTCCGTCTAGTAGGTCCGGAGCGTGGCAGTGTTGGCGGGCTGCGAGCGTGCATGTAGTCCTGACCATATCCGCTGTTGGCATCCAACAGCCAGCACCGAGGGTTTTCCGATGCTGCCGCGGTCAAAGGCTTTCATGCTTTACGTGCAGAGTGCGAGTTTTCTCGTTCGAGGTAGAAATAGTGGCGTCGAAGAGCGTTCTGGGACGCGAGTGCCCCTACGCCGAGGCACGAAACCGCGTACTCTGCGGAAATTTGCAGAAGGTCTGCCTGAAACTTCAGAACGTCGCCGATGCCAGCCGGGAGTTACTTGCATTGAATCTGAAGAAACACAACTCGCCTCGATCGTACTTTGATGCCAGCCCTCTTCAGTGCCCTTCTTTTCGACGACGTACATATATATATCATTTATCTTTTCCCTGGCTCTTTAAGTTTTTAGTCAAGGAAAGCACTTCGTAGCAAAAACGGGAAAACCCAATCCAGGAACGGTTGCTGTACCTTCCCACTTGCAGGACCCCCCCCTCCCCCCCCCTCCCAGAATAACCAGGGGAAGTATTGGTCCTCACTCATCACCCCGCTGATGATTCAGTTTGACGTGCTATCAGCGATAACTCGCAACCCAATCAGAACCCTGGGGACTGGGTTATCCCTAAGTGACTCGTGCCACTGGCGAGTCAATGAGTCCTGAGGGCTAGTCTTGGTACTGTGAGGACCTCCTCAGTATGCACAATACGGTACACGACAACTACGTTGTGTAGCATGCCTTTCCGCATCTCCTCCCAACGTAAGTGTGGTGGCCCTCGCTAGAAATAAATGGACAGATGGGTTTCTTCGAAGCATGCACGATCACGGGATCTGGTCTGGCTTGAGCACTTACCACCCATAGGACTTGCTCGATCGCGTTTTCCAACGCGTCGGCCCGCTGAATCATTGCCTTGGTAAGATAGGCCCGGTTGGCCTCGGTGATGGTCCGTACGCCCGTTCTGGTACGGACTATCACCGAGGCCAGCCTGGCCGACCTTATCAAGGCAATGTTTCAGCGGGCCGACGCGTTGGAGAACGCGATCAAGCAAGACCTATGGGTGATGAGTGCTCAAGTTAGACCAGATGCCGTGATCGTGCATGCTTCGAAGAAATCCGTCTGCCCATTGTTAGGGAGGGCCACCACACTTACGTTGGGAGGAGATGCGTAAAGGTATGCTATATAACGCAGTTGTCGTGTACCGTATTGTGCATTCTGAGAAGGTCCTCGCAGTACCAGCACCAGCACCAATACCAGCCGTCGGGACTCATTGCCTAGCCGGTAGCACCAGTCATTTCGGGAGAATCCAGTCCCCAGGGTAGAATACATATATAGGAGGCTAAACTGACTTCGTCCCTCCAGTCCCAAGGGTACCTGGGGGCTGAAATGACTGATTCCCGCCGGTCCAAAGGGTACCAGAAGCCGAAATGGCTGGTACCCGGAATACTTGGTACTCTGACAGACTTTGGTGTACGTACTACGTACTCGTGTCTAACCCCAACCTCGAACTTAACCGGTCCGATTTAGAGAGGGGGTGTACTCGATAGGAGAGATGTACTCGATCTCATGCATGGCCGTAGTCGTATGACCATATACCCTCGCATCCCTACAATGCCGGGACGGAGCATGTCGGGTTTTCACCTACCAGGCAGACATTGCTTGCACCAAGCGCGAAGCGCCGTGAGGTGTCCGGCGAGTCGCATGAAGGGTGAGCTGCATCCTACTAAGAACCACTTTTGAGGCGGACTTGCACATGGACGACAGCTTCAATGAGTTGATTTAATTTCCGGTGTAGGCATTTCCAGAGACAGCAATGGGAGTACCATGCAACTGCTTCTTGGGTGCCTTACCTTGAACACTACGTGATACGATCATTCCCAATTGTGCGGAGTAAAGGTTCTTTACCTGGCATAAATGATCTAACTCGACAATCAGCTGTGGGCAACCGCCAAAACAAAACCAAAAACAAACAAAACCGATTCCCTGGTTGTCTAGCTCACGTAGTGAGCGGCATGTTGTACAGTGGCGTTGCCAACCGACGCCAACCCAACCTATACAAAATAGGGGGGGGATCTAGAGAGGGGCGGGGGGTAGGAACAGCATACGTACCTCCATTGCGATGGGCGGGGGTGAAATACTACCTCACTAGTATATGTTAAGTGCAATACTACTGCATGCCATGTGTTCATTAGTGCCTTAGGAGTATTTGTCGAGTGCAATACTACTGTATGTGTTCATTAATTCCCAGCTCCATGTTTGGGGAGGGGGTGCTCAACCATGAAAGCTAGTGGACGAGGATTCTCAAAACTATTTTATTGCTTAACCGCCGAAAACTAATGACTCGTCGCATGGAGAACGTGGTACCGGGCTTTGACAGCAGTATTAATCCATATGCTTGTGTACTCGTCGTGTGAGGCAGGTTGACTCCCTACTCCCTATTAGAGGCCGATAGCAGCAGTGAGGAGGACTTGGTTTGATGAGCTTCGCTCTACAAAAAAAATGGTGCGTGAAAAGATATGGTGCAATAGGCTCGAAACAGCTCGTAGAATATGTACGACGTGCCAGGATGTAACGGTACTTTGTTTTTCCAGGAAAATACTCGAAACCAATACCAAGATTGTTTTGCTATGAAAGACACATTGTTTCTCAGACCAGAAAGACCATGATTTTTCCGTTCCGCAGTTGCTGATTGGCGTAACAAGGTAACCCCACATTTTACTCTACACCACTCTGGCCGGAAATATAAGAAATGTTTGGTCTTCCCATCCATACCGTAGTGTACCTCACATCTCCGCCCGAAGTAGTACATAACTCACGCTCGGAGTCCTTACCGCACCGGTCTCATGAATGCACTTATCCTAGAAGCTCGTACGCTTTTCCGTCTAGTAGGTCCGGAGCGTGGCAGTGTTGGCGGGCTGCGAGCGTGCATGTAGTCCTGACCATATCCGCTGTTGGCATCCAACAGCCAGCACCGAGGGTTTTCCGATGCTGCCGCGGTCGAAGGTTTTCATGCTTTTACGTGCAGAGTGCGAGTTTCCTCGTTCGAGGAAGGAACATCGGCGTCGAAGAACGTTGGACACGAGTGTCCCTACGCCGAGGCACGAAACCGCGTACTCTGCGGAAATTTGCAGAAGTTCTGCCTGAAACTTCAGAACGTCGCCGATGCCAGCCGGGAGTTACTTGCATTGAATCATCTGAAGAAACACAACTCGCCTCGATCGTACTTTGATGCCAGCCCTCTTCAGTGCCCTTCTTTTCGACGACGTACATATATATATCATTTATCTTTTCCCTGGCTCTTTAAGTTTTTAGTCAAGAAAAGCACTTCGTAGCGAAAACGGGAAAACCCAATCCAGGAACGGTTGCTGTATCTTCCCACTTGCAGGACCCCCCCCCCCCCCCCCCCTCTCAGAATAACCAGGGGAAGTATTGGTCCTCACTCATCACCCCGTTGATGATTCAGTTTGACGTGCTATCAGCGATAACTCGCAACCCAACCAGAACCTTGGGGACTGGATTATCCCTAAGTGACTGGTGCTACTGGCGAGTCAATGAGTCCTGAGGGCTAGTGCTGGTACTGTGAGGACCTCCTCAGTATGCACAATACGGTACACGACAACTACGTTGTGTAGCATGCCTTTCCGCATCTCCTCCCAACGTAAGTGTGGTGGCCCTCCCTAGAAATGGACAGATGGGTTTCTTCGAAGCATGCACGATCACGGCATCTGGTCTGGCTTGAGCACTTACCACCCATAGGGCTTGCTCGATCGCGTTTTCCAACGCGTCGGCCCGCTGAATCATTGCCTTGGTAAGATAGGCCCGGTTGGCCTCGGTGATGGTCCGTACGCCCGTTCTGGTACGGACTATCACCGAGGCCAGCCTGGCCGACCTTATCAAGGCAATGTTTCAGCGGGCCGACGCGTTGGAGAACGCGATCAAGCAAGACCTATGGGTGATGAGTGCTCAAGTTATACCAGATGCCGTGATCGTCCATGCTTCGAAGAAATCCGTCTGCCCATTGTTAGGGAGGGCCACCACACTTACGTTGGGAGGAGATGCGGAAAGGTATGCTATATAACGCAGTTGTCGTGTAACGTATTGTGCATTCTGAGAAGGTCCTCACAGTACCAGCACCAGCACCAATACCAGCCGTCGGGACTCATTGCCTCGCCGGTAGCACCAGTCATTTCGGGAGAATCCAGTCCCCAGGCAGGGTAGAATACATATATAGGAGGCTAAACTGACTTCGTCCCTCCAGTCCCAAGGGTACCTGGGGGCTGAAATGACTGATTCCCGCCGGTCCAAAGGGTACCAGAAGCCGAGATGGCTGGTACCCGGAATACTTGGTACTCTGACAAACTTTGGTGTACGTACTACGTACTCGTGTCTAACCCCAACCTCGAACTTACCCGGCCCGATTTAGAGAGGGGGTGTACTCGATAGGAGAGATGTACTCGATCTCATGCATGGCCGTAGTCGTATGACCATATACCCTCGCATCCCTACAATGCCGGGACGGAGCATGTCGGGTTTTCACCTACCAGGCAGACATTGCTTGCACCAAGCGCGAAGCGCCGTGAGGTGTCCGGCGAGTCGCATGAAGGGTGAGCTGCATCCTACTAAGACCCGCTTTTGAGGCGGACTTGCACATGGACGACAGCTTCAATGAGTTGATTTAATTTCCGGTGTAGGCATTTCCAGAGACAGCAATGGGAGTACCATGCAACTGCTTCTTGGGTGCCTTACCTTGAACACTACGTGATACGATCATTCCCAATTGTGCGGAGTGAAGGTTTTTTATCTGGCATAAATGATCTAACTCGACAATCAGCTGTGGGCAACCGCCAAAACAAAACCAAAAACAGACAAAACCGATTCCCTGGTTGTCTAGCTCACGTAGTGAGCGGCATGTTGTACAGTGGCGTTGCCAACCGACGCCAACCCAACCTATACAAAATAGGGGGAGGATCTAGAGAGGGGCGGGGGGTAGGAACAGCATACGTACCTCCATTGCGATGGGTGGGGGTGAAATACTACATCACTAGTCTATGTTAAGTGCCAAACTGCATGTGTTCATTAGTGCCTCAGGAGTAATTGTCGAGTGCAATACTACTGTATGAGTTCATTAATTCCCAGCTCCATGTTTGGGGAGGGGGTGCTCAACCATCAAAGCTAGTGGACGAGGATTCTCAAAACTATTTTATCGCTTAACCGCCGAAAACCAATGACTCGTCGCATGGAGAACGTGGTACCGGGCTTTGACAGCAGTATTAATTAATATGCTTGTGTACTCGTCGTGTGAGGCAGGTTGACTCCCTACTCCCTATTAGAGGCCGATACCAGCAGTGAGGAGGACTTGGTTTGATGAGCTTCGCTCTACAAAAAAAATGGTGCGTGAAAATATATGGTGCAATAGGCTCGAAACAGCTCGTAGAATATGTACGACGTGCCAGGATGTAACGGTACTTTGTTTTTCCAGAAAAATACTCGAAACCAATACCAAGATTGTTTTGCTATGAAAGACACATTGTTTCTCAGACCAGAAAGACCATGATTTTTCCGTTCCGCAGTTGCTGATTGGCGTAACAAGGTAATCCCACATTTTACTCTACACCACTCTCGCCGGAAATATAAGAAATGTTTGGTCTTCCCATCCATACCGTAGTGTACCTCACATCTCCGCCCGAAGTAGTACATACCTCACGCTCGGAGTCCTTACCGCACCGGTCTCATGAACGCACTTATCCTAGAAGCTCGTACGCTTTTCCGTCTAGTAGGACCGGAGCGTGGCAGTTTTGGCCGGCTGCGAGCGTGCATGTAGTCGTGACCATATCCGCTGTTGGCATCCAACAGCCAGCACCGAGGGTTTTTCGATGCTGCCGCGGTCGAAGGTTTTCATGCTTTACGTGCAGAGTGCGAGTTTCCTCGTTCGAGGAAGGAACATCGGCGTCGAAGAGCGTTCTGGGACGCGAGTGCCCCTTCGCCGAAGCACGAAACCGCGTACTCTGCGGAAATTTGCAGAAGTTCTGCCTGAAACTTCAGAACGTCGTCGATGCCAGCCGGGAGTTACTTGCATTGAATCATCTGAAGAAACACAACTCGCCTCGATCGTACTTTGATGCCAGCCCTCTTCAGTGCCCTTCTTTTCGACGACGTACATATATATACCAGGTATCATTTATCTTTTCCCTGGCTCTTTAAGTTTTTAGTCAAGAAAAGCACTTCGTAGCGAAAACGGGAAAACCCAATCCAGGAACGGTTGCTGTATCTTCCCACTTGCAGGACCCCCCCCCCCCCCCCCCCTCTCAGAATAACCAGGGGAAGTATTGGTCCTCACTCATCACCCCGTTGATGATTCAGTTTGACGTGCTATCAGCGATAACTCGCAACCCAACCAGAACCTTGGGGACTGGATTATCCCTAAGTGACTGGTGCTACTGGCGAGTCAATGAGTCCTGAGGGCTAGTGCTGGTACTGTGAGGACCTCCTCAGTATGCACAATACGGTACACGACAACTACGTTGTGTAGCATGCCTTTCCGCATCTCCTCCCAACGTAAGTGTGGTGGCCCTCCCTAGAAATGGACAGATGGGTTTCTTCGAAGCATGCACGATCACGGCATCTGGTCTGGCTTGAGCACTTACCACCCATAGGGCTTGCTCGATCGCGTTTTCCAACGCGTCGGCCCGCTGAATCATTGCCTTGGTAAGATAGGCCCGGTTGGCCTCGGTGATGGTCCGTACGCCCGTTCTGGTACGGACTATCACCGAGGCCAGCCTGGCCGACCTTATCAAGGCAATGTTTCAGCGGGCCGACGCGTTGGAGAACGCGATCAAGCAAGACCTATGGGTGATGAGTGCTCAAGTTATACCAGATGCCGTGATCGTCCATGCTTCGAAGAAATCCGTCTGCCCATTGTTAGGGAGGGCCACCACACTTACGTTGGGAGGAGATGCGGAAAGGTATGTTATATAACGCAGTTGTCGTGTAACGTATTGTGCATTCTGAGAAGGTCCTCACAGTACCAGCACCAGCACCAATACCAGCCGTCGGGACTCATTGCCTCGCCGGTAGCACCAGTCATTTCGGGAGAATCCAGTCCCCAGGCAGGGTAGAATACATATATAGGAGGCTAAACTGACTTCGTCCCTCCAGTCCCAAGGGTACCTGGGGGCTGAAATGACTGATTCCCGCCGGTCCAAAGGGTACCAGAAGCCGAGATGGCTGGTACCCGGAATACTTGGTACTCTGACAAACTTTGGTGTACGTACTACGTACTCGTGTCTAACCCCAACCTCGAACTTACCCGGCCCGATTTAGAGAGGGGGTGTACTCGATAGGAGAGATGTACTCGATCTCATGCATGGCCGTAGTCGTATGACCATATACCCTCGCATCCCTACAATGCCGGGACGGAGCATGTCGGGTTTTCACCTACCAGGCAGACATTGCTTGCACCAAGCGCGAAGCGCCGTGAGGTGTCCGGCGAGTCGCATGAAGGGTGAGCTGCATCCTACTAAGACCCGCTTTTGAGGCGGACTTGCACATGGACGACAGCTTCAATGAGTTGATTTAATTTCCGGTGTAGGCATTTCCAGAGACAGCAATGGGAGTACCATGCAACTGCTTCTTGGGTGCCTTACCTTGAACACTACGTGATACGATCATTCCCAATTGTGCGGAGTGAAGGTTTTTTATCTGGCATAAATGATCTAACTCGACAATCAGCTGTGGGCAACCGCCAAAACAAAACCAAAAACAGACAAAACCGATTCCCTGGTTGTCTAGCTCACGTAGTGAGCGGCATGTTGTACAGTGGCGTTGCCAACCGACGCCAACCCAACCTATACAAAATAGGGGGAGGATCTAGAGAGGGGCGGGGGGTAGGAACAGCATACGTACCTCCATTGCGATGGGTGGGGGTGAAATACTACATCACTAGTCTATGTTAAGTGCCAAACTGCATGTGTTCATTAGTGCCTCAGGAGTAATTGTCGAGTGCAATACTACTGTATGAGTTCATTAATTCCCAGCTCCATGTTTGGGGAGGGGGTGCTCAACCATCAAAGCTAGTGGACGAGGATTCTCAAAACTATTTTATCGCTTAACCGCCGAAAACCAATGACTCGTCGCATGGAGAACGTGGTACCGGGCTTTGACAGCAGTATTAATTAATATGCTTGTGTACTCGTCGTGTGAGGCAGGTTGACTCCCTACTCCCTATTAGAGGCCGATACCAGCAGTGAGGAGGACTTGGTTTGATGAGCTTCGCTCTACAAAAAAAATGGTGCGTGAAAATATATGGTGCAATAGGCTCGAAACAGCTCGTAGAATATGTACGACGTGCCAGGATGTAACGGTACTTTGTTTTTCCAGAAAAATACTCGAAACCAATACCAAGATTGTTTTGCTATGAAAGACACATTGTTTCTCAGACCAGAAAGACCATGATTTTTCCGTTCCGCAGTTGCTGATTGGCGTAACAAGGTAATCCCACATTTTACTCTACACCACTCTCGCCGGAAATATAAGAAATGTTTGGTCTTCCCATCCATACCGTAGTGTACCTCACATCTCCGCCCGAAGTAGTACATAACTCACGCTCGGAGTCCTTACCGCACCGGTCTCATGAATGCACTTATCCTAGAAGCTCGTACGCTTTTCCGTCTAGTAGGTCCGGAGCGTGGCAGTGTTGGCGGGCTGCGAGCGTGCATGTAGTCGTGACCATATCCGCTGTTGGCATCCAACAGCCAGCACCGAGGGTTTTCCGATGCTGCCGCGGTCGAAGGTTTTCATGCTTTACGTGCAGAGTGCGAGTTTCCTCGTTCGAGGTAGAAATAGTGGCGTCGAAGAGCGTTCTGGGACACGAGTGTCCCTACGCCGAGGCACGAAACCGCGTACTCTGCGGAAATTTGCAGAAGTTCTGCCTGAAACTTCAGAACGTCGTCGATGCCAGCCGGGAGTTACTTGCATTGAATCTGAAGAAACACAACTCGCCTTAAACGTACTTTGATGCCAGCCCTCTTCTGCGCCCTTCTTTCCGACGACGTACATATATATATCATTTATCTTTTCCCTGGCTCTTTAAGTTTTTAGTCAAGAAAAGTACTTCGTAGCAAAAACGGGAAAACCCAATCCAGGAACGGTTGCTGTCCCTTTCCACTTGCAGGACCCCCCCCTCCCCCCCCCTCCCAGAATAACCAGGGGAAGTATTGGTCCTCACTCATCACCCCGCTGATGATTCAGTTTGACGTGCTATCAGCGATAACTCGCAACCCAACCAGAACCTTGGGGACTGGATTATCCCTAAGTGACTCGTGCTACTGGCGAGTCAATGAGTCCTGAGGGCTAGTCTTGGTACTGTGAGGACCTCCTCAGTATGCACAATACGGTACACGACAACTACGTTGTGTAGCATGCCTTTCCGCATCTCCTCCCAACGTAAGTGTGGTGGCCCTCCCTAGAAATGGACAGATGGGTTTCTTCAAAGCATGCACGATCACGGGATCTGGTCTGGCTTGAGCACTTACCACCCATAGGGCTTGCTCGATCGCGTTTTCCAACGCGTCGGCCCGCTGAATCATTGCCTTGGTAAGATAGGCCCGGTTGGCCTCGGTTATGGTCCGTACGCCCGTTCTGGTACGGACTATCACCGAGGCCAGCCTGGCCGACCTTATCAAGGCAATGTTTCAGCGGGCCGACGCGTTGGAGAACGCGATCAAGCAAGACCTATGGGTGATGAGTGCTCAAGTTATACCAGATGCCGTGATCGTCCATGCTTCGAAGAAATCCGTCTGCCCATTGTTAGGGAGGGCCACCACACTTACGTTGGGAGGAGATGCGTAAAGGTATGCTATATAACGCAGTTGTCGTGTAACGTATTGTGTATTCTGAGAAGGTCCTCACAGTACCAGCACCAGCACCAATACCAGCCGTCGGGACTCATTGCCTAGCCGGTAGCACCAGTCATTTCGGGAGAATCCAGTCCCCAGGGTAGAATACATATATAGGAGGCTAAACTGACTTCGTCCCTCCAGTCCCAAGGGTACCTGGGGGCTGAAATGACTGATTCCCGCCGGTCCAAAGGGTACCAGAAGCCGAAATGGCTGGTACCCGGAATACTTGGTACTCTGACAGACTTTGGTGTACGTACTACGTACTCGTGTCTAACCCCAACCTCGAACTTAACCGGTCCGATTTAGAGAGGGGGTGTACTCGATAGGAGAGATGTACTCGATCTCATGCATGGCCGTAGTCGTATGACCATATACCCTCGCATCCCTACAATGCCGGGACGGAGCATGTCGGGTTTTCACCTACCAGGCAGACATTGCTTGCACCAAGCGCGAAGCGCCGTGAGGTGTCCGGCGAGTCGCATGAAGGGTGAGCTGCATCCTACTAAGAACCACTTTTGAGGCGGACTTGCACATGGACGACAGCTTCAATGAGTTGATTTAATTTCCGGTGTAGGCATTTCCAGAGACAGCAATGGGAGTACCATGCAACTGCTTCTTGGGTGCCTTACCTTGAACACTACGTGATACGATCATTCCCAATTGTGCGGAGTAAAGGTTCTTTACCTGGCATAAATGATCTAACTCGACAATCAGCTGTGGGCAACCGCCAAAACAAAACCAAAAACAGACAAAACCGATTCCCTGGTTGTCTAGCTCACGTAGTGAGCGGCATGTTGTACAGTGGCGTTGCCAACCGACGCCAACCCAACCTATACAAAATAGGGGGAGGATCTAGAGAGGGGCGGGGGGTAGGAACAGCATACGTACCTCCATTGCGATGGGTGGGGGTGAAATACTACATCACTAGTCTAGGTTAAGTGCCAAACTGCATGTGTTCATTAGTGCCTCAGGAGTAATTGTGGAATGCAATACTACTGTATGAGTTCATTAACTTCCAGCTCCATGTTTGGGGAGGGGGTGCTCAACCATGAAAGCTAGTGGACGAGGATTCTCAAAACTATTTTATTGCTTAACCGCCGAAAACCAATGACTCGTCGCATGGAGAACGTGGTACCGGGCTTTGACAGCAGTATTAATTAATTTGCTTGTGTACTCGTCGTGTGAGGCAGGTTGACTCCCTACTCCCTATTAGAGGCCGATAGCAGCAGTGAGGAGGACTTGGTTTGATGAGCTTCGCTCTACAAAAAAAATGGTGCGTGAAAAGATATGGTGCAATAGGCTCGAAACAGCTCGTAGAATATGTACGACGTGCCAGGATGTAACGGTACTTTGTTTTTCCAGGAAAATACTCGAAACCAATACCAAGATTGTTTTGCTATGAAAGACACATTGTTTCTCAGACCAGAAAGACCATGATTTTTCCGTTCCGCAGTTGCTGATTGGCGTAACAAGGTAATCCCACATTTTACTCTACACCACTCTCGCCGGAAATATAAGAAATGTTTGGTCTTCACATCCATACCGTAGTGTACCTCACATCTCCGCCCGAAGTAGTACATAACTCACGTGCGGAGTCCTTACCGCACCGGTCTCATGAATGCACTTATCCTAGAAGCTCGTACGCTTTTCCGTCTAGTAGGACCGGAGCGTGGCAGTGTTGGCGGGCTGCGAGCGTGCATGTAGTCCTGACCATATCCGCTGTTGGCATCCAACAGCCAGCACCGAGGGTTTTTCGATGCTGCCGCGGTCGAAGGCTTTCATGCTTTACGTGCAGAGTGCGAGTTTCCTCGTTCGAGGTAGAAATAGTGGCGTCGAAGAGCGTTCTGGGACGCGAGTGCCCCTACGCCGAGGCACGAAACCGCGTACTCTGCGGAAATTTGCAGAAGGTCTGCCTGAAACTTCAGAACGTCGCCGATGCCAGCCGGGAGTTACTTGCATTGAATCTGAAGAAACACAACTCGCCTCGATCGTACTTTGATGCCAGCCCTCTTCAGTGCCCTTCTTTTCGACGACGTACATATATATATCATTTATCTTTTCCCTGGCTCTTTAAGTTTCTAGTCAAGAAAAGCACTTCGTAGCAAAAACGGGAAAACCCAATCCAGGAACGGTTGCTGTACCTTCCCACTTGCAGGACCCCCCCCTCCCCCCCCCTCTCAGAATAACCAGGGGAAGTATTGGTCCTCACTCATCACCCCGTTGATGATTCAGTTTGACGTGCTATCAGCGATAACTCGCAACCCAACCAGAACCTTGGGGACTGGATTATCACTAAGTGACTGGTGCTACTGGCGAGTCAATGAGTCCTGAGGGCTAGTGCTGGTACTGTGAGGACCTCCTCAGTATGCACAATACGGTACACGACAACTACGTTGTGTAGCATGCCTTTCCGCATCTCCTCCCAACGTAAGTGTGGTGGCCCTCCCTAGAAATGGACAGATGGATTTCTTCGAAGCATGCACGATCACGGGATCTGGTCTGGCTTGAGCACTTACCACCCATAGGGCTTGCTCGATCGCGTTTTCCAACGCGTCGGCCCGCTGAATCATTGCCTTGGTAAGATAGGCCCGGTTGGCCTCGGTGATGGTCCGTACGCCCGTTCTGGTACGGACTATCACCGAGGCCAGCCTCGCCGACCTTATCAAGGCAATGTTTCAGCGGGCCGACGCGTTGGAGAACGCGATCAAGCAAGACCTATGGGTGATGAGTGCTCAAGTTATACCAGATGCCGTGATCGTCCATGCTTCGAAGAAATCCGTCTGCCCATTGTTAGGGAGGGCCACCACACTTACGTTGGGAGGAGATGCGGAAAGGTATGCTATATAACGCAGTTGTCGTGTACCGTATTGTGCATTCTGAGAAGGTCCTCACAGTACCAGCACCAGCACCAATACCAGCCGTCGGGACTCATTGCCTAGCCGGTAGCACCAGTCATTTCGGGAGAATCCAGTCCCCAGGGTAGAATACATATATAGGAGGCTAAACTGACTTCGTCCCTCCAGTCCCAAGGGTACCTGGGGGCTGAAATGACTGATTCCCGCCGGTCCAAAGGGTACCAGAAGCCGAAATGGCTGGTACCCGGAATACTTGGTACTCTGACAAACTTTGGTGTACGTACTACGTACTCGTGTCTAACCCCAACCTCGAACTTACCCGGTCCGATTTAGAGAGGGGGTGTACTCGATAGGAGAGATGTACTCGATCTCATGCATGGCCGTAGTCGTATGACCATATACCCTCGCATCCCTACAATGCCGGGACGGAGCATGTCGGGTTTTCACCTACCAGGCAGACATTGCTTGCACCAAGCGCGAAGCGCCGTGAGGTGTCCGGCGAGTCGCATGAAGGGTGAGCTGCATCCTACTAAGAACCACTTTTGAGGCGGACTTGCACATGGACGACAGCTTCAATGAGTTGATTTAATTTCCGGTGTAGTAGGCATTTCCAGAGACAGCAATGGGAGTACCATGCAACTGCTTCTTGGGTGCCTTACCTTGAACACTACGTGATACGATCATTCCCAATGGTGCGGAGTAAATAAATGTTCTTTACCTGGCATAAATGATCTAACTCGACAATCAGCTGTGGGCAACCGCCAAAACAAAACCAAAAACAGACAAAACCGATTCCCTGGTTGTCTAGCTCACGTAGTGAGCGGCATGTTGTACAGTGGCGTTGCCAACCGACGCCAACCCAACCTATACAAAAAAGGGGGAGGATCTAGAGAGGGGCGGGGGGTAGGAACAGCATACGTACCTCCATTGCGATGGGCGGGGGTGAAATACTACCTCACTAGTATATGTTAAGTGCAATACTACTGCATGTCATGTGTTCATTAGTGCCTTAGGAGTAATTGTCGAGTGCAATACTACTGTATGTGTTCATTAATTCCCAGCTCCATGTTTGGGGAGGGGGTGCTCAACCATGAAAGCTAGTGGACGAGGATTCTCAAAACTATTTTATTGCTTAACCGCCGAAAACTAATGACTCGTCGCATGGAGAACGGGGTACCGGGCTTTGACAGCAGTATTAATCCATATGCTTGTGTACTCGTCGTGTGAGGCAGGTTGACTCCCTACTCCCTATTAGAGGCCGATAGCAGCAGTGAGGAGGACTTGGTTTGATGAGCTTCGCTCTACAAAAAAAATGGTGCGTGAAAAGATATGGTGCAATAGGCTCGAAACAGCTCGTAGAATATGTACGACGTGCCAGGATGTAACGGTACTTTGTTTTTCCATAAAAATACTCGAAACCAATCCCAAGATTGTTTTGCTATGAAAGACACATTGTTTCTCAGACCAGAAAGACCATGATTTTTCCGTTCCGCAGTTGCTGATTGGCGTAACAAGGTAATCCCACATTTTACTCTACACCACTCTCGCCGGAAATATAAGAAATGTTTGGTCTTCCCATCCATACCGTAGTGTACCTCACATCTCCGCCCGAAGTAGTACATAACTCACGTGCGGAGTCCTTACCGCACCGGTCTCATGAATGCACTTATCCTAGAAGCTCGTACGCTTTTCCGTCTAGTAGGACCGGAGCGTGGCAGTTTTGGCCGGCTGCGAGCGTGCATGTAGTCGTGACCATATCCGCTGTTGGCATCCAACAGCCAGCACCGAGGGTTTTTCGATGCTGCCGCGGTCGAAGGTTTTCATGCTTTACGTGCAGAGTGCGAGTTTCCTCGTTCGAGGAAGGAACATCGGCGTCGAAGAGCGTTCTGGGACGCGAGTGCCCCTTCGCCGAAGCACGAAACCGCGTACTCTGCGGAAATTTGCAGAAGTTCTGCCTGAAACTTCAGAACGTCGTCGATGCCAGCCGGGAGCTACTTGCATTGAATCTGAAGAAACACAACTCGCCTTAAACGTACTTTGATGCCAGCCCTCTTCAGCGCCCTTCTTTCCGAAGACCTAAATATATACCATATCGTTTATCTTTTCCCTGGCTCTTTAAGTTTCTAGTCAAGAAAAGCACTTCGTAGCAAAAACGGGAAAACCCAATCAAGGAACGGTTGCTGTACCTTTCCACTTGCAGGACCCCCCCCTCCCCCCCCCTCCCAGAATAACCAGGGGAAGTATTGGTCCTCACTCATCACCCCGCTGGTGATTCAGTTTGACGTGTTATCAGCGATAACTCGCAACCCAACCAGAACCTTGGGGACTGGGTTATCACTAAGTGACTGGTGCTACTGGCGAGTCAATGAGTCCTGAGGGCTAGTGCTGGTACTGTGAGGACCTCCTCAGTATGCACAATACGGTACACGACAACTACGTTGTGTAGCATGCCTTTCCGCATCTCCTCCCAACGTAAGTGTGGTGGCCCTCCCTAGAAATGGACAGATGGGTTTCTTCGAAGCATGCACGATCACGGGATCTAGTCTGGCTTGAGCACTTACCACCCATAGGGCTTGCTCGATCGCGTTTTCCAACGCGTCGGCCCGCTGAATCATTGCCTTGGTAAGATAGGCCCGGTTGGCCTCGGTGATGGTCCGTACGCCCGTTCTGGTACGGACTATCACCGAGGCCAGCCTGGCCGACCTTATCAAGGCAATGTTTCAGCGGGCCGACGCGTTGGAGAACGCGATCAAGCAAGACCTATGGGTGATGAGTGCTCAAGTTATACCAGATGCCGTGATCGCCCATGCTTCGAAGAAATCCGTCTGCCCATTGTTAGGGAGGGCCACCACACTTACGTTGGGAGGAGATGCGTAAAGGTATGCTATATAACGCAGTTGTCGTGTATTGGATTGTGCATTCTGAGAAGGTCCTCACAGTACCAGCACCAGCACCAATACCAGCCGTCGGGACTCATTGCCTAGCCGGTAGCACCAGTCATTTCGGGAGAATCCAGTCCCCAGGGTAGAATACATATATAGGAGGCTAAACTGACTTCGTCCCTCCAGTCCCAAGGGTACCTGGGGGCTGAAATGACTGATTCCCGCTGGTCCAAAGGGTACCAGAAGCCGAGATGGCTGGTACCCGGAATACTTGGTACTCTGACAGACTTTGGTGTACGTACTACGTACTCGTGTCTAACCCCAACCTCGAACTTAACCGGCCCGATTTAGAGAGGGGGGTACTCGTTAGGAGAGATGTACTCGATATCATGCATGGCCGTAGTCGTATGACCATATACCCTCGCATCCCTACAATGCCGGGACGGAGCATGTCGGGTTTCCACCTACCAGGCAGACATTGCTTGCACCAAGCGCGAAGCGCCGTGAGGTGTCCGGCGAGTCGCATGAAGGGTGAGCTGCATCCTACTAAGACCCGCTTTTGAGGTGGCTTTATATATGGACGACAGCTTCAATGAGTTGATTTAATTTCCGGTGTAGTAGGCATTTCCAGAGACAGCAATGATGGGAGTTCTATGTAACTGCCTCTTGGGATATCCGAGAAACAACAGAATATTCAAAAATTCGACTGAGAAGCACGATGCTTCCCACCTATTGTTGTAGAAACACACGAGGCGAAGAAGGCACACGCTAAAAGAAAACGATGTGCAAACTGGAATATAGGTTACCGGTAGTAGATTTCCCCTCGACCACAGCATAAATTTCCCCCCGTTCCCAAAAGTAACCAACTTGTGGCTACTGGCTACGGCGGTTGTTGCTGTCTGGAGTGCTGCCTGCATCGTCCCGAACGGACGGTAGTCGTGGACACGGAGAGGAACACGCATGCAGTCTGGGGTGCTGTCAGAGTGACGACTCGCGGACCAGCAGTCAGGGTTCTACTCAATCTCAGCTTTTCGTGGTGTGCCGTGGCATCGCCATGATACCACCCATGGCATACCATAGCGTCCCCACGGCATCCCATGGCGTGGCGTAGGATTCCATGGCACGCCATGGGGGAGGGGGGGGTGCCGTGGCCTTCCATGGGTGGTACTATGACAACCCCGGCGGCAACCGCCACGGCATTGCATGGCAACCCCACAGCATGGCATATGCCAGGACAACCCCCACGGCACCCCAATGCCACGGCACCTAGGGTTAGGGTCAAGGTTAGAGGTCGATGGTATGCCTTGGATGTCCGTGGAAGTGTTACGTGGTATGCCGTGGAAGGTTTTACCGCAGGTGGTGCCACGGCGAAATGCCACGGCAAAATGCCACGGCATGTTGCGAAAAAGGACGATAATGTGTATCCCTCAAAAACCGCCCCCACCGTTCAAGAAAGCGCACCTTGTCCCTTAGTAGCGTGTCATTGCCGTCCCTGAAGAACTGCTCGCTTCTCGCCGTTCGACTGTCCGACCCGTCAGAACCGCAGTCCCATGTGTGGGGGCAACCCACTTAAATTTCAAGTTGTTTGTCCCCAAAACGGGACTGCGGTTCTAAAGGGGTTAAAGTGTTTGAAAAAAAAACCCGGTCCGGTGGTCGTTGTCGGCGAGGAGTGTCTACGGTTTAGCGAGGTACTCTTCAAAAAGCAGACAGGCAACGCTGCGTCAATCGTCCTTCGTAGATCCGCGCACGCCGTCCTCAGCGTCTTCCACGCGGTGGTGTCATTTTTTTAATGCGCGTGATTCGTCGGACATCCTCCCTCGCATCCCATGCTATTTTTTATGGCAGTTAGTTGAGTTTTTCTGCGATCTCGCACCACACCCGGGTTTGTGTGTGTGTGACGTGGAGGCGGTGGGACTGCTTTCGCTTCTGCATCAAGAGTAGCACCAGCAATGGATTCGGCCATCTCTGAGGTATTGGTCGATTGCGAGGGAAGGAAAGGAAGCAGGGAGAGGGGGCGTGCCACTACTCGCTGCCTGCAGTTTCCGTCAGATCGAAAGTTCCGCCGGTCGAAAGGACGACTTTTGCTTTTCATTCACACGTGTCTGTTGGGTGTGAAATGACCGCTGAGGCAGACCATCGCGGAGTAGGTTTAGCAATCTGGTAGAAGGGATCTTCAGGGATTTTTTAGACATGAAAATTGCGTAGCGCGGTTTGCACTCCGCAATCGCCGTCCGCAATTGAGATTTTTCCTGGTTCGATGCAAACGTGGCGCCGCCGCGTGTATGGCTAATTTTGGCCCGTTGTCGCTGCGGTTTGGGGTCAGGGTTAGGGTTAGGGTTAGGGTTAGGGTTAGGGTTAGAGTCAGGGGTTGAGTTGGGTCTTCGCCAGTACCTTGATCCCAACAGGAGCCATAATACCTGAACAGTCTATCAACCTAAAGATCCTTTCTCCCAGATTGTAATGGGACCTCTCCCATCGCGTAAACGGTATTATTGTCTGAGTGTACCTTGGCCGGGGGCGGAGGCTGGGGGTGAACCTTAACATCATACTCGCGAGATCGGTGTTCTCGGCGGTTTAGGATGGTTATAGTCTGTTTTTCGTCGTTGCGGCTGCCAATGCCGTTGTCCATATTATCTCCTACAAAACAACACATACCAGTAACATAATATTCCTAAGAGTTTGCCCCTTGGTTTTTCTTTTTGACTAAACTCCCCAAACCTCTGAATATACCTGGGGGCGCTTCGGGTTGAGCGTATGACGCGAGTTGTTGACCGTAGTGTCTTCTCCTAAAAACAAATTGATGCATTCACACCAACTCAGCAACTGCTTTGTCAGTAAACTTCACTCCCAGGACCCTCACCCTACACAATATGTTCTACGGTAGAGGTTCACCCTTTATTTAATATTTTCTCCTCACCTGAGGAGCTCCACACCTCACCCGAAAAATGACTTCAGCGAGAGTCAAATTCCGTCCCGATGACGAATTCCATGACCCAAGCATAAACAGAGATCATTTTTCGAAACAAGATTGGCATTGCGACGATTTTGGGTTAAGGAGCCCCGTCATTCAGAAAACGTTTCAGCGGAAATGTGCTACTTCTATCGTGGAACGCGTCAGATAGGGCAGATAGAGCAGATAGAGGGAAGGTGTTTCACCACGACAATGGTGTGTGATAGGGTCAACCACAACGCGAGTTATTACATTTATTTTCTTCCGAAAGAGGTGCGGCATGCGTGATGCTTCTTCCTCTTCTTGTTATTTCTCCATCCCATGTCCGGCGTCACACAGCAGGTGATTCCCCCCCCCACTCCCTTCACTTCGGTACGTGCCTTGCATTTCGTTTATCGTCAGAAAGAAGGCTTTCGCCCTTTCTTCCCTCGTTGGCTTGCGTTGATGAAAGAGAAAAATCAGTAGAATTTGTTTTCGCGTCGTCAGTAGTAGCTATTATTACAGCAAGCGTCGCTCGATTTAAAAACCACAAGAACCGATTATTGTTCACAACAACGACAGCCCGCGAAAAAAATAAGTGTATGTCTGAACGTTTTTGCTGCGGGCACCCGCCCATTTCAGAGCCAAGACCACTTATCAACTGCTACGATAATACCATTGGAGAAATAAATGCGGTGCCGCTGCGGTGCTCGACAGTGAACGGCTTGACCCTCCACCCCGCGTTTGCTGCACACTTCATCTCAACTGCCGCAGGTCATTTGGTTCCTGATTTTGAGAACTCTCTCGTACCGCCAACCGACGAGTACTTCGGTAGGTTGTGGTACGAACGTAGCACCTATTATTCCTCAGCCTCCTAACTTGAGCGGATCTCTCTATCTATCTCTCCCATAAAACGTGTATTCTCTAGAAGAAAATATCGGACGCCTAACCTCGGCCTTAACGTACCTAGTTGTTCGAAACCTTGTGCAAACAAAAATGAAAACGCTGACATCGGGTAGTTCCTCCGTTCCCTTCAGGGAGTCCGTCAGTCAGTCCGAAAAACAAGCTGGCCGGAAAAAAAATACTACCCCTCTATCGTAGCAGGTGCCAGCCAACTAGGAAAAATAGTGTACTACGGTGATAGTAAGATAAAGGTCGATGTTGTTGTTGTTGTTGTTGTTGTTGTTGTTGTTCTCACATTAACTCACAATACAATGCAGTCCGTGGTCGCAGGACAGGCTCCAATAACTCTGGAGTGGAAGAAATACCTCAAGTAAAAAACAGAGGCAAAAATAAAAAACAAGCATACGCACTCCACCACTGCGGACACCAGGGAAGCAAAAAGGAGACAATTGATAGCAGACAAAAAAACTAAAAAAGAAGATGAAGCGAAGCAAAAAAAACAAAACAAAACAAAAACAGAAGCAGATAGCAAAACGCAAAAAAAGGCAAAACGGACCATACTAACAGAGACATAAAGAGGTACAAACGGGAATGAAAGAAAAATGAAAAAAAGAAGGGACAAAAAAGCGATAATCACGGGCGGGGGGGAAAGAAATGTAAACCCCCATGGGCTACAGACGCGTGATCGGGGTTGTGAACCGAAACCTGAAGGTCGCTTTTTTCGGTCTCGTTGTGTCGTTCCTGCTTTGCCCGACCGAAAACCGCCATTATTTTGTTTTTTCGGTTTGTTTGCGAAAGCACGACCAAAACCGACCGACTTTTCGGTGAAAATCCGAACAACCGACCCATCCCTTTTTTGTTTTGCGGTCCACAACCAACCACGCGCGCGCTACGATAATAGTAACATATCTATATTTCCGAGGGATTTCTGGCTGCGATGTGGATCTGTGGCTCAGGAACTCAACCCAGCCGTCGTATCGTTGGAGAACCGCTCGTGTTTTAAGCACGTGATGCGCTGCGTACCTAGAGTAGGCCATCGGGTGACATGCTAACGGTGTAGAGACGCGCGAGTGAAGAACCCCAGACAATACCCGGCGTGCCCGCTTTCGTAAAACGGCGGACGCTTAGCAGGTACCAGGTATAGATCATGGCGAAATATCACGCTGGATCCAACGGTATCGGGCAGTTCGAGAGTTGCAGTGGTTGAAGAGCTCGGTCGCAAATAGTTTATCTCAAAATCGCAACCTGTCGCCCGAGTAGTGAGTACTACAGCACTGCAGTAGAGGGATCCTGCCCCAAGCTGGTCGGTGTCCAGCGCAATTCTCAACGGCAAATACAGAGGAGCTCTCTTAGTTCTCCAGTGCCTCAATCTTCATGACGAACGCGTGTCCCTTGTGGAACTCTCGGATTCTCTCCCCCCCCTCCCCCCTCCCCCTCGATACACACACCGCCCGATTGATTACCGAACAGAATCCAACTTTGATTTGTTCGAGGAAAAAGCGGACGCCTACAAACATCCATTCTGAAAGTATGACGCTGGCGTGGCCCTCCTTTCGCGATACGTGGTGACCATAGCGATCCTGATGCTGAATCTGCTAATAGCCGTGCTAAGCACCGTCCAAGAGGCCATCCAAGAACAGGTGCACACGGAGTTTCAACTCGCCCGAAACCGGATCGTCCAGCGCCAGGCACATGTGGTGGAGAAGGGTCGTTTCCCGCTCCCGTTCGACCTTGTCCTCGAAGAATCGTGGATTTCGTAGGAGAGCTCTGGAATTTGGTGCGTGTTTTGTGGTCCAGGCGGCCTAACGCATGCCATCAAGGTTTCAGGGTCGCTCCTCTAGGGGTACCGGGGACGGAGGTTGTGATGCAAAAGTGGCGCGGTGCGTCGGACAGTCACAAGGAGGGAGTAGTGATTTTGGCCGCCAGCTCTGCTTTGCGGGTATTCCGGGTCGACCTTGCGTCGCTGTTCCCGGTGCCATTACATCGGATTTGTCGGCTATCCAAATCGCAATTCAATGTGCACTGCTGCAGTGGGCACGCTCCAATAAAGGCAATGATATGTACCGTACATAAAACCCTGTGGACTCTGCATGCTCGTAAGGTAGTACTGTCACCGTAGGGGTGGATGATATTAATCAGGCAATGACTTGAGCCACGGTAATAATTGCATGGATAAATTGGTTTAGCCAAAAGAGGGACACGAGAGTCACCCCACGATAGGGGTTGCACTTTTTGGGCCAAAGGTTTGTGACCAATTGAGTTCCTTAAGTAAGTGAGGAACTGCCAGTTAGGATGAAATTTTTAGTCGTATGTTCGTTTGAAGACTACCGCGTACACGTGCCGGTCGGATCTGGCACGAACGAATTTCTTCCAAGTATAGTATCGGGTGAGATATAGAGCTCCTATTATTGTGAGGGGCTCTCAGGAACAACTCCTGGTGCACCCCTACTACTGCGAGATGGCTGACGAAGTGATATGGTCGTTTTTCGTTGTGTGCTTCTGTTGTTGTGGCTGGTGAGCTTATCGGAAGTCTAGTTGCTACGTTAAGTTCCCGCAAGCATTTCATCGTGGTGATATTACTGCCCACACGTGTTATTTTGCCGTGGCACAGCTGTGCTGCTGCATTGGCCTGTGCTACATACAGTAGAAAATCTCGCAAGAATGAGCCTCAGTGGCTGGGCGTTCACCTAGTTTGGTTTCTGGCGCAAAGTCTCCTAACTGTCGGTGCTCGCCATTCTTCGGTAGCCAGGTCTCATGAATGTTGTGGGTAAAACCCGCGCTATACCTTGGTAGCGGTTGCTTCGGGTAATGGAAAGGTAACAATGCACGTGCATGTATGCTAATCGGACATCTATCTCCACAGAAATGGCCTTTATTTGTTGACAGTGGCTGGTCCCACCTAGCCTCCACAAAGTCGTCGGCCGTGCGCGTATAAGGGTTAATAAAAGCTACTAGGTTTCCTCGAATGCAAGCAGTAGCGGAGGGAAAATCCCACAATAATACGCCTCTGTTTTAGCTCCCGAGCCGTGTGCTCTTCCGCAAAAAGTGCGCTAGGAGACGTAGGAATTTATGCGTCACTTAGTCGTTAGTGTTCACTTTGCGTGCCTGTTCCGTCGCGCGCGGTCACTGCACGCACATCTACTACCGTACTAAGAATGGTGCCCTCGCTGAAACACTAAGCGACCTTCGAAAACAAACAGTCGATGCCATCTCATGTTTAGCACCAGATGCCGTGATACGCCTCCTTACATTAGGGCTACTGTAGCCTTCACCCTCGAGGTACAGACCTGAAGGGGGCGCCTTTACCAGTCTTTAGCACACAAATCATATCATGATATCAGAAAAAAAGTACCAAATTTGTTATAGAATTTGTTGCTGGTTTTACGTGCTTCTGGATGTTTTTGTTTTACAAATCACGAAAAGGCGTCGACCCAACCCAACCCCAACCCTAACCCGACCCCGAATCCTATCTCTAGTCCAGGTCGAGGTTTGACCCGAGCGCGGCTTCGTCGCGCGTTTCGGACAATCTGAAAAAATGTGTGCGGACCACCACAAAAATGGTTCCTGCTGATCCGATACTTTTTGTGAATTATCTGGTACGTTTTATGGGTCCGGATCCTGGGGAAGGCTACACCGGCCTCAAGAGACCAGCATGGGGCATACCACCTATCGCTGAGTCGTGTGTGCTCGAGTGACGTTTGCACTCTGCCTCGCGCGGTCATGCCACGTACTTTTAGTGGTGCTCTCGCTGTAACAAAAGCAACGCCTTGCAAAATGGTCGCCGGCATCTTATGAGCAGTGGCACGGTAAGGGCGCCACTATTTTGCCTTCTGATACGACGTTTTTTCGGGCCGGCTGAGCTCCTCAAGTGAGCTAATATTCGTATACCGGTTACTAGGCTGAGCGGTTTTTTTACGTGATAGTGTAATTGGTTCAAGACTTCTATTTCTAGCGCTTAGAAGGGTTGGCTGAAGTGCGCGAACCAATTCCTCGGAAGTCATGTTTCGGGCGGGATATTGGGAGAATCATGTGAGCATGTGAAGAGCTAAGATAACAACAAGGGGCCACCCCTAAAGCAGTGGCTTCGTGGCCCTCGTATATAGTATATCAATAGCAACTAGATACGGTGACACGCCTAATGCTCTGTTTTTTTAACCCCCGACACATGCAGGCCTGAACAGGTCTACCAGCCGCTGTCACAAACCAAAGCGGTGGTCGCTTTGCACGGGACGCTGCAAACTTTTAAAGGCAGATATTCGCGTTCACGATGGAACCACTAGCGCTGGGAGGGGCTTCCGCCTTGTGGGCGTTGCCCCTGCCGTAAGTAGTTTGACGCCGTCTTCGTTGGCAATTTTGGACGGTGAATGGAACGAAACACGGGGCCACAGGTTCGCTCCTTTCAAGACGGCTCTTGAGGTACGGTGTGGTGCGCTGTGGTGAGATGTGGTCGATTTTACTGCTTGGAACAGAATACTTGGCTGAGCAATCCCTCTGGGCATTGAAGGCATACCGCTCAAAACAATGAAAACTAATGGCGTTATCAACCGTCTACGAGCAGCGAAGAGTCCAGTGGTACCCATAAGGTCACGTCTTCGCCCGGTCCGTTAGACCCCTCGCAAATTGTAGCCCGGGACGCCCGTTCGTATCATCTCCTAATCAACCGGTAGTTGATGCTGTAACCGCCACTTGATGCCGTCATTTTTCGCCTCTGGAAACCCAGGAAGGTTCACATTGACGAGGGCAATGCCACGGTAGAAATACCACGTCTGGGCTCAACAGTGCCTGACTGGTTAAGATCCTCCAAAGCGAGAAACGGCTGTACCCGCTAGTGTGATACTTTTAACTAAAATGTAACATCTGACTTGGAACTTCGTGGCACATGCAGTAGACTTGTTGGTCGGGTCGTGCCAAGAAATTTCTTCGAAGTCAGCCATGTTTCGGGTGAGATATAGGAGGGTGTCCACATGCGCGAGGAGGAGCTCAGAAAGTAAGGCACCACCACTACCGTGCCATTGTTCGTGATAGTAGTGGAAAACATATCCCAAAGATGGTGATTAGTCGGAAACAGTTTGGCCGTAACTTGCTACTAGGCCCCTATCGCAGCACGCCTCTGTGGATAAAAACGCAGTTTTATTTCCCGCATCACAACCGTGGCACTACAACACACTCAGCTCGACATAACATTGCATACTCGATCACGACAGCCCCCCCCCCTCCCCCATATTTTAAGAAGGGTGGGTTGGCGTTTTTTGGCAACAACACAGTAAAACATGCAACTCACTACGTGGGCTAGACAACCAGGGTACCGAGTATTTTCTTGTTCCCTTTTTGGCGATCGCCCACAGCTGGTCGTCGAGTTAGATAATTTGTACGAGGTAAGAACCTTTACTCGGCACGAGGGAATTGATCGTATCACATACTGTTCAAGATAAGGCACCCAAGAGGCAGCTAGATAGTACTCCCAGCATTGCTGTCTCTAGAAGCGAATACACCGGAAATTGAAATAATAAATTGAAGTTGACATCCTTATGCAAGCCTGCCGCACAAGCGGCTCTTAGTAGGATGCACCTCCCCCTTCATGTGACTCGCCGGACACCTCACGTCGCTTCGCGCTTGGTGCAAGCAAAGTCTGCCTGGTCGGTAAAACCCGACATGCTCCGTCCCGGCATTGTAGGGGTGCGAGGGTCTATGGTCATACGACTACGGTCATGCATGAGATCGAGTACATCTCTCCTATCGAGTACACCCCCCCCCCTACCCCCAAACTGACCATGCAAATGCGGCCTTATTTCCCATCTATATCGGACTGTTGTAGGATGCTTGCGCCACCGCCATACCATCAACGCCTTGGGGAATGTGGCCATGGGTGAAGCCAACAGAAGAACGGCCCCGAGAGACGTTAACGTGGATTCCCTTTCGATGTTGACAACCGGAAGGCAGCTCGGCCACGTATCGTCGCTCACCCGGCGCAAGGAAGAACAGTCGAAGAAAAAATGGTAGAAAATGCTGCAAGAAATAGTTGCAAGCGCCCGGAGCGGTTGATACCCAAAACAACGACAAAGGTCAAAGGAGGCGATAGCCGTGATAGGGGGGCTTCGCGATCAAAGGAGGGCCTTGACAGGCGACGAGCACTACACTAGCTCAAGTGAGCGGTTTCTGTTTTGATGGCGTCTGGTTCAAGCGGAAAGACGTGCGACAGTAATTTAGCGAGAGGGTGGATCAAAGATATCTCCCCTATCCGTTGTATGTTGGCTCAATTTTCACCTGATTAGCTTTGGTGACCGCCAAACACTGCCCACTTTTTTTTTGAGCCAACCAACCACGGGAAGAAACGTCAACGCATCTACGTCAGGCGCACGTCAGGCGCAGTTTTTTGTCCTGATAGAGCGCTGCAGAGCCACCGTTTTCCTAATCGGGCCCTTGGGGGGAAGAGCCCGGCCGGGGTACTCACTTTCATGTATGCCCTTAGTCTTGTGGCCATGAACCTTCGCATACCTACAATGTCGGGACGGAGCACGTCAGGTTTTCACTGACCAGGTAGATATTGCTTGCACAAAGCTCAAAGCACCTTGAGGTGTTGGGCGAGTCGTATGGAGGATGAGCTTCATCCTACCATATAGGAGCGGGGGGGCTGGCCGGGGAACGGGGGGGCGGGGGCTAGTTATGGGCATGGCGGTGGAGAATCAACCGATACACGAAGAACAAAACACGTGTGGTGGTTTCCTTTAGAGACGTTTGCTCTGACCGTTGAACTCGTTTCGCACGCTCGATATCGGGTCGCTGTTTCTGTTGTGGGGCACGTCGCTCTTGGTGGCCATCCGGTTGAGGCGTGTCGCAGCCGCCGTATCGGATGACGCATCGAATACCCGGGAAGTTTCGTTCGCCGTAGATCGTATGGGGGTCGCGTTTTTTTTTTCAACCCTCTTCGGGACACCGAAACAGCGACCAAAACAATGGTTGTTATCAACCAATGAACCGTCTACGAGCAGCGTGTGAGCTCAGCAGCAGTACGGGTGAAAGGATCATGTTGCACAAGTGCCGTACGAGTCCTTGCATTCAACCATTGTAACTCGGACACCAACCATGGCTATCATCCCCCAAATCACGCAGTGGTCGTGACTGTAATTCGTCACTGTCAGTGACCGCCCCTGGAGCCCTTAAATAGTGGGATGCTAAGAAGGGGTCGCGCTACGCTCGGGACTTCACTTGATTATAGAATAGCCCCAACCAATGTATCCCTGACTGTCGTCTACTCAGCCATTGCGCCAACCATTGTATGTTTGTTTGGATCCGATGCTTGCTGGCTAGAGTATCTCCTCCGTTGGGCATTGTAGGTCCACGAACACAAACAATTCTCACTCAGAATGCCAGGCTCGCCTTAGGGGGGACGCTTCGAAAGAAAAGTGGGATGGCTTAAGACATCGGGTGATCTACATTTTCTGGATTATCATGGGGCGATTCATGGGTCATCCCACGGCACGTGCCATAAGAACCGCCAACCCATGGAACATCCCATGGGACATCCCATGGGGCATCCCATGGGACAAGTTATGGACGTCCCAATGGTTTGCAGACATCTCATGGGATTGTACTTCGCACGGAACGTCCCATGGGGATTTTCAACAGTCCCATGGGATTGATCCATGCGATGTCCCATAAAACAGCGCCTATGGGACTAACTCTAACCCAATCGATATACCCATGAGTCGTTCCACGGGTCATCTCATGCCACGACCCATGGGTCGTCCCGGGGTTGGCCTAGGCGACACCACAGGTCGTCCTGTGGGTTGTCCCATGGAGACCCCACGGGAGAAGCTGTAGACTCATCTGTGAGCCGCCAAACTTCTGACGGGTCGCCTGATACGTGGTCTTATGAGACGACCCATGGACCATCCCAAGGCCTGGTTGACGACCCATGGGATGTCCCATGGAGCGACCCATGGGCTGTCCCGTGAGATGATGTGGAGCCCCTGGGACGACCTGAAGGACGACCGGTAGACTGGCATGTGGGCCGCCGTGCCTCCCATGGGTTGCTCACCGATTGTTCGGTGTTTCGCGCACAAACCGTACTGGTGCCAGATAGAGTACCGTACAAAACATATTATATATTTTTTTGTGGGTTTTACGTGCTTTTGGGTGTTTTTGTTTTACAAATCACGATGAGGCGGCGACCCAACCCCAACCCCAACCCCAACTCTAACCCTAACCCCAACCCTAACCCTAGTCCGGGTTAAGGCTCGACACGAGCGTGGCTTCGCCGCGCGTTTCGGGCAATCTGAAAACATGTGTGGACCACCTCAAAAATGGTTGTATGTTTGGTACTTTATCTGGTACGTTTTGTCGGTCAAGACTACGGTAAAGGCTACTGCCCCGTGAGACGAGTCATGGGCTGCATTCCGACCCATTGGCCGTTCCATACGTTGTCTATTATAGTGGGATGCTTGGGCCGACCCGTAAGATGTCCCATGGGAACTTTTTTCGGGCGCTCCATGAGTATTCCCACGTGTCCCATGATATGCCCCCATACACATTGATCTTTTTCGCATTATGGTCGGAAGAGTCTGGGTCTACGAGGGGGGGGGCATTGCAAAAAGTAGGGTCTGCTACCGGTGCTGGACTGCCGGCAGTAAAGGGGGGTGGTACATTACCGCCGGTCGACTCTGTGGATGCAATGTATGTGTGCAATATCGTTCGGGGACGAAGTCGTTGCGGTAAATTGCAGCTGTGTTCCCCCCTTCGGCACAAATGCCTACAGGAGTACTGCTGCCGCTGTAGATGTTGATGGTCAACGCCACTAGGCCCACCTCAGCGCAGGGCACGAAGGTAATGAGCGCACCTTCACCAAGGCGGGCGGGCTAAAAAAAAACAGAGACTCGCATAGAAGAGCTTGCCACTTGTTCGGCACAACGCTTGAGGTACTGTCTGTACGAGGCGAAGGGGCTGGCGACGCTTGCTAGTATAGAGAATACAGATAATTATTTTCGGCCAACATATTTCTGACCGACCGGACTCCTTATCTCACTATTGCCGGAAAACTAAGAGTGTTTTACTACATGTATCGTGACACACGTAGGCTTTGAGATTTTTCATCTGGTCTCACCACTAGCTCTTCTCGAAATCAATATATGGGGTGAGGTTTATATACCATCCGGTTTCAACATTTTAGGGCCGCAGCCGGCGTCCCCGGTGGCTTGGTAGGTGGTCCGTGTGCCTACCAAGTGCGATTTCGTGGGTTCAAATATCACGGAGTGCATACTCGCAAGGAGTTTTTCTTGCACAAAAAAATGATTTGCGGAAAGCGCGAGAGCGTGAGTTAGCTACATTCGATGAAATCGACGAGCAGTGCGAACGCTTGACCCTATGCGCAATAAAAATAAAGGCACGTACCGGGGGGGGGAAAGGGACGACACCTGTGACCACGGCTTGTCCAGAACTGTTGGAAGTCTAGGTGGTGTACAGCACTTTGTTGCTACCCACATGCCCTCTATCCTGAACACAGAAGCTCTGCTGCTCACTACCGCTACTCCTGCCAAAAGCGACTACGTGTGCTGAACGTTGAATCCGTACTAGGCTGCCCAACCTACACTCAACACCCCCCGATAGGGCTATTCAAGCGAGCACCCTCAGCAGATTCGGGTGCTAGCCCTACCGCAGCACGCGGCCAGAAAAAGTGTAGGCGCATCCGTGAGGTAGCGTGCATCCCACCCCCTGTCTTTTATCGTAGCACGTGCCGTAGGGAGGAATAGGGCGACATGTGTGAAACGGCGTTTTGTGTGGGGAGAACGGCCCTCTACGATACGCCTACTTCACCGTGCCGTCAAGGCGTTCGCAGTACAGTGATGACAGCTACGAATGTTTGAACAGCAACAGAAACCAAATGCAGTACGAACGAATTAGTCGTGCATCATATTATAAATAGCGCGTAGCGTAGGTAGGCACCGTTCGGCGCGAGCGAGTCGACGACGAAAGATAAGGCTGGCGTCTTCCCGCGATAAGAGTGAAGCCGCGTACCGTAGCGGGTGGGCCTGCTATGTGACTGACTGCGGATCTGACTTACCACTATAAATATTAAGAGGGGAGAGACAGAAAAAAAAGGCGAAGAGAATGAATGAGAAGGAGTAAAAAAAACAAGAGAAGAAAAAGCATGAGATGGGGACGGGGGGGGGGCTGCCCAACATCAGCAAACAACAAATATTGTGCAGTCTCCGTGCGCTGAACACCTGGTAAACGCTGCCACCTCTTCCACCGGGACGACACCCCCGCTTGCTGTAGACGACGCACAGGGTCCACCAAGCACAAGGTGGCCGCTTGGCCATGTCGCGCAGCCGGCGAGTTAGGCAACAACAAAAAAATGAATTAAATCGACTCATAGAAAATCTGAGGGGCGGAGATATTCAGGCAAAGCCTGACTAACCCCGGCGCATGCACGCATGCCTTTAGGCGTTGAAACCCCGATACCCCCCCCCTCCCCCCCTTTTCCCGCTCTTTCGTCGCTCAAGTTGAGTAGAGTGCCTACTGCATACCACAGTTCTGCGACGAGCGGTAAATAGAACCATTTCGCCAGGAGCTGTAGATAGAACCCAAGCATTCTACACGCACATAGCGACAGCGAGGTCGGGCGCGTGCTAGCGCTTCCGACTAAAATTTGACTCGAGTCTAATATAGAATACAAACACCGTGCTCAGTTTTGGTCCCGTTAAAAAAAAAAAAAAAAACGTTTACCCCACCACTCGAACACGTTAAACAATCGCTACGTATACAACGCGATTGATTGCGTTCACCGCCATCTGCACGTTCGCGAATAAACAAAAACTATCTATATCTCCCGGTCATTCTATTAATAAGGGCCGTCCGAACCTCGCCGACGGGTTTTTTTTCTCGGTCAACCAACCCGTAGAAAGGCAACCTCCAGAGCCACGGCGTCCATTGCCCGTCTTATTCTACCGCACTTGCGTTCACTAGCGGAGTCGCACACACGCCGTCTTCGGTTGCCACCCTCGAAAAAGCAATAATCGGGATATACCTGGCCGTGGCCAAAGGACTGACCGGCCCCTCATTTCAGCTGTCATCCATTCGCCAACCGCAGTGCGGCTCCACCCTCAGCCCGCCAACGGGAATAACGATGCCGTTTTGCGAGCCACCGTTGGAGTCGGGACCCGTCGGGGATCGGCCTTGCGGTCCGTTCACACGTGGCCGAGCCCATCCCGAACGCGCCTTCCGCTGTACAGTTGGCCTGCACTCCCGTTCGTCTTCTCCCAGCATCGTAACCGGCTCCACAAACCCCTCGCCGTACCGCCCTTCCCCCGCTGTGTCGTCGCAGACTTCTACGTCCATATCGTCGTACCCCGCCCCCGCCGCGCCGCAGTCTTCGTGCACCATGGTGCCGTTGTACTGCCTCTCTTCCCCCCCCCCCCGCCACCCTGCCTCCCCATCTCCCTCGAATATCTCCTTCTCCCTGCTCTCGCCATCACTCTCTGCGCCTTCCAACACCTCCTCCTCCTCCTCCTCCTCCTCCTGGCCGTCTTCTTGACGCAAATCCCACCATGGCTCCGTGTTCACCCTGTTGCCGCCATCTTCTAAAAACGCCTCTTCCTCCGTAGGAACTCTTTCGCCGCGCAAGATCGAGAGCGCCATCACCTCGCGGTAGAAGTGAATGTCGTCCTGACAGATGGCAAACGGCCGCAACGAGCGGACGGAGGAGGAGGAGGAGGAGGAGGAGGAGGAGCGGGGGGTGGGGGGGGGGGCGTTGAGCTTTTGTTGCTGGCGCTATCAATCGCAGCCGGTGCATCCAAAAAAATCGTAAACACGATTAAATCGTACGACTATATATGTATGCCGGAATCGCAAAACCGATGCGATTGTTTTGCGATGTATTCACAACGACGGATACCTGCTATATTGGCCCCCGCCGCCAGTCGTGTGGGGGGTTTTCATTGTTTCCTTGCCTTAGTAATTTGACCATCGGTCACGCATCCCTTTCGAGACGGACTAGGGGGGGGGGTAAGTGGGACTCGCTTCGCGCGTTCGATTTCACTCGAACCCCGAGCGAACAGACAGTCGGCATACGAATGTCATAAGACGCTCAATCGGTTTCGTTGAAGTTGTTGGGTTATACACAATCGAAGTTTCCCATGGTCACGCGCCCGTTGGAACAGTGGTAGCAGCAGCCTGCTCTCTCTGCTGTTGCAACGGGAGTGGCGCTTAAATTGACACACGACATATATTTTGAACGCTTGAAGTGCGGTGAGGCAACAACAGCAGCAACAACACCAAACACAAAAACAACAACAACACCACCAACAAAAACAACACCAACAACAACGACAACAACAACAACAACAACAACGACCACAACAACA
This sequence comes from Nereocystis luetkeana, assembly GCA_031213475.1. NCBI lineage: Eukaryota > Phaeophyceae > Laminariales > Laminariaceae > Nereocystis > Nereocystis luetkeana. The sequence continues at coordinate 9,251,784 of JARUPZ010000021.1, forward strand.
ACAACAACAACAACAACAACAACAACAACAACAACAACAACAACAACAACAACAACGGCAGCCCTACTCGTCACACAACCTAGACCGTCGACGCCACAAAGCAGTGCCGTGAACGACAGCGATCGTGGCAGTTCCTCGCCCCCTTCTATATGTTCCTACTGCTACCACTACTACTACTACTACTACTACTACTACCGCTACTACTACCACTACTACTACCACTACTACTACTACTACTACTACTACTACTTCTACTACTACTACTACTACCACTACTACTATATTAAATATGTACTTAACTCTTCGACCACGAGCCCCTAAGGGCATACAGTAAGCTGATTCAATGCGACGATATGCTTGAAAAGCTGGGGGAAAACGGTCACAACGTAGGCCCCGCTCCCGCCCTTCCAGGCGGGCTAACCGCGCCTCACACCAGACCCGTTGGCTCGCGGCGGTTCGCGGGAGGGTGGAACGAAACAGGCTAGCAAAGCAGCAACGGTTCGCGCAATGGCAACGCTTGAAAGAAAAAAGGGGGATCGGCGTCGATCTGTACCCCGTGGGTCGTCCCGGGCCTTTCACTCTTGGTTATTCCCAAACCCAACTTGAAAATACAACATTCGCTGACGGGAGCACGCCCTTGAAACCCTCCCAGGATTTCAGAGGAGACAAAACCGACGCTCGAAAGTAACGGTTACGGCGGTTACAGCAACCGCTGTGGCCGATGCGCGATTTAGGGGGTGAAAACTACAGGAATTGGGGGTCCGAGGTGCAATGGTTGAATGCGAGGTGTCGTGCGGCACGGGCGAAACGTGATATTGGTCTCCGTGCTGGTGCTGCTGGGCACGCACGCTGTTCGTAGGAGGGTAGGATAGCACGAAAGTTATTCATGAGTGTTTAGGTCGCGCTATCTTTCAACAATCAACAATCAAAGGGGTTGACACATGTTTCCATGTGTCCTAGGCAAGACATCGTCCCTTCTCCGAACCGAAACATTGGACCAAGGCTCACGCGAGACAACCGTAGGTAGGTGATCAGTCACGCGAGACAGCCGCGGGTAGGTAACGCAGCTCCCAAGACCGTAGACGAGTCTCTAGACCAACATCCATCGATCGCAGGCACGAAATGTATTACGGGGGACCATAGTAAATAGGACAAAAAATACTGTTATTAATAGTAAAAAGAGGTAAATATACAGGTTTTTGTGTGTACCGTAAATCCTATTTACTATGGTCCCCCGTTATGGCAACAGCCCCCCCCCCACACCAACACAATGCGGTGGAACGTGCAAGATCACTCCGTCAAGACACCTTGCCTGAGAGAAATTAAGCGCCCTTCCTTTGCTGAGTCGGTCTGCGAACATGGATGCGAACACGCCTGCGTCAAGAGCCAGGGGATGGGGGGCATAAGGAGGGGGCGGGGGGCTACTCGTGTCATGCATGGGCGCTACCACATGACCGTAGACCCTCCCATCCCTACAATGACGGGACGGAGCACTTTGGGTTTAGACCGACCAGACATATATTGCTTGCACGAAGCGTGAAGCGCCGTGAGGTGTAAGGCGAGTCGCATGAAGGATGAGCTGCATCCTGCTAAGAACCGCTTGTGAGGCGGATTTTCTTGGATGCAGATGACAGCGTCGAGTTCATTGATTGTTTTGTGGCAGTGCCAGGGGGGGGTGGGGGGGGGGGGAGGGATCAGCAGGGTGGGTATAGTGTGCCAGGTGGACAGGGTCAAACAGCGGCCAACGTGTGTCCGACAAGTCGCCATGTTGCAAGAGACTATTCGCGTGAGGGGACACGCCGCATCAAATCTCCGGAGAGCAACGTCAGATCGTCCTACCGTTCGGTCTCTGCTCCGGGTGCGACAGGTTTCCCCGGGGCGGCGAAGACGCCCGCACTCCGACAATGGAGGGGGCACCCCAAGGTCGTCCCTCAAAGGTCAAAGGTTTTACACTACGGACGGGACAGATCACTGTACCGAACCAGACGGATCCTTCTCAATGATCTGCGTCATCGGTATGTACCTGTACCTATGTCCCTGCCCATTTGTCTGTCTGACCTCTGTGCCGGAATGCGCTGGCGCATACCGGCACGATAGCGGCGACCGGTACGACTCCGAACACTGCCACACTAGTGAACGCCATATTAAGGCAAGCGATTTCACAGGCACTACTACGAGGGACCATAGTTAATAGGACCTGTGGCATACATAAAAACCTAGATATTTGACCATTTCTGATAACAAATTTTGGTCCTATTAACTATGGTCCCCTGTAATAGTGCGGGCAGCCGGCACTACTCACACCGGAACAAATAAAGAGACAGACCACTCCTGAGGCTCCTTTCCTCACTTGAGCAGCCCCACACCACTACTACACACTACATAGTACAAGCACCTCACCCGAAAACTAACTACTCTTATGTATAAAAAAAGGGTGAACATGCCAATGGCGTCGGTATATATATATACAGCCAATAGCTATGGGAAACGCCAAGGGAGTTCCAACCGTAACGTGCCGTTCATCGGCGCCCTTAAGGAGCCCCATCGGTCAGAAGTAGTTCGGCCAGAAAGTTCTGCCCCCGCCATATGGGTCCACAAATAACAAAGAACCTGCTACAGCACGGACACAGGGCTCACTTCATGGGGGACGCTAAGGAATACGGACGGAGAAATCGTGCATAGCGGCGAGCGCTACACTATTACGGGGGACCATAGTTAATAGGACCAAATATTGTTACTAGAAACGGTTAAATGTATAGGTTTTTATGTCCACCACAGGTCCTATTAACTATGGTCCCCCGTAATAAGATCCCTGGTCTCTATTACGGGGGACCATAGTTAATAGGACCAAATGTTGTTAGTATAATTGGTTAAATATATAGGTTTTTATGTATACGACAGGTCCTATTAACTATGGCCCCCAGGGCTGTTCAAAGATGGCGTCGCAGATAAGGTTCTAAGGCTTTTTTTTGTTCAGGTTATCGGTGAGATTCTTGTTGGCGGGCTAATACCGTAATCAAGTATTGTCACAACGTCGAACACCCTCTCCCTGGATCCGGACCAACTATTACGGGGGACCATAGTAAATAGGACCTGTGTTATACATAAAAACCTATATATTTAACCATTTATTCTAACAATATTTGGGTTCTATTAACTATGGTCCCCCGTAATACTGTAACAAAAGCCTCGATATCGTAGCCTGGGGGTCGAAAACGGCGCGGCCGAAGCATAGAGGACAGCAACCCTAAGGAGGGGAGAAAACCGCCACCGATGAAGGGGCACCAGGCGCGGTTCACAGACGCCCAGGCGCGTGCTACCACGGTGGTACGGGTAGCATTTTTTGGTAAAAACATTTTCTACCCGATAAACTGGAACTCTACCCAATATCGTTGAAACAACATTCGTGTTTTACAGCCATTCTATTCGATCGTATGGCTAGGTCGTCGGGTTGCACTCTTCGTCTCGGTGTTTCTGGATTGCTGGCGTGTTTGTTGTGCCTTTCGTATCCAGTACGATCACAAGGCAGTGCGTCGTCTACACTGCACAACGGCGTAGCATCTCCGTGTCGTGGCTTTGTGACCGCAGAGCTTCTACCTCTCTACTCTAGGATGCGCATTCGGCACCGGCCTGGCCGTGGCTGTGCCGGATGTCAAGGAATAGAGAGAACGGTTCAACGTGAACAACATACACACCCATCACTTTTTTCCTCAAAAAGACAGTGTTTGGGTGAGAGGTGTATAGAGCTTTTTCAAGTCAGGAGGAGCCCAAGAAAAAAGTAGGTGCATGCATGTATAGACAGACCCCTATCGCAGCACGCCTCCACCGTTCGAGGATAGCAGGAGGGACCACTCGTATCGGGCAACTTCGACGGTGCCTCTGCACGTGCACGTAATAAACTGTGTAGGAGCACGCAAAAGCGCACGGACTGTGGGGCAGGAAAATCGTAACGGGAGAAAAAGCACACATAAAAAAAAATGGACGAAGCCGACTCCAGCGGAGAACCCGCAATAGCAGAGAAAACAGGGAAGAACCAACCCAAGCCTGGCACAGACTAATCCGTAATGGCAAGAAAACCAACAAACAAAAATCGAAACTCCCGGAGAATTCGACGGTGACGCTCGTGGGTAAGCACAAGGGCTGGCTCACCGCAGTCATGCCCGTTGCGCTGGCGCGGCACGTTGCCGTAGTTGAACCTCGGCCAGCTGGACACGTCCATTCCTCGGCCGCCGCGCTTGTTCTTGGACTCGTCGTCGACGAACCGAGCCATGTACTTCATTGCGGTTTATCGTAGACACGCAGGGGCAAAAGGTCAGAGCGCCGCGCGTATGAACAAAAACTGTCAAAAAGCGAAGAAAGAGACTTGAGGTATCTGACATCCCAAGCTCAATACACGGACCACAATAGAAGCGAAAGGCCGAAAAGGCCCGAGTATACACAACGGACCGAGCCGCCCACCCCCAAGACCCCCAAGACAAAAACGCCGTGTATAGCGCACGTTCGTGATGGAATAGATAGACTACGTCCTGAGACATCACGCCGCGCTAAAATTTGGTGACGTTGCAGCGAAGAAAAACGGACAATCGAAAAAAAAAAAACAATGCTACCGCTGCTTGAAAAGAAAATCGCGAGCTTGAGTTTGGAGCGGGAAGACTCCGAATAAACGGGGTCCAAACTTTAAGAACTGCAGCCCCGTTTTGGGGACAAATTTATTTGGAAATTGAGGGGGTCGCCCCTACAACGGGACGGCAGTACTGAAAGCCTTGCGATAGCTGATGGCTGAGACGTGGATGCAAAAAGGTGAAGCAGGCGTTCTTTGCCGGGGACAGTAAAACTGTTGTTCGACCAAGACATAAAAAGCCGATTTCAGAACGCGTGGTATGATAGGGGTGCACCATGTTTTGGTGCACCACGTTACAGAGTTCCCTGAGTCTCCTCGCATGAGGAGCTCTACACTGTTAGTAAGTCATGAGGAGCTCTATACTGTTAGTAAGTCATGAGGAACTCTACACTGTTAGTAAGTCATGAGGAGCTCTATACTGTTAGTAAGTCATGAGGAGCTCTATACTGTTAGTAAGTCATGAAGAGCTATATACTGTTAGTAAGTCATTGGCAAGTCGCGCAATTACGGCGTGAATAAAACGGAAACGCTTAGCCCTGTGAGCAATCTCATGGCCTGGGTATCGAAATATATTGAAAAAACAAACGACGAGGTATATGCCTTAATGCCGTATTGGCCAGTTTCTCAGTCGAGAAGTCCTTCAGTCCCAGTGAAAGTTTGGCCAGGACACCCGAACCAAAAACGGCTTTACGAACAGGTGTACGCTTAACCGAACTGAATGAACAGATCCTATGGCCGGGGTTTATATCGGAAAGTATCGTAAACACTGCACACAGAATATCGGGTAGTTACTCAGTATAATCAGTTCAAACGCACCATCATGAAAAACAAAAATGCTACTTGTACGTACGTTCCCCAATCGTACCACCTATATTCAGTCCGAGTCATGCATACCCGTCGACGTCAAAACCATCATCTTCACGGCCGCAAAGCTCGCGCAGGTCACTCACCTGGCGTCAAATACACTACTCCATGGTCCGACTACGCTACCGAAATAAAACCAGACACACAAGTCTAACTCCCGGAGCCCGCCCTACCGCCGAAACCCTAGTGACGTTTCGCAATCCAAGTCTCGGTAGATCTATTAATAGCAATCTAGATTTTCCGAACAGTTCGAAAATCAAGGTTCTCGCCACCGCGTGCGATGGAAGCCTTGCGCGCATGCACAGCTGACAGCAACGCCAAGAACGCAGATGCGCAAACAGAAGCAGCCCCCCCCCCTCACACTGGGCAGCAGCATCATGGCATCGTGCTTCAGCGGCACACCAAAACAAGAACCAAACAGTAAGGGGTGGGTTCGGCGCCGCAAGGCGCTTCATCACGCATGCTACACGTACGTATCGCACATCACTGCAAGACCGACTGGGAGTTCAACAACGCCCCCTTCTAGTCTTCCGAGTGAAGGGAAAAAAAAAAAAAAAAAAAAAAGAAGTTCGATGATTGAGGTTTTCTCGTATTTGAATACGGAGCTCTTCAACAGGTCTTGTTGAGCTGCTGTAGTTAAAGTCCCGCTGACTTCAAGACGGCGGATCAAATCACCTCCCTCTTTAGCTGTAGCTCTCGCGAGAGAAAACGGTACACGCCTGTGTGTTGGCTGTATTTCACCACTACAGTAATAAGAGTGGCTATATGCCGGGCGGCCAGGTGAAGCCAACCAAGTGACTAGCCTTAGCTTTTCATCGATGAGAAACGAACGTCCAGCCACAAATGCGTCAGTCAGATACGAACACTTCGAACTCCGCGAAAGAACGCACGCAACAAACTGCAGTACCCATCCAGCCAACTGTTGATAGTAACTACAGTTACCGGCAGCTAATCATAGCCCAGTATACAGTGGTGTACCTATTGTTTGTTGTAAGACCATCTGGTTTAGGGCCATAGTAGAGATTACAACAGGTAAATCGGTCTTTGTCACAAGAAAAAACTACTCGGCATCAGTACGGGATCATTTTTGCAGCAGTAAAAAATAAGACCACACTATTAGAGTTAATACCACGTTTATAAGAGCAGCTTGTCACGGGGGTGGACTTGAAACGGGTACACTATATTGTAGGACCACAGCTAGGAAATAATATACCTGGCACATCAATAAGAACGTAAGGTTCAATTTTGTTTCGCGCTGAGAAATTTGGGTTGTCATGCTCAAGGCTAAACACGGATGATGTCACAATAAGATTCTCAAGCTGTCTGATACCATAATCAAGTAATACCTGGTGGGTGTTTCTGGTTGGGCCCACATTGCAGTTGGCTAGCCCACAGCCATAAGAGTTCAGGGAAACCCAACTACCTTACTCACGTGTTGTAAGATTCCGCTGTCGCTTTAATTGGTGTATACTTAGGGACCAACGAGGACTCCTGCTGCGATCAGCCGGAGTCTCTCTCGCGCCGAACTACTACCCCCCGCGTTGGTTCGCCTATACTCATCCTTATCATTCAGTGATACACGTCCAGCCACACGATCTAACGCACACAACAAACTGTGACACTTGGCCAATTAATCAATCAATCAATCAATCAATCAATCAATCAATCAATCAATCAATCAATCAATCACTACCGCAATCATCAACCGGCAGCGGCCAGCCACGCCACAGCCCTAAAAGAGGCAAACCGGGCTACGCATTTGCGTCGCCCATCCCCACCTCGAAACCCCCCTCGCCAAACGGCGAGCCCAGGGAGTCGAAGTACTCGAGCCGTTCAAGGCGGAAGTTGATCACGGCCAGGGTCCAGTGGTTCTGCGTGCGATAAGTACACGGGGGGGGGGGGGGGATGTACCGGTTTCATGAATCCGACCGGGAGACACGTAAGAGCCCGTTGGCAAGCGGAAACGGTGGCAAACGCCATCCCGAAAGTGCTGCGGGGTAGACAAACGTGGAGATGAGTGATAAGCACGTTCTTCTCGTCAAAGGGATGGAGCAGTGCCCGCTTCTTTCCCGCGGGCGCGACTCTGCTGAAATTGTGTCCAAGCTTGCTCGAGACCAACACACCAAACGGGACACTCTTTCGTGCGCTGGGGCGCGGAGCGTGAGGGAAGGGCTGAGGGGTAAACGCAAAAAGGGATGCGAATTCAGCAGCACAGCGCCCGCCGTTGTCCCGTGTGCCATGTCTAACTATCAACTGATGTGTCCACCAGCCTCACGCATGCGTCTAAAGGACAGTCTTTCGAGCAGAAGGACAACCGCGACACCATCCGCTCTCTCTCTCTCTCTCTCTACAACATGTTCGTGGACGTACCGTTACCGTAGCGAGACAGACCAAACACATAGACCTTCAATGTGGGAAACTGGGTGTGCAGGCCCTCGGGTCGGATTGGTGTAGCAAGAGTAGAAACAATTTTACAATGCTACAATGAAACCATCGCACTGCCTAAAGCACACCTGGTACCTGGTATCAGGGGGCGGGGGGGGGGGGGGGGGGGGGGCGAGGTGGAAAGAGGCCAGCACGAGAAGGCAAGCTAGAACGCTGTCGATATGCAAGGAAGGCAAGCACATGTCGCTATAAAACGAGAGGGGGAAGCGGGCAGGAAGGCACGACGGCAGCCCTGAGTCATGCTGGCCAGCCCATTCAAAACGAGCATCGCCCACAAGGACAACTCGAACCTTGCAAAATAAAAACGAAGCCTGATCATCCGAAGCAGCAACGTACCCGGTACACCAATTGCATATGTTTATACCCTCGGGTACCATGTATCATGCACCAGGCAAGAGGGATGATTCAAAATATGGACCTGTGGGAAGCCATAGAAGGCTCTGTCTAGCATGGCATACACTCGGGTATATACCCGGGTGCCAAACCTGGTTGTCGTGGTCATACTCAGGCATGTGCCGGGACTACCCGGCGCGTGATGTTTGCCCTACAGAGGTAGCACCTAGTACTTGTGAGGCTGCTAGCTTCAATGCCTCCATACCTCGCCCCACAACCGGCTCCGAGAAAGTATGTAGGCGTTATCCGATGGACTTTCACATGGCCTAGGTGCTGACGAAAAATGGTGTGCAACACAAACGGGATACTGGGTGGTTCCTCAGTTCAGGCGCTCCTTCAGTCATAAATAGTTGCCTTGGAAGGCAAAAAGTCCCACCCTTTTCGCAGCACGCGTTAACTCCGGAAATTACTGTCGCAAATCCTCTACCAAGCGCACCCTTGCGGTGGTTGAAGTATACTCCATACCGCGTCGGCAACGCCTGCTGAATACTGGAACACCATACGTACCTGGTTGACGTTCACCGGGAAGAGGAACTTGTCCAAGTCGAAGAGGTCGATCTGTTTCGGTGTTTGGTTTCGGAAAACGACCAGCAAAACAAAAAACACAAGCACGAGGCACGGACACAAACGTGGCACAATGCGGCCGGGAAGGGCATCAAATAAACAAACCAAAAAACAAACAGGACACCAAACAAGACACACGAGCACAAACAAACTAACTAACTACAGTAACTAACCCGACGCACGGACACAGCGGGGGCACAACGTGGCCGAGCAGAGTTTCCGGGAGATTCGGTGAAAGACCGTGTCAGAACCGACCATCGGGTAACCACTTGAGAACTGCGCCCACAATGTTTTAGCAAACCTCCTTGGAACTAGAGTAGGATTTGCTTGCAGCAGTGAAGGGGAAAACACACACGCGGACGAACCACGGTATAGAGTAGATAATCTACTGTAGATCCTAGCCGAGCCGTTCTGACCTGTTGTGCATGCCATACTCGTGTATTTCATGTCTTAGTATTTAGAATAAAAAAAATAAAAAAAAACAGCTGTGAGATAGATCGAGGGCTTCGTCGAAACTCATGTTTGCAAGCTGTGTGTGACACCACTTTGGCCGGAATAACAGGGATCGTTCGCATATTAATGTGGGTACAAAGCGGTCCTTATATACCCGGCCAGCGGTACTCTACCGTGGTGGGTGCATCTGTTCTAGAGTGGACGATCAGTCACCGTCATGTACTGATGGTCACCTTAGCTTTCTTCAAGAACCTCTTCACCCCCTGGTAGCGGTAGCCCCTCCCGTTGTCAGAAAGCTGCGTGTAGAAAAAGCTGCTCATTATCCCGCACCTGCGTCCGCACACCGAGCGGCCATCAAGCCGCACGATAGTGAAAAAAGGAGCCGCCGCCGACCTAAATTAGCCTTCAGACATTTCGCTCTTTTATTTCGTAAATCCGAAAAAATAGTTCAATATTAAGCGCAAACACGCAAAGTAGGGAAGAAAAAAACTCGAAGTGCATAAAATAGTGCAAAAACATACCAGGTACAGTATAGGCCCTGTTGAACGTACCAAGTGAAAGCCTACCAGGCGTTGTTAGAGGGACAGTAGTGTACAATGCGCAAAAGAATAAACGTTTGACGTGTCAAACGTCGAACGAAAATTGCACCTGAAAAACGAATATTGTGAACCCCGTTATTGCGGGGGGCTAAAGTAAATAGGACCAAATGATATCAGTAAAAATGGGTGAAAATGTAGGTTTTTGTGTGTGTTTATACGTCCTATTTACTATGGTCCCCCGTAATAGTTACCGAAGAGATACTCCCTACCACGGGCTGGGCGGCTGTCGCGCTTCTGCTCCCGTTTCCCGTTCGCACCACAATAATAGTCATATGGGCACAGCTGTGATCCGAGCCCTTTAGAACTCTGCTCCCGTTCGTGGGAACATAGTACTTGGAATTAGACTAAGATATATGTTTGAGTGCAGTGCAGTGCTAAAGGGGATACGTAACCAACTACCTGTACAGTAGTTGTTCTCAGCCGGACTAATAGATACTTGGTGGTCGTTTCCAGGAGGTGCCGACCGGCCGACTTACGGGGTTTCCAAAAGTGTAGAGAGGATTGTTCAATGCAATCAACGTACATTTGTCTTGTGTTTGTGAGGGGACCCGTCGGTTGGAGAGGGTCGATTGGGAAGTCAGGCGCAGTCGGCCTACTGCCATTGCCGCTACTGCTACCGCTGCTGATGCTCATGGTGTAGGCGCTACTTCTGTAGCTGCCCCTACTGCTGCCGCTGCTACTGGTCACTGCTATACTACTACTGCTACTGCTACTGTTAATGCTCTTGTTGCTGCTACTGCTACTGCTACTGCTTCTGCTACTGCTTCTGCTTCTGCTACAGTTGTTGCTACTGCTACTGCTGATACTGCTGATACTGCTGATACTGCTACTGGTACTGCTGAGTTATTGCAAAACGTTGCTACTGTAGGCGTCAGTCAGGTCATCTCACCTCGGCACTTGCTCTCCGGCGGCGACCGCTTCCCTATTCCGCGCCTGGAGACTCTTCATGTACACGTTGATCACCTGATGCAGCGCGTGTGAGCAGAGGGTTATGGCTGTGATGCGTCGTGTTGTGTTGTGATGTGTTGGACAAATCATGATGCAGATTCGTCTACTTTCTGCGGGATCTGAACGGTGCAGATCTAACTCAGGAAACGTATGGCTCCCACCCCGCAACATGAGCTAGATCATGCAGATCAGACAGAGCAGACCGATCATCTTCCCTGGAAGTTGTGGATCATGAACTGTGGGGATACGATCTATCTGCTCTGTCTGAGGTGTGCAATCGCGCCCTCCGTCTACCTTATCGGGGCTGAGGACCTAGACTACTTGACACCGGGCATCGTGACCGCCATGGCGATTGTTGCACACATCGGACAGGTCATCTACGGACCATTCCCACGTCATGATCTAGATATGCCAAAGGCAAATCTACCGTATTCCCGATCTTGTGCGGTCGAGCTCATGTTGCCGGATGAGAGCCGCATAATCTCCATGACATACTGCTGTACGAGCACATATTTCCTGGGTTTTATCTATACTAGACGCGTTCTTCGATAGGGGTAGCACATTTCCCAGGAAAAGTTTTCTGAATGTCAAAGCTCCTTTTACCCAAAATCGTCGGGATGCCAACCATGCTTCGAAAAATGACGTAATTGTACGCTTAGGCCATGGGATTATTCATCGGGACGCAATTTCTTTTCGTTTCCCTGTTTCATAGATTGTGTATGTCGTGCCTGTCGTATCTAGTATGATGACATGGCATTGCATTGCCCACTGCAGTGCTTACTGCATACCTGGTACGTGGCTACGTAGTATCTCTGTGGCGTAGCTTTGTGACCACAGAACTTGTATCTCTTCTAGGATTGAAGAATCGGCACGGACACTGGTTGTGCTGGATGTCGACGGGTAGAAAGAACGGTTTAATGTGAAGAACAAAAAAAAAAAAATGTTTTTTTTTCTGAATTCAGTTTTCGGGTGACTTACTATTACGGAGGACTTTAGTCAATAGGACAAAATATTGTTCGGAAAAATAGGTAAATGTATACCAGGTAGGTATTTGAGAGTAGCGTAGGTCCTATTGGGTATGGTCCCCCGTAATATTACGGGGGCCCATAGTAAATAGGACCAAATATTGTTAGTAAAAAGAGGGAATTATATAGGTGTTTGTGTGTACCGTAGGTCCTATTTACTACGGTCCCCCGTAACATTAGTGTGGAGCTCCTCAAGTGAGAAGCCTCAGAAAATTCAGGGCGAACCTATATCGTAGAATGCCTCACTATGCAGTGAAACCCCTTCCGCGCTCCCGCCCCCCTCCACACGGCTTGCTCGATACGATACCCTACCATCCCTCTCGTAAGAAAGAGCCCCAAACGAAATTCAGCCTCACAGGTGCGGGGAAACCCGAAAACCGGTAGGGATTATAAACGCTGTTGCGGAACACGCTCGTTCTCGTGCAACTCCTCTAGCCTTGACCGCATCCCGGTCTCTTACTTCAAGCGAATGCGAATGTTTCTGATTTTGACTGCGCCTAAATACTCGAGACCCCTTTCGAGCTGCCTGAAGCGTCCGCCGTGCGCCGTAACGCTCCCTAAAGTCGAGACAAAAAGAGACGGAAACTGTTGGGTTGGGTTGGGTTGGCTTCTGTTCGTCTAAACCTCCCACCACCTCGAAAAAGTTGGGGACTGACAAATGTCCTGCTGCGACGAGCTCCTGGCGACAGCTGTACGTTAAGGTACCAGGCCTAAGCTAGGCATTGTAGCAGGATGCGGTCATGCAACATGGGACAGACCTTTCTACTGTTATGCGGGTTGACTGACACTGGATGCTCTAAATCACTGACCAATGCGTTGGGGTGCCACAACGTCAAGAGCGTCCAGTCTACAGCAGCACGGCGGCAAATGGTCATACCATACACCTGGCACATTTTATGGTTATTTTGGCTTTTTTTCGATGGGACCTTTCTTCCACGGGGATACAATGCCGTACCAGGCATTCAGCAGTGGCCCTTCCATTTGTGCCGGTTCCCCCCACTATAGTGTCTGTGGAAGCGCTTGGCACATCGGCAGACGGGATTGACAAGTATGGTGCCGATTGCCCAATATAGTGCCTGTGGAAGCGCTTGGCACATCTGTTCGTAGACGGGATTTACACGTATGGCGGTGTGCGGAGTAGTGCCAGTTGCCGCTATGGTACCGGTATTGTTGCCTGTCGAACATGATACCTGCACTGCATGTAGAGGGGACACTACCGCAGAGCAAGCACCTTGGCTTAGCACAGAGGTGCGGTCCGGTTGCCAGCGCTCGGTCTGCCGACAGCGGGAGGGGCGCCAAATTGACATACGTATCTGCTCGGAAAGCCCTCAACAGGGCCATGCTAAAAAAACGAGACCCTCTCGGCACTGGCAACCTTCCCAGAGGCGGAAAAATGAAACGCTTTCGCGAAACGACCGCACCCTCGTGGTAGAACCGAAGAGATCGACGTGACACCGCTGGGATGCGAGTCATCGCACCTCCCTATTAATAGACCGACCTTCAAACATCGGATGCTCCACAGTCGAGAGGCTTGCGGAAACCGACCGACTCGTCTAAGGAAACCACTCGACCGAGATGTTCCCAAAGCTATCCTCTGCCGCTATGGCACCCTCTCCTTGATATTTCAAAGGTCGGCCAAGGGGGGGTGCGCTGACTCGCATGTTCACAGGTACGACATTGAGAGGGCCGGTGGTGGGTGGCATGCGTTACACACCTCGTCTCCGAGCCACATCTCGGGTCTCAGGGTTCGCATGGAGCCCCTCGTGACCAACTCGTTGAACGCGCTGACGATAACATCCTCTTGGCTGCCATGACTCCCATAGAGCGCGCCGTGTACCTGCCATCGAGTCGAGTCGCGGGCGGCAGTCGGAGACGAGAAGGGGTTTGACGACGAGATGCGAAACAAAACCCAATCAAACCAGGCGAAAACCAATTTGAAAAGAGGCAAAAAAGAAAACCAAACCGAACCAAACCAAACCAAACCGATCAAAACAAATCAAAACCGAACCAAACCAAACCAAATCAAATATGCGCAGAAACATTTGTGAAACCGTTAGTGTGGCGCGAGTACATCACCCAGGGGAGTTACTGACTATCATCCAGGGGGGTTACTGACTATCACCCAGGGGGTTACTGATCATCACCTAGGGGGGTTACCGACCATCCCCCAGGGGGGTTAACGAATATCACCCAGGGGGGTTACCGCCTATCGCCTAGGAGGCTTACTGACTATCACCCAAGGGGGTTACTGACTATCACCCAGGGGGCTTACTGACTATCACCCAGGGGGGTTACCGACCATCGCCCTGGGGGGTTACCGACTATCACCCAGGGGGGTTACCGACTGCCACGCAGGGTGGATACTTTAACAGGCACCGAGCTATAAACCTTCTCAAAAGAGGTCACACACACCCCGTAGCGCTTTGATCGAAGTATCACACCCAGCTTGGCTTAGGCGGGTTTCTCAATCTCACAGCCAGCATGCATTTATACTATTACAGGGGAGAATAGTGGTCACAACCCACGACGGACCCAACAAACACATAAATATGTATATAATATATATATATACGCTCATTGTTATCCCCACATGTTTATACACCACGTTTGGTTATGATAGCGATGTTCCCCAGAAATAGTGCAAAACAAATACGGTAGTCTTGCGGTAATTGGTCCGGACTGTTTGAGCACACGAGCACACCGCAGCTCGGGGAGAAGAGCCCAGCTCAGAAGACAAACTGGTTGAAACACTATTTTCGACCGTGGATACTCTTTCGACCCTTTTAACCCTAACCTCGACCGTCCGGGAAATCTTCTCCGAAAAAGGAGGTACAAAAAAAAGGAGGCGTTTGCGCGCACCATCAACCATTTTGCCGCTGAGCCAAGTCAGAAGCACTGCCACATTGGCCGTTTGGATGATGATGTGAATATCAAACGGAGCGCACGTTTCCGGCCAGAGTGGAGGTGAGACTGTGTGCACTGTCAACCATGTAGTTGAAGCTGGGCCGAGTGGTTTACACTACTGCAGGCTGGTACTATTGCGGGGGACCCCAGTAAATAGGACCAAATATTGTTGGTAAAAACATGTAAACGTATAGGTTTTCGTGTGCACCGTAGGTCCTATTTACTATGGTCCCCCGTGACAATAGTACTCAGAACCAAGCATGGTCCGTAAACACAGGGGAATACTTGGTATTCCGTCGTAGGGTTATTAATAATATGCCCCGGCCCCAATGGCGGAGCCGCTCTCACCTGCTCTTGCTGGTCCGCGGTGAGCCTCAGCCTCGGCTTCTCTGTTGGTGTCGGTAGTCCAGAGACAGCAGATGCCGGCAGTCGGGTAGGAAGGGAGGAAGGAAGAAAGGAAGGAAGGACTTGAAATTAGTCCAAGAAAACGTGAGGTAGTCAGTCAGTCAGTCACTCAGTCATGCAGTCAGTCAAGTAGTCAGTCAGTCAATCAGTCACTCAGTCGGTCGGCATGTCGATCGGTCAGTCTGTCAGTCAGTCAATCAGTCAGTCGGTCAGTCGATCGTACCAAGTAACACCGTGACGAGATAAGCAATGTAAGCAACCGAGTGAAGGCAAGTCAGCCACCCCGCCCTCCAACCGCCCTAACCCCCCCATCTCACAAGCCAACCAAAACACCAACTAACACCACCACGACCCACTACACGCTCCACACCCCACAAACCTTGCGCTGCAAGCTTCTTCGCCTTGGCCTCCGCTGCCGCCGCCACCGCCGCCAGCCTCGCCCTCCCCTCCTCCTCCTTTCTCGCCCTAGCCCTCGCGTCTTCCTCCTCCTTCTCCTTTCTCGCCAAAGCTTCAGCCGCAGCAACCGCCTTGGCCTTCTCGGCTTCCACGGCAGCCGCTTCCCTCGCCAGTCTCGCCTCGTGCACAGCGAGGACTCGGCTTACCCGGAAGGCGCTCTGCGCCGCGTCACGCAGAGCTCCTGCTTGAGTAAAGGCGAGGGGAAGCCGTGGCCGAGGGAAAGGCGGGGGGAAATCTCATTGATTCGTTACTTGACATAGAGGTAGCAGGTTTTGGCGAAATCATTTCTGGCTGGCGGGAATCCTTAACCGAGGAATGTCATATACGTGTTACCTTTTTTCCGTTGTATACCCATGCGAGTAGGACATGGGATTGCTCTCATCTTGATCTTATTTTTGTGTCAGCTCGGGTGCGAGAGGTCGCAGGAGGCTCCTCCTCGAGCGAAAAGAGCCTCAGAAAGGTTAGGAGCGGCACCCCTGTGAGGCAAAACAACGCACGCGTCCCTTGCCTTGGCCATTTGACCATTGACCCACGCATCCCCTTTCGAGACGGGGCACTCTTTCCTACTCCTTCTAGAGACACCTCCAACATTCAGGGCGCTCATGACGTATATTTTATAATGTTACGTACATTAAAAACAAATCCGTACCGTATCCCGTCCTTGTCCCGCCTTCGTGGGGGGAGTCAAGGGGAGGGGGGGGTACTTAGACGTAAGATACCGCTAAGAGAAAACGGGCGGGGGATGCAATACCATCAAGCTGAGCGGCGCCCCATGCCCCAATGGAAATGCCTGACCTCACGAGGAACACGGAAACTCGCATTCCGGATGGCTAAGGCTCAGGGGCCGAGCAACAAACGGTCGCCAACAAATCTGCGTCACGCGTGGTAAGCGGCAGGTACCGCGCGGGGCGCAACGGTAAATGCGCAAAAGCCAAGCCGGACCCAACCCAACCCAACCCAACCCAACCCAACCCAACCTAACCCAACCCCACCCCACCCCACCCAACCCAACCCAACCCAACCCAACCCAACCCAACCCAACCCAACCCAACCCAACCCAACCCAACCCAACCCAACCCAACCCAACCAAACCAAACCCAACCCAACCCAACCCAACCCAACCCAACCCAACCCAACCCAACCCAACCCAACCCAACCCAACCCAACCCAACCCAACCCAACCCAACCCAACCCAACCCAACCCAACCCAACCCAACCCAACCCAACACGGCCCAACCCAACACTACCCAACGGAACCAAATCGAATCGAACCTCGCTCGTCCTCCCTGCCCCAGTTCCCGATGTGCCGCGCGTCCTTCCGCAGCACCTTGGCTCCCCTCGGGTTTTCGGCCTGAAGATCGGAGGCTTGTTCTTCCAGCGAGAGTCTAGCCAAAGAGCGGAGAGCATTCAAACCCCTCCTAGCCACGGCCTGCCAGGTTGCGGTGCAGGTTGCGCAGGGGTTGTGCGAGGGAGGAGGGGGGGGGGGGTGGGGGCGTATCTACTCAGCATCATGCATGGCCGTAGTCGTATGACCATATACCCTCGCATCCCTACAATGCCGGGACGGAGCACGTCGGGTTTTCGCCGGAGAGACAGGCGTCACTTGCACCAATCACGGGGGGGTCAACGATTCACACATCGAACGCAGCACCGGCCCCCGAGGGGTGAGGGTCGGGGAGGGGAGGAGGGGGAGGTCGACGTATTCACACATCGGACGTATCACTGATCCCCTGACCTACATACGCAGGGTAGAGAGATTGCAGACCCGTGTTATCCAGCTCATGTCGTCGGGTGGGAGCCGTATGATCTACCTCACGATGGAGGGTGGTAGCCGCACGATCTGCGTGACCTACGCACGGTAGCACATGTTTTTTTCCGGGTATATAGAATCTGAACTCTTTACAGACCCCGCACAAGATATATCGTAAAGACAGGTATAGGAGGTAGATGATCTATGGACAGATGGTGATCTGCCCGACGTGTCCAATGTTTTGAATTCGCAGATACAGTAAGATGACGGTAGATAGCCAAGGCTAAAGCTGATACTTTAAATTTTGCCCAGTCCGGGCCGGGGTGGGGGGGGGAGGGGCGGCTCTTGATACAGTAAGGTGACGTAGATAGCCAGGGCTAAAGCTGATACTTTCGATTTTGCCCGGTCCGGGGTCGGGGGGAAGCGGGGGGGGGGAAGCGGCGGGGCCTGACTAAACCGAAGGAAGCTTGCGTGGAAAGGCACAGGCTCTGACCCTCGTCGTTGCGTCGACGAGGCACCGCACGCCTCTGCCCGCTGGAAACCCTCGTTCTCGTGACAACTACGTATGCGGGGGAAACCAGCTCCAATATGTCGGTATACAAGGTTCGGCCATGTTTTACCTACACCCCAACCCGCCCCACTAGCGACGAAAACGGCGAGACGACAGCATGCAGTCAAGAAACATCCTACGAACCGAAGACACTCCCACAACTGCCAGAAAGCAGTAGTCTGTCATCCATTTCACTGAACACAATACCATCCACGACCACCTATGTCCCAAATCACCCCCGCCGATCATCAAGCAGGCACAAGCCCCGTCAAACACGACAATTACATACCGACGCATGCTGTGCACACCAGTACATCATTATCAGGTGAAAAAGTAAGGAATACCAATGTCACCGTCCGGCACGACCTGCATGCGCTCTACAACCAGAGGGAAAATGCAGAGTGGACCGGGCTGTCTATCAAACCACGTGACAGTACAAGACATGGCAGGCCTGGAAAACGTTGCAAGCGGATCGCCAACCTGTATGGGATAGGTTTAACCGTTCAGACCTCGATGGTTTGAACCGTTCAGACCCCCGGACTCCGCTATCCCATCTTCTCCCATCCCACTCCATCCCACCCCTTCACACCCCACCCCACCCCATTCCGTCCCGCCCGACCCCATCCCACTTCCTCCGCCAACTTACGGTCGCGGTCGGCCACTGCCGCCGCCCCCCATCCACCCCACCCCATCAAATTCCATCCCATTCATCTCCCATCCCATCTCTTCCCATACCGTCCCGTCCCATCGCGCCCCGTCCGATGCCACTGAATCCCATCCCACCCATCTCCCATCCCCTCTCAGCCCATCCCATCCCATCCCATCCCATCCCATCCCATATCCATCAAATTCGGTCCCATTCCATCCCCATCCCCATCCCCGTCCCATCCGGTCCCATCCCATCCCATCTCAACCCATCCCACCTGGTTAGCGCTGCGGTCTGCCACCTCCGACTCCACCGCCCCCTGTCCCCTTGGCCGAGAGTCCGATACCTCCATCCCCTGCGAGCCGCGTCGGCCGACCAGCCCACCGAACGCCGTGTACAAGCTTCCATCCCGACGACGGCCGCCGCTGCCGTCGCCTCCGCCGCCGCCTGCGTCGCGAAAGCCGGTGCTAAGGCCGCGATTGGCGCCGAGGTCGTCCTTGCGACGAAGGTAGCCACCCGCACCGCCGAACATCACGCGGCGGCCGCTCAGGGTGGACGGGGCGCGGGCGGTGAGTATGTTGGCCTTGATGAGACGGCGGGGGCTAGACTGTGGCACGGCCGGCTGAGACACCCCCGGAGAGGGGGTTGGGGGGGGGGGCGGGCGGCAGAGACAGAGAAGAGAGACGAAAGCGGCGGACACGAGCAAGCACCGGTGGGCGCGGGCAGGCACCACAAAGTGGTCAGAAACAAGAAAGCTGGTTGAGACACCCAGAGAGGGGGTGCGTTGTACTGTACACGTAACGCCTTCCAGAAAGCGGAAAGCCGATTCAGGCTGGGATTCTTAGTTGGTCATGGGTGCGTTCTACACGGTAACAGACTTCCGACGTTGTTTTATTAGAAAACCCAGTTTCGGGGAACAATGCATTAGAACGGGGATTTCCGAATTCGTTGTTTTATTGGGAAACTCAGATTCGGGGAAGAGAGATGGAGCGACGGGCGTGAAAAGCCGATCAAGGTTGGGTTTCCTAAGATGATAATGGGTGCACACACTAACAACTGTGAAAATCGAAAGACTCCTTAATTTAACCATTGCCTTGTAGTTCTCAGACTGATGAGAGACGAAACGGCGGACGAGAGCAAGCACCATATAGTGCGGGACGCACATCATCAGGTCGAATCCCGTAGTACACTCGTATGCAATGGAATCCTACATCGATTTCAGTTCGACGACTCGAAAAAAAACTTCACCTTCCCCGTAAATCCCAGCTTGGCTTTCTCAGTGTTCGAGTTTATAGCATAGTATAGCGCTGTCGGCGGAATATCGATGGGCATTCCAGGGACCCACAAAAAAAAAAGAAAAAACGACACACCACTACCAGACAGGGGGGGGGGGAGAAGGGTACACAAAAAACAACAAAAATACAAACATGAAAAAAAAGGCTAGTTTTGTGGTAATTTCGTCCACAAATCCCAACGCACTGGTTTGTTTTTTTACTTTGACACTGGGGAGGAGGCGTAGGTCGTTTTCTCTTCTTGTGTCGAATACCCTTGACCGTTTAGGCCTTGATACGAGGACCACGCGGTCCTTTACTTTCTTCTCGGAGTGGTACCTAGTATAGGCTATAGACATCCTGTAGTACAGGTGTCCTGCACTGAGTTTTACATCCAGCGCCCCAAAACTGAAGAGGAAAACAAGTACTACTATTACGGGGGACCATAGTTAATAGGACCAAATATCGTCAGTGAAAATGGTTAAATATAGAGGTTTTTATGTATACCATAGGTCCTACTAACTATGGTCCCCAGTAATAGTGAGCGATTTTTTATTCGTAAACTGTTGTAACATCGCATCGTAGGTCAATTCGTACTGATTCACGGCTTGGGATCAATGAGTGCTCCTGCTGCGACAAGCCGGAGACTCTCACCCAGGGTTACTACCCCCGCGCTAACTGTCTTGCAATGAACGCGGCACCTTGTGCAAGAGAGTAGGAAACCCCAGCAAAACAAACACCAACAAAACTGACGTCGTTGTCGAGGGTACGCCTCGCTACCAACGATGGGCGGGCGGGATGGTCTGTTTTTTTTTCCTCCCTTGCCTCTTTCTACTTTCGTCGTGTTGTTGTGGAGCTGCGATGTCGCTCACGGAGTGATGCTCAATCGCTGTCTCCCCATACAACAACGAGGCTTTCCCGAAAAGAGATCCACCCTGCTGACGTCTCCTCTTTTCTATTCCAGATTGCTGTTTTAACATCGAGTCATGGGTGAATTCGTACATAGTTTGGGATCGATGAGGCCTCTCTCTGCTGCGGCATGAGATCGCGCCCATACTTGCTGACCCTTTTTATTATCTCACGGGTATACGTCGCTCGTTTTATTCGTATCCTTGGTGCGGGTTCCTTCTCTTCCTTATCGCCCCCAAGCTTGTACCCTACGTAGCTGACACTATAGGGGTTCTGGTGTCGTCGGTTGTCCCGTGGAAACGTCGTGTACGATTTTCCATACCACTTTTTTTTTAATCCTCTGGTGGCGGATTGGTAAACCGTCCGACGGCGATACGGCGCTGAGGTATTGGATTGCGGCGTGAGGCACCCGGCGCGCGTGCACCTGGTAGTCGGCACGCAGTCTTGTGGCGTGTCTCCATGCGGTTCTTCCGGAAATAACATACGCCCATGTCGTGCGGAAGGGGTAACTTTGTAAGTTTTATTTGAAACAAAAAAAGACGCCTCAGCTGTGAGAGCGGGAATACCAGACACTAGTCGAAGCTCCGTTTTGCAAGCTGCGCGTGATGCTTCGATCGCGCGTGCTGCTCGTACCGGGTGTATGGCCTCATGAATGGTATGTATGTATAGGTCTGTGATTTCGGCGATAGTGCCGGGGGTCAACAGGACGATTCTATAAAAACGGTCAGCCCATAGCTACGTAATCTGCGCATGGATACTTGCATGTCAGACCAAATTCGTGAAAATAGCGACTCTTGTCATTCCGCCATTTCGAAGTTTCCTAAAATCGTGAAATTAGTGAACTACGTACAGTACAGAGTAAAATTTAAAAATTAACAAATTTAACAAAATTATAAATAGTTAAAGGTACTAGTTTGATAAATTTACAACGTTTCAAATGTACATTCACAACTTGATTTTAAATTTGTGAATGTACAAATTTACAACAACAACAACAAAACTACGAGCCTAGAAACCTACGAGCGTCTGCGGGACTACAAGCATGTGTGTACAAGCTTCCAAAGCGAGAAACCTCACGCACCATGAAGGAGGGGAAAACAGGCCCATCGAGCCCAAACCCGGCGGCCCGGCCAGCAGCCCCCCTTCCCATTCCGTGCGCGTCTCTCCAAGCACCGCCCATATCAGCCCCGCCTCCCGCCCCCCCACCCCCCACACCCCCAACCCCAGCCTGAACTCCAACCCTAGCACCGCCGGCAGTGGCTGAAGCGCTCCACCGAGCAACAGGGGTCCGAAGCGCAGGGCCGTCCCCCATTGATCGGTACGGAGTGCCACCGTCGCCACGGTCATAACTGTCACGCCAAGGCAAGCGCGACTTCCTCTGCGTGAGGGTGGTGGGGTGTGGGGGGGGGGGTCGTTTGCGGGTAGGTGGGTTAGTAGGTGAGTGGGTGGGTGAGTGGAATCGCCTCCATCACGCGCCGTGGGTACATTTCGTTCTCGACAGTCGTCGAATTCCACGAAAACAACGGGCTATAGTCTAGATAG
Organism: Nereocystis luetkeana; assembly: GCA_031213475.1. NCBI lineage: Eukaryota > Phaeophyceae > Laminariales > Laminariaceae > Nereocystis > Nereocystis luetkeana. Next base: position 9,274,129 of record JARUPZ010000021.1, read on the forward strand.
GGTCACAGCAGCAGTAGGAGAGCGACACCAGGTGCATGGACCAAACACACACGCATCAGATTGAACCATGTATGGGACTCGTCCAGCTGTTGTTGCTTCACGTTTACATGCCTTTTTAGGAGCGAACGCGGGCTTTTCTGATTCTCCCGCCGGCTAAAAAAATGGGCTGCCTCATCGACATGGCCAAGGCCAATGATGACCATTCACTGAACACTGATCGCTTGCTGGAGCCTGTTTTGTGCCCAAGGACTAATTTTGGCCACTGCCGACTGTTCAATGTTCAATGCTCAAACCACTGATCACCGACCACTGATCACTAATCGCGTGTCGTGGGGTCTGTCTTGCGACCACGACTAGATTATGCCCACTCGTACCGACTGCCGACTGTCCGATCCTGAATACCGAATCCCCAATCCTCAACCCTCACTGGTCGCTGTCGCTGCTCCCCGATCACTGACGGCCAGTTACTTGCCGTTAATCACTTTTTTTAACCTTTTATTTTGGCCACGTGCTAGAGTCTGCCCACTGCCGGCTGTTCAATGCTTCAAGGTGTGCTTCGGGCAAAAAACACTCCAAGGCTACAACAGTAACTCGGTACATACGACAACATACGCAGGTTTGCTACCCGGGGTGTCCCAGAGAAGAAGCCCTACTAAACCATACCCACCCTAACAGGATGTTCAACGAATGTCCGACGCTCCCTGGTCGCTGTCACTGATCGTTGTTTACTGGTCGCTGATCGCTTTTAGGAGAGTGTCGTGCTGTCTCGTGGCCAAGGTCCATCAAACGATCATGGTGATGGGCTCATAAAACAACAACAACTGGCTGCGCACCTCGACGGCGCTCGCGCTCGCAATCAGGCCTCCGGGCCTTTGCTTCGAGAGCTTGCTTGGCCTTCCCATGGGAGAGCTTAGACGCAACCTGTCGGCAACAGGGGTCGAGACTGTCCCTCGTGCTCCATCCCGCTCCTGGTTAGGAAACCCATATTACAGCATCAGCAGCACCAGCAGCAACAACCAGCGTCAATCGCGATGCAAGGCCAGGTGCAAAGACAAGAGGCAAAGCAGCGGGGCGGTACCAATACGAGTATGAAGCTACTGTACTACTAGTCGCTGAAAGCATGAAAGGGCGAGTTGTCGAAAAAAAAAAACGAAAATCGACGAGCAGCAGCAAAATTCGATGAAAATCGACGAGCAATGGGAATGCCGAGCCGCTCTGAGCGCTAAAACTGAAGGCAAGTACCGGGGGGGGGGGGAAGGGAAGGCACCTGTGACCACTTGTCCAGAGAGCTGGAAAGTAAAAGTGATCGCCATGACAAAAACAATGCAAAACATGGTGGTGCGGAAATGCTGAAGCAAGTGCTGGAAAACAACCGAAACGAGGCGAAGCACCGGAAGAGATGTAGATGGTCGTCTAGGGTTGAAACACAAAACCAGCACCGGCTACCAGGTACCGTATCTCATAAGGAGTCGGGACACTGGCCCGGGCCACGAGTAAGTTTCTCATTTGGGTGCCAGTACAACACTCAAGATAAGACATCCCCGGGGAGGATTTTCAGAGCCCATTTTATCCAAAACCAGGAGGGCGCACACGACGAAAAAGGCGAAAACAACGAAAATCGACGAGCAGCAACAGTTGTGTGGGAATGCTGAAGCAAATGCTCGAAAACAATCAATGAGGCATGGACCGGAAGGGGGGGGGGGTTATCCATTTGTTGCTTGCCTTGAGTATTTTGGCCAGTGATCACGCCTCCCTATAGAGACGGAGCACCGTTCCTACTCCTGCTAGAGAGACCTACCCGAATCTCCAACAGCTGGGCGTCCATTACGTTGTTTCACTACATTTACATCGCTTTTTTCCAATCTTATGCCCTTCCTGTTTCGCCGCCAGTGGTCGGTAGCCTATATACTGCATGAAGCTTAAGCGTACTTTTCGTTCACGCCTTTGGCCCTTCCATTTCCGCGGTTTTGCTCCACGTAGTATCATAGCAGTTGCCCACAATCTGAGTATGCCAAGCATGCTGACCAGTTGGCATTACTTTCCAATTTTTTTCCCATAATTTTTCCATGCCCTCGTTGACTTGAAAAAAATGTATGTTTGCGGGTTCGAAAACAGGTAAAGGCGAGTCCAAAACAAAACGGGGCAGTTAAGGCCAGCTATCTGCCAATCAAATCGGTATATCAACCCGAGCCACGCCAGCTATCTACCGATCAAATCGCTATATCAAAACGCCAGCTATCTACCGATCAAATCGCTGGAATAAAGCGAAACGCGAGATCACACCGCGCACAAGAAGAAGACAGACACAGCTCGCACACCCGCAGTCACGCGACGATTGGCCTTCGATCTTGGCATACAATCAATCCACGGTCAACCTGCTTCGTACCGGGCAAGGCCACGAGTATACCTGATGGGCTCGAAGGTTTAATTGGAATCCGTGGTCTAGGGGCCGAGATGTTGGCCGCGGCGTCCTACGCTCTTCGTCCGAACTTTCAAAAACTCGTCCATTTTTTGCCATCGGACAGGGGTCGAGAGTCTTTGTCGTCTGTTTTTTACACATCAGCTGGCAAAAACGTTATTTCACTAGCCGCCTGACCGGCCCACGCTACGTATCACCGACCGAGGTGTGAGCGTTGTGACACTAGCGTGGGTCGGAGCCCCCAACCAGCGCGCTTTGTTCAGATTCCATGACGCAGTCGTTGGGTTTGTCGATCGATGTCAAGCCTGAAAACTCGTCTATTTCTTTACATCGGAGAGGGGTCGAGATTTTTTGCCGTCTGATTCCTACAGACCACCCGCCATTTTTTTTTTTTATTAGCCGCCTGGCCGACACACGCCACATACCACCGACCGAGGTACGAGCACTACTGTGGTACTAGGGTGCGTCGGAGACCCTAACCAGCCGTTATCGATTCAGATTTCATGACGGAGTCGTTGGTTTTGTCGATCGATGTCTGCTGAGGGTTATGAGGGTGTGGCTTAACCCTCTCCAAGAGCATGGAGCATGGGCACGAGCGGAACGGAACGAGGCTGCTCGTGGTCATTCGTGCCGTTTCCATGTAAAAACACGTGTTTGGTTCCATGCAGAATCCTGGCCCTTGCCAGCCTTAACAGCAGGAACGGTCAAGTTTGCACATGCCACGACAGCAAGACGATCTTGTGCGCAAATTGGTATCCACGTCCATCTTCGGTGGTATCCATCGACATCAAGCGAGATGCTATTTGTTCCCGTTCGATCGGGCCGTTCGGTCCTCCAAAAGAAGAAGGAAGAAGGTGTGCAACACTTCTTCCTCTTCCAAGATATAAGATACACTGTTTTTCTCGGGCTGCACTAGATCTAATCGTTTTCCATAACAAATCAACACCGATTCAAGTGGCAAATAATTGTCCATTCAGCTCGTTCCAATGGTCTCTGTGGGGGGGGTTGAGACACGCCCTCACTAAAGTTATCTCCAGTCGTCTCCAGAGCGAGCCATAACAGGGGTTTCGAATGCATTGCGCGGCGCGCACTCTAAAGCTGTCCCGTAACGTGTAAAAGTTGCCCACGGTAAATGCAAATGTACAACACGCACAACGTTTAACAGCGTACACTTGAATAAAATAGGGGTTTCCACACTGTTTGGGTGCGTGTTTGGGTGGGGTGGTAGGGGACACGCCGAATTTTCCCCCGAGAACATATTTCCTCGAGCCCTGTGAATTTTTGGGAAGTTACAGCTACCGGGAAATACGCGCCCCTGTTATAGCGTGTTCGTTATTGTCTCTACTAATGGGAGGTGCTGGGGCCCTTGGATCTGCAAGGGGGGAAAGGCATTGCTACGGCTGTGTTTGCATCACGAAACAAACTTGATCAGCAGCAAGAATTTTGACCATCCCGGAGCTCCTGCTTAATATCTACACTCTGCTGTGGCCGCGTGGGGGGCTACGGACGGTCGAACTCGGGGCCCAGGTACACAGTACTGAGTAGGTTCGTCCACTATTAATATTAATATTAATCGATGAATAGTCCTCTTGACATTGCTCCGCGTTGTCGACGAACACCTGATTAGGGCAGCAGTATCAACAGTCTGAAAAAATCCCATTTTTCAATTTCGTCGTACCGGTAGCAAAGCTACAGAGTTATGTGGAGTTGCTTAGAGAAGTGGGCACTGCTGTTCGTGGTGTAAACAGCGTCGGATCAATCCGGCGCCTGACACAAGACAAAAAAAACATGCTCGTACGAGTATTATCTGAGGGAGGTAGGTCTGTGAGCATCTATCTGAGCATTAGAACTGGACAAGTGTCGTTTTCGGTACCCCGGGAGTCATGAGAGGTCGAAGTTATTATGCCAGAAAGAGTTTTGCAACGGAAAGAAAAAACAAACGGATCTGATTTTTCAAAAATTGGAAATTCAGCAAAAATGGGATACGTATGGACGAGACATGTTACGCAGCTTGCAAAGTTGTGTATCAACCACCATGGTATATAATCAGTCGAACTCACAGCTGACGTCTTTCATAATTTTATAAAAAAGGCAGTACGTGGAGCACATCTCATCTATTATTAATAATAACAATACAAGGCCTTCACCACGCTTTCACCTACAAACCAGGTGGTAAGAATAAAATATGTGCCGTGTTATGTATGCAAATTTGCCTTGTTGCTGCCGTGGTAACAGCAGCGCAAGCTGCCGCCGGCTCGGATGCGTAAGTATGGTGACTGTTGACCGACACGATCTCGCGGTGGAGAGATAGAGATGGCCACCCCGGGACTCACCTCTCCGTGGGTATGATAAGAGTGTAGGACTTGCGCGAAATCACCCGCCAATAAACATGTAAAACGAACATGACGGATTTCACAGATGAACAAGGATGGCATCACAGAAGCTTTTTGTCCTCGATAAGGTATCTCGACAGCGCAATTCGTACTGCTGCTGCTGCTGCTGTTGTGCGTTCGACTGCTGTTGTCGGTGAAATGAATACCAACCAGCCCAGCACGACCTGCTGGTTGCTGACGGCTATAACCGGTGGCTGCACCTCCCGCTGTGCCTGCTGCTGCACTTCAGCTCGAACCGGTACATGATCGGCGTTGATCGAATGGAGAAAAAGAATGTCCGGGCCGTCCGCTTTGTGGTTGTACAGGTATATGCTGCTGTGTTCTATATGTACGTACAAAACTCAAAACAGAAAAACTAAAACAAAAACTCAGAAAATGGGTTCAAATCAATCCGTCCGACAAGCTCACGTACGTGATTGCAATTGTCATTCGCCACATTACTCGCCAAATGCACGTAGCAACGCTGTCTCGGCTACACGTTCCCCAACGTTTGGGTTGCCATTGTGTCTCGCCTTTCTTTCGTTGCTGGGTGCCAAGTGGGCCGCTTGAGGCTCATTCCCTAACCGATAATTCGGACTTGGCCGCTTTCTGCTGGTGCTGGTGCTGGTGCTGCCGCTGCCGCTGCTGCCGCTCAAACCGCCCGCCGCACGCTCCTCCGCCTTCCTTCCGCCGGGACTAAAGCGATCTATCACCCATCCTACCCAGGAGTTCATTTCGCCCTTTGTGTCGGACGAACGCCCGGGTACTTGCTGGCACGAACGATACTACGACGATGCTGTGCCGGGTTCAAACCAAGACAGAACGACGCTCTCAGGACGGGCGCCAAGAGTGAAACACAAAAAAAAAACGGAAAGGAGGCAGGATCTCGCAAAAACTCCGTCGCAAAACGTGTGTTCGCCACCCCGCCGACTTCTTTCCCGCCAGTTGTGTAATACCACTTTCCAGCATGCACACGTTCGCTACAGTCGTGGTGCCGTTTGGTCGGTCGGGTTTGAGTTCCTGCCTAGCCTAGCCGACCTGTCTGCTGCTTCACACGGCGTTTTGCTCCTTTTCGTCTCCGACGCGAACAAAAATTCAAAATACTGGCCCTCTTAAAGAACGCCTCCGGAACTTCATGAACTCCGGCGATTGAACCCGGATTGAACTGCGGGCTGCGCACCCCAGCACGAACCACGTAGTGATCTCGTACAGCAGGGGGAGTTGAAGTCCTTTGGTGTTTGTCGAACGCTCTCGTTTTCTTTGCAATGTCTCGAGTTCGCCCAAGCGCATCGCTGCGCAGGTACTTCGTGGCGCCTCCGTCTTCCACCGTCGGTGCTCGCGTACTGTCTGCTGTAAGTGGAGGGTCTTCTACTGCTACAGCTGCTGCTGTGTCCTGCTCTACAGGGACGGTGTTGCCGTTTCACCGTGCACTATTGCTGTTGCCTCAGGTGGCTCGCGCTGGGCATGTGGCGGCGGCACAGCAGAGAGGTAAGCGTGCGTCTTGTTTGCGTATGCCCTCGAAGGTTGTTCCTAACAAATGGCCCACCTTGCTCAACGCAACGATTGTTGAAGCACTTTTGGAAAGAGAAAGCCAGCGCAGACGATTGATAGGCAAATGGGCCGCCCTCCTATGCATGCCCCTGTCCGTGTCGGTTTCGAAGACTACTCTGTGGTCTATATGTAGCTCTACAAGTATTGGTGTACGTGCTTGCTTCCCTGATGTGCACGTTGCAGGTGGCATGTCAGTCACGAAAGGCCAATGCAGGAGTTTCCTAGGTAGCAGGACTTGCGACCTCACCGGCTTTACCCACGTTTATCTCGACCAAATGTCACCGTCTTCAGCAGTACAGACGAGCGCGCAGTACTCGTACCACTATTAATACCAGGTACGTCGAACTTCCATGCTGCGCGCGTGTAGGAATTTTCGTTCCAGTGTTCCGCGCGTACTGACGGTTGTAGCTCGGGCAAATTCTCCACGTACCGCAACCCTGTCTGATTTGTGAGGTCGGTGCTGCCATCTTCATTATTTCCGCAAGATGTTTTCCTCTTGACATCCCAATGCGGATGCCGCTGTTTGCGCCGAGAGCGTGTGCTCGCACGTCTACTACTGCTGTGGTTCGATGCCCGTTCTTGCTGGTGGTGCGTTCTCTCTGTCTCAACTCTCAACGTGCCCTACACCTGGTGTGCCTTGCCCTATGTGGCGGGCCGAGCCAACCCAACAAGTCAAGGCGAGTCGCCGACTGCAACGTCCCTTAATTCGCACGTACGCTGATGTATAACTGGTATCAGGTGTAGACGTATTGGTGGTCTACTAATATTTTAATATTAATAGTAAATTCTTCAACTCTGTGGTGTCGCAGCAACAGCAACTGCAACAGCAAAGAGCAATTTCTTACTTATTAGACCTATGCCAATGGTACAGCGAAGTTGCAATAGAAAGTTTGAATTTCAAAGATACCCGCCAAAAAAAATCAGAACACGCTTCCTATGGGCCACCTAAAAAAAAAAAAAGTTCCTAACTTTTGGAAAAGCCCGAAAAAAGCAAATCTGGGGCCGATGTTGGGCCAACATCGGCTTGAGAAAAACTCAGGCCGATCTTTGGTTCGAAGCGGCGAGATTCCCAGTCCTCGACAGACATCGATCAACAAAACCAACGATGGCGTCATGAATTCTGAACGGAGTGCGCTCGTTAGGGGCTCCGACCCACCCTAGGGTCACCGTCTTCACACCATGGCCGGTGTCATGTGGCGGGAGCTGACCAGGCGTGTGATAAAAAAACATTTGGCCGCTGGTTTGCACAAAACAGAAGACAAAACTTCTCCATCCGTCTCGAATGGCAAAAAATAGACTTTTTTTCAGGTTTGGGAGGATACCGTAGGACGCCGCCGGCAAGCTCTCGCCCCCTAGACCATGGATCCACCTCATATCTTCGAGGCCGTCATCTATCTTCGTTGGGCTTGCCAGATACCGAGTGGGTTGGCCGTGGACTGAGCCTATGTCGAGATCGAGCGTCGATCGTCGCACGAGCTGGTTTCGATCACCGTGTTGACAATTTGCAACCAGAAAAACAAAAATTGCGCCGCATGCAGCCGTTGGGGGAAAAAAAAAAAAAAATCGAACATTTTTCTCTTTTTTTCCCACAGCGGCGGTACGTGATTTTTTTCGGCTGTTTTTTTAAAGCAATATATTTGAAAAAAACTTTTGAACTTCGCGTTTCCATTGGCATACCTGGTAGGTCTAAAGACCTATCCCGATGGGAAAGCGAAGTTTCAATAAAAAGTTTGAATTTCAAAGATACCCTCCAAAAAAAATTAGAACACGCTTCCTATGGGCACGTTTCGAAAAAAAAAAAAATCATAACTTTTGGAAAAGCCCGAAGAAAGCAAATCTGGGGCCGATGTATCGGGCCAACATCGGCTTGAGAAAAACTAAGGCCGATCTTTGGTTCGAAGCGGCGAGATTCCGAGTCCTCGACAGACATCGATCAATAAAACCAACGATTGCGTCATGAATTCTGAAAAGAGTGCGCTCGTTAGGGGCTCCGACCCACCCTAAAGTCACCGTCTTCACACCATGGCCGGTATCATGTGGCGGGAGCTGACCAGGCGTATGATAAAAAAAAAACATTTGGCCGCTGGTTTGCACAAAACAGAAGACAAAACTTCTCCATCCGTCTCAAATGGCAAAAAATAGAATTTTTTTCAGGTTTGGGAGAATACCGTGGGACGCCGCCGGCAAGCTCTCGCCCCCCAGACCATGGATCCACCTGATATCTTCGAGGCCGTCATCCATATTCAATGGGCATGCCAGATACCGAGCGGATTGGCCGCGGGCTGAGTCTATGTCCAGATCGAGCGTCGATCGTCGCGCGAGCTGGTTTCGATCACCGTGTTGACATTTTGCAACCAGAAAACACATATGGCGCCGCCTGCAGTCGTTGGGGGGAAAAAAATAAAAAATAAAACATTTTTCTCTTTTTTCCCCACAGCAGCGGTACGAGAATTTTTTCGGCTGTTCTTTGAAAGCAATATATTTTTTAAAAGATTGAACTTCGCGTTTCCGTTGGCATAGGTCTTGAAAAATGTATTCATCACTCTCTCTTTATGCCGACGATTGGTTACTTATCGTCGTCATCGCCCCCTTTGCTGTTCTACGTACGGTAGGGTTTCGGGGTCTCGCTCGTAGACGCGTACGTCGTCGTGAGGCGGCGAGATCCTGTTGTGCTGCTGTTTTGCTGTCATTACACAACGACACAAACAGATGGTGCAGCGTAAACATTGCGTAAATGGGTATTGCTATACGATTTTACAAGGCGCTTCGCTCCACGGGCGGCCTACGCCGCCCGCAGCGCTCGCTCAGGAAGGAAAAGTACATCAAAGTATGCGAAGCGGACAGAGGTCCATAATTGAATCTAGCTTTTTTATTATTTTATGAAATTATCAAATACGTCAGATGTGAGTTCGACTGATTAAATAATTGATACAAGGCGCTTCGCTCCGCGGGCGGCCTACGCCGCCCGCTACGCTCGCTCAGGAAGGAAAAGTATATCAAGTTCTGCGAAGCGGATAGCGGTCCATGATTGGATATGCTGCAGTTTTTTAAGACTGTAGTTGCAAACTGGCGACTTGATAGGCCAAGAGTCCCGCTGCCATGCTTCAGAAAAAAACAGCTCGGACGCCACATACGCTTCGAGTCGCGCGTCGCGGCCGGTTCCGCCCGTTACGCTCGCTCATATGCCGTACGTACGTAAATACCCCAGGTAGGGTAAACATTTTCTGTTTTTTGATATGCTTGCTGTATGTACAAAAGAGAAAGCACAGCACGGCACAGCAGCAGCACCGCAAAAACAATGAAAATGAAACCGAAAGTTTTGGAAAGAATCCCCGTCCCCTCTCGTGTAATAATTTTCTGCCTGATTGGAACACCTTGCACTGGCCCAAAAAGAAAAAAAGAAAACCGCAGAGCTTCTCTCTTAGCCTCGTACGCCGCCCGCCCCTCCCGCAACCACCTCGCCACCGATTCGGCCCGGGTAAAGCTTTCCTCACTCTCTGCCACAGTTAGCCCCGTCGCCCGCCTCGCGTGAAGCCCGGTGCTCACCGTGGCCGTCGTTCGCCAGCTCGACAATGTTGGTGCTCAGACTGCGTCGCTCAGCTTGGTCGCAAAAATTTGCACCGCTTGAATCTTATCTTGCAATCCCGAACGACCCTTACAGGCTCGTTCATACTCTATCCTAAATCACAAATGGAAGCCAGACAGAACCCATTCATGCATCCCTCGTGTCTCGAGGCACATGCGACGCCTATCTAGGCACGAAAGCGGCGACCGCGCTCATTGCAACCCCCCCTCTACCCGCCAACACCCGCTAACACCCGCGACGCCGCCGGGCTCGCCCGTGGTGTGGTGCTCCGAGTACACGCACGCACACGAAACGAAAGAAGAAAAAGGGAAAAATAACCAAAAGTGCGAAGAGAAATGGAGAAAACAAAGAGCCGCTGGAAAGGTCCGGCAAGTAATAAAAGGGGGCGATTCCCAAGTGGGAGCTCTGAGAGGCCAGGGTTGTACCAACCGAGCACGCTCAGAGAGTGAGATATCTGTAAGTAGTCACAAGGCGCTTCGCTCCGCGGGCGGCCTACGCCGCCCACTACGCTCGCTCAGGAAGGAAAAAAGTACATCAAATTATGTGCGAAGTGACAGAGGTCCACGATTGAGTTTAGTTCGTAATTGCAAACCGGCGACTTGATAATGCCAAGAGTCCCGCCGGCATGCTTCAGGAAAAAACAGCTCCGACGCCAGCTCGGATGCCACATACGCTTCGCGTCGCGGATGTCGTACGTACGTACATTCCCCACATAGGATACTACTGTCTGTACTTATTTTCTTATTTCGATATGCTCTTATATCTGTACTCGTATGTACGAAGAAGGCGAAAGCACAGCACGGCACAGCAGCAAAAACAATGAAAATGAAACCGAAAACTCGGAAAGGAAAAAGATTCCCCGTCCCCTCTCGTGTAACAATTTTCTGCCTGATTGGAACACCTTGCACCCGGTCAAGAAGAAGAAAAGAAAAAAAACGCTCTTAAGAGCTTCTCTCTCAGCCTCGTACGCCGTCCCGCGACCACCTCGCTACCGATTCGGTCCGGGTAAAGCTTTTATCACTCTCTGCCACAATCAGCCCCGTCGCCCGCCTCGCGTGAAGCCCGGTGCTCACCGTGGCCGTCGTTCGCCAGCTCGATAACGTTGGTGTTCAAACTGCACATCTCCCTCTTTCAACTTCCGCGTGGTCGCAAAAAAAGGCACCGCTTGAATATTATCTTGCCGTCCCGAACGACCCTTATAACTCGTACATACTCTATCAAAAGTCATAAATGGAGGGGCAGACAAAGTCCGTTCATGCGTCCCTCGTGTCTCGAGGCACACGCGACGCCTAGGCACGAAAGCGGCGACCGCGCTCCTTGCAACCCCCCCTCTACCCGCCAGCACCCGCTGACATCCGCGAGGGTGCCGGGCTCTCCCGCGGTGCCGTACTCGGAGTACACGCACGCACACGAAACGAAAGAAGAAAAAAGGAAGAAAGAACCGAGAGTGCCAAGAGAAATGGAGAAAACAAAGAACTGCTGGAAAGGTCCGGCAAGTAATGAAAGGAGGCGGTTTGGAAGTGGGAGCTCTGAGAGGCCAGGGATGTACCAACCGAGCACGCTCAGGGGTTGTGATCTAAGTATGTAGTTCTATTACAAGGCGCTTCGCTCCGCGGGCGGCCTACGCCGCCCGCTACGCTCGCTTAGGAAGGAAAAATACGCGCAGCGGACAGAAGGTCGATGATCGAATATATACATTTCTTATTAATGTTGTAGTTGCAAATTGGCGACTTGATAATGCCAAGAGTCACACGTACGTACGTACATACGTACATACCCCAGGTAGGGTACTGATTTTCTTCTTTTGATATGTTGTATGTACCTGGTATGTACAAACGAGAAAGCACAGCATGGCACAGCAGCAGCACCTCAAAAACAATGAAAATGAAACCGAAAGATTCGGAAAGAGAAAAAATCCTCGTCCCCTCTCATGTAATAATTGTCTGCTCCTGGAACACCTTGCACCAGTCAAAAGTCAAGAAAGAAAAAAAATGAAAAGCAGAGTTTCTCTCTCAGCCTCGTACGCCGCACGCCCCTCTCGCGACCACCTCGCCACCGATTCGGTCCGGGTAAAGCTTTCCTCCCTCTCTGTCACAGTGATTCCCGTCGCCCGCCCCGCGTGAAGCCCGGTGCTCACCGTGACCCTCGTTCGCCCGTCTGACCATCGACTCTGTGTATAGTCCAGCGTGGTCACAAAAATAAGCACCGCTTGAATGTTAGCTTGCAATCCCGAATGACCCTTATTGACTCGTACATATTCAGTCTAATTTTTCAGATCGAGGCAAAATCGAGCCCATTCATGCTTCCCTTGTGTCTCGAGGCACACACGACGCCTAGCCACGAAAACCGCGACCGCGCTCCTTGCAACCCCCCCTCTACCCGCCAGCATCCGTCGACACCCGCGACGGCGCCGGGCTCGCCCGCGTCGCCGTGCTCCGACTACACACACGCCCACGAAACGGAAGAAGAAAAAAGGGAAAAATAACTGAAAGTGCAAAAGAAATTTCAACCAGCGGGTGAAAAAGAGCGAAAGAGAGCCTCCCAAACCGCTTTTCTTTTTTTCTATTGTTCCGGGAAAAAAAGTGTGGCACGAGAAGCAAGCACGCAAAGAAAGCAAAGAACGCGAAGAAAGCAAAGATCGTAGAAGCGACAAAAAATCGTGGGAGACTCGCTGAGCGCGAGGCAGGTGCTTATAATCAAGTGATTTTAGGATAAGGGTGAACGTAAGTATGCTTATATATCATTCGAATCCGAGTAAGGGCCGTTGTCATCGGAGATGTGGAATTCCAAATTTTCCAAAGTTATGTCCAGCAAAAAAAACATGGGCATTATATGCGAGGATGTGTGTGTGTGTGTGTGTGTGTGTGTGTGTGTGTGTGTGTGTGTGTGTGTGTGTTTTCCTGCTTTTTTTTGTTTGCCGCCACCCACGCAAGTACTCGCATCGTCAAAGAGCAAGCGTGAGCCAACAATCCGGAAGACCGCAGAGAGAAGCATCAGGCCCAGCAGGTTCGTTCAACCCGGCGACAGCAGTAGCGACAGTAGCGACAGCAGGACAGTTGCGACCAATAAGGCAACAGGATCAGCCGCACCAGCACGATCACTTCGATGGCACAACAAACTCAGGTTAACAAGGCAGCTGCCGAAGGCTAGGGTAGGTATTTTGGCGACGATGCTGGGAGCGTGGGGCGCCCGGACAGCGGCGGCAACAGCAACAGCTGCAAAGTTGTACAAGACAATATGTTCAAGCCAGGCGCCTCGCCTCGTGTCTGGATGGTTGGGGGGGCTGCATCGTTATCTCGTCCGACTCGAAGAAGAGTCTTTCCGAGGCCCAGACCGTTTGCTTCCATCGGCCATGGTGTTGGACCCCCCTGGTCAGCGTTTCAAGCTACCCGGTGGTCCCAGCGTTGAGCCACGGCGATTGTTGCAGCACTACCTTGGAAATATGGAAATCGAAATATGGAAATCGACGAAAGGATTTTCATTTTTTTACTGCTAACTTTATAGATTTGGTAAATTTCACAAATTGTGACAGATCGTCCCCGCATGGTCTTTTTTATCTCACAAATATGGCAAAATCGGAGAATTCGGAAATATAAACTTTCCGATATCAACGGCCCTAAGCACGGTCGAAGATGCAAGGTTGAGTGACCCCCGCCCGAGATATGATACCGACTAAATCAAGGATAACCTGGGCGGTACCAACCGTCTACGAGTGTATCATGAACGCCCAGCGGTGCGAGGTGGAATCATGTTGCCGCCGTGCCATGCGTACGGCTCTTTGCCTTTTAACTCGGGCACAACTGCTGCTGCGTGAATCATCCCGCAACGACCTTTGCTGTAGTCGTCTCTTTTTTATCGTCAGTTTTCGCCTCTGGGGTCTCAAGGAGGATCAAGGTTGAGAAGGTTGATTGAGCGATGGGCGACGATAGAGCAAGCGCCCAGTAGCTCTAATATCGTCGTAGTCGGGAAGGAATTTTCCGGGCAGTTTCTACTATTTACAGGCCAGGAAGACAAATCGTGATCCGCAGTTCCGAGTTTCCCGCTCAATCATTACGAGCAGCGCAGCCGCGTTTGTGGCCGGTTCTGACCCGTTTTGGCTGGGGGTTCGGGTCAGGGTTGGGGTTGGGTTGGGCCTACGCCCGTACCTCGATTCCACTTAAAGTTAGGGGTACATACGTACCGTGAGCGATGTTGGAAATACGTCGTTCGAGCTGTCTGTACTCTCTGCTCATGATGCTGCATGCACCGTGAACAACTCCTGGGTGAGCACTCACCCTCTACGATACAACCCACAACCTACAACAAGCGAGGCATCCCAAGCCCGCTCTCCTCGCGGAATTCCAGCTCTAGTAGCGATGATTGCGCACACGCCACGGTAGAAGCCGCTCTGAGCGGATCAAAATCAACAGCAGCAGCGCAAGCAGCAGCGCAGAACCAGCGCAAACATCAGCATCAAGCAACAGCAGCAACAAGCACAAGCAACAGAAGCAGCAACGAGCAGCAGCAGCAGCAGCAGCAGCTGCAGCAACCCTGACAGGCGACGGCCAGCAGCGGCAGGATGACCTGCCGCAGCCCGTGCCCGGCGACGATCCCGCCCACGATGCTTGGTCGGCTGAAGAAGTGCATGGTTCGAAGGCTCTCGCGTTTTTCCGGTATGAGCTATTCTTGGAACCGCAACCGCAGCCGCAGCTCATGCCCGGCGACCACCAACCAGCTGCAGGCTGCAGCAGCCCACACTCGGCGAAGATCAACTCGCGCTGGTGCCTGTGCCAGCAGCGACAGCGGCGGCGGCGGCAGCGGCAGCAGCAGCAACCATCATGGCTATTGCTTAGAACAGTGGGCGCCCGGTACTGAGAAACGCCAATTTGGTGTCCAGGGTCAATGGCTTATTTTTTCCGACCTTGACCTAACTCTACTGTATAGGATTTAGAGTTGGTCCCACTGTTGAGCTGTGTTTCTTAACCCAATTTCAATTTTCTTATTGGTCATGCCGATTTGAGCCTATTTGCGTCAAGAATAGTGCGTCTTAGCTGCTGGCACCGAGTGTATGGAGTCTCTACCTCTTTACATGCTCAAATAAATTTCAATCGTACGCCTGTACGGCAGCTTACCACTGTCCGTAAAGATAAGGACGTTTTGTAACTATTAAATCGAATCCTACAATCAGCTACTCACCGGGAGGGAATGTAAGATGAAACGCTGGGAGGAGCTCCGATAACGAAGACTTGCTTGTACCAAGGTAACTCTTGATGGTTTCATGTTACTGTCGTGGGGGTTGTTTCTTGGTTTAGAAGACGCATAACACATCATCAGCCAAAGTGGCAATTTTTGGGAGCGGGTTGCTCTTCTGCAACGTGGATCTGTTTAAGGTGGCAGAGAGCCGATAACCCAGAGCATGCAATCCCATTACAGGTGTCTTGCGCTCAACAAGACAACTATGACTGCGCGAAAATATGTAAACAATATATATGGCGTTTCCGGCCATTTTGTCGTTCAATTTTGAATATATTTTTTAATCTGTTTCACTATGTCACCCACCGCAACCGCGGTCATGACCACGAAGTATCAGAAGAAGAGTCCACCCACATCCCGCGCAATCGTCGATAAAGCTTTAGCCTGAATGTATTGTTTGATCAAAGATATTCTGGGAAATACTACGTCCAAGAGTTTTTTCGGTTGTCCTGATCGGTACGAATAATACGAGACATGACATTGCGGCGGAATACATGTCATTTTCACCTCTAATGGTGCAAGTACGAGGACCTTTGTCCTACGACGCGAATATTGTGCAATAGGCAGCACCCCGACCCCTAGAAAACCCGGTCAGGCATGGTGTAAAAACGACTCCCAGCGCCGGCCGAGGTTTCTCTGTAAAGCATGTTTCAGTCGTCGGTAAGATCAACATAGCACAGCGGGCACACCGATTGCTACAAGAGTATAAGTAAAGCGGTGTCCCGGTTTAAGAGCACCCTGTGATAAAACACGCCCGCCTTAACTGCAGGTTGCTCTTATCCCGACTTCAAGCCACAATGGTCTTACTGCGGGGCAAGACCAAATACGCAATCGAAAATTTGAAGGAACCACGACTGTGCATGACCGCACGACTTGTAATTTTCGTGTATAGTTGGTTAAGGGGGGTTCCGATGCCCCCGGCCCCCGAGCACGCCCGCTGATCAGGACGTGGTGGGAGGCGTGACCGACTCCGGATGCCGTGGCTTGGAAAAACTCTTAGGGTGATCAAGGGGACGAAGGATCTCTGAGGAGGCTGTTGTCGAGTAGGCGCTCATAGGCGTTCCGATAAATGTTACTGAAAACTTGGAAATAGGGGAAGGTACTTGCAACTTGGAAATAGATGATGTAGCCATTTCACTAGGCGCCCGCGCGTGAAAACAAAAACGAATGCGATTGTTCGGTTCTTCATGTTGCTGGGTTGCAAATTTGACTGCACGAAAAACACCTTGTGAGTCGTTTCTAGTCGCCCACGACTGCTGCCTGGCGCACCGGACACTCTTGCATACCCCATTAAGGACGTGCCTCAATTTTTCGGGTTGTGGTTGCTCGTGGGGAGCTGTATCTGTCTGCAAGTAAACTGCGAACGTTCAGGCGCGGCTTGTTCTTTGGCTCGTTTTTTGTATCCTGAATCTCGACGATCTTTTCCGACTACTCAATCAACTCAAAGTCGAGGTGTAGGCCTCTGTCGAGAAAGCGCGGACGGTCAATCATAAGATAATCACAAGCTGCTGTAGATGCGGCATTTAGCTGGTGCACCCGCTCTCTTCCAAGTCACGAACCAGCCGAGGATCCGAACACATGCTACAGTACAGTAGCGACTGCATTTTCTGTTCTATTAAAAGGCATTGAGATTTGAGTCACCTGGAAACCCGGGGATGGGGGGTGGTTGAAGACCCGCCGCTTATCATATACTGTATACCCGGTACCCCTTAGCCAATCAGAGTGCGTAAACAGCGACCTCAAGAACATTAACTATCACGTCGTGGCTTCTACTGCGTGGTAGCAGACCGCTCTGTTATAGCTCTCGCGGCCTTGATTCGGGCTTACCCAGTGTTGCGGATGCGTTCCAGACCCGTCTTAGAAGCGGGTTTAGGGTATACAAGGGAACGCGTTGTTGCCGGTTTAATTTTCGTGACAAGCCGTTGACCGCTCTTGAGGGTACGGGGTTTTGCATAGTAGAGGCATGTTTCGTTTCAGTCATGGCTCGTGAAAAATTCTGCACAATTGTCGTGATTTTTTTTTTGGTAGTTATGTAAAGAGAGCACACTAAAAACAAGTGAACATATCTACAAAACACGTAGAAATACCTACAATAATTTGGTACGTGTTCGCAAGAGTCTTACGTAACCTTGCGTACGAAATGAGGTCAGTTGAGCTTTCGGGCATTTTCTCAGGGATATCGGGTACACGGAAAGCTGAAAAAGTGGGTGGGTTCGTCGAATGAAACCAAACCAAAGCATCCAATTTGCTGCATCAGGACACCACCCACACTTTTCTCAAAGGTCAGTTTGCTATGAGTTGCACACTGGGGATCTCGCCGGCTCAAAGAAGGGGCATCAATGTGGGAGGAACGGGGGGGGGGATGACTCCCTCGTAGCACAGCTTCAGGAACCACCACATCGCGCCGATTTCAGTGCCATGTCCTTCCCACACGTTATATCTATATATGGGCGCGGGCGTTGCCGCGTCGAGCTGCAACCTCGATCCCACGACGTGGCCGTTGACGTGGGATGGACCCGTTGTGGCATGTTTAAAGCTTGCGTCTGCATTTTGGCTTACAATAAGGGAGTACCCACAGGCCAACACTGCCGCCGCGCGAACCCAATGGTATCGCTGATCCTAGGTGATGAGGCTGTTTCGTTTGGAGTGACCTGTCGAAAGCACCGACTATCTCCAGAATCTCCTAGATTCTGAAGGCTGGGGGGGGGCCAAGGCTATCTGGTCGTATACGATTCTGCAGTAGGCGATGGACTATGAGAATGTTTCAAGGAGGGTCGGGTGTGTCGACCATGAGATGCCGGGTGCAGTCGGGCGCGACGCACTGAATGGCAACCGGCAGCAGTGGCTGCAGTCGTCTTCTTCTTTTCCTGCCGTCAAGAGGTTATTTATTGCCTTCAAGCGTGAACTGTGATACCCTTCGCGAAGCCGATATCGCAGGAAAATATCGATACCTATTTTGACAAAACTAGCATCTTCACGGGGCAAAGAAACTGACGACACGTACGCGATGTTGCTATGCGCCGACCTCCCGTGGCGAAGCCGGACTCGAACCGCAACCTGGTAGCAGCAGACTTCCAGCTGTTTGGACGTTTACCCCCCAAATGCCGCACGATGTGAATTTGAAGGCAAGGCGGGCGATCGACCTCAAACGGCTGATGGCTAGTCCTGGTTCCTGCAAGACGTCCAGTCCTAGCCCCTGTCACGGATGTTGATGAGTCTGTTTTCAACGACACCCGCTGACATGACGCTATCTGCAAAGCGCGGGCAGGTACCGAAGGATGGAAACCAAGTGGGGGAGCAGCAGTGCAAAGGTGTGGGGCATGGCAGCAGATGAGAGCCCGCGAGATGCGCTATTGCGCGCGAATCCAGGCATATGTCAGCCTGCGAGGACGTGAAATGCAGCCCGCAAACATCGAAGGCCTAAATATCTGGACTCTGCAGACGTTCTTCGAACAGTTCGTCGGTCCGTTCGAGATGCGCGTCCAAGATGAGTGTAAGGCTGGTTCGTTTCAAGAACATCAGGGAGTTGGTTTTTGATGAGAAGAGCGCGTGCAGCTTTCAGCACGTTGAGAATGAAAAAGCGTGGGGCTCATGCGATGGGTGGGTAATGTGTTTTTACACTTTCACGAGTTGGACAGATCATATCACTTTACAGATAACACCGATAAATTTCATGGATCTGCACCATCTGTAAAAGTTTCCATGGGGCTGATCGACAGGTGCTGCATGTGCCGATGTATGTACCCTCGGTAGTGATCTACAAAGTGTGGGCATGTTATCATATGTATGCCCGGGTTTTGGGAGCAGACTGTACCTTGATCTGGCAAGATCTGTGTGATATGAGCACTTTTTCACATGTGCAATATCTACACCTGTACCGCGACCTACTGATTGATTCGTACGATGTAGGCCAGGAAAATCGTGATGTGTCCGAGGTATGCACGTTTTGCCCGAAAACAATATGAACATAAACAAACAGATCAAGGTTTGGCCCCTGTTATTTCCGCTCGATAGTCTCTCTTCAATATTTGAGATGCAGGAGACAACCTTGAGCAATCGCGTCGAACAGGACCTGACATGTCTCCAAATGAGCTGCTCAACATAACCTTTAGATGACGACCGCGATGGAGATCGCAGCGTGCTGGAACAGATCTACGCCATCATGTTCGCTATATGGTACAACGAGGGCGTACCTCAGGAGCGAAACGTACCAGACAACGCATTATTCCATGTTCTAATTTATGTTTTGTGTTTACTTTATGTTGCGCTACATTGTTGAGTTGTGCCGCGTTGGTGTGTTTGTGACTGCTTGAAATTCTCGAATTTTCGGATGTCAAACTTCGCTTTAGCCTTGGGCTTGGCCCGCCTCGCTTGGAACCAGCTCATAGGTTAACCTTCCTCAACTTGGGCTCCATTCTCGGACAAATGTCATCTGGATGGCATCACCATGACCATAAAGTGGAGCACACTGCAAAATGGCAACGTGTTCGTGAGAGGATCGGTCGTCCTTTGGCAAACGCAGCCACGGTGTCATCGGTGCAAAGCTATACCAGGTATCTACCGATATATAAATAGTTCTGCACTACGAGTACGGCCGGCACTTGGGTTTGTTGCTAATCGATGACACTCAGGTATCACATGTTTTCCAACAGGTTATGATCCTCGTATGTACGCCTCGATGTTGTATGACTAAATGTGCGAAATCAACTGCAGCGTCAGTTTATGAGCCTCGTGTGTATACCTCGAGTACGTATGAATATATGTGTGTGTGTGTGTTCTTCACATTAAACCGTTCTTTCTACCCGTCGACATCCAGCACAACCAGTGTCCGTGCCGATTCTTCCATCCTAGAAGAGATACAAGTTCTGTGGTCACAAAGCTACGCCACAGAGATACTACGTTGCCACGTGTGCAGTGTGAACTGCAGTGGGCAATGCAAAGCCATGTCATCATACTAGATACGACAGGCACGACATACGCAATCTATGAAATAGTGAAACGAAAAGAAACAATCAAAGAGAAAACAAAAACAAGGTAGACAAGTCGAAAAAGAAAAAGAAGAAAAATGAAAGCAAAATCTAAGAGAAACAATCTGTCGTGCCCCCCCCCCCGCAGGCGAGGTGGCCTACACTATATGCGCGACATCAACTGCAACAACAACATAGACGATTTCCAACTCAAGGGGCACGCTCTAGGCGACTGGTTGGTGTCTATGCTCCCATGTTTTAGACAAAATACGAGCCTCGCAGCTATGTTTCGCTCAACCCAAATAACCATGTGCGTCCAGAAGTGTGTGTTAACGGATCGTACAACAGCAAAATAGCACCAGTAGAGAGTTTGGAACGTCATCAAGTGAGGGGCGTGAGACAGCTATGCCCGCAACTATCTGCTTCGCCTGCATCTATACGCGCAAATGCGAAGAAAGCCATGCCGCTTGCAGCAAGTACAACCAAAAGGAGCACTACGTACCTGGTATGCGAATATACACAATATTTGCAGGACGAAAGAGCAGCCCCCTGCGGCTGGACGCACGACCACGCAATGTTGCTGTTGTACTGTTCGAGCATAGAGATTGCACTCGGATGCGAAGTGCCTTGTCCAAACGTGTGCTTTACGTATAACCTTGACTGCGCATACCACTGGCACCACTCGTCGTGAATGGCACGGTCTTGCCTGAGAAAATTACGTCCGCGGTGTCATGTTCTATCGCCTTCTTCGTGTTCAGTGACCCGTACAAGCCGAGGACAAACCGAGCAGACTCTTTTTCGCGTTCTTGGTTCGCAAGGTCGATCCCACGTCAGTACCATACCTCGGGAGTCACCTTGAGGGCTACACCACGCTGGAGCACCAATAATGATACGCGGAGTCGCGGACCGACTAGCTCTTGCTGACTGAAAAAACAGTGCACGACTTTGAGCTGAGGAGTGCCGAAGCGGTGGATCAGCAGGTGAATATGGTACTTCTAGTCGTGTACCTAACTTGGGCCGAAACTTGTGGTCATCTTCGGCGGCGCTTTTCAAGGGTGCGAGGACGATTATGTCGCCACCCGCACGACTATGTGTACCAGATCCCAGGCGTTTCGCCTCCATGCGACGAATTGGGTTGCATTCTGCTTGCTACGTCGTTGTACCCATGTCTGGAGCAGCGGGAAAACGTTCCGACGCAAGATAATCGCGTCACCCGCCAATGACGATGCCATCTGACTTCGTAGACGCACTGACTGCATTCTTTGTGCAAAGCGATACGAAGGAACACGTTAATGTCAAGCGACCAAACGGATTTTAGATTATTGATTTAAACGGTGATCAGGAAATGCCTGTCGGAACTCTTATCACGAAATTGACACGGCAGTGTTCACAACAGCTCTTCTTGGCGGAAACGGGCAGCATGCCGGATGGATACATGTATGTCAAGAAATACGAGGATCTTACTACAGTCCTGGTACAGCTGTACGTCAATGACTTGATGGTGACTGGTTCAATAGCGCTTATGATTTGTAAGACGATGAAGCTGCTGATGACTGGTGAACCTCGTGATTGCTGTCATCGCGCGACCGCACCGTAGGTTTTGCTGGGAATCAACCAATCACACCACGCGAAGTCATTCCGCAGAGGTGAGGGTTTGACCAACAAATGCAGATCGATCAACACTCCAGGAACCGGAACCCCATTGAACCTGATCGTTGGTACGTAACCGGACGACGACAACGAACAAGAGGTGGATCTGCTACATGCTGGGTGCTCCACGAATCTCCGGTTGTGGTACTATCTCCATGCGAGTTCGAGTACACCGCTATGGCATGCGCAAGCCAAAAACCCAGTGTTGAATGTTTTTGACTGGATGGACACATGTCCCCTTCAGTATGCACAGACTTGTGCGAAACAACGTGAGTGCTTCGCATCGTACTGGTTCGTAGCGAATTATTTTTTCGTCAGCAATAGCACGATGCCGCCACCGGGGTACGGCAACTATCGAGGCATCTCGCTCGTGGTACACGCTGGCAAGGCCCTCATCAAGGTAGCACTGCTTGATCGAATGATTGCTGTGAACAGGATAATATCCTCTGATCCAGCCGCTCGATGATCGATACCTGGTATGATGTTTGTTGACCGACGACTCCAGCAACTGGGACGAAAAAGGAGCTGCAGCCGTCTTTTCTACATGTGCTCTATCGACTGAACCGAGACGTATGGTTCCGTCATTTTATTTATTTATCTATCCCGCGGCGGATGGGTAAGCATACAGCACTGGGTTCACATCCTGTGGACCTTGCTCGCCCGGTTCGGCGTCCCGCCAGAGACGCTCGCGGTTTTCCGCCAGTTCCACGACGGAAAGCGACCGCTCATGCAGACTCAGGATGGCCAATGTCCTGACCACGATGGTTCGGCGCGGGGCCAGGCCTGCGGTGGTAAGGATGCGTTCTTGTGACGTTGATATTCACGTTGTTGTTCAACTACCTATGAAGGCTCATAGCATCAACCGCCGATGCTATCCCTCGAGGTAAATCAGAGGGGTGAAACAACGAGGTTATGTGACGAATACAGAGGCGTGCTACGATAGGGGTAGCAATCTCCGGCCACAACGTTTTCGTCTGACGAGTCCCCTTAACCCTTTCACGACTGCAGTCCCGTTTCGGGGACAGACTATTTAGAATTCGAGTGGTTTATGCCCAAAACGGAACTGCAGTCCTGCACGGTTCAACCCAATATTGCTGGAAGGCCAATAGTGCTTTGCACTCTTTTTTTTGTGGCATTGTTGTAGGCTTTGGAATTTTGGTCATCGAGTTGCACGTTTAGGCTAGGTCAAAATCAGTTTTGGATGAGGCTTAGCGCTCCTTAAGGCTAATTGAGGAACCTCAGAAAAATATGTGGGTACCCCGACTGTAGCAGGCGTCGTCAAAGCGTAGGTCACACGAGGAAGCCCGGGTTGCTGGGTCAAGCGATGACAGGTTTTAGTCCGCGAGCTTTGAACTGCGTTTTACGGCACGCGCGCTACATGACACTCTGGACTCAACCTGCTGCGCGCTCGCGCTAGACGGGTGGCATGGCCGTAGTGTACGTGATTTCGGTCGCTTTGCGTGGTTCACGTCAGCGGACTGAAGAAGCTGTCTTCAACCGCTCGCCCGTCTTCCTGTTTGCGGTGTACTATGATACATGTGGCGGAGGAGCGGTTTAGTGGCAGTGACGTGGATATGACGAAGGACATGGTGAACCAAGGAGAAATATGAGAACGTGGAAAAGGGGGCGAGAGAAGACTGGCAAGGATGAGATATGGACCCCACAATATGTGTGACGGAGTCGCAAGCACGTTGGGGAAAGTTTGTTTGCAAACGACGCGGAAATCGCCCCCAGAAAATGGAACAACATCCTTGCGAAAATGGTGAAAGCCATCGCTACAGGGTGTGCGTTTTTCGGGTTGGCAGTACGGTAGCGGAGGTCAAGACGGAGACGAAGACCTTGTGCCTGGTAGCCAAACATGAGGACCGGGCCACATTCGATGTCGACGCGACCGGTTTCGGTGTACACACAAACCGGCAAGTCTGAGCTTTGGAAGCTGTATCTATCTGAGGGTGGCGAGCGCACTGTCGAGATCAACCGGCCCGATGATTGCGCTGCCTATGTTTAAGACAATACCGTACGCAGCCTGGAACTATTAATAGCAGTTACTGTCGGTGGGACCGGCCGACCGTACCGCTCCTGCTCACACTACGGATGCTCGTGGACGAAGTCATATGGCTTGAAGCTTGCTGTACGGGCGTGTGACGTGGAGCCCGAGCGCGGTTCACCTTGATGAACTATGCCAGGTCGGCCACCGACTTCTCCGATGCATTGGATGGGATAGAAAACACCACGACGACTACTACGGTTCAGGGATCATTCCTAGCGAGCAAAACAAAAACACGAGTCATGACTAAAAAAGGTGATTTTTCGTTTTTGGTTTTGAAAACGTTACTGTAATAACGCTAGTTCCCCGTTTACTGTGATTCTCTGGGGCGGAAAGGAAAGTTTCCTTGTTTTTGGGACGCTTTTTGCTACGGGTGCGCATTTCTCGGTGAGACCACCGCTCAGAGAGGCGGGGGTAGCTGGGAGATCTACTGCATTCATGGCCCATCGAAAGCCCATCGGCATCGACGGTGCTGACGGGCAGTGCCGAAGCGCGTTGGCGTTCCTTGTATCATATATTTGGATGTAAGGGCATAATGTAGCCCAATACGCCAGCCGACTATTAATATTAGTGCTTTACTGGTATAAGCCAGTTCCTTGGCTGGCGTACATCAGGTAAAACTGCGAGGGAGCTGGGAAGCCCAGACAACTCACAGCCCAAATGGCGGTGGCATCAGGGAGTGGCAATGCAGTGGATGAGCCACCAGCAGGTGGCGGTGTTGATGAGTTTTTGTCGAAGACTTTCTCTGTCGTCTGACTGCGTTGAACCTTCCAGTACACACCGGTACGTACAAACCTGGTGTATTTTCTTCCATGTTCCCGGGGGAGCATGGTAATCAGAACCCCCGATGGACCCGAAAACCGTGTACCCCCCTGTGTGTTTATTCGTCATGTTTTGCTCTGAATCCTATGTTTTGGTATGTTCCTACGCAATAGTAGATGGTGAGCAAGCAAACCCAGTAGCGTGTATTCACGTTGGGGCGACGTGAGCCCTTCAC
This sequence comes from Nereocystis luetkeana, assembly GCA_031213475.1. Lineage (NCBI taxonomy): Eukaryota > Phaeophyceae > Laminariales > Laminariaceae > Nereocystis > Nereocystis luetkeana. The sequence goes on from JARUPZ010000021.1 coordinate 9,298,950, forward strand.
TCGCGCCACCTCGGAGACGACCACAAGCTGTAGACCCGGGTAGCGACAGTTCCCCTCCTGTCAAGCACTAAACGGACGTTTTCCCGGCTACACTGCTGCGAGCTTTCATTGAAAGCTAGAGAACGACTCCCGGAACTTCACAAAGTCCCGAGGGTTTGTCTGAGGAGAGCGTTGACGTGCTGACACGATGCGCACCACTTACTTGGTACGCTCGGCGTACAATTTTGGTGTTCAGCCTGCGAGCCTCAGCCACTCGCTTAGTGTTATATACGAGTATATAGCGATGAACGAATCATATTTTGTTTTGCAAAGTGCGCGCAGACGCGACTGGTAAGGGGGATATTCGATTCTCAAAGTGGATTTCAAAATCGGCCAAAATGGCGCGAATAATGGTGTTCGCGATGTTCAGATTTGGGTTTGGTGTCATCATTAAAAAAAAAATGCATTCCCCTGGTCTCAAAATAATCTCGACTTCCAAAAGACGGGATCAAAAATCGCATGAACTTGCCCACGTCTTCAAAGCCAAATCGGATTAGGTTCGTTTTTTTTTGTTTTCGGATGGAACATTGATCTTGTTGGTCAGAAAAACCCGAGTTGCCCCGGGAAAATGAACACGTCGCACGAGTAAGGAACCGGCATAGTCTACGTCGCCTACGCTCAGCGCATAGCAGCCAGAACGAGATGGAGGGCTACCCGAGGGCAGATTTTTTGCGTCACACAAGCTACCAGGTATCTCACCAACGCCCATGTGGGCGAGGCCATGTCAACACGAGGCCGCACTGCAAGTGAATGCCGCCAAAGGCGTGCGACCACATGGATCGGAGAGTTGGCATGGTGCAGCTGCATCATCGATGACTGCGCTGTGTGCTTTGCCGACTGCTTCTGACACTGCTGCTCTGCGTGCTGTCGCCTTCTCCTCTGGGCTCTGGGTCGTGTGACCGCGCCACACACATGCCGCACACCGCACAACACGCCCCACGCATCCACTGCACAACGCACCCCGTTCCGTCGATTGACACCCTTCGCATGACTCCAATAGAGCACACACACGCGGCAGCACAGCAGCAGCAGGAGCAGCATCTCGCATCTAAGTCGTTGGCATTCCATGTTCCGTACTTGCGTTTCGTTACTTGTTGCTGTATTCCACATTAATTAATATGTATAGTTGCCTGCCCAGTTCAAACAACTTCAAAACCGGATTCACCGATTTGGGTTCTCGCAAGCAGTTTCAAGCCCGATTCTGTTTTGATAATCTGAATAGACTGCTGTGGAAGCAAACCCGACAATAATTGGGCCTTCAAATATAAAGCCCCCTTCATCTGTCGGGTCGGTCTTGGAAGTGTAATTCTAGAGTTTGCCGTTGTCCGGCATTACCCAGTCGTTCCGTTCCGGGTGTACATATTTAGCACGTCACATGAGGCAAGAAAAATAGTTGTGTGAATGCTGAGGATCGCACCAGTACGGCCCATACTGTATGGCGAGGAGACCACATCATCAAAGTTGAGCTACCGTGAAGGTCGGCGAAAGCATGTAAGCGTAATAGTGTTAAAAAAAAATATAATATATTGAGAAAGGTTTGGTTTCTAAACTAATATATATTGAGAAAGGTTTGGTTTCTATACACTCGGTGCAGGTGCTACATCGCTTGCAGCACTCTCTGTCGTGTGTGCTTTTCCGCGGATGGTCGGTTCTATCCTTGATCTTGTTCTGGTTGCTGCATCACGCCACTCTGATTGCTCGGGACACGATACTGCAAGTCGGTTAAACAATGCCACAGCTGTAAACACGTGTACCGACCCGAGGTCTACCGCATGTTGCGTGCGTTTCGGCTGGTTTCGATCCTCCTGTTCTCTTCCGACACTTATGTCAGGAGACGGCCAATCAAGGGAAAACGCGCATCGACCAAGAGTGGTGTAGATTCGAGTGTTCCACACTCCACACTAAAAACTAACAGTTTGGCGTCAGTCAAGGAACAAGACGGGAAGTTGAGGAAGGTGGCGAAAGTGCGGTCTTCTGACATATTTGCTCTTTCACACGCGCTTTCAGGATAATAGGTTTGTTCCTGGACACGGGACAACAAGGTGTGCCTCGAGGGCTCGAGGCCTACGGTGTGACCACTTACCTGCGCTACACGACAGACAGCTTCGCATCGGGACAACGGTCGTCCAAACCAGATGATGTCGATGCATCTGATACCTTACATGTGACTGCGTGACTGCTGTGGGAATCGCGCAGACTGCCCACCTGCGGGCACACGGCTGCAACCGTTTTTGTTCAAACTCTACATATGTCACCGGTCAATCTCGCCACAATCGTGTTGGCATTACGGTGCACAGCGCACTCCCGGAATATTTCGAGGACAACGATCACATCCACCCGATGTTGATGCACCCGTGACGCGCTTCGCACGACTGCTGTAAGAATCACACGGGGTGGGCAGACAGCAGCAACCATATTCTTCAAACTGCACGTATACTTCGGTGTACGTTTTACCTGTCGAAGCCGTCAATTTCGAATTTTCGTTACTGCTAGTATTGCTGCACTGCAACAGCAGCAGTTAGCAGCGCTGTACCGGAGCAGCGACAATTCACTAGCCCTCGTTGCCTGATCCCTTTTCTCCTGCAGCGTCGACACCTAGCAGGTGGGTGTGCCTCTTTCCATGCAGCACCAGCAGCGCCGGCTGTCTGTGCACTCGCGTGTTGACTCATTCTTTTTTCCAGCCTTTGAACCCCCCTTCTCTCTACTCACCGACCTCGTGCCCAGTGCCAGACGCCTGGTCGCACACACCCATGAGTGGAGTCCCGTACTACATGGTGTTGTTCCTTTCTCTCTTAACGTTTACCTGCCACTGTCTCTGTACGAACTTTGGGCCATCATCCCCATCCCCTCTTTTCCGTCCGGCCAACGGTTCAGTACTCCCCCGCAAAGCCCAGGATTTCCTTCGTTCAATCTTTCACCCTAGGGGAAGTGAATATTTACGGGGGGTCCGCGCCCACATTTTTGGGATCAAAGTACTTGAAAATTGTGTGTGTTATATTTTTTGTAGTAATATAAGGTTTCCCCTACAGTATTCGCACATTATTGTTGTCGTTGATCTCACATTAACTCTCCAAGCCCTAGAAAGATCCGAAGAACCATAAAAAGAAAACAAATTTAAAATTCGGATGAGAAGCACGACGCTTCCCACCTAAAAAACACCTGGTACACGGGATGAAGAAGGCGCACACACATGCACAAAATGAAATCAATGTGCAACCTGAACTGTGGCCGCGGGTATCCACCCAACTACACCATAGAGTTCCCCCTGTTCCACTAACTGCTAAGGGTCATTCTTATCGGAGAGCTTTTTTTCCCAAATTTTCGACATTTTTTTCGCGCAATTTTCCAATCTTCCATATTTTCCTGTTTTGTTTTTTTCCAAATATTGGAATGTTAACGAACTTGATATTTTTTGGTTCTGGAGAATTTCACAAATAGTGACAGAACGCCTCCGTTTATTGATACATATCTCCAATTATTTCCAAACTTTGAAAATTATGGAAAAAACGCTCTCAGAGAAGAATGAACCTAACCAATTGATGGCTACAACAGTACTGACTACAGCGGTTGCCGTCTGAAGTGCTGCCCTCACCGTACGAAACGTGTACTAGTCGTGAACACACAGGAACACGCCTGCTGCCTGGGGTGCTGTCAGAGTGACGACTCGCGGACAACACGCCGTGAAAAAAAGAGCAGTCGAACGAAAAACTCCCAAGCAAGTGTCAGCGATCGCCATATCTCCCCAGACTGTCTAACAATGGGTGCAGCACAGCTAACTATGACACCACGTCTCTGACATTTGCTGAGGTCATCCTCCCGTGAAGGGGGAACGACTCGCAACACTACAAAGACCATTGACGTAAATATCAGGTACATACCACTGCCTCGTACAAAACAAAATCAGAAAAAAATCGATGGCTGCTGTGCTCTCGTGATCGTGTCCACGCCGGTCGTGGGTGTTCGTGGGCCGTCCTGCCGCCGTTCTCCATGGCCGCCTCGTCGCCTTAGCCCCATCGGCCCGGTCTTTTCGCACGTGTTCTCGTTGCCACTATCTTCCAGGTGGTTCCTCTTCTCCCCCGTCCCGAAAAACAAAATGCTCCTCGCACTTGCGGTTTTGATCTGAAAAACAACAATTCTCGCGCAGGTTGAGATCAATCCGTCTCTCCCCCGCTCGTCGACGCTCTGTCATTCTCCTCCTTCGTCGTCGAAGCTAGCCTACTACCGGCGCGATACGAGTAGACTGCCGTCGTTTGGCCTGTGGTGGCACCTGCCTCCGCGCGCGGACATCCCGATTGAGCATTGCTGCTCTGCAGCTGCCGCTGCCTAAAAAAGACGCACCACGAACGGACCAACTCTACTGCCATGAGTAAGCCTCGCGGCCACACGCGGCAGCAAGAACGTATCCCTCCTTGATGGTGAGTCCGGCCTTACACCCGCCGGAAAGACCTACCCCACTCGCTGTAAGTCTGAGAGGGTATGCCTCGCAGCATGCCCTGCCAAGGCAGCAAGGGGAACAGAGGGTTAGATTTTCATCCAAGAACTGGAAAAATAAGTCTGCTGGATTTAACCCTTTTAGAACTGCAGTCTCATTTTTTGGGGACAATCCACTCAAATTTCAAGTGGTTTGTCCCCAAATCGGGGCTGCGGTTCTAAAAGGGTTAAACACCCCGCCGCTCGGATTTTATCCGCCGCTGTTGCAGGCTCTTCGCAGGCCACCCTCAAACAGCGAAGCTGCGGAAGAGAGACACGTGTACACGAAACGTACATACCGAACTGGTTTTGAAAGCACCAAGCAGCCTAGAGCACGACGCACTAGACAAGACAACCCCTCTACCCGCTTGGTACAGCGGCGACATAGATAGTAGAAGCACGACACTGCTGTTTATCGGCGTTGGCGAGCTCGGTACCTTTTATGGTCGTCAGTGGTGCGAGGTGACAGTCTCAAAAGCAGCGCCTTTACTGTAGTAGGGTTAGGGTTAGGGTTTTAGTTGTACTCCACAGAACGGCAAGTTCGTTGAGCTCGAGGCAGCGCTTCTATAACCACCGAGCTGGCTAGGACACAAGATACAAGAGTAGTCGTGGGCATGACGCGCTTGCTGCAGCGGTGGCATGAGTAGCAGAAACACGGCGTTGCTGCTGTTCCGGTAGTCGCGGGCCCTGCAGCCGCCGTAGTCGTGAGCGGAGTGCAGTTGGTCCCCTGAACACACCCATGCCTAAACTCCAGGCAACCAACAGCACCAAACAATCATGAGATCGAATCGTATTTTTAGAACGACCGAGCTCGCTCGAATACCACACACGAGACAGCAGTACCAGCCTTACCCGCCTGCTGCGGCGACGGCGTGAGTAGCAGGAGCAAGGTGCTGTGAGTCTCAGCGGTAGGGGCGTGACAGCTGCCGCATTCGCTTGCGATGTCTTGGCGCTGCTGTTGCGATCGCTGTGTCTTAACCCTTTTAGAACCGCAGTCCCGATTTGGGGACAAACTACTTGAAATTTGACTGGTTTGTCCCCAAAAACGGAACTGCGGTTCTAAAGGGGTTAAAAGGTGCAAAAGTGCGCGGGGACACCGATCGGACCCGGCGCTATACCCTCCGCTGCGATAATTTCTTTTGAGGAGAAAAAAAACGAAAAAACACCAAACCAATCGAACCTCGCAAATCAATACCTGGTATACTTATTAGGGGGTGCGGGTTGAATTTTTCATGTATAAACTAAGGAAGTGGAAGATTGAACGGGGGGAATCTGGGGTTTGTGGAGAAGTATTGCATCGTTGCCATCCTTGAACTGAGGAGATGGGCAAGAGGGTCATAGAGTTGATGACGGGTGCAGTTCGGTTGAACTGGGGAGACAGAGGCTGTGAAGGGTTGAAACAAGCACATCAGATGTTAGTTTTGGATTTTTTTACAGCCGAAAAACGCCCCGCAACAAACGAGGGTGAGAATGTCCATCTTCAAGAACAATATATAAGTAGAGTGTTTGCGATTTTTTTTTTTTTTACTTTTACTTCTCCAAAAATTCTCCCGAGGTAACTTTTTGAGGTAAATTTCTGAAAAAAACGCGAAAAAGTACTTCAGCGAAGTCAGGATTTCATCAAAAGTTGCGGTAACTTTTGGCTCTCTGTCTCATTGGCCTACACGCACCGAGCATCATCCCGACGCAAAACGCATCATCTCAAATCTCGAAGGATCAAAACACCGAGCATCTTCCATGCCACCATGCTGCTTGCTGTACGCATCACGACAACCGCTGGGAGCACAAGAGGCTCGAGAGGTGTAGCTTGAGTATAGCGCGCACGAGCGGCGTTGGATTGTGCCAGCGGGCCGCCGCCGCTGCTACGTAGGGTACACGCTTTCGCCTACTTGGTGACGGCGTGGAGGATGCTTCGTTCCAAAAAGGGACTCGCATCACACTCGTACTCGTACTCGTGCTCGCACAGAGCGCGACAGCTCGTGTATCATTTCGATTCCACCACACTGCAGCAGCAGCAGCAGCAGCGGCGGCGGCAGCAGTGGCCGCGACAGTAGCGGCGGAGCGGAGCCCGCCGGCGCTGTGGCGTGCGTAGGCTGAGCGCAGCAGGAGCAGCAGCAGCAGCAGCAGCAGGCAATCCAAAAAGGGAGGCTGGCTGGTGCTGGTGCTGGTGCTTGCTGGTGCTAGTGCTGACGCTGTTTATTTTTGTTGCTCAAGCTGCCTCTAGCTGCGGCTAGCGCTTGCTAGCTGCCGCTTGCTGTGCTGCTGCTTGCAGTCGTGGGCTGGCAGTGGTGGCACCGCTGTCAACTCTGCCGCCGAAACGTTGCTGGGCCGCCGTTGCTACTCCCAAGCTGTTTTTTAGTTTTTCGTTCTTTTCTTGGCGCGTTTGCCTCACCTCCCCCCTTCCCTTCTTATTTTTGGAGGCGTCGCCTGCAGGATTTGATTTACTTCACTCGCAAACACACCGAAATCAGGAAGGGAAGGAAATCCACTTTTTTTAGCGCAAGTCAAGTTTTTTTTTTTTTACCTCTATCGCTAACACTCTTCTAGAGTATATATATTTTAATCTGCACTCTTACTTTCCAGTCCAAGGCCTATTCTTAGCGGAGAGCTTTTTTCCAGGATTTCCAAAGTTTGGAAATAATTGGAGATAGGTATAAGCATACGGAGGCGTTCTGTCACTATCAGTGAAATTCTCCAGAAGCAAAAAAAACAGGTTTTTGTTCGATTTCACATATTTGGAAAAAAGAATCAGGAGAATCTGTAAGATAAAAAAAAATCCCGAAAACACGAAAATTATGGAACAAAAGCTCTCCGACTAGAATGACTTTTAACTCGCAGGAGGTTTTGCCCTGAGCGATTCTGGACAAACCGTGGTCACAGGTGTCCGTCCCTTCTCCCCCCCCCCGTACGTGCCTTCATTTTTATCGCGCAAAGGGTTCAGCATTCCCACTGCTCGTCGATTTTCATCGAATGTTGCTATTAAGACCTTGCGCTCTTGCGTTTCCCGGTGATCAATCTTGTTATGCAAGAAAACTCCTTACGAGTATACACTCGGTGAGACTCGAACCCACGAAGTTGGTCTGATAATTCTTATCGGAGAGCTCTTTTCTCATAGTTTCCATGTCTTTTTCGCGATTTTTTTTTGTCTTTCGGATTTTCCTGATTTTTTCCCGAAATATGCGAAATTTAACAAACCTGATATTTTTGCTTCTGGAGAATATCCCGAATAGTGACAGAACGACTCCGTATCTTGATTGATATCTCCAATTATTTCGAAACTTTGGAAATTCTGGAAAAAATAGCTCCCCGCTAAGAATCGGCCGAAGTATGCACGCGGGCCACCTACCAAGCCACCGGGGACGCCGGGTAGGGTTACTGCTGTAAAAAATTGGAGGGGGAAACCCTGTACGAAAATGATGAGGACCCCGAAAGAGCGACCAGAACAATGGTTGGTAACTTTGTTTCTGTCGACCGTGTACATAGGAGCAGTGTGGGGGGCTACTACTGCTGTAGTTGTACGGGTAGAGGGTCATGTTGCGCCCGTGTAGGAGCAGTTTGGGGGCCTATTACGGGGACCATAGTAAATATGGACCTGTGGCACACAGAAAAACCTACATATTTACCTATTTTTACTGACAATATTTGGTCCTATTTACTATGGTCCCTCCGTAAATAGTTGTACGAGTAGAGGGTCATGTTGCGCCTGCGCCGTAGGACTCCTTGCATCCAACCATTGAAGGTCGGACGCCAACCATTGTATCATGCTCCAATGACGCAGTGGCCGTCGCTGCATCCGTCCCTTTATATCCGGAATTTTCCCCTTTGTGGTCTCTACAGGCTTAAGAAGATTCACTATCAATACGCACTTTGCGAATTATTTTTGGTTGGAATCAATTTGGCTGAGTTTGTTGTGGTCTGTTTCTCTAATATACAAGCGACCCCAACCCATGGGGGCCTTTTCCAAGAGTTACACCCAACCCAAGAATAAATTGGCAGAATGTGGCCTAAAAGCCAGCATCGACCCGTTTGGGACCCCCGAGATCAACGACCAAAAACAATGGTTGATAAATATGGTGTCTTCAACCATCTATGAGCTGCTTGAGTGCTTTCAACCATCTACGAGCAGCTTGAAAAAGTGGTGCGGGTAGGATCATGTCACGCCCGTGCCGTGGGACCCCTTGCATCCAACCATTGTAACACGGGCACCAACCATTCGGCGTGTTAACATCCCCCAATCACGCAGTGGTCGTTGCTGAAACAGTCATTTTCTGTCGACAATTTTCCCTTCTGAATTCCCAAGCGGTTTCACCTGATTTATTTTTGGGGTTGGGTCCGCTCTTTTAGGACGGCAGTCCCGTTTCAGGAACAAAGCACTCAATTTTTTGCCCCCCAAGAAACGGGTCACTCGCGGGCCGGGCCAGGCTGGCCCGCGAGTTGTTTTTTGCTGACCCGCGGGTCGGTACCCGCGCATCCGGCTCGCGGACCCGACTCTTGGAACCCTTTCCCGCTTTCTTACCCAAAGGCTATTCTTGTACCAATGTCTAATGATACTCTTTTGGTATAATATTCGAACTTTTTAACACCGCCAAATCCATATACGCATGCCCGCATCTATCCATAACCACTGCCAGCCAGGCCACATATCGGTACGGGGCATGAACGTGATTTTTCCATTGTTTTTAAAGTGTCGACCCACGGGCCGGATCCGCGGGTCGAACCCGCGGGTCAAGACAAATGGTCTCGCGGATCAAGGCCACCCGACCCGTGACATGACCCGTACCTCACGGGTCAGTCGAAAGCTGGCGGGTCGGGTCGGGTCAGTTAACAGGTTTTGAAATCCCGCGGGTCGGGTCGGGTCGGGTGGGGAGATTTTCAAATATCACGGGTCGGGTCGGGCCGGGTCAAGAGCTTTTTGAATCCCACGTGTCGGGTCGGTGCGGGTCGGGTCAGGAAGCATTCTAAATCTCGCGGGTCGGGTCGGATCGGGTCGAGACAACACACCTCAAAAATATCGCTGTGAATTCGGAGAATGTTTTTGTTGTTGTTGCTGCTGCTGCTGCTGGTGCTTTTTTTTAATCCTCCGGCGGATTGGTAAAAGTGAAGCTTAAACTCACCACACTTTCACGTTCCAATGTCGTGCCGTGTGTCAATTTAACCTATTGCTCCCGTTGCAACATCAGCACAGGCTGCTGTTGCCACTGGCGCTTGGGCACGCTGACCCGACCTGACTGACCCCCGAGAGGGGCAGGTACGGTGGAGATAGCCACCCAGGAGAGTCATCTCCCCCCGATAGTGTGGGACTTGCTCGAGCTCACCCACCAACAAGAACCGAGGCTACGAGGCCTTCCCGCCGGACTTGGTCAGTTACGGTCCACCCTACCCATCGGGGCGTTGGTTTGCTGCTGCTGCTGCTGCTGTTGCGGCCGTTGCGGGTGCGGATGCGGGAAACGCTGCTGCTGCTGCTGCTGCTGCTGCTGTCGTTGCGACTGCTGCTCTTGCGACCGACGCGGTTGCTGGAGTTGAGGATGCGGGGGGGGGATGCAGTGAACGCAGCTATTGGCGAGGGAGCAGGAGCAATACAAGGGTGGGATCGAGGGCGGGGATATAGAGGCTGGTCAGCAGGTACCTGTTGGTGGGATCGCCGGTGGGGGCTTCGTGGTGACTCAATACGGTATACCACCGAAACCACCACGACACCCCCACCCGTAATCCCACCAACAGGTACCTGCTGACCCACCTTTATACCCACGCCCCGCCAATCGCACCGTGTACTGCTCCTGCCCCCTTCATCAGTAGACGCATTCACTGGCATCCTCAATCCCAGCAACCGCATCGGCCGCAGGAGCAGCAGCCGTAACGACAGCCGCTGCAGTAGCAGCGTTCACTGGCATCCTCAATCCCAGCAACCGCATCGGCCGCAGGAGCAGCAGCCGTAACGACAGCAGGTGCAGTAGCAGCGTTTCCCTTGCAAAGAGACAATATAGGAGGATGAGGTTTCAATGGCTTTAGCGTCTAACGCGGTGACCGGAGGTATTCAGCCAGGGCATGGGATAGAGTGGGGAGAGTGTAAATAAGACACTGCAGTATTAATGTGGGGGGTTGGGGGTGGTCTGGGAAGTATGGCATGTTTTTAGGCTCGCAGTAGGAGTTCGCGGATAATGTCGAGACTGTTTTCCAGGCGGGGTTACTTACGGTAGGGTTAGGGTTTACAGCAGAAGGTGGCAGTCTGTGTGGCGGGGGGGTTAATATATGGTAGATAAAGTGTGATATAGTACAGCACTCTTCAATAAGAATTTCGGATTCATGGGCAAAATAAGGAGGAAGATTGATAGGCAAATCTGGGGTTCGTGGTTGATTGTGAATTGGTATTGAAATCGTCGGCGTAATTGAAAAGAGGGGATGGGGAAGGGGGTCACCATTATGTTGGTGAAAATGCAGTTTCAGTTGGTTGAAGACGGAGGCTGGGAAGGGTTTGAGATAGAAATGAGTAAGACCATCTAGTCTACTCGTGGGTGTGGCCGAGCAGAGGTCGGGCACTGGGTGGGACGTCGGCGAGTCGAAAGAAGACCCCGCCCGCCCTCCCTGGGAGATCCAAGTACGGTAGATGGTGACATACCAGGTACCAGGTATGCTAGAACAATGATCTACTGTAGCACCCACTATTAATGATGATTCTAAAGTCATCAACAAAAAAAATGTGAATACTGAACCCTAGTTATTTTCGTTCGTGTTCGCGAGGAAGGACTTGGTATTTGCTGTCCGGCAAACCTATCGTTTTTACCGGCCAAAATGGTGAAATGTTCAATCAAAACAATGTATCGCCCAGTTTTCTCGAGTGTCCGGGGAAGCAAACGCCGAAGTTGGATTCCAAGAAGCGAAGAACCGTAAAGAGGGTTGAATTTGCACGGGGTACATGGTGTGCGATCGTTTTCCAGCGCTATTGATATTTCTTCAAGACAGCCGGTAAGGGTGCTTATGTAAAACATAAAGTATTTTCGGAAGACTCTCTCTTAACCAGATATTCCCGAAAACGCCGTATCGTTGTTCGATATTAATCATTGTGGCAACCTTGACCTTGATTCTCGAAAAAGCCATCGCCGAAAAACGATCGCACCCACCTACCCCGTGTATGTGCCAACTCAACGCCCCAGAGGAGCTGTTTAAAAGCGTCCGTGCTAAAGCAAGATGAGAGAGGCGGTAAGACAGCGTAAAAGTTATATACCCCGCATACTCTCTAAGGACAGCGTCCGTGGTAGAGCAAGATAAGAGAGGCGGTAAGGCAAAGTAAAAGCAATACCCCGCATACTCAAACCACACACCACACCAACCAACACGGAGCAAAGTTGGGTAAAAGGCGCCGGGCAGCAGTGCGGAACTGCTACAGCAATACTCGCAATATATGGCAACAGCAGCAGCAGCAGTAGCGGCGACAGCAGCGACAAAAAGCATCAGGAGCCGCAGCAGCAGAGGTTACAGCGGCAGCGCGGGTATTTGTTGTGTTACGAAGTGTTGTAATTACCGAAGCATTGCTGAGCATCTGTAGATGTTCGTTTTTTTCTCTCCCAGTGTATCTGGACTGCCGGCGTGTTGTTTGCTGTGTCTGGCGCACCCGGTTCGATGACATGACATAACATGGCATTGCATTGTCTTCTCGCCCTACTCCACAACACCGTAGTATCTATGGGTGTTGGTTTTGTGACGAACGAACGTAGCTTGTACCTCTCGTCAGCACACACACCGCATGTGCTGGATGTCGATAGGTAGAAATAACGGTTTACTGTGAAAACACACACACTTTGAAATACTAACGAAATGTACTCGACGCCCGCTGGCCGTGCTCGACCTCGCTTCCCGCCACAGCCCGATTCTCCGCTGCATCTGCCACGCGGGATGCTGGGGATGGAGTCGAAGCCAGCGGGGGGTTCACGCATGAGGAGGCGGAAGATAAGGAGGGGGGAGGGGGGGGGGACGAATTTCACGATCCGAGGATCGCGATTCTCGACGCCGCTTTGGACCACGTGGAGGAGCGCGGGTGAGGGGTGGGGAACGAGGAGTGCATTCTTCCGCTTTTATTTTGTTTTTGTTTATTGGTTGTGTTTGTTCCGACCGGCGACAATGTATCGTGTGTACGTGTTCCAGTCCGGCTTGGATCAAATACCTCCTGAGGCCGCGCGCGGTAGTATTCAATAGTAGTCTAACTTCTATCACACTGAACACAACAAATGACGCATGCTGCAGTCAGTAGGAGATGCACCATTTTTTGTGTCTGAGGCTCCCCGCTTGAGGAATTCTGGTACCTCGCTTGCCCCCAGAAACTGACTCCGAGAAAAAGCAGAGTGCAATGGTTGGTGAATAGCCCCATGGCTTACAGTACAGTATGTTTTGGAATGAAAAGTCGGGAGCGATTTTTGTTTCGCTGTAGATGTGATGCTCTATCCGTTTTGTCTTTACAACACGTCTACTGTAACAACGGAAAATGCCCTGTCTTTGAGGTGAGACGACCTGCAGCAACGTCGCACAAGTTTATTTCCGGAACAGAGGAGGTAGGCCACAGGGGGCAAAACATTGTTTGCGGTTGATGTTGTGCTTGTTGAATACCTGGTAGTAATTATGATGATGATGGTGATGATGATGGTGGTGGTGGTGTTGAGGGTGATGATGATGATGGTGATGGTGGTGATGATAATGGTGGTGATGATGATGGTGATGATGATGATGATGGTGATGGCGATGTTATCACATTTGTCCACACAGATCATATAGATCATCTACCGTTGTTCCTCGTTTGCGGCTGTGAGGGGTTGTGCAGGATCGGCATAGCTCGGATTCAACCCATGAAGCATGTGCTAGATCATGCGGATTGTTCGGCTCCCACCCACCAACATGAGCTAGACCATATAGATCAGGGATCTATCTACCTGCCCTGAGATATCTAGATAATCAAATGGGAACTGTTAATCCATCTGATCTGTCGGGGGTGTGCTCATTCGTTTTCCCTGAACTCTAGCCCGTGGTCATAGTATACTTGTGCGGGCTTTCAGAGTGACAGCCACCACCACCACCCCGACCTGTTGTTGTACGAGCAGGTGCAAACACCAAAAACAACATGTGTCTGACGCGTTCGCCAAAAATCATGATACGTGGCATGTTACTATCACGTGGGACCCTTGGTAAATAGGACCTATTGCACGCTAAACAAAGTACAGTATATACGTATTTAGCTGTTTTTACTATTAACAACAATATTTGGTCCTATTTACCATGTCTCCCCGTAAAAACTGCGGTGTATGCTACCAGTTACGAGCGCGCACTGCAGTAGGGGCACAGGCTATGGCCGATTGCAACCCTCTCCTTTGGGCTCATACTGCTGTAGCCCTGCTGCCGTAAAAGAGCTTTGTGAGTTGGCATTTAATCCAGGAAAAAACGACAGTTCCTGCTTCCGTGATGGTGCTGCGCGCCGGTCGTGGGTCTTTGTCTGCCGCCCTGCCGCTGTTCTCCATGGCGGCCTCATCGCCCAAGCCCACTCGTCCCGTTGCCACTCCCTTTCTGACAGAGGTGCGATTGGTTTTTAGCGCTCCGTTTTTTCTAGAGCTAAGGGAGGCAAGGTTGATATGGTTGCCAAAAAATACCAAACCGGGGAGGCGTTTTGTTGGAAATACCTGGCCGGGAGAGAGCCTTCCGAGTACATACAGTAGTGTTCGGCTTTAGCACGCTTTACCGCTGTAGGGAGAAAGTAAGACCGCTGAAAATGGATCGATCGCACCGCTGTGCGAACTGAGCGCTCCGTACCTCTTCAAGGTACGATAGCGCCGATGTCTGGCGTGCTGTCTGCGTCCCACGCTGCTACCCTTGCTATAAATATGGCTACAGCAACACCTGCTGTCTGGCGATGTGCTGCCTGCATCTACGGGCGCACGCACACGCAAGAACGAGGCGGAAGTGCTGTAGGCTGATTGATTGATTGATTGATTGATTGACTGATTGATTGATTGGTTGATTGATTGATCGATCGATTGATTGGTTGATTGGTTGATGGTTGATTTGCCATCGTGTGCACGCCTTGGGCAGGCCGTCGATTTTTACAGGGGTACGTTTTTCAGGGCAGATGATCTGTATGATCTGTATGATCTGGATGATGTAGCTCATGTTGCGGGTGGGAGCCGTCTAGCTTGCGTGGTCTATATATAGGGCATGTTTTCTGGACTGGATCTGTACTAGATACAGATCCTGCAAAGCATCTCACAAAGGAGGGAAGGAAGGTTAGGGTCTAGATGATCTACACGTAGATCATGATCTGTCTGTCGGAGGTAGGTGTGAAATCGTGTGAAGTGCTGCCCGGATGGATGACTTCCAGCACGCGCCGTGACCAAGAGGCGAGCACAACAAGCTCAGAGAGCACGATTCTACTGCTGCGGTTCTCACATTAGCTCATCGCCAAAAATGGAGTGCTGTGGTCACAGGACAGGGCTGGAGCCTCTGGAGGGAAAACATATCACTGCTACTATTAACAATAGTGCTGATGCTGATAAAAATAATAATAATAATAATAATAGTAATAATAATAATAATAATAATAATAATAATAATAATAATAATAATAATAATAATAACAATAATAATAATGATAATAATAATAATAATAATAATAATAATAATAATAATAATAATAATAATAATAATAATAATAATAATAATAACAATAATAATAATAATAATAATAATAATAATAATAATAATAATAATAATAATAATAATAATAATAAGAATAATAATAAGAATAATAATAAGAATAATAATAGTAACAATAACAATAATAGACTCAATAATAATGATAATAGTAAAATAATAATAGTAATAGTAACAGCAATAGTATACTGGTAAAAGCAATACGTAGTTAAACTGATAGTAAAAATAATATTCATAATATCATTGTCATAAGAAAGATACTAATAATAGTTATATTAATAATAATGATAATACTGATAATAATAACAATAATAATAATAATAATAATAATAATAATAATAATAATAATAATGATAATGATAATGATAACGATAATGATAATGATAATAATAATAATAATAACAACAACAACAACAACAATAATAATAATAATACTAATAATAATATTAATAGATGTAATGAATACACTGAACAGTTAGTATATATCACTGCAGAGTAATGGCCCCTCTATCGATACTGCCGGTATGCGCCAACCAACAATACCGGCAATATAGCGGCGACCGGCACTATACACTCCGCACACTACCACCCTGGCTGATCCCAGCTGCACCAAGCGATTTCACAAGCACTTCGTTATAGAGCGGGCAGCCGGCACTACCCAGTCAACTATTTTAGCACTGCTTAGTGGTCAGTCTCTTATCCCTTTTAGGACTGCAATCCCGTTTGGGGACAAACCAGTCTAATTCTAAGTAGCTCGTCCCCAAAACGGGATTTCAGTCCTAAAAGGGCTAAGAGACTGACCACTACTTTGCTGTATTCCTTCTTTTCTTGCTATAGTTATATTTAACGGTAGGACTATCAGTTCAGAGTGATGAACATGGAACAAGAATCGGAGTCGATTCGTTTATGTGCATACGTACGCCGAAATGTTTCGCTCATTGTCGTCGTGGAGCATGTCTGATACTGGTTGACAGAGGATGAAGGGTAGACACGTTCGATTCGAAATTCGAAAAGTCGATAACATGTGATGTGTCGCAACTTGCGACACGGTTTCCGACACTGCACATATAACACTATACCTGGTATACATTTCCGTACTTGAACGCGTCAAGGGCCTGGCGTTGCCTTCTCGCGCCTACCTGGTACTAATCTCGGCAACAAGCCGGTAATGCCGATGACGCACTACGAGGTACGCCCGTTGTACGAAGTATACAGCGCAAATGCCAACCAACCATTGTGACGCAGATATATCAACCAACCACATTTTGGTTGCGCAGACCTCCACCAACCTTCTAGTGACACAGATCTCCACCAACCATTTTGACGCAGATCTCAACCAACCATGGTGACGGAGATGGCAACCAACCCTCTGGACCCATATCTCAACCAACCATGTTGACGTAGATCTCAACCAAACGCACTGAGTATGCAGACCTCCATCAACCATGGTGACGCAGATCTCAACCAACGCCATTGACGTAGATGTGCCAACCAACCATAGTTACGCCCACATCAACCAACCATGGGGACGCACACGCTAGCCACCCACAGCAGTGACGAAGACCTAAACCCGTGCCGTGCAACTTAATGTGTATTGTAACTCGGGTCACCAATTTGCGTCATCCCTCAAAATCACGTAGTGGCGCGGTGGCCGCTGCTCGTAGACAGGGTTGATACATTACCTCCAAAAAGTGATCGTTGTGTTGGGTCGCTGTCTTCAAATACCCAAAGGGCTTAGGGTGACGCGAGGAGCCTCATAAAAATCATCTGCTGTGGCGCGTCTACCGCACCACGAATCCCCACTTTGGACGGTAATGTAAGGACCGCTTGGCCTTGAATAACAACCATAAACGTGTGTTATATTTCCGTCCATCAGTGATATTTTGTTGAGAGGAAGAGGTAAACGTCATGGAATTGCGTCACGAGGAACAACGGGCAAGCAAGCGAAAGCGGCGGATGCTGTGGCAGCTGTGATGCACGACGCGAGCGAAGACGAGAGCTTCGCCAGCCAGCCGAGACAGCTTCCGAGAGTCCGCGAGGAGAGTGGATGCCGAAGTACGCGACGACGAGCTGTCACAACCCGCTTGGCATTCAACCCCCCGAGATAGCGACCACCAAGAAAACAATGGTTGGCATCGGCTGTGGTGTCATCTCAACCGTCTGCGAGCAGCATCAGCGCCTACTACGGGGGACCGTTGTAAATAGGATCAAATATTCTTAGCAAAAAATAGGTAAATAAATAGTTTTTGTGTCCAGCGTAGGTCCTATTTACTATGCCCCCCCGGTGGTAGGATCCTGTTGCGCCCGTGCCAGACGTCCCCTTGCATCTAACCATTGTATATCGGGCACCAACCATTGTATGTTGTGTTAACATCCCCCCCAACGCACGCAGTCTTTCGGCCGTCGCTGCAATCGTCATTTTTTTGCCGCCCACTTTCCCCCATCTCTGAAGTCCCCTTGAAGAGTATATATCCCTCTTAGGACTGCAGTCCCGTTGTGGGGACAGACTTACTTGGAATTTGACTGGTTTGTCCCCAACAACGTCACTGCGGTCCTAAAGGGGTTGAGCGAAACCCGATGGGCGGCATCGGTGGCAAGAAGGTGTCGCTCCTGGCGGGTGAAAGCTACGTCGTTGGAACCCTAACCCCCCCCCCCCCCCCCCGCGCGCCCCGCAATCTCACGGTGCCTCGCGCCTTGTGTAAGCAATGTCTGCTTGGTCGGTGAAAACCCCGACGTGCTCCGTCCCGGATTTGTAGGGGTGCGAGGGTCTATGGTCATGCGGCTACGGCCATGCTCGATTGAGATGAGTGCACCGCCCCGCGCCCCAAGCGCCCGCCGAAGGCAGCCGTGGGGCATGGAGTTGTGTCTTGCGTAGGCTTTCTTGTGGCCACGGACTAGATTGTGGCGACGACGTCATGCGAGATTTTGATGTTCGTCGGAGCTTGATAATACGTTTTCCGAGTACTGGATGTATTTCGGTGCGTAATGGCAAAACGTACTGCTGTAAGTATATTGCCCATCCCGCCCCCCACGCTTGGAAGCACCGCCGCGAGCGTTTGTTTTTGTTTTTTGTCTATGTTTTTTCGTTTTTTTTCTGTTCATACGGTCCGTCCACCAAAGACGCCGCCGCGGGCAATTATTTTGTTTTCTGACATGCGTACACTTGAGAAACAAATCGGGTTTCCTGACTCGTCATCCGAAAATGCTGTCTACGAGTACGTCAGCCGTGAGTTAGATCGCTTGAGTGAACGATACTCGGCTTAGCCAGCGGCGTGGCACGTTACGCACGCGGAAGCGTGCGTGTGTCCTGAAACTCCACACGGTGAATGCTACAAAACGTTTTTCGAATGTGGTATATATGTGATGGTGTTATTGAGTCGATAGCTTCTACGGGGTGAACTGCACTGTTTTTTTTCCAGAGGGCCTGAGAACGTGAAACAACCGTTTGTTGTTTCGTTCCCAACCATCGCAACGGCGGAATGTTCGGGACACACCTGTAGAACGTGAAGGTGTTCGAAACGGGGCAAGCTGTTCTGGCGGGGGGTTACAATATGGATCAACCGTTTTTCCTTTTACCCCACCTAGCAGTCGGGAGCGGCGGGATGTTTAGAAGACACCTGTTGGCGGACCTTTCTCTCTGTACACGGTCGGTCACACGTAGCGCGGCGAGCATATGTTTTTTTTTTTCTTCTGAATGTAGGGCCACGCACGCATGTGTGCTCTTCTGACTGTAGGGCCACGCACGCATGTGTGCGCGGCCGACCACCGCATGCTGCACCAGAAAAAACCTGCGTCACAGCACTAGTACGTAGCCGGACCCTACCTAGGTCGATGCTTTCGTAGCCTGATCGTTGGCCCTTTTTTGTCGTTCGTTGTTTTTCACGGAGACCCATATGATAGTAAATAGGCCCAAAATCGGCCCAAAACGTCACACACTGGTTGTGTGTTGTATCTCAAGAATCATTGTGGGAATCGATTTTTTTTTGTTTGTTTCAAGTACACGGTTCATGGCAGGCATTCCATCGGTGCTGCATTTGTGGTCTTCAGAATTACGTACATTGGGAAGCCTCTTTCCCTCCCGTTTTGGGACTATATATTAGGGGTCACCGTGGGTAGTTGGCTGCCTCTCCAAGTCGCCGACAGGTTACGATTGATAGTTGGCTACCTCTAAGTCGCCGAGTAGTTATTGGTCGGCTGCCTCGAAGTCGCCGAATAGCTATTCAATATAGTTGGGTAGGGCTGGAAGTCTTCTCGCGGCTAAAAAGCAAGGCAGGAAGCGTAGGGGGGAGGGGGGAGGAGAGCCTGCTGTATGACTGAACCCAGATCTGGGTTAAGACTATTGCGGGGGGGCATAGTTAATAGGACCTATGGTGTACATAAAAAACTATATATTTAACCATATTTACTAACAATATTTGGTCCTATTAACTATGGTCCCCCGTAAATAGTATTTCGGGAGACCACAGTAAATATGACCAAATTCTAGGGGTAAAAAAAGCGAAACATACAGGTTGTTGTGCGTATCGTGGGTCCTATTTAATATGTTCCCCTGTAAATAGGGCGAAAATATATGTTCCCCTGTAAATAGGGCGAAAAGAGAGAGAAGAAAGGCGAAGGTAGTAAATTGAATGAGATATGAGAGAAAAACCATACCAGGTAGTGATAGATAGGAACCAAACATGATGGTGAAGGAGGAGGCATAGCTTTTCGGTTCCATCGTGGGTTCTGATTACAGGTTCTGATTACAACATTACCCCCTCCCCCCCCCCCCGAAATATGACTCCATCTGTCCAGCTCAAGCTGTGGGCGGCTTGACACCCTGAAAATCGGTGTTCGTAGATAACGTATCAGGTAGGAAAAACGCTGGTACCGTCGCGAAATCTTCAATGTTGCAACTACTGCCAACCAAAAAACCTACAATCAGCAGTAGGTCGATATTTCCGTGGCCTGACTGTTTGACGCCTTTTTTTTTTGTCAAGTTTTATGTTTATATGGGGGTACATATCGTTGTAACCAACACCGAATGTGGTGTGACAAGGTAAGGGGATACTCGGTATTTTGGTGTTTCGTGGGTTATGACTTATAACATTAGCCCCCCCCACTTTTACTTTCCGGCCCTACTTGTGGGCGGCTTCAAACCCTGAAAATCAGTGTTAATGTAGAATACGTATAGGTATCATTGGGCCATGCCTAGTTGGTACAACTGCTGCCGACTACAAGTTGGACCAAGGCGAATAGTGCCCAGCTTTGCAAGCTACGTGCAGCTATGGTTGTGGCTGTGCTATGCTCTGTGCTGCGTTGTGCTCTGTGCCGTGCTGTGCTGTGTTGTACTGCTGTGCTGCTACTACTAATAGTAGCTCCAGAGTAGCTGCTGCTGCTGCAGCTGTAAGCCTTCAGCCGTAAGAATGTTTGCGTCTCTGCTCTACCTCACGACAATAAGGGCAGTAACCAAAAACAGGCACGCCCGCTCCGTTGGGAGTAAAATAACAGGTGCAAACTGCGTACCTACTGAAATCGAGTCAAAAGGCACCCCACGAGCCATCACGGGAGTGCTTGGCCAAAACACACACGTCGGACATTACCCGCCTCTGAGGGACAAGTACACACTGACCCCCAAGTACTGGCGGCTTAATATAAATCTTGACGTATCCAGGTTCATTCGATGAGGAGGGCTCATGTCCGGGTCGGGTCAGGTCTAGGGTGCCATGCGGGAGCAGGGTGCTTCAGGAGCAGAGTTCTGGTGGCAAGCGCGTGTTGTTTACTTGGTTTCGTTCAGCGTGCAGCTGTGTGGTACCCTGCAAGCAAGACTGGCGCGGCAGGCAGCAGTCGTGTATACCCCGCTATTGTGACAATTGTACGTTGCATGGCTTGGACGCGCTTGTACGAATGTGCAGACGCGCGTAGCCCAGGTGCGCGCGGAGGTTGCACAGGGTTGAACTGACGGTGAATATTGGAAAACTGCTTGGAAGCAAACGAAAAAGCGAGAGAGCTGCCGCAGCAGCAGTGAAACGAAGAGCATAACTATTGGCAAGTGGTTAAACAACACGAGAAACCAAAAACAATTGAAAGCCAGCCGTACCTAGCCATATCCAGGCGTGCCTGTGTCATTTCGCCTCGAAAACAGGTACGATGTCCTCTCGGCCAATCACGTGGCTCGCGCGGGGGGTGTTATTTACTTGATTTGAATGTTGACCTGCTTTTTGGTGAAAGCGGATCGGGTATACGGTACCAGGTACCTATTTTTAGTTGTTGCTCGTAGTAAAACAATCTTGATGCAACCCGGCTATGATACATATCGTATGTATGATCCTCGAAACGTGGGAGGATTTTTTTTCGGCTTTCGAGCCGTGCTGCGTTCTTGACCATATTTTTTTCGATAAAACGACGTGCTTCGGTGTCGACAAGCTCCCCTTAAGAGGAGCACTGCATAACGACCGCATCCCTCTGCGATAGCCCCGTATCCTTTCGGTAGTATTTACGGGGAACTATAGTTATTAGGATCAAATATTGTTGGTAAAAATGGTTGAATTATATAGGTTTTTATGTATTCCATAGGTCCTATTAACTGGGGTCCCCCGTAATAGTATGTCACGAAAATTAGGGCTAAACGCAAACTGTATGCGAACGAGAAGGCATGCCATGCGGACGGTTTTGAACTCTCTCTCAAGTCTGTGAGTTGTGGCTATTTATTGGGTTCTCGGCATGTATTAGTTCTCCAACTGCTGACACGCGCCACTTGGCGGGCACGGCCTGCTGCATGTGAAACTATGCCAAAGCGTAACCAGCCATAGCCTCCACGATCAGACCGTACACCAACCGTGCATCCTATTCTCCTGCGGCGTGTGCCTCTGCTCCAACACCTCCCGAGACGCATGCCTCGTTGGTGACGGAAGTACTCAGTCGAGAAGCTCCGTCGGCCAGAAACATAAATGCCCCTATTCGTAACTGCAACTCCCAATTGCAACCCAGGCCGTGACACGCCTCAATATGAAGAGCGTGCAACAGTACAACTAACCTATAAAGCTGGCCGGTTGTCATCCACCCCCTTCCGTTGCACTGCGGCCGCGACGCTATTTGTTCTCGCTCGATGCTGCGTTCGTTACGGTTTTTTTTCGGCAGTTTTGTGTTGGAAAATAACTTTTCACGGATTGAGTTGAACTAAAACCTTGCGGGCCAGCTCGGGTCGGGTCGGGTAAGGGTGACCCGACCCGGCCCGGCCCGTGAGATTTTGAAACCGTCCTGACCCGACCCGACCCGACCCGACCTGGTCGGGTCGTTTCCCGTGAAGAGCCCCGCTTGGTCCCCTCTCAAGTTCCCAGAAGGGCTTATGGCCAGTACACGCTTTACACGCTTTGCCGATTTTTCGTGTTTGTTTTCTGATTGGTCAGGTTTTCCGCCACAGCTCTCGCCGCCGGGGCGAAGGATTGCGGGTTTCACTCCGTGGCGACAGGCATGTTTCCTGAGGGGAGAGTGGAACTGGTGCGTCACGTCATGGCCAAAGCTCTTCAAGAGGTGAGTCGGGCGTGCGTGCGTGCGTGCCGTACCCGTGCCCACGAGTTGAGGTTTTTAGTACGTTCATATACCAGGTATTTTCCCCCAGATCGTACCGCCTCATTATCACTATATTTCCGCACCTCGGGCGGATCAGACAGATCATCTACAGATCATCTAGTTTCTTCCCTGCCGTTGTGAGAGGTTGTGCAGGGTCTGCATAGTACATATCCAACCCAGGAAACATGTGTTACAGTAGGTCATGCAGATAGATCATACGGCTCCCACCCGGTGACATGAGCTAGTTCATGCAGATCATACGAGATCATGTCTAGATGATCTGTCTGCCTTGAGATACCTAGATCATAAACTGTGGAAATAATATATCTGATATGTCCTTGGTGTGTTGTGTCCCTCCAAGGCGTACATCCTGGCTTCTTGGGGGCACTCTGAGATTACCAGTCGTCGCTGACCTGACACCCCGAGAGTGTGGTGAAGCGACGCAACCTGCCTCGACGTCTCTCCACACCCAAACTACAGTAAAGAAAATTATGTACAACCTTCTGCACAGACAACATTTTTATTTTCAGTTCACCTGCCGCCCATGGTCCCGGGTTGAGTTTTTTGTTCTTGTTTTTTTTTGTTATTGTCCTCAGGCCCTTTGTGTAGGACTGCTCATCCCCGTTTTGGGGGTTTTGATTCCTTGGAATTGGAGTCAGATCTTTGCCTCGGTCGTGGCCCATTTTTTTTAATTGTTTTTTTTTCCACCCCTATTTTTTATCTTTGTCCCTCCCTATTTCTCGTACGAATCGATCGATCGCTGTAGGTGAAACGCCTCAGCGAGGAGAAACCCATCGACGGCGCCGAAAGAGATACGTCGACCGCGGCAAAACACGCCGAACACGGGGACGAGCGAGAAACATCCCCGCGCCCGAGTTGGTCGCAGGAGGAGGATGAGGAGGGCGGAGGGACGCGGGAGGGGGGCGAGAAGGAGGAGGAAGCCCCACCTTCGAGCACGGACAGACTAAGAGACGGCATCAGGGCTGCTCTATCTAGCATCGTCCCCTACAAGAGTCAATGGCCCCACGTGTGTACGCCTACAGCTTTTTACCGACGGAAGTTTTTTTCGTGTGTTTTGTGTTTTATTCTCACCCTCAGCCGCCGGCGTAAAGTGAGCTTTTTTCAGCCGTATCGCCTGCATCGAAGCACCGCACACCAGTTATCCCCGGTAGGTATAAAGTACAAAAAAATCGTTGTGCTCTGAATTGTATGTTACACCGAGGTACGAGAGAGGGCTGTGGCCTGGCTTAGCGTGAATTATGTTACGCGGAACATACTGGTAGCAATCAGAACCAACTATCGACAGATCGTGGTGTATCTATGTACAGATCATCTACTGATAATCTAGTTCCTCACCTGCGTCGTGAAAGATTGTGCAGGATCTGCATATTGTTGTTAATAGCAGACGTCCAGCCCAGGAAACCATGTGCTGCAGTAGAGCATGCAGATTGTGATACGGATCCCTACCCGGCAACCTGAACTAGATCGCACAAGATCGGGAAGAGATGATCTATCTTCCTTGAAGTATCTAAATCATGTATTTATAGTGGGAATGATCTGTAATTGATCTGCAGATGACCTGTAGACGATCTTTCCGGGGAGTGTATCGTTTATGACCGTATGGGGGAACATGCTTTTTGGGTCCGTGGTGGGTTCTGACTATGATCACTCTGGGCGGACGTACAAGGATCGTTTATACATTAATATCAAGACAAACCGGTCCTTATATTGACAGACACCCAGAGCGGTAGGGCCCCCAGTATGAATGGCCTGACGGCTACGGGCGGCGAAGCAAAGCCAACGACCCGGCTTGGTTTGCCAGGAAAAAGCACCTCCGCGTTGAGCGAGGAACGCGCCAGACAGGACACGAAAGACGCGGAACTCCGCAAGACTACCGCACGGGACTATTATTGTACGGCGGGGGATGAGGGAGGACATACATACACAGCCATCAGAACCCACGATCGGACGAAAAATCAGGTACAAGTATCCCCCCATGCTTTTGACACTACATTTGGTTCTGATTGCTGTGATCTGCGCCCCCCGTAGTGTCACGGGGGGGGCGTAGTAAATAGGACCAAATACTGATGGTGAAAATAGCGAATTATATAGTTTTTTGTGTGTACCGTGGGTCCTGTTTACTATGGTCCACCGTAATACTGCGAACTACTTGGCCCAGCTAAAAATATTGGTGGGGTCGACCGGAGCCTAGCCTGCGCCGTCGGCGGTCTCAGTCGCTGGGGCGACGCCCGTCACGAGGGCTGCCGCCACCGTCTTCTTTGCCTGGCGCCGCCGCGGTTTCCTAGCCCACGGACGGATGGACTACCGGGCAGATCGCATGCGCAGCCGCATACGGAGGAGCGCGGTTTTTCGAGTACGGTTATCGTCGGAAACATAACTACTGTAGTCGGTGACGCATATCAGAGCCAAGTCACAGCCCCACTGACTGAATTAGCAACTTCCCCCCCCCCCCCAACCCCCGCCCCCTCGTGTTGTGAAACGAAACGCAGGCGATGTCGGTCGGCGCCTTGCCTCAAAACGCGGGAGCTACGGCGATAGCGTTGGCGGTCTTGGCGGACGAGCTGGCGTTTCTCGCCGGGGACCGATCGACGGACCTCGCCTGGTACGGCAAGAGGGGGGTCATCGCCGGAATATACGCCTCCACAGGTGAAACAAACCCCATTTTGAATACGTACTTTTCATATCCGTGTGAAACTTTTTTCCGGGTTATGTATATTTATAATTCCCGAACGAAACTGGTGGCGCGTTCCAGCATCGACCTATCGAAGCGATCAGGGGGCGGCAGACATAATGCAGCGTCAGAGCTTCGATGCAACGAGTCTGCGCAGCATGCCCGCTAGAGTGTCTCGCTCTGGGTACCGTAAAGACCGTCGAGTTTCGCGGTTACACGGGAGGTGGGTGCGCTCGTTTTGTCAGTCAGCACTCGATTTTTTTTCCCAGAACGGGAAGGCTGTTTGTCAATGCCAAACAAGGTGTTTTCGGAAAAACCTGGTGTTTGAGAGCTTACTGAATTCATCAAGTTCGGTTTCACATGCGAGTAGTGCCCTTGCCATTGTCGAGGGAAAAAGGCCGCTGAAAATCGATCACACTACTTCGCGAATTCGACGCCCTTACTCTGTACTGCGGTATAACCCCAGGGCTGGGCAAGGGCTGGCTCCATCAGTAGCGACCGTGCTGCCGTTAAGGTCAACCAGCAAACTGGATTGCTGCAGTACTGTCTCCCCTCTCTCCCCTCTCCTCCCGAAACGCAATAGATGGGTTTACGTACTCTAGTATGGCGTGATTGTCGGGTGTACGTACGAACAGAACTACTGGCGAATGTACTGGCCAGGTCAATCAGTAGATTACTACTGCTAGTGCATATGCTGTTCCGGTGCCCAGCCCTATATCGCCCCCTCTTGGGGTCTAACACGAATACTAAAGGTGTGTTTTATGTGTGTTTTAGGACGCATGCTGCTACGTTTCTGAAGGGCGGGGTTCCTCAACTGGCAACACTAACTACCCAATATCGTTCAGCTCAGTTTTGCTCTACAGTGTTATTGTAAAGCATGCCTTTATTCGAACAACGCCACCCACGATAATAGGCCGAGGTCAACCTTTTTAGGACTGCAGTCCAGGTTTTCGGGGAGGAAAATCTACCTAAAATTTGAGTGGATTGCCCTTAAAGCGGGGCTTCAGTCTTGAAAGGGGTCACAGCGTGAGCGTCCGTTTTGTTATCCAAATTTTGTTTCCGACAAGAAACATAAAAGTCCCTCAACCAGGGAGCATCAGCTAAGACAGGGGTTACCTACCCCTGCTGCGACACACGTCATCTTACCGCCGTACTACTGGCCTTAAGAAGCAGCGCACGAAAATGAAAGAACCTGTGTATATAACTTGCCGCCCGCGTGGCACACACCTGGCACCCTGATCCCACCCAGACCTGATCCACCAAAATCGAGGGTTTCCACCAACATGGCCACAGCTAAAACAAACTACACTCGAACCAAACCAGCATATAGTGAAGGGTATGTATATAGAGAGTTTCCTTTGTACACTCGGTTTGCATTGAGGGTTTTTCCCCCGTGTTTCAAGACTAGGTTGTCTTCGGTTCGTCGTCGACCTTGTGTGCCCGCTGTTCGATTGTGCACGTCTCCGTGCGCGTGCCCGAGCATTGTCGTTGGCGTTGGTGTGGGTGTTGCCGGTGGTGGTGGGGATGTCTTGTTGTCATTAACGTTGGTAGTGCTGGTGTTGCTGCTGTTGTTGCTGTTGCTGTTGCTGCTGCTGCTGTTGTTGCTGCTGCTGTTGCTGTTGTTGTTAGTGTCGATGGTGTTTGTGGTACTGGCGGTGTTAATGGTGGTGGTGTTGTTGTCGCTGTTGTCGGTGTTTGTAATAGTGGTGGTGGTGATGGTATTACTGCTGTTGTTGGCGGTAGCGTTCACACGTCGAACAGATCAGAACGATCAGATACCCTCATCATGATCTGTGTGATCTGTATGGTCAGTATGATCCTGTTCATGATTCCGGGTGGACCCCGTATCATCCGCATGATCTAGCACATGCTTCCTGGGTTGAATCTGTACAACGCATATCCTGCACAACGTATCTCAAGATCAGGTTAGGAGCAAAATGATGTAGATGATCTGTATATATATATATATATAGATAGATAGATGATGACCTGTCCGAGAGATGTGACAAGTGTTGCTGTTTTTTTTTTGCATTGCCGCCCACCATGTTAATCCACCTCCAAACTTCGTCCCCTGCTTTTTTCCCGCCAACTCGTAACCGGCAGAACTGTTCATGCTGACGGACGAATCGGAGGGACAGGCAGACACGTGGTGAGACTATATATGTATACACTGGAGTCGCTGCTGCCATTGCTCTAGGTCTCTTCACACTATTTTTTTTGTTTTTGGTCACAGCCGGATGCTGCTCGTTTCGTATGCTGTTGCAGAAAGACACCATTCACGCAGGACCACGCTCGTAACTGACGCGTTTTTTTGCCCCTTGTTTTTTTTGGTTTTATTTTTTTTTCGCGATCTCTCCCTTGTACCCTATCCGTCCGTCGTGTTTCGACGATCGCGATCGCCAGGTCCTTCTTGGACCGCCGCCTATCCGACTACGAGATCCTGACTTCCTCTCGGGAAAATGTGAGAGCCATTGTGCGCGCAAGCAGAATATGTATCCATCGCTCATCGTCTCCTCGCTTCTCCTCTTCCTCTTGGTCTTGGTCTCCTCCTGAGTTCGTCCCTCCTCTCCCCCCCCCTCCCCGCACCTTTGATACTTGGTATATCAGTCCGATCGGAAATACAAGACGATGTTTTGGTGCCTGTTGTAGCGATCAAACTGTGGCTTACATTTTCGACCAGACTGCCTCGCTTGCGCTTGAATTTCCTGTAATACTCCCCACGGTATACATCCCGATAAACCGGCCTATGTGTCCGTAAATATGTACCTGGTATGGAGCGTTCGAGGCGTTCTACGATGGAGGCATCCCATTTAGGGGGGGGATAAACGTTTCTAAGCCACCACGTCGTCCTTGCCGGGCGGCGATTGAAGGAGGTAGAGCACCAACCACACTTCGTGGGGACATCTGTATCCAAGAAACGAAGGGTGCGCGACCCACGCACCTCAAGCGTCAGTCGTGTTCATGTGTTCGCCCCCCGATGAATTCCGCATGGTACCTTCGGGGGGGACATGGGAGCCCCAGAAAAATTAGGGTGAACCTCTGTAGTGAACTGTCTCGGTTCATATAGTCGTATACCAGGTACTTCGTACATTCCAAATGCTCCTTAAAATTTCCGGGACATAGGGGTGCCGTATATCACGCAAGATAATACACACACTCACTCTGGGAAGAATGTCGCTGCCGGTTTTCTCCGATACATAGGGGGGGGGTGGCGGTAAGGTAAGCACACCGAAAAAGGTGGCTTTGTCAAAAGTATTGATTTGTTGAAATGATTTGTTTGCACTAGAAGCGTCGCCTCGGTGTTCAGTTCACACCCGGCCCCTTGGTTGATAAGAAAAACGGCTTGGGGAATTCATCCGAGGGGGCGTGCTATGTATCTTCATCAACCGTGTGATGAGGTATGTGTTAACCCGGCATAGGTTATCCCGACAAGACCCCCTTCCGCCCCCCGTGTTGGTAGACCGCCATGAGATACCTCGATATCCCCTCATATTGGTACCCGCCCATGGAAGAACGGTTTAGTGTGAAGAGCAGGCACATGGGGTATGTCTCCCGGGATACGGGATCATCCGTATGGGTTCGGTAGAGTGCACCACTGACTCGACGCTATGGTTGGCACATGCTGCTACTGCTGTGTGCGAGACGAAGTCGACCATGAGTAAGCCCCGTGCATTGGTTGATTGGGTTGGGGTTACGGGTAATTGTGTTCGTATCGTACGCAGTCACCCTCAACCATCGTGTCGGGTGGCAAGGTACCTGCCATGGGTTATCCCATGGGGTATAGCTTGATGCCATGGGGTATGTGAGTCCACGCCAAGGACGAATTACGATGCACAGCAGTAAGCGCGTGTGTGTCCTTCACTTCAAATCGTTCTTTCTACCCGTCGATACCCAGCACGACCAGTGGTAGCCATCTAATTTGTACCAGTACTACTGGCAGACAGTTGATGTACATAGGCACTGGCAAACACGGAGGTCGACGACGAGGTTGACATCTTAAACGCTGATACGATTGATGCGCTCGTATACGACACATACCTCGTCATGCCGGTATGATATACCAGTACTGCCGACATACTTCGTATCTATTGCCGCAGATAGCAGCGTTGTATCGCGGTTGTTGTTGCCCGTGTTTTCCCTCGCTTGTGCCCCTCCGATCTCGACACCTTCTCGCCGATTGTCCCCACATCAGACAGATCGTCTACAGATATATCATCTACAGGTAGATCGTCTAAATCACCTACAGTAGTTCGGAACCTGGTGTCACGAGATGTTGTGCAGTATCGGTCAAGTACAGATTTGACCCAGGAAACATGTGACCATGTAGGTTATAAGGCTCCCACCAAACAGCATGACCTAGATCGTACAGATCATACTGATCATCTGACCTGAAAGATCTAGATATGAGCTGTGGAAATGCTCTGTAGATGATCTGTCCGGAGTGTACATCCATCCAACCACCTGCGTTGCCCCCAACCCGCCGTACGACTCGACATGACCTTGCTGAACCCCCTTGTTTTTCGGGGGGGGGGGGTTCGTCTTCCGGTGGGCGGCACAATAGGCGGGAGACGTCATGACTGGGGTGGGTACCGTTGCTGCTTCTCTCAGCTCGGCTGCTGTTTCTCTGGCGGGTCCATTCCTTAGGCAGGCTTCCAAACAGGTGACTGACGGCTTGCGCCTTAGGATGTTCCTGGTTTGTTTTTGGTGGTGGTGGTGGTGGTGGTGGTGGTGGTGGCGGTGGTGGTAGTGGTAGTGGTGGCGGTGGTGGTAGTGGTGGTAATTGCATCGTTGTTGTTTTTCCTTCTGTCGTCGTCGCTGTTGACACTACTACCAGGTATTTGTTTTACGTTCAGCCTATGGTACAAAACAAGCGCAGGCGGTGTTTGCTCGCTCATTCTTGCGCGGAGGCTATAGCCAAGTTTCGTACGCCACGTTGCGTAGGCGGGAGCCGTCATTTTTAGACACGTATTGTACAAATGTCTGTGCGATGCCTCACGGGATAGACTGCAAGATATTCTGAAAAGTGTATTGAAGCCGTATGAGTAGTCTGAGGACATTCAGTGATGTTGCATCCTTGAGAGTAGACTCCGGACAGATCATGACCTACAGTAGATCACCTAGTTCTTCGCCTACCGTCGTGAT
Organism: Nereocystis luetkeana; assembly: GCA_031213475.1. Lineage (NCBI taxonomy): Eukaryota > Phaeophyceae > Laminariales > Laminariaceae > Nereocystis > Nereocystis luetkeana. The sequence continues at coordinate 9,329,530 of JARUPZ010000021.1, forward strand.
AGTTTGTGCAGGATCTTCCTACTGTACAGTAGTACACAATCGACTCAGGAAACGTGTGCCAGATCATGCTGATTATACGGGTCCCACCCGGCAACAGCTAGATAGCACCAGATCGGGACTAGATGATCTATCTGCCTTGAAAGATCCAGATCATGAACTGTGGGATTGGTCTATCTGTAGATGGTCTGTAGATGACCTGATCTGTTTGTCCGAGGTGTGGAGGAGTACCAAAAACCGCCAAGAGTACCAGTATCAGTCCTCGGCCTGACCAACACCAGCCATTTTGGAGGGCCCAGTCCCCTGGGGGCTGAAACGAGAAGTTTGAATGACTCGAGTCCTTTCTTGTTCGAAGGTTACCTAGAGGCTGGAATGACATGGGTCCTGCCAGCCCCAAAGGTGTATGAAGCCGAAATGACTGATATCCGGAGGAACGGCACTCTGACGACCTTTCAAAAGTTGCTATGTGCTTCACTCCGCTTGCCGTTTACACTTGTGGAAACAATTTTTTTTTGTCCTACTCTGATTCCAAGCAGCATCTTAAGGGGCGTTGAGTTCGCTCAGGCGTGGTTGCGATCGTTCTTCAGCGCTTGAGTTTTTCCAGAACGGGAAGGCTGCCAATACCAAACAAGGGAGGCGTTTTTTGGAAATATCTGGTCGAGAGCGATCCTTCCGAAAATGGTTTATCTTCGACTTTAGCACCCTCACCGTGTTGTCGAGAAAACTCTCAGTAGCTCTGAAAAAAGATCGCACCCCACGTACCTACCCTGCGCGAATGCAACGCTCTTTAACGGTAGTATGTGTCCCAAACAATGGTTGCAGTTCCTGAGGGGTCAAATACTGCACTCCTCGGATAGAGCATTATCTAGATCACATAGATTATCTACTGCAGTTGCTCACCTGCCGTTGTTAGAGGTTGTGCAGGATCTGCATAGTATAGCCCCAGCCCAGGAAACAACGTGCTACCGGAGGTCATGCAGATAGATCATACGGCTCCCACCCTGCAACATGAGCTAAATCATACAATCGGAAATAGATGTGGCCTCGAACGTGCTAGACCGTCGAATAGAAAATCGATGGTCTGTCCCGAGAGGTGTGCAACATTTTGGGGCCGACGACGGGGGTTCCGATATTGAGAAAACTGCCCAATTATGTTTTTGCGATCCCTACGTATTTCGTACCCTGGTACAGTATAACCCTATCACCCGTATGATAAGATATCACACACCCTGGCACGAGTTTCAAAGCTTGTCTATCTCGACAACAAGGAGAGTACACGCCGAGCGACGCGTCTATGGAAAGATCTCGGCGACGAATCTTTCCAATTCGCCGGAATTTCCGTTGCGTGTGGTGCGTGTCCTTAAGACATGTTTTTCGGAGAAAATCGTCTCTGAAATTAGTCCGAGGGGATGTAATATCTCATCACACGGGTGATACGGTATCAGAGTCCTAACGGCAGGGTGGTCAAACTAGATGCGAGCATCACGCGTTAGTTCTATTCACGGCCTGAGGGGTAACTGTGCTGTGTTTCCTTACGTGCTCATTCATGGCCATTAGGGTTGTTTCCCACGTGAGACCGATCACGATAATCTATCTACTACAAGTATAGCCTAACCTGCAGTTACGAGTTGTGTGTGATCTGTACAGTACAGGTCCTCCCTGCTCTGAAATTTCCAAGAAATAAATGGGAATCAATGATCTGTCCGAGATGTGGATTGTTCATCGAGTTACGCGCGTACCTGTTATCTCACAGAGCTGTTTTTTGGCGCAGCGCAGCTCCTTGTGTGAGCGACCTGATAAACACGAGGTACCCCCCCCCCCTACCGCGGCGTCGATGTCCATGTGATTGCTCAGCTTCCATGACACCAATTTTTGTGAATATCACACATACACATGATTTTGTGTGTTGCAGGATACCTGAACCACCTTTCTCTGCTCTTTTCGTGAAAAATGCGCACATTTTTCGTACTTACTTCGTCGGGGGGTTTTCGGACAGGTGCCAGGGGCGGATGCGTTGGCTCAGACGGCGCCAAACATGGCGGCGCTAGCATCGCAAGCGTTGTCCCTAGTCGCATCCCAGGCGCCGCATGGTGAGTCCCCCCCCCCATACAAGTACGACTACAGCATGCATGATATCGAGTACACCCCTCCTCCCCCCCCCCTTTATGGTTATACGACTACCGCCATACGACTCCGGCCATGCATTATGTCGAGTACAACCCACCCACCCACCCACCCCCCCCGCTCTCCCTCTCTGTCCCACTCCCCCCCCCCCCAGCCCGGCCGTCACCCCCCTCCACCCCTCCACCCCCTTTACCCCCAGCCCCCTCTCTCCCTTTCTCAAGAGAAAAAACCTTAACTCAAACGGATGCCTTCGGCTTGTCGCGGGAGTAGTCGGGGCACGGTGGCAAGCGCGGTGTAATCGACGGGAGGGGACTTGATCGCGTCTTGGCGGCCTCTCGATCAGTCGAAGAAGTATCTCCCCTGCTGGCCTCGCTTTTCCTGTTTTGTTGTGTCGCCCTCGATGAGGCGGCAGTTTCATGTGTGTGTGTGTGTTGTGGCGGGTATTTTATTTTGAGGGAATACGAGTTTCCGACACTAGACGGCGCCGAAAAAAAGGCACTGCACCCCTTTCGAGATGGCTGAAGCGATCTATCAACCGACCCAACGACCGATGGGGATCCATCGCACACAAGTTGGCAACATTTACCGAGAGGAGTAGGTCCCTATTAATAGCGACAACTGGATTATATTTTTTTGTTATTCGTGCCCGAGTTGATGGTTCGTTTCCCTCGATCGCCGGTGCTTCATGCCGACCCGGTCTGCCGCTGCTGCTGCTGTTGCTGATGTTGCTGCTGCCGCAGCTGGTCATACCTACTGTAAGTACATTAGCATTGGTCAAGATAAAATGGACACGCAAGATGCGTCATAATAGTGTTTTCGTTCTATTCTAGGGGGATAGCTTATTCACTCCCATATATTCGCGTTGATATTTCACAAAGCCCAGCGCAAAAGAAAAGGCCGCTTGCTTCCTTTTTTCCCCTGCCGCTCCACGCTAAATGGTGACAGCGCAAGTGACGATAGCCTAAGTTGACTCACGTACCGTCGAGGAGAGCAACGCCATCGTCCACTTTATGTGCTCCTTGGGCGCCTTTGTGTAGTGCCTAATCCACCCCACCCCCCACCTCCACCTCCACCCCCCCCCCCCCCCCCCGACCCTCACGCCTCGACCGACCTCACTGTTTTCCTCCCAAGGACACGCGCCGTCCACAGCTAGTGGTCCTTCGCGGTCTGCGGCCGCCGCCGACGCGCACCCCGCTGACGAGCCACGCACGTACCCGGGGGCGCCTGAACGCGACCCCTGGAGCGACACGCCTGGTTCGGCTGAATCGGGGGCTGGTAAGTTCGAAGAAGAACTCGCGCGCGAAGAACGAGAGCTGTTCGGCGGCGACAGCGAGGGGCGGCAGCGGGAAGGGTTTGGAGGCGAGGGAGTTCCGGCAAAGTAGGGAGGCGTGAAAAGAGATACCTGGTACAGGGATAGCACGAGTGGAGCTTCTGCTGGTGATTGGTGGTCGTTGTTGTTCTTGGTGGTGGTGGTTGCTGCTGCTTACACTGCCGCTTTATAGTGGTTGGCGTAGCTTGCTGGTGCTGCTCGCTGCTGCTTGCTGCTGCTGGCTGCTGCTGGCTGCTTATTGTTGCTGCTGGCTGCTGCTTGCTCGCTGCTAGCTGCTGCTGCTTCCTGTCGCTCGCTGTTGCCGCTGCTCCCTACTGTTGGCTGCTGCTTGCTGCCGCTACTTGTTGTTGGCGGTAATTGTGGTGGTGGTGCGGCTGCTGATGCTGTTTACGGTGGGTTTATGCACATAGTAGTCAGGGTGACGGGGCGGAGCTTCCGCTGGTGACTGCTCCTCCCTCTTGCTGGCTGTTGCTTGCTGCCGCTACTTGTTGACGGTAATGATGGTGGTGTTGCGGCTGCTGTTGCTGTTCACGTCGGTTGTATGCACGTAAGAGTCAGGGTGACGGGGTGGAGCCTCGGTGGCGCCTTTTTCACGGAGCCGCCCCCCGGCCTCTCCAAGAACGGAGATCGATGGTACTGCTGTAGTACGAGGTGCTTGTAGCTGAAGGTACACCCGTTTTGCCGGCGTCCCAAGGGCGAATTATCCTTCTTCTAGTGTTGTGTGACAAGGGTGAATGAGGCAAGTGAAACAAGTGCAAGTGGAGAAAGGAGGTGGAGAGGGCAGGAGGTAGGAAGATGAGGAACACGAAAAGGAGAGAGGAAGAGGGGAAGGGGGGGGGGGGGGAGGAGGAGGGCGAAGAGGAAGGTAATATGAGATGGAAGAGAAAGGCCACGGCACCGAAAGCCTCGACTGCCGGAAGTCCGCGATATTTACCAGGCCCTTCTCGGTGAAGTATGAAGCAAGCAAACTGATGGGAGGGGGAAGGAAGACGTAGAAGGAGAGGAGTAGGAGGAAGAGAAGAGTGGACGAGGAGGAGGGGAAGAGGAGATGAGAAGGAAGGGCAAGGCCACAACACCAACAGTCTCGACTGCCAAAAGTCTGTGATATTTATGGCACCCTTCCCGGTGGGGTATCAAGCAGGCGTTCTGATGGTGTCAGACATGAACGGTTAACCCGTACGACCGGTGGACATCGGCTAAAGTGTGCTGTTGGCTTACCGATGTCCCAAAACCTAGTCTAGAAAAATTGTTTTCGAGCTTGTTTTCGTGACGTTTGAGCCTTTGAGGATGCTGCTTACCGTTTGTCTTATGGGCGGGAGTCGGGTCAGGAGGTCTTAAAAACTCACGAGTCGGGTCGGGACGGGACAAGAGGTGCTCGAAGTCTCGCGGGTCGGGCCGAGTCGGGCCGGGTCGGGTTAGGTGACCCCATTCGACCCGACTCGCTGTTTTGACCCTATCCGTGAACAGCCCTGCTGTTTTAGGTCAAACCCAAATTCTTGTGTGTGTGGGGCAGTGTGCGGTGTGTTCTGCACCTTTATACGGTAATTCCCCAAGTTTGTGGAGTTATGTACGTACGTATATTTTGAATGTTCAAACTATCCCGTCCGAGGAACCGTCAGACTTGAAATGGTGTACCGGGGGGGGTCGCGCCAGCTAACGGTATGGTATAGGGGGGATCCACCACAGAAAGTTCCTTATATCGGCAGCTCTCTAGGGAGCACACACCTGTACGCCACATGGACTCTTATCTTGTCAGGTTGGTTTTCGACGTGAGCCACGATAGGTTAACACTTTTTGTCGAAACGATTTCTGACTGACCGGGCTCATTAATACCGCTGGAATACCATTATTTTCTCTGTGCTATTAGTGTGATACCTAGGCTTTGGCATAGCTTATCGGGTTGCACTTTTTGCTTTTCTCGAAATCAGTTTTTGGGTGTCACTGGGATGTAGAGCTCCTCACGCATAAAGGAGCCTGACCCTCCGAAACTTGAAGGTTCGCCCGTCCCGTAGCAGAGGCTTCTCTCACCCGTCTTACAACGGTGCCTTGGCCACTGAGCGCTGCCGATGTTAGGTGCATTATGTGGCGGATGTTATATACTTTTTGAGCTATACCGTAAACTGGTGTGAAACACCCTCGGTATACCGTTTTATTCTTGACGGCCTTCGTCTGAAAAAAAAAACATATTTTTTATCATCCATGAAAGCGTGGAGCTGGGGTGTGCACTGCAAACGGCACAACCAACTGAAACCAAGACGTACGTAGGTCACCTCTAGCAGCACGCGGCAACGCTCGTCAAGAGGCTTTCGCTCGGGGAAAGGTTGCCGGTCTGGGAGGTCGGGGGTTGCTCAAGGGGGAAAGCGTCGTCTCTCGCCGGTCGTTCGTGCTCGTCGCGGCAAGAGAACCCGAAGCCCCCCGCTCCGTCTTGATCTCACGGAAGTCCCTCACGCCTCGTACGCGTTGCGCCACGGAGCGTCGCAACACTCATTTGTTTGGTGACTGCCGTGAGATAGTTCAATAGATATTCCGTAGGTTTACCTACTACTGAGGGGTCCTCTTCTTGTTGCAGTACAGTAAGTCTCGGGGCTACCAGAAACAAGCTCTCCGAAACCACGCACGCACCCCTATTTTCGAAGCATAATAAGACAGGGTGGCCCTCACCGAAGCCAGAATTGTTTTTTTTGTTGCCTCTGAATTATGTTCAGATTGACAGTTCCTAACCGAACGCTAACCTTAACCCTCCTAACACCGACCACCACCCCGATCGCCAAACGTACACGAGCCAAGACAAGACCTACTGTAGGGAACAGCCGAACAACGCATATCCTCGGCGCTGCTCTACAGTCGAAAACATGCCAAAAAAGCAGAATATCTAGCCCAAAACTAGAAAAAAAAACTTCGGCATTCGTTTGTCGAATGCTCCTCTCTCGAGAACCGCGTGTCAGCCAGGCACAAGACCATCCGCCCCGATTTTCCCCCCGCCTAGTCCCGGTGTTTGCCCGCTAAAAGCCGCGGCGGCAACACCCTTTCCCGTAACAACGCGCATTGAGGTTTCAAGACCATGCCTGAAGCAGTGTTTCGTTTTTTTCTCGACGTAATTTCCGATCGCGCCGCATCCGCTATACACGAGACGATGGCTTTCCGCCTACCCACCTCCGAACGCTGTCGTCCCGGGCAGGCGAAACTTTCACACATCGGACAAATGACCTATTAATAGATCAGACAGATCCTTCCCACTTCATGCTCTAGATCGTTCAGGGCAGATACATTCTTGCTCTGTAGGTATGATCCACAGATCATCATGATGCTAGCTATTAATATAATTCGTATATAATCTGCGCGATCTAGAGTAAGTACTACTGTAGCGCATATTACCTGGGTTGAACCTGCACTAGGGAATATATATGTTGAATTTGTCCGATGTGGCCATCAGTCATGAAAAAAAGCGGTTGCAATCGATTTTCGTCACACGAAAGAGCTCAGCACCACAGTATACATGAAACGTACCGCGCAAACGTACCGCGCGTCTGACTTGGGGGCCAAAGGTCGGCTTCCACTCCTCCCCCGGCCTGACTCCGTGCTCGGGTGTACTTGCCTGTACGTCCCTCCTTCTTATTGCACTCAACTTTTCTAACAAACAACATCGGGCAGAGCAGATAGATCATGTATATCCCCACATCACGATCTATCGATATTTCGCGGCAACTACGTTCATTCCTGATCCGTGTAGTAAACGATATCTACTTTATTTTAGCTCAATATGATATATTGACGGGTGGGAGCCCTGCAACTTTTTTCAAGACCCAGCACAGGTTTAGTGGGTTGGATCTATACTACGCAGATCCTGCACAACATCTCGTGAGGGCGGTTTGAGATCTACCAGGTGTACGTGATCTGCTGTAGAGCAGAGCAATCGTTCGTTGCCCCGCTGTTCCCTAGGTGATACATTTTTTTATTATTATTAGTAGTCTTTTGGTAGCTTTGTGTACAATAGTTTTGTGTTTTTGTATTGACCAAACCTGGTACAAGATACAGCAGCGCGGAGAGTAGACTAGTCGAACAAGAACACGACGGTCGCGAGCGAACGATCGACGACCGCCGCTACTTCTGTATAATACTCGAAATCTACTGTAAAAAACAGCCCAACACAGGGAAAGAAACGTAACGAGCCGATCGATAGATGCTTTGGCACGGTATGGAAGACTCAAAGCACATGACCACCGTCACAAGCGTAAAAAAGCGCTGTATCTAATCTACGCGGGGACGTTTACTGACCCCCCCGGGCACCAGTTACCCTAACGCAACGCAACGCAACCCAACCCAACCAAAGAAAATGCGGCACGTTTGCTACACCAACCCCAATGCCGATGCAGAAAGGCACATAGGGCAAAAATAATTCGATTAGAAACGCGCTGCACTTAAACTACGCGAGACCGTTTTCCCTTTACCCCCCCCCAACACAACGGCCCCAAGCGGTCGGGACTACAGCCGCGTTCGCGAGAGACCCTGCGCTCTGGGTCGAAACACCGCCTTTCGCGCCAGCCGGCGAAGTCGTCGGCTTCGCGCTCGCAACCGAAACCGAAACCGAAATCGTGCTCCCGGCCGAAACCACTCTCGCGGATGAAGCTGCGCTTGCGGGCAACCCCGCCGTGCGGTTCCGCTGTATGGCGAACCAACGCTCGCGTTAGCGGGAGACCCCACCGCGCTGTATGCCTTTTAGCGAACGAACGCTCGCACTTACGCTTCGGTACGCGGATGACGTGTGCACCAGCGATCGGTTCTGTTGTAAGGACAAAACAGCGGAGCGAACGAGGTTCATAGAAGCAATATTCGAAAAAGCAAAAATCTGTCTCACCCTGACCCGACAGGTCAAAGACAGCTTAGCGGTCTAAATTGTAGCACCCGAAGGGGGGGGGGGGTATCTGTGATGGTAGGACGCCGGCAAGCCTACCCATCACAGCGAAGTATTCCTGTCGACCACGCCCAAAGAAAATGGTCACACGCCAAGACAGGAGCTGCCTTGACGATGGGAGACCAGGGTGCCGGTTTGCGACAACTCGCAAGACACGCAATAGCAAGGACAATAAGCCAGGAGACGGGCAGTCGGGCGGAAACCTTCAGAATCGTACGAGGGCTTACAAATAGAAGTTCACACGAACGCCACTATTAAATAATACAGCAGGAACCATCGGAACGTCGGTGGATTTGTGGGCGAATTGGAGGTGTGGATATTTTGGGGGATAGATGGGTTGTTGTCTCGCCACATAGCATTGTAGCATGGACTTGTGAACTGCAAACACATTAACCCGAAGCATGAGAAAGCATCGGGACGTCGGTGGTGTGGGTATAAACGTATGCCGGCCCCGCTGGCGGGGCTGCTGCCGTATCACTACTAAAGCATCGGAATGTCGGTGGGTTAGTGGGCGGAGTAGTCCAAATTAAAATGTGCTGGGGGTGTGGATGGTTTGGGTGGACAGATGGGTTGGTTTTTCGCTTTATAGCGTTGCAAAATGGGCCGGTGGTCAGCGATATGACCCAAAACATGAACAAGCATCGGAGCGTAGGTGGTGTGGGTATATACGTATACCGGCGCCTCTGGCGTGGCCGCGGTCATACCACTACTAATAGTACAGCAGTAAGCGTCGGAACGTCGGTGGATTAGTGGGCGGATTAATTCAAAAGAAAATCGACATTAGACCCTCGTGTGCTTATCATAGCAAGATATATAAAAATGCGACATTAAAGTAGAAAATATTGATGGATTGGGTGGAGAGGTAGGTTGGTTTTTCGCCACATAGCGTTGCAGTATGGACGGGTGGTAAGCAAACACAACCTGCGCGTAACGGTTATACGGGGCGTATGGCACACCTTCTAGCAGCAGCAAGCTAATTCAGACGCATCTTGCGCGCGGCGTGCTTCCAAGAGGAACTCTGTGCCCGTGCGCCAGCAAGTCTTCGTGTGCGAGCTTCCATCCTTGCGAATCTTTCCGATCGAGTAGCAATTTGCTCTCGGACTTTGAACGACCTCAAGAACTTCCAACGTGCCGTGGTTTTGCGGTGGTGCTGCTGCTTTGTCGCTGTTGCTGCTGCTGCTGCTGCTGCTGCTGTTGTTGTCTGTTTGATAAGTACTTCGATCTACTGTGGAGCAGGAAGCGACCCTGCCAAAAAACGCCGCAGAAAATATCGCGACCTTCATGGGGTCAAGATCTTGCTGCCAAAAGCGGCCTTGCACGGCCGTTTGCGAGCGGCGGGGAACGCCGTTGGTCAATCCCGCTGAGCGAGCCATACTCCTACGAGATGATGTCACTTTTGTCACGATCGATGCGTCGTGGCCAAGTTGCGAAATATTTCGTACTAACTCTGGCACAAGTGATTGTCTACAAGCGATTGTTCCGCGGGTGGGGCTGGGTTGCGCAGCTCAAGGCGTAGGGCTCCGTTGAATCCGAAAGTTAGCTCACGCTGCTTTATTGTGTGGCCGCCACCGACTCGGGCGGTATACACGTCAACGTCCGGGCGGTTTGGGATCAGATTTTGCGAGGATTGGAGTTTCCGTTTGAGGGGGAACAGACAGACAGACAGACAGGTTTCGAATTTCCGATATAGAAGTCCTTGGTAAACCTAGGGAAATATGTAGAAAGTCGTGTTTGCTTGTATTTCAAATCATCATGCAGGTTTTCAAATATTTCAGTTGATTGCCTTACTGCTGTAGTGATGCGTTCGCTTCCGTTTGGAAGATCACGGACGGTAGTATACAGTGGAATAATAGTCTGTCCTCGTAAGGGAGAAACATAACGTTGTCGAACAAGAGATCCGATGAAAAAATATACACGCGAAGATCGGCATTCACAATACCTCGCCCTGCATCACTCCATCGTATCCGATGAAAAACTGCACAGGCGAAGATCGGCATTGTCACTACCTCGCCGTAAATCCCTCCATCGTGAACCAGGCCTGAAGGGACGCGCCAAGCATATACGAGTACTTGGTAGCCGTTCAAATTCCTTTTTTGATTAATACGTACCGATAATCGAATCCATGCATGAAAACCCACATCACCACAGATCACGCCACTCAGTCTAGCCCACCCCCGAGGGATTATTCGAACACCAGCCGGGGTACGCGGAGCTCGGGGCGTGGAGCTTGAAGGCGTTAACGATCCTTCGAACCAAGATAAAACGGGCAAATGTTCCACGAAAAACACCCCCACACACACCCCTGGCATTGCGGCGCCTCGCACCATCTTGCACACTAACAGGCACCCTCGCACACCAACAAGCACGCACCACTACTGCTGCTGTTAAACAGCCACGAAAAAAAAAACTGACGAAAACAGGCGACAAAAAAATGGCGTTTTCGTTCATCGTAACTGACCGCAGGTATCTATCAACACTTTACGCCTTTTAGAACTACTGCAGTCCCATTTTGGGGACAAGCCACTCAAATTTCAAGTAGTTTGTCCCCAAAACGGGACTGTGGTCCTTAAAGGGTTAAGCCCATACAGACACCAAACGGGCCGGTCATGCAGTACACCAGCATGATGGCCATACTCTCCCCCACCAGTGCCTTCTCCTCCATGTGGCGATGCTCTCCAAATACCGGCTGCACGCAACGGCTCTCAACGTTTGTTAGGTGTTTACACCGGACACCTCAACATTTTCAAGCTTTTCTCTCGCAGACACTTGTCACGGCGCAGCATTCTCTGTGGCTTCTCTTCTCTCTACGAGTAGCCACGGACAAGGAAGAGTCGACAGCTGTGCTTGGTGCGCTCGCTCGGTAAGAACGAAACTACAATAAATAAAATAAGTACCAGCCTGTACGGTATCATACATGAAAACACATGAACGCGGCCGGCTCTCATCTGAGAATAATTTCTGGGATGTACCAGCACGCCGTGTATATAGAGCACAACAATCTCCCCCCCCCCTCTCTTCTTCTTCATTCACACCCACCCCTTTCCAATGCATGTCTCCATTCACCAAGATAAACAAACAAACACCGCTCAATAAAACAGCAGGAGGAAATAATTAGGTGCTACGTATGGTACCTCTCCGACCGCGATTGAAGCCCGTTTCTAGTCTCATGTGGACATCAAACGGGGAATATATGTCTGGCCGAGTGATAATTCGATTTCCCGCGTATACAAACGCATAATCATCTACGCACGCACAATACTACCAGCATCAAACTACCTTGCACCCACGCAACACCTCGTGGCCGAATATTACTCTCCACCCCTCTCTCTCCCGCCCACCCCCCCTATCAGCACCGCAGCTCAGTATTTTTCAACAGCATCCGTATGTTACCAGGGTAAAATGACCACCCGTGCCCCCTGGTCGCCCCGTCCCCGGCCCAAACGCTTCCAGACGATACTGGGCGAACAGCTGATTCCTACCTCTTTTCCCCGTCAAAAGTCCTGAGCACAGTTTTCTCGCTCGGATGATCCCTTTGGACGGTACCGTCGCTGCTGCGAACTACGGCACGAAAAACCTTCCTTAGACAAACTAGGATAGTAGGCTACACGCAAGCTTCCCCCCCCCCCCTCCCGGCAATTCACGCCTACCAGGTATGATATATATTACGCCTTCCCATCTTCACCGAGACATAGTGCTCCCAAAGGTGTGGTTACCAGGGTGCGAAGCACATACTCTAGACATACCCGTGTATTTGCCCGGGTGGCCACCCGGGTACGGCGATATAAGCAGGTTCGGCACCTGGGCGCCCCAGAGATTCAAAACCCGACAACCACCTCCCTTGTTTCAGATACACCCGTAACAATTGTAGGTAACACGAGTTTGTCCCCTAAAATTCACGCCTACCATATATCTACTGCCTCCCATCTTCACAGAGGCGCGATCCTTCCAAGGGTGTTTTTAATACGGTGTGTACTCTAGATATACTCGGGTAAATACCCGGGTATGGTACGTGTAACCAAGTGTGGTGCCTGGGTCCCTTAGGGTATAATATACCACACCATACCCTAATAAACACACCGTTTGACTCATTCCACCCTTACGGGTCCCAGACGCCACCAATTACTACCGGACTGCCCGCTGTTTGAGAACGCTACGCGCGTGATGGGTGCCGACTGGACATGTAGGATGGTATCACAAAACTGTCAGTTCTAACAGAGAACAAACAGTATCAGCAGAACACCACCGGAGTCTGAACTGCTCTCCTCTGCCCAAAATGCAGTCACGCCACCGAAGGCAAAACCAGGGGAGGCAAATGTACCTGCTGTTCTGCTGTTGTAATCAAATCAAGTGACAGCTTTCTTGTGATAACGTCTACTACGTATACAACCATAGATCGCGTGGCCGTCTCTCGTCCGCGCAAATTTCCTTCACGGCGAATCGAAACGGGACGTGGGGTTAAGGTCGCCAAATCACTGCAACCCCCCCTCTCTACGAAAACAAATGCCGGCCCTTAAAGGTACGAAAATCGAAATCGTTTTTGCTTCTACTTGAGGGCATTTTTCTAGGCGCCTCTTCTCACCACGTACGTTGCAGCGTTAACTGCGTGGCCCACCTATCGTATTCAACGCCTTTGAAACTCTCCCGATCTCACGACTCCTACCCCTCACGGATAGGCAGACCGAATAATGCCTCGTGATACTGGAAAACCACAACAAGGGATAGTTTACCTCTCTACCATGGAGAGCCGCAAATAAATAAAAAAATGACTGTAGGTGAAAAACATAGTGGCTCCGGAGGGGAGCAGGGTAGGGGGGGGGAGGGCGCCAAATAGAAAATACTGCAATAAGCCGATCGTCCTAAACTTACTTCTATTCTTCGTGAAACGGGGCACGGCCATCTTTCATGAAATACCTTTCGAAGGTCGCCGAAAAGCACCGCCGAGCGTTTCGTGAACGCCGGCATGCGCGTCTCCCCGCTCCCTCTTTTCACAGCAAAAAGCCTCCGCTCTGACAAAAAAAAAGGCAAGCTTTTTGCTTTATCTATCGAGTCCAACGAACCAGTCCCAAAATGACTTAATGTACCCGTAGATGGACAAAAAAAGTATATAGCTGCTCTCTATGCGAAGAACAGCACACATGACACCCCCCCCCCCTCGTCCTCTAGCATAGCCAGAAAAGTATTTTTTTTTTAAAGCGAGAAGACGCGAAGCTAGTATGGAAGGCAAACCGAGGAATCGATCGGACTGTTCGTTTCCACCCGGTTTCAGGGCATTCCAAAGTGTCCACACACTCAATTCTCCCAGTCCTGTTCCACGCCATGGAACTAGGCACAAACACGGACAGCCCTGCTCCACGTCAAAGGAGAGAGGCACACCTACGGCGAGTCCTACCCAAGGCTATCGAAACAAAGCACGACGATGCTTACGGTCCTACCGTCCGCCATCGAAGAAAGACCAGACGGGAAATCACACCCGAGTAACCAGGGTTCCTTCAGATTATCTTGTACCTCCCTCCAGTCCGCACATATATACTTGGTTGTACTTCCAACTCGAGCGGCGCGAAAAGGTGTAAATACCCACAGTCGTCGATCGCCAAATGGCAAGCATCGGCGAAAGGCAGCTGAGCCAACGACCTACAGAAGAAGCACCTCCCCATCAATATGGGGAGATCACCGTCCTTACGCTGATTGCTTTTCCAAATCCCAGTCCTCCTTGAGCACAATGAGTGCCATTTTGTGGGGTATGTATAATCTGAGGGTACTCGGGTCGATACCGCAAAGTATAGATATACCCCGCAACCATATAGATATACCCGCAAGCAAGGTCTATATACCCGATATACCCGCATAGTATATAGACAAACCCGCAAAGTGTAGATATACCCACGAAGATATAAATATATCCGTAACATATAGATATACCCGCAAAGTATGTAGACATACCCGCAAAGTGTAGATATACTCACGATTATATAAATGTACCCGTAACATATAGATATACCCGCAACGTACAGATATACCCGCAAATCACAGGTATGGTCGCACAGTATAGATACACCCACCAAGAACAAACCTACTCGCGAAGCACAGATATACCCGCGGAGTATAGATATACCCGCCAAATACCAGTATACCTGCAAAGATGTAAGTGTACCCTCTTAGTCTATTAATAGCAACTTATCTAGGACAAAGTCCCTCCAGCCTGACAGCGGCTATTGCGCGATGCTCGCTGGCGACCAATGCCCGTTATCTCCGGGCAGTACACAGCCCAAGCAAACCCCCCAAAACCGCCCTGGCCACTCTGCCCCCCCCCGCGACTCATCCAACGTGCCAACGGTATTAATATTTACCGCTCAAAGCCAAGACCCAACGGCACTTTCTAGCGAGCCGACCGTATTCATTTTCACCGCTCAAAGCCAAGATCCAACGGCATTTCCTAGCGTGCCAACGGTACTTATATTTGCCGCTTAAAATTCAAGTATATCGTTCCAACTTTCTGCCCGAGGAGGGACGTGGCCCTCTTTCGATGACCTTAGCAAATGGGATGCTGTTGGGTTGTGCTGAGGTGGATGGGCGACCGGACATCACTACTACACCAACCGAACCGCCAATTGCATCGTAATTTTGTTTTTGTGAGTACTTTTTTTTCTGCCAACAGCACAAACGTTAAGAAATCGGCAGAATGCCACGGCAACTCATCCGACGTGTTTTTCTTACTTTCTGTAAAGTTTGTTCATTTACGGCTTTCGTCGGCGTTCCTCGAGTCTAACGCTGCCGGATCGATCGAAATTCTATCGACCAATCCACCCGATCCCATCCCATCCCATCCATCGAGATGAGAGAAACAGCGCACTTGCTCGTTCGTTCGCTCGAACGCGCCGCGCAAAACAAAACACACAAACCCAAGAGCCCGTCCGCATGTCGAGAGAGAGCCCACTCGCTACAATGCGACCTCGGCACCAGCACAGCACAACAATTATCGTTAGTATCTAACACTACAGTTATCGTGTCCGGAGACACACACTCGTATATAACTTTCTTTCTCTCACATTCGGCTCAATGTCGGCGAGGTGGGGGGAGCCCAGGCAGTACAGCGCGAAAGCTACATTGACGGCACAGCGTGATACTGCTGTACATCGCCAAAACAAAACGCGGTCATCTTCGACGAGGAGGGGAGCGCCTGAAATATTTTGGATGATGAGAACGCCAATATTTTCCAGCGGAGTCACTACTCGTCTCCGCAGTAGCCACCGTGGTCCTGGTCGACTCAACCTCTTCAGGTTGGAATTCTACCCCATCTCCGATCCGGGAAAATCTCATCCCCGATTTGGGGACAAACGTATTTGATCGTAGAGTGGGATACTTTTTCTGCAGTAGCAAAAGGGCTATTCGAGCTATTTTTACTACGGCCAATACTATCGCACGCTAACTCCAAGTCGTATGTACCCAAAAAACGTGAACAAGGAAAGTGTCACATCTCGGAGAGATCATCTATATAGACAATCTATAGATAGATCATCTAGATAGATCATCTACAGATAGAACATCTACAGATAGATCATCTACAGACCATCTATATCCTAACCTGCCGTTACGAGGTGTTGTGCGGGATCTGTATAGCACAGATCCAACCCAGGAAACACGCCCTACTACACGTAGATCATGCGGGTTACACGGCCCACACCCGGCAACATGAGCTAGATCATACAGATGATGTAAGATCAGCCCTGGAAGGTCTAGATCATGAACTGTGGGAGTCGATGATATGTGGATGATCTGTCCGAGGTGTGTGCGGTGCTGAATGGTCCAACTAATGCCGATTGACTCGATCGGACGCGGGGGGGCGCGACAAACAGCTCGAGCTTAAAATCACACCATCAGCTCTATCTGAGGCAGTGGCAAGAGCCTCGACTTCTCCCGAGGCGCGAGCGGGAAACGTCTCGCCTTCTGTAGGAAAACCACCTTAAACCCACCAGAACTCACGGCCTTCATCATCTCCGCGCCCCCTCCGCCTCCCGCCCTGCCCCCTCCTCCGCAATACTCCCCACCTACCAGGCCCTCCCCTTCTCCTCCGGGGATTGAAACCGTCACGGCCCCTCCCCCGCCGCAGTCCGAATCAGAGTCGCACAAATCCGACTGCCGATCGTAGTCCATCTCAGAGTGGCTTCGGAGCCTCAGGAGGGCATCGGTTGCGCACTGGGTCCAGTCTGCCGAGCTGAGCACGTACAGGTAGAACAAGAGCAGGGGGGCCTCTGCCATGGCGAGGCCGCTCCACAGGCCCCTGACACCCCAGCCTTGGTGCAGGGCGAGGTAGGCCGATAGCGGGACGGCCCCGAGCCAGAAAGCGATGGCCGCCGCGATGGCCTGTTTGTGTGATGTGTGGAGGAGGGGGGGGGGGGGGGGGAGAGGAGCGACCTTATTTGTCGCTTGCTTTAGCCGTTCGACAATTGACCACGCATCGCTTTCGCGCGGGGGGACTCGTCAGGTCAAAATTCATACCAGTTACCAGGGTACTTATTTTGCTCTCCATGCCTGGCCTTTGTTTCGCTCCATGATTGAGGCTGTTTGCCCGATGCTGCAGTTGAGGGATGGGTGGGGTAGGTAGAGCCCGACGGGCTGTATGTGATGTCGGGAGGGGAGGGGGGGTTCACTCCGTCGGGTCAATAAACGTCATTGCTCTATCACAACCAAACATGGTGTGTAAATATTGGGCGAGGATCCTTCGTGGGTTCTGACTACCAGGTATGATACCACTAACACCATATGGCCCCTCGTAATATTGCATACCTGAAATTGGGTTCGCTCGAGCGCTTGGATGCTCTACCCGTCCGCGCCAACGCAGGTCAGCGATACCTCTCGCACACAGCAGTGGTACTGCTAAAATGTAGACAACCCTTTATGCGCAACTGCTAGGTTTGGGACAGACTACTCGGCACCCACGTACATATCATAGTGTCGTAGGAAACGTCATCAGCAAACGTACGTACGTACGTACGTACGTACGCACATAAGTATGGGGCAATCTTGAGGCGTGTAACATTCGTTTGGGTTTTGTTCTGTCCTTCTACTTCCTCAATGAGCGAGTGGGTTTTCACGTTGCCCCGCCTACGTTCTCACCTGGATACGCTGCAGGCTCATACCCTTCAAAATTCCGGTGCAGGTAAATTGCATCATGTCCAAAATCTGTCGTGACGGGCCCACGGCGTGGAAAAAGGAGGGACGGAGGAAGGGAGGGGAGGGGCACAGTTCGGAGTGCTTAGGTTAGGTGGACCGGCCAGCCAGAGTGTGATGCCTCGTGTTTCCCCACGCGCCGACAATGGGTTGCAATGTGCCACTCAACGCGCCTACCCATGCGCGAGGTCCGTCGCTCACACGGAAGCTCTAGGACCTTGCGACAGCGCCAGTACGAGCGTCGTCACTGAGAGGACGACAACGTGAGTCCCGCAGCGAACCCACCACACGATCTCGCTCGCTTACACACGAAGCTCAAGAACCTCAAGCCATTTACACGAGTACGGCCGACAGACCTCGCCGAAGGGAAAACCCGGAAAATTTCTTGGGATGACATCCCACCTCCTCCATATCACATCCATCTTCTTATCTTCATACCTGAGCGGCTGCGTACACCGGGGCCACCTGAACGACCAACCCCCTGACATCGTCAGAGGCACCGTACAGGCGGGGCCAAAGCTCCCGCCCCAGTCCCAGCCCCAGGGCGATTAGGGTGGCCGAAGCGAGCGCCAGGCGAAGCGCACACACAGCGGCCTTGCGCGCGCCAACGGAGTCACCGGCGCCTAGTAGATTGCCAACCCGGATGTTGGCCCCGATCGAGATGGAAAACGCGGCCGCGAACAGTATGCTGTAGGCGCTGAGAAGGATGACTTGGGTGGCCAGCTCTTCCTCGCCGAGGAGTCCCTGGAGGACGTGAATAAAAACGAGAATAATAACACACCGGGATAATTTACACGAACAGGAGTAGTTAAGAACAGCCAGAGAGAAGAACAGCAGGACATGATAACAAAAGGGCCCGCAACAAGTGAGGCAAGGGAGGCAAGGGAGACAACAATAATAATCTACCGGCTCGAAGGAGAAAAAAAAAAGGGAACAAGAGCAAGAACATACCGACACAAAAATAACAGCAGCAAGCAAACCAATACATGCATACCGACCCCAAACAAAGAAGGGGGGGAAGGAATAAAACCATGGAGATCACGGCTCAGCAATAAGGCCGGAACGAGGAACGTGCGGGCACAACAGGAACATGAGCAATACGGTACTCAGTATGCGCCGAGACAATAATAGGGATAAGAACATACGGGCACAGCGTCAACAGCAGGAATATTAAGAACACCAACGAAACAACTGACGAAAACAACCCTTGAGATAACACACCCCCTCGGACGATTTTCGAAGCTGGGTGTCTCGACAACGGGGAGGGCGAACGTACTGAGTACGACGAGCGATGCATCAATATGCGACCTTTTCGAAGAAATGTTTCCAAAGGCGCCATTTTCGTTGTGTGTGCCCCCACGCTTTGGAGGAAACCGGGTCTGAAATTAGTCCCAGGGGATGTGTTAAGTTATCACCCAGTGTGATACGGTACGACCGGTACAACAACAACAAACAAGAACAGGAATAACCGAAAGAAGCTTTTATGTCAGGGATGAACGACCGAGATGAGCGGAAGAGGAGTGATAACCTTCCGCTGGGCCTGAGTGCACCAGAGTGCCAGATATGTAAGACTGCCATCACCCACAGAAACAACCAGTACCGAGTATTTCATACATGTATGTATGGATGTATATGCCAGTTGCAAAAAATGATAGACTGTCTCTCTGCCCCCGCCGAACCACAACACGCGCGTAAAAACGCGCGTTTTTCACAACCACTGAAGAAAATGCGGACAAAAATACTTGAATACCGAGCTCCTTTCGGCCCCTTTTAGACTTCACGGGAAAATAATGCCGAAAAGAAGCACTCGCAGCTGCTGCAACACCCCAGGCCCTTTTCCTCGGGACGCGGCCAAAACTAGGCAGTTGGGACTGCAAAGAGATATCTCCGATACCTCCTACCTGGTACGCCGCAGCTAATTGTTCTCAGTCGTGCAATACTGCTGCAAGCCCCTACGTACAGCAGTATCACACAGGTGATAGGAATACACACCTCCTGGAACGATCATTTCCGAGGCAGGTTTTCCCAAGCACAGGGGTGCACACGCAACAAAAAAGGTGGGCCTGGAAATATGTCGCCAAGACATTTCCATGAGGACGCGTCGCCCCGCGTCTGCACCTTCTTCCGTAACGCCGAGAAAAACCGCTTCGATGCCTCAGTGTGATACGAGGAGGTGATGCCATCATGCCATGCGTCTTGTTGTGATACGGTATGTTGCCGACGCGTGTTCGTACGAAGAGAACAGCAGTCGGAAACAACAGACGAAAAATTCACAAAACGTAAAACTAGACGTACGTGTGCTTGCTGCTGCTGTACACGGTCGAAAACATCGCACCCGACTTGAAAAAATGGCCGCTGTTATAAAAAAAAAATCGAAACGGTTCTAGAATAATACCAGGCAGAGGCAACAATGACGTTTCGATACAAACAAATGTCTGACGACAAAAAAAAAAATACACCGTAAACCAGCAGGATTTGGCAGTCTCCCATCCCAGACACGTAACGAATCAGACCGGAAAAAACAATGTACCGAGGTATGTCTAGGGCAAAACGTGAAAGAGCACTGCTTGCTGCAGGCTTTTCAAAACACAGAAGAGATTTTTTCAGTTCCAAAAGTACTACCTGTATTTCTGGCATAAGTTCGAGCATTCATGACTCCCTACCGAAAACGGCATTTATTTGCCCATTTTCTAATCTTCGAACCGTCTCCCCCAAGGCGGTTTTCAGGGAGCGTGGGTCATTAGAAATATTTCGTGTCAGGCGCCGGATCGAGCCGACGCCTTTTTCACCAACAAAAAGGGTCTCTTACCAATACAGCACAATTCCCCACACCTCTGCTATACCCGTGGACGAACTTGAAAATTGGAGATTTCTCAGCCTCTTGACGCTTTTTTTACTCAGACTTTCGTCGACAACATACAGTAGGCGGGCCTACCTCGGCCCCTATTACGAGGGACCATAGGAAATAGGACCAAATGTTATTAATAAAAACCGGTAAATGTATACCTGGTAGGTCTTTGTGTGTACCATAGGTCCTATTTACTCCCTGGTATGGTCCCCCGTAGTAGCTCGACCGTCCGTGGCGTCCTACGCGGCTACAGCATAGTGTAGACATTAAACAGGAGCTCCGGGACGATCAGAATTTTCGCTGCTGAGCAATTTCGCTTCGCGATGCAAGCCCAGCAGTAGCAATGCCTGCCCACCCCTTGCAGGGCTAACAAGGTCCCCGGCACCTCTTGAGAGAGCTTAACTAACAAGTCACACGTTGGTCGGGGGATGACCCGCGGCATTCGTAGAGTGATGGAGCTTTGCCGCCGTGTTCGGCAAGAAAGTCGTGAGCATATCGTTGTTGTACCAGATAATATATATATATATAGTAGTGCTGCTGTAAAAACGACAAATATATATATTGAGACGCAAGAAAAGACGCATGTACCGTACCAGTATTTTTTTTTCAAGGTTGACCGAAAGGGCCCCTTTAGAAAGGCCGGCTTTAGGACCGCAGTCCCGTTTTGGGGACAAAATACTTGAATTTGAATGGTTTGTCCCCAAAACGGGACTCCGGTTCAAAAAGGGTTAAGAAACATTTTTTTTTCTGCCCGAATTTTTGCAGTCAGATTTCCCAAGGGTGGGCCTGACGGGTATTCGACGGCAGTCGACCAGGGAAAAGAAAAAGAAAAAGAAGAAGTTGTTCGACCCTCCCCGCGGTGAAAATGCTATTTTACGGGGGAACACAGTACGGGATTAAATAGGGCCTATATACGGTACACACAAACACTTTAATGTTTCGCTATTTTTACTACTGTAACAATACTTGGTCCTATTTACTGTGGTCCCCCGTAATAGTAAATAGGACCTACCAGGTGCCTGGTACGGTACTCATGAAAACCTATATATTTCCCTATTTTTACCAACAGTATTTGGTCCTATTTAACATGCCCCCCCCATAATATAATATTAAAATGTCTGTAGCGTGTACCGTACGTAACGGGGAGTAGTGGGGAGATGAACCTCCTCTGTCTAGTGACCCGGGATCTGAGGTGCGACTGGGGCTGGGAGGGAGCATCGGCAGGAAAGGTGAAGACAACAAATTACGAGAAGAAGAAGAAGAAGAAGAAGAAAACAAAAAGAGATAGATGGTACTCATACACCTATTTTGAACAGGCGGGTAAACGTGAAAACGTTTCAATACGTATCCACACCAAGTACGCTTTGGAACCGGCGACAACCAAAAAGTCGTGGGGACTTCTCCTGCCATCAACGCCCCCTCACCGCCAGGAAGCAGGACGCCTCTATCGAAGTCCACTCCAGGAAAACCCCCGTCAAGCCCGGGATGCAAAGGGCCATGTACTCCGGCCAGGCTCGGAAGATCTCAAGCGAGCAGATGCCGGACCAGCACCCCTCAGCACCAAGCCTGGCACGCCAGCAGTTCAGCATACGAGGAGTGACAGGAAAATCTGGGGGGGGGTGCGATACTGATCATGAGGCAACGAACTCAAGGGGTGTTGTACACATCGTACCCCCAGAGATACATGCGGTGGTAGTCCGGGATGAAAGAGTAGTTACCACCCGGGTGATATGCCGTACATGGGGGGTGTGATACACAGCACCATTAATGATGATATTGGTGCATGCATCGCACAGATCACCTACCAGGTACGTATTTTCAGGGAATATAGGTTCAGGACACGTATTTTCTGTAGCAAATGTTACCGGGGTGGGAGCCGTACACGCGTGCATGTACAATCTGCGCGATCCACGTGCTGCCTGTAGCGCCTGCTTCCTGGCTTGAATCTGTGGCTTACAGACCCTGCTCAACATCTGCGAACGGCAGGTCAAGATAGATCTACAACAGATGATACCAGGTACCTGGTATACTTTAGCAGTATTACGGGGGACCATATTAAATAGGACCTACGGTACACACAAAAACCTACATTTTCGCTATTTTTACGAGCCGTATTTGGTCCTATTTACTATGGTTCCCCGTAATAGTAGGAGGTAATCTGTCCTGCGTTCGACTTGATTCGGGATAAGTCTCCGGTCGAGAATCATGTACTGTACCGGTATTATGATGGTTTTCACTGTTTATACATAGCCTCCCGTGGCAATTGTCTGCCGATAGGTGCGATGGGCTTGTGGGCAGTGTGGCTGCGGAACTATGACGGGGAACCATAGTTAATAGGACCTACGGTATACACAAAAAAAAACTATATATTTCCCTATTTTTACCAACAATAATTGGTCCTATTAACTATGGTCCTCCGTAATAGCAGTCCTAAAACGGTAAAGGCGAAACTGCAGCGAATTCAGAACTACCCGGAGTTTTATGGTATCGATGTGAAGAACGTAACACTAGACTGAAAGTGCTAGAGCTGCAAATCATCTAGCCGGGCTATAGACCAAACGGTCCGTTCTTCTTTTTCCAATCGGAATGACTGTACGTAGCTTATAGCTCCTGCAGCAAACTAGCCTGCTGACACTACAGTAAGGGGCAGCAGCCTTCCAAAGAAAGGTAGAAAACGCTCGCTCGCCCTAACGACCTGGTACTCCAAAGTATGATGATAACCATTCGGCCCGCTAAGACAGACCCTCCGGACAATCAGGATTATTGCGTTTGTCCTCCGACACTGGTGTGTGCAGCAAGAGCATCAACTTTGATCACTCACAAGCACTCCCCGAAAGAAGAAAGCCAAGGGGAACCAAGCAAGGGAACCTATAGGACTCCAGCAGCGTGTTGGACCAACAGCAGCTTCAACGTTGATCGCAACAAAAAAAAAAACACTCCCCGAAGGAGAAGAAATTCAAGGAAAGACCGGACCAAAATCGAAACGTTTAGGCACGACATATTTTATTCACTCCCTTTTCGTACTGCTGATATCACCTAAAACAAAAAGAAAAAAAGGGAAGAGCAGGCCGCCTCACCGGAAAATCAAAATGCACGCCACCAAGCCAGTCAGCATGAACATCCCGGTCAAGCTCAGGGCCAAGCCTGCGCCGTAGACACCCATCCCGAACGCGACCATGGTCAGGTGGTGGAAGGCGACGTTAGCCAGCACCCCTAGAAGGCCCACGACCATCGGCGGGTCCACGATAAGCTGCGCCTGTGCGTGCGTAACGGGATCGAACTTGTGAGAAGACACCTACTGCTTGCTGTACGTACCGCTCTGTCGCAAAAGGCAAGGAACATTTTCATACAAGTTTTCGGTCCAAACCGTCTTTAAAGTATGGGGACATGGTGGTATCGGTGATGCATTGGCGGGGCGAGCCCGAGCGTTCGCACCGGTACATATGACAAATCGCCCTCGCTACTGCTGCTGTAATGTTCATCATGTTCTACGTTCTCGTTGGTGCTCGGATTTCGGCGGTCCTCAATCGACGTCACTCAAGAATACACCAGATAGATAATATGATATATACCAGTGTCTGTCCGGAAAATATATAATTTTTACCAATCCGCCGGAGGATAAAAACAAACAAACAAACAAACAAACAAACAAAACAAAACAAACAATTCCATTTGATATTATTGGGACATCTACAGCGTTACCCGGTATCTACACATACAGCACGGGACGTATGTTGATAAGTTGGGAGTTAGGAATCGCACGTTGCGTTTTTTTTCTTCGTTCAAGAAATTTACAACGCACTATTAATAGTGTCAATAATACTACTACTACTACTACTACTACTACTACTACTACTACTACTACTACTACTACTACTACTACTACTACTACTACTACTACTACTACTACTACTACTACTACTACTACTGCTGCTGTACCAGGGTAAAAAACGTTTGTGGTCAGCGAGGAACGCCAGTCTGAATCCTATACAATAGCTGTTGACACAGTACGCTGAACGATGACATCACAATAAGCCGCGAGCCTTCCCTGGACATAACATGAGATTCGCAACTGGTGTGGCGTACTTTTTACCTTGGACGACGGCAACGCACATACCCTTCGCTAGCTTCGGAATGGAAATACATGCCTTCCGCTGGAAGCCAGGGTAACGCAAACCCTTCAGTATTATTGCACCCTAGAGTTATTACGGGGGACCATGGCAAATAGGACCAAATATTGTCGGGAAAAATAGGTAAATAAATGAATAGGTAGGTTTTTGTGTAGACCATAGGTCCTGTTAACTTATGCCCCCCCGTAGTAGTGAAGTACACGCCAAGATAATACTACGGCTGAGTGAGGCCAAATCCGCTGGACCCGCCTACACAAAAGTTGTGTATATCGATACTGGTATATATTATTGATACCCACTGTGCATAAGGGAGGATGCCGTGTTTTCGGCTTGTCACACCTCTCATATTCCTTTTTGGACCGGAGTCTCGTTGTGGGGGGGAACTACTAGTAATCAAGGTGGTTTGCCCCCAAAACGGGACTGCAGTACTTTAAGGTTTTAAAATCGGGGCACCCCCTTTGTGTCGAGGTAGGTACGAGTACGTACTACTGGTAGGAAACAGCCTTGCCTACATATATATCCTGTTGTACCAAATCTAAACAAAATAATAACGATTTCATCCAAATTGTTTCCTACTACTGTCGTGGGCCAACTCACACCCCGATACGCATAGGAGACCTACGAATAAAGTGATAGAAGGCAGTATCGGCCCTCAAGCAAGAGATCTGAAATCACATGTTAGGCTGGCATCCTTTCATTCGTATTCCGGAGAGCGCCTGGGTTACCAAAATACTTTTTGTTTTTGTTTTCGTAATTCAAGACTACCACTATTGATTGTAGATTTCTCAAGATCAATTTTCTCACGAGAGGGCACATACTTGGTTATAGAATACTGCTAATAGTACAAGAAGGCTGATATTTACAACAAAACAAGAACTCCCCACGAGGTTTCAAACACAAAACTCGAAAAGTTAGCGTATCGTGCAACGCACCTGCTCCCACGTGAGACATCCAGGCTGCGTTAAGTAATAGTCTTGACAGGTGTATGCATGTATTATGTGATACTTTCAAGTATATAGCTGATTAAAATAACGATATGATGTTATCTACGGTAACTTTTCGGTGTTGTCCTTTTTTCCAAAACGTTTACCATCCAGCTTGCTGACTACGTAGCGCTGACTGAGTAGTCTAGCAGGTAGCGCTATATAATCAACAAAATGTACCTGGTGTGTTTCAGAGTTCGTGGAATCTAGTCGACCCAGTAACAGTGATCTCCGGGGGAGGCTCTCCTCGCCAAACGCTGCTACTGACTTTTTTAGTGATGCGTACAGTAGCGGCACACTATCGCAAGAACCCTTCGTATCGTCTCCAGCGCGCACGCCCGAAAAAGAGCAAATTACGAAGTCGACAAGGTTGGAACTCACGACACATCTTTTATTGATTACCTATATACGCGAGGGTGATCGATCACAGCTCATCTCGTGGGAGGATGTTTCCAATATTACGGTAAATTGGACCAAATGTTGTTGATAAAAATATGTGAATATATAGTTTTTTTGTGTGGAACTTAGGTCCTATTAACTATGACCCCCCTTAACACCACCCCTGGCGGCATTTTGGACAACTCGCGGTCGAAGGTAGGTGTATTTCTCCCCCCCCCTCTTCCCGGGTACCAGGCAAATACTTGTATGGTACGCGCCTTCGTCGACCAGGCAAGTATCGCGCAAAAGAGAGTGCTTGCTACTGATCGGCCCTGTAGGCAAGTGGTTACCCTCAAACGTCACAAGTAATAATAATATAGGGTGACAGCCCTTGAATTCGAATCCCGCCGTGGTTGAAATTGTTTTTTTTTTTTAATTTGCGAAAAACAAACACCGGATTCAACTGCTGAGAGCGCCTAGGTAGCGTGCGTAGGGAGGTAGGTAGGTAGGTAGGTAGGTAGGTAGGTAGGGTAGGTAGGTAGGGTGGTAGGTGCCATTCGACGCGAGCGAGTCGACGAGGGAGGAAGGGGCTGAGTACATTATCGAGATGGAAACGAGGGCACGAACGTAAGTGGGGACGGGGGGGGAAGAGTCTGATAATGTTGTAGTTGACCCCGGATCTGAGCTACGACTATTAACCCCTTTAGAACCGCAGTCCCGTTTCGGGGACAAACCACTCGGATTTCAAGTAGTTTGTCCCCAAAACGGGACTGCGGTTCTAAAGGGGCTAAGAGGAGGGAGACTCGAGAAGAAAAGAAGGGCCAAGACAAGAAAAACGGGGAGAGAAAAAAAAAAAGAAGAAAGGAAAAGAGACACGTAGGCGAGGGCTCGTTTATTCAGCACTCCACCAAAACTGCGCTCGTCGATTCGCACCGAATATCAACCCCCTCATGGGACTTCAGAGGAGAAGGGGGGGGGGGGGGGGGATCGACAAAGAAGTTACTCTGATTGCAGCGGCGGCCACCGACTGACTCGTGATTCGGGGATGATCCACAGGCGAGTAGACGGTTGGTGTGACATCACCAACGAACAAGGCCACCATTGCTTTGGGTCGCCACGTTGGAGTCCCCGAGCGGTTGGCACCCCTTTTAAAACTGCAGTCCCGTTCTGGGGACAATCCACTCAATTTTCAAGTAGTTTGTCCCGAAAACGGGACTGCGGTCCTAAAAGCCAACTCGCACTCTCGGCGATGGAAGAAAAAAAGGAGAACCCCCCCCCCCCCCCCGCAGGCTTGTGTAAACAAAGAAAACACCACTCACCGCCGAGCTTCGGATCCCGGCGCGGCCACCATCACCGAGGAGATGGCAGCCTGCACAGCTGACTCAGTGCCAAAATTAGCTTGGATGCTGAAAAACCTTCACGAAGTCTAATGTCTGGAGGTTGGCGAACAACACACATCTCTGCCCCCACCTAAGAAATGAGGCTGAGGTAATTTTTTATACACACAGCTGGGCATGTACGAGTATGTACTGGTATTCCTGTTTCTCCGTATACGGGGTATATTACATGATTATTAGGGCTGCGCAGTGGCACAGTATGTACTGGCAGTAGTATTCTACTGATTGACCTGGCCAGTATATTCGCCAGTAGTTTTGTGTCGTACGTGCGCCCAAAAAACCACGCCAGATGACAGCACGGAAACCCACCGATTGATTGCGTTTCGTCAGAGGAAAGAGATGTGGTATGTTGCTGCTATCCAGTGTCATTGTACTGATTGATTGTATCGACAGTACAATCGCTACTGACTGAGTGAGCCAGTGCCCAGCCCTCATGTTGATACTTTGAAGTATCTCGTCTTACGATACGCTAAGTGTAGGAGACACCAGGTATCTGGTATGACATCAAACATGTCTTGCTTGTGCCGATGGTACCGTACTTGAATGGCTCTTCAGATTGGCACGTAAAATCAATACGGCGGTACGTAAA
This sequence comes from Nereocystis luetkeana, assembly GCA_031213475.1. Taxonomy (NCBI): domain Eukaryota; class Phaeophyceae; order Laminariales; family Laminariaceae; genus Nereocystis; species Nereocystis luetkeana. The sequence goes on from JARUPZ010000021.1 coordinate 9,357,386, forward strand.
GCAGGAGGAGGTGTCGTTGTAGATGTGTATGGCCTTCCAGGTACGTACAACATGGTACCGAATGGGATCAGGGTGCCAGGTGGGCCTCCGGTGGATCCTGCGGAGGGCTGATTATATTTCTGCACCACTAAGTGGGAGCAGGGTGCCGGATGGGGTGGGCCCATTGCGAGGTCAAAGTACCAAATGGGAACAGGGTGCCAGGTGGTATAAAAAATACGTGCAACTCTATTGTAAGAACCTTGCACGTACGTACGTTCAATTTCTCCGCTGGATGTCTTGTGCCTGGTGCCTGTAGCACCGTTTGTGTGTTCTTCGCATTGATAGTCCACCGTTTTTTATGCAGCAATTAGTATCATAACAGTGCCTATCAGGATCCATCACAATCAGCGTGCTTTGTTTCGTGGCCACGGAGCTACCAGTTACCTGTAATATGACAGCTAAGCTCCTTTTATCAGCACGGACACTGTGGATATGCTACGTATGTATGATTAATAGTAGATGGCGGTGCGTTGGACACTCAAAAGTTCAGGGCCCGCGCTGTTTCTTCATCCTGCTAATAATAGAGGCACAAACTCTGTGATCTAGAGAGAAGGCAATGTAGAACATCTACTCGTACTATTAATACTGCTGCAGCTGTGTATGCACCAGATACGGTATCATATCACATCATACCCGCATCGAATATGATACCAGGTCCAGGCATGATTACACCTATTGTATGTACTATTATGATGCTACTACTAATATTAATACTATTAATGTTAATACTGTGCTGCAGTATACACCTGATAACCGTGAGACATCCCACCAAATTAAAGGCCCGGGGCCCTGTTTCCTGCAGAGATTACACGTACGTATAAAAAATACATACGACGCGATAGGCACGCACGACACCCAGTTAGGCCATACTGCTGCCATACCTGTAGGCATCGCTTGAGGTTGTCGAAGACGGCGTAGGGGATCATCCCCCATAAGTAGGCCCGACAAAACGTGCCCGTTACTTGTGCAATGATCGCTTGCTGGCCTGTCAAATCAGACCCACGCGAAAAAAATAACGGGCGAGAGAGAGATAGAGAGAAAACAATGTTCGTTGTTATTTTATGGTTTAGATTATTAAAAGTGCCATCTTTGCTGTGGCAGGGATCGACTCGTAACACAATAAGTATACCTGGTATATACTGGTATATGACTAGGACACGCCGTCGGCCATGTTGTTGTTGTTGTTCTCACATTAACTCACAATTCAATGCAGTCCGTGGTCGCAGGATGAACATACCTGGCTGTTATTTATAGGCTTGATATCGACGAAAAAGTGACGAAACTTGGGCTGTGTTCGAGTATAAAACATTGGTATACCTGGTGCTGGTAAATTTGTAAATTTGACTTGAGCCAAGCCCCCCGTCGTTTCGCCCTGCAGCCTGTCTTCGAACGTGCGGATTTAAGCGGATGGATCTCTCATCATTGATTCATGCCTACGACCGTACATCCCATATTTCTTCTGCGGGCGTTCGGAGTCTCGTGTTCTGAATATACATGTGGCCCTTGAGGCGTTAGGGATAAGGATGGCGCAAGCAAGTACTCTATCTAGGTGCATCGCGAGATCGCGCGGGACGATGCCAGTCTACCGCCGTTATCTTAAAGGCGATTCCACTACATTACAGTATTTAGATAAGACATCGTACATTAAAGTATGGATATGACGTGATACGAGTACGTACGATAGGACGCGGCATTCACTCCCCTCCAGTTTGTCCTCTCACTGCGCCGTGTGCACCTGACAATGCGGCCACGCTACGTATGTACAGCAGTACAACGAGCTGTGTCACATCATCACGGGCAGCGCTTGAGCAACCCCACACCACACACACCACAGGTGTCGGCATGCGATCAGCCGTCGCGTGCTGTACGACACCTCTCGCGTCTCGCGTCAATCAATGCAACACAACCCCTTGGCGCCGACATCGGGACCAAAATAATTGACATATGCGGTGGTTCAGCCGTCTATAGATCAGCGTGAGCGGCCAGCAGCATGGGCACGGTCGTGCTTGCGTCCGTGCCGTGCGGCTCCTTTCAATGCTGTGCTGTTACTCGGAGATGAGACCAGTTTGTATCATGCCCCAATCACGCACACGCAGTGACCCCCGTTGCTGCTGTAAAAACGTCACTTTCTTCTTGTTTGGTCTATTTTTCTGTTCTTCCCTCTCAGGAGTCGTACAAGGGCTACAACGGTTGACCGACTGCAGCCAGCTACACAACAGTCAGTCCCGTTTTGCAGCTTCGGGGGACAACCCACTCAAATTATCGGCACATTGCCCCCAGACAGAACGGGACTGCAGGCCTAAAAGGGTCAATGGTGTTCACCTTTCGGGCCTTTTTGCAGCTATGTACCACTACTAAAAAAAAGCGCGGCTGTGACGTGATGGCAGCATGATGATGATCATCCACAGTATCTGTCGCTGACACGACCAACTCCCGATTGTTACTATTAGTAGGGAGCGGCAGCAGCAGCGGACAGTGTTCTCATAGAATAGGCGGGCGTCAAAACCGCTACGACGTACAGGAAGTATTAATACGCGACAACTTGTGCTAAGAATATACGGGAGGTAATAATTCCAGCCTGAGACTATTTCGTATTTAAGAAGCTACAGCTATTACGGGGGACCATATTAAATAGGGCCTACGGTCCAAACAAAAACCTATATATTTCGCTGTTTTTACTGACAATATTTGGTCCTATTTACCACCAGTATGTCCCCCCGCAATATCAATACCAGGTACCAGGTAAGCGTTTATTTCTCAGCGAGGGCGCCACTCTAAATGTCAGGCGGCATTCATTGAGAGCCTACAAGTAGGCTCGACGTTGACATCGCAATAAGCCGTGAGCCTCACAAAGCAAACACAGGAGATTACTCACCCTTTGAAAACTGCAGCCCCGTTTTAGGCACTAACTAACTACGAGTACTATAGAACTTGAGTGGTTTGCCCCCAAAACGGGGCTGCCGTCCCAACAGTCCTAAAAAGGGTAACTGCTGTCGCCTACTGTACTGTAACCGTTTCAATTGGTGTGAATACCCCGCCCCCCCAACCCCCCCCCAACCCCCGCGCTTCTCTTGTCGGAGCCGCTCCGCCTACTCGTAGGACGACCGACTGACCGGCCGTGTTCCATCAACCAAAAAACCTTCGTGCGACCCTCGCAAACTGTATACTCGAACTGCTGCTTGCTCCTGCTGCTGCTGCTGCTGCTGCTGCTGCTGTCGAAAGCGGAAATACAGGAGCCAGTCTACAGCAGACTATCACGGGGGACTTATAGTAAATAGGACGAAATATTGAGTGTAAAAACAGCGAAATACATAGGTTTTTGTGTATACCGTAGGTCCTACTCAGTATTTAATATAGGTCCCCGAAATCGAAGGACCGCATGTATATATATACGAAAGATGTCAGGATACAGCATTTCTACCCTTGACAAGACAGCAAATTTGCCTCGACATGCCTTGATTAGGCACAAAACTACTATCAATAATACCGGTAGGTCGTGGAACGGTCGGCCCTACACCCTCGACAGCGCACGTTTTGGCTTGCTTGGCGTGTCTTTTGACGTATTCATATTTGATGTATGCCGGCCACTACCGTAGCTACTTACCGTCATTATAATAAGTAGCTACTTTTGACCCCAGTTTTCTCTTGTCCCGTTCTTAGTTCCCTCAGTTTCGGGGCGATTTGAGCGATTTTCAAGGAATTATGCGCGACCCTCTGTTGTTTTTTCGGAGTAGCACTTCAACAAAAACGCCGCGCCCGCCCCTCCCGCCTCCAATCACAAGGCCAACAGCACACAGCCGAGCAGAGTTCACGCGGCGGATCCATGGTCCATGGATTTGATGACATTGCTTTTGTATTTTTCATTTTTTCAACCCGTGAGCATGGTCCGCCCACTGACCGATGTCCAATGATGATGACAAGATGAAGGCGGGACGGAAGAATCAAAATGAAACACCGCGAGGAGGGGCGGAAAGCGGAAAGTGTTGTCTTTTACATTTGTCAAGTGTTCACCGTAAAGTCACCTAAACTACATCACACTCGCGCGCGCATTTTAAAGTATCTTTCGGATCCCGACATACGACGAAAACAGGCTACGAGTACTACTTCAGCGTTATCACCCGGCTACGAACAGCGTGATGATGAGGTTCCAGAAGTATTTAGGGGTAGGATCGATGATGTCTCACCCGCGCCGTACGACTCCTTGCCCTGCATGGCAAAACTCGGAAACCAATTCGTATCACTCCCCATTCACGCAGTGGGCATGGGCCGTCGCAGTCGTCGTCCTCACTTTTGATCGTCAATTCTTCCCTCTGAAATCTCAAAGACGAACGTAGCTGAACCAACACCTGGTAGTTTACTCCGCCGTTTGCCCTTCGAAAGAGGAGTATCGACAAGCATCTACTTTATGAAGTCGCATCGTGCCCTGGGCACAGCAAGCATTATGGGTCCGTTCAGCTGCTGCTGCTGCTGCTGTTGTTGGTGTGCGGTATGTTTCGTTGTTTGTTTGTTTTCGCAGTTTCAGCAGGGTGCACGGCATAAGGACAAACATACGATGCCATTCTCTTCCCAAAAAGGCAGGAAGGTGGACTTTTTTTCCTTTTTACTTGGTTTCAGTATATCTCACCCGTCCGGGTCTCGAAAATCGAAAATGGGTAAAATATACCTGGTACCTGGTAATGGGGTGTCGTACTTGATTGATGTTTGTACGTGTACCCTACAATGTTACAAATAAATACAATAACGCACGCAGTATGGGCCAGTCAATAAGAAGGGCAAAAAAGCGATTCCTTGCTCATCCCAAGAAGGCAAGAACAATATATACCTGGTATGTTTTTTACTTTTTACTTGGTTTCAGTATACCCGCCTCTCTGGGGTTCGAAAATCGACAATGGGTCGTGTGTAGTGGGGTGTCGGATTTTTTTTTTTCACGTGTACCCTGCAACGATGTAAGTACAATAACGCACGTAGTATTGGGCCAGCCAACAAGAACGCCTCGTAATTAATCTGGGCAAACCTTACGTTGAACCTCATTGGGACAGCCTCCGTAACCTCGAGCATGTACTATTTATTGCATACCAGGTAGGATTTAGTGTGGCGCTCACAGCTGAGTATATCTTGTTGGGTCCGTTTCTTTGACGTACGTAGCGGGAGACTTATGTTCGTATTGGGTTCTCCCTCATTCGTGGGCTTACAGCAGTAACAACTGTAGTATAGTATAGGCCCACGCGAAAAAGGCGGAGCATACAATAATTATTATAGGAACATTATTATTAATAGGCTCAGTTTTGTCTAGGGCGCTCGTAAGAAAATTAGACGAAGAAAAAATGTGCTCAGCGGCAACGAACGGTACGCTAAATCCTACCAGGAACCTGGTATTCGACAGTCAAAGCCCAAGGGACAAAAAAAAAGGATGGCTTAAAAAAGAAAGATTCCAAGACATGCCCAGGTTGGGTGTTTCTTGTTGGCGGCCTACGCTGTAATCGAGTAATATACTGCACGTACAGCAGTGGCAGGTTTCTTTCCCGCTCTCTCTCTCCCTCTCCCTCTCCCTCTTACCCAATGTAAGCAAGGCGTACTCCATGTTGTACCACAGGAAGGCCACCGGGATGAACGTGAAGGCGGTCAGGAGAGTGCCTCGGGCGAAAATGACGCCCACAAGTCGATTGTTGCCAGCGCCGAACGCTTGGGCGCACAGTGTGTCGATGCCCGTCCCCACTCCGTAGAAAATGCATCTGACTCCCGGTAAAAAAGAAAACGAACGGCAGAGCGCGCACGTACGTTAGTACGCACGTACGGGATAGTGAGAGGCGTGCGGAAGTACTCTACAAGTAGAAAGCGAAACCTCGAACAGCAGCAGCAGCAGCAGCAGCAGCAGCAGCAGCAGCAGCAGCCAATGTGCCATTCATTGTGAAGAACGAACGAACGCAGACGAGCGCATTCGAAACGTTGTCTCGTGTGAGTTGGCATCATCATCATCATTCAGCCGACCCCAAGCAAGCGTTGCAGAAGAAAATCCCGATGCTGGGATGCAAGGCTATGATATTAGGTATGTAGAAGGGGTAAAATTGCGTGGAAAGAGAAAAACACGGCACATACGTGCCGAATAATGGCGCGTCGCCTAGAGGTACTCTGCGGGGGAGGGGGCGCGTCAACCTGTTCGCATCTTACTCACTGCTGTACCTTCTGCGCGAGAACCGGTTGTCAGTGTCTAGAATACTTATCGTTTGACACGGAGTCTACTCTTTTTTTTCACCACCATCCCACTTACTACCATGGTATTTTTTTTTGCCCATATTTTCCTCTCTCCCTCCTACAGTAGTAGTAGTATTTAATAGTAGTAGTCGTAAGCCAGCTTCGGGGCCAAAGAACAGGATCTCCTCCTCCTCCCCCTCCCCACTACTGTTCGCGCCTTGCATTTTTGATCGCGAAAAAAAAAGCGGCCTTTTTTCCCCCTAGTCGCCTTGCTTCGAGTTGCGCCTAGCTACCCACGCTATCAAAAGGCGCTCTCAGCAGTTTCTTAGGATGAACCCACGATTTCACCACGGTGAAATTCGCACTACCTGGTATAGTCTACAGGATCAACGGTAGCAGTGAGTAGCGTCTACTGCCGCAGCACAACCGGGGCGAATGCTGCTGTAACAATAAAGTACACCTATTATAGTAGTACGATACTTGTGGCGGGCGTGACAAAAACCAGATATATATTACTGCTGTGTATCATTATTAGAAACCGTTCACCAGCATGGAGCAGCCGGAGCTTCGAAGCACTCACGACTTTGCCGCTGTCGGGTCAAACCAGGCAACGATTTTTTGAGGAGCTGTACTACGGATGCACCCTGCCCACTGAGCAAACAGTCAGCGCTTACTGCTAGCTCATTGGTTAGGGTGTATCTCTAATAAAAATACTATCCGGGATCCACTGGCTGTCAAGTCGGAACCCTGCAATCCCTTTTATTTAGTCGGGACCTCTCCTTGACGAATAATAGGAGTGAGTGTGTCGTTTTTTCTTGCCTGCAAGTAAGTGTGTACCACGACTTTCAGGCGTATCCTTCCGTGATTTCCATCGAGCAAGAGAAACGGCAGGAAGGACGTCGGCGAGAATCGCATCCCGCACTGTGCTTCTATTAGAGATACGATCTAACCGCTGAACTATGTGCAGCAGCCAGCGCCGACTGTTAGCTCAGTGTTCAGGGGGTGTATCTATTGAGCTGAATAATATATGTATACATTTATTTCATCCCATTCAGTATCGTCGCCCTTCCATCTTCTCCCGCATGCTACTTGTCTACTTGTAGCAGTCGCAATTCAGATCCGGGGAAACATAACAGACCCCCCCCCCCCCCCCCCTTCTCCACTAAGTCATGGTATACATGCGCGCCTTACATCCATATTTTTAGAAGGGTTCCACAGTCCTTCCCCTCCTCGTCTGCTTGGGTCGAAATGCGCCTTCCCACGCTAGGCGCTCTCGGCAGTTGCCGCTTTACATGTAGCACGGCAGTCCCGTTTTGGGGACAGGCCGCTTAGAATTTCAGTGGTTTGTCCCTAAAACGGGACCGCAGCACGATTAATAACAGGACTAAAGGGTTGAGTGATGCTGCTTTTTTGCTATAATAATGGTAACTCACGATCTCCCCATGCCGGGATTCTACCTCCAGAATCGAGGCTAACCATTAACAGAAAACCACCTGGGCGACCGGTTTACATGTATAAGCGCTCGCTCAGAGCATGTTCGTAATATATAGTGCTGTTGATCTGATGATAATCAACTTGTGACGCAGGCCGCTCCTCCTCGACGGCCGAGTGAACCGCACTACAGCACTCTGGCTGCTCGCTGTCATGTTCTTCGCGGTTGCTATATTCCTGGCCCCCCCAAAACAGCCGAAAGCTTGAAAGTTGAACACTTCCGGCTTGCTGCACACCAGAAGAATACCTGGTACCCTTTTACCTCGGACTATGGGTTACGATGGTGAGCTCTCTCTGCTGCACAACTACGGTATGACGCATCTGCATTTGTTTACAACTACCGCATGGCAGCAGAGTACCAAATAAATGTCGTTTTTCTCGCTTTCAAAGGGACTATTTCATACTATCTGCCGTAACACTCTCCTTTCTTTTTGCTACCCAGCGTATTATTTTCGCTCTTCCTATTAATAGTAGTCTTCTCTCTCCCTCCTACATAGTCGTGACTCAGATCAACCATTGGGTCACATAATAGGTTATCGTCTCTTCCCTCATGCATGCCCACCACGGCGCGCGCCTTGTATGTTTATCCCGAGAAGCCCTCCAGCACGGTCTTCCCTCGTCGACTTCTCGAATTATACCTACCTTAGCAGGCGCTCTCGATAGTTGGTTCCACTTGAGAATCAAAACCACGATACGGAGATCTGAACGCACGACGACACCAACGCCAGTGGTATTCGCGGTTAGCCGCAGTTAATAAGCCACCAGCTAGAAGTACGGTAGGACGCATTGGCTGGACTTTGGGCATGGCAGCGGGCAGCAGCAGTACCAAAAGACCCTTTACTTTCTGTCTGTCGTAGCCCTTTTTTTACATCCCACTAATTTTCTTTGCGCTTTCTTTCTACTCTTTCCCTCCTATCATTTAATAGTACAGCAGTTAGTTGGTAGTCTTCGCTCAGATCCGAGGTCACGTGCGGATCGTACTCGTAGCAGGCGCTTGCCCCCCTCACTCCCCGCTAGGGTTGGTGCTTCAATCGCGAGAAGACTTCATTCAGACCCATCTCCCCTTGTCGACACGCGTCGAATTGTGCCTGCCCACACTTCTACCTATTACGGGATCTCAGCAGTTTGTTGATTCCTTTTCTTTTCCTTTGCTATATTTAGCAAATTAATTCAGAATCTCACCTCGTACGGCGGGATCCGTACTCCAGGATCAACGTTACCTGTAGTGACTAGTATTGATCTTGATATGAACAGTATTAATAGTATTAATAGTATTCGAGGGAAACCGCCACAGAGCACCGGACGGAGCGATGGGCTACATAAAACGCCGGCCGGTGTACAAAGCAGCTGCTGGGAGTAAAATGGTACGAAGTGCCAAGGTAGCTGTGGTATATACCGGAAACCTGGTGGCTCAGTTCGTACATGTCGTAGTTCGTTCATATCGGAGTCATGTTTCACGCCATCAACCATTTTTGTTTTTGCCGGTGGTACGTACCAACGAGGCATTATTTATTGGTGTACGATATGCGGTCACACACCACCCTCATGTATGTGATGGTATTATACACCCAGCCGCAGCCGGGGTGTTGTCCTTTATCCCGCCCGTCGTTGCTTTCGAGTGCACCTGCTGCGGCGGTTCTACTGCTGCTGGTGTATCGCGCCGCTGTATACCTCCACCAACCAGGAGCTGCATCAGCTTCTCCTTCATCAACTGCATGCACCTTAACGGCATCATCAGCTGCATCGTCAGCATCATCAGCTGCAGCGTCAAGCACCTACGATCTGGTTCCAGCGACAGGCGGAACATTTCGGCTTCGGAAGTTTGCGCCATGGTTTTCAAGAGTTGAGACACAAAAATTGGCACGTTTGTTCTTCTTGGCGATCGGGGGAAAAAAAAGAAGCTCAGGGCTGACCTTTCTTTGTTGTTTTTCTTTCATCATTTCCGTTCTTGAGGCTCCATTTTTGCGATTTTTCGATGATTTTCGGCGAATTGGACAATAATAGCCGACGCGCTAAAACAAAAAGATAAAACCAAAGGGGAGCCCTCACTTTTTATATATTGCCATGAAAAACAACCATGACAAAATTAGTTTCCCCACTCTTCTTAACCCCTTTAGTACCGCCGTCCCGATTTGGGGACAAACCAGTCTAATTCCAAGTGATTTGTCCCCAAAACGGGACTGGGGTTCTAAAAGGGTTAACAACCAACAACCAGGCCAAAAATATATATATATCTGGTATCGCGGAAGAGAGGTAATATTCCCCCTAGAGGTCCAATTTAGCTCAATACCTGGTACATTTTTGTTCCACCTAGTACTTTGACAGGCGTTCGTTGCTTCGAACAGCCCCTCACGGCTTGTAAAGCAAAACAAGTGTCACGGACGTTTTCCTCTAAGACTTCCTGCTGTCTTTTTGATGCGATCATGTCGACATGCCTAAAATAATAGCGTCGAATATCTCGGCGCATTCACCAATGTATGGCCTACGATGACAAACTATATTGATTTCACTGTGGGAATGTGTTCCCAATGAATTATCGCTCCCCAGGTACTATGAATACAAAAAATGTCCGTGTATATCTCGCGCGATCTACAACTCGGACAACAACAAAAAAACGCGTCACCGATGTGTTCCCCTTGTTCCAGTGCGGATATCTTTAGGGTTGAACAAATCGATGTACTCCGTTTGTTATTTGCCCGACGGTGGCATCTTACGCCTTTTCCGGGAACCAGCTCGTAACTGCCATCAACTACCGGTACCTGCTATATATTATAGTATACCAGGGTACCAGGTAGTACTTTTTGTCCCTTCAACGTGTTTCCTCCGTAGTCGTACCTATCACACTATGACACCTATTATTCTTCCTGCATACTGGTACAATATATATATATATATATACCAGGTATGTATATATAATAATATATATATACATATATATAATATATATATATATCTACCGCGCAGTACTGACTGCTGTAGCTCATTTCGATTTGCAATATCTCATCTACTGCAGCTGTACTACTGTACTGTCGACGGGTAGAAAGAACGGTTTAATGTGAAGAACACACACACACTGTACCTGCCTATGCCCAGAGAGTCGGCTCATCAATCATCGTTTGGATCGGAAAGCGGCAGAATCCGTTGAACGAAGCATATATAAAGTGATTACCAGTGTTACTATCAATATATTATAGAACTGGAATGTGCTATTTCCAAAACAATGTACGACTAAAGTACTTCACTTATCTTGTGTCGTAGTTTCGTGACCACAGAGCTTATTAATATGGTATAGTAGGATGAAGAATAGGGACGGGCACTGGGCGCGCTGGATGCCGAAGGGTGAGCAAAAACGAACACATAACACACAAACACACCTGGTGGGTATTTTATCAACAGCTGCCGCGATTGAAATGTCACTATTATCACACCGACCTTGCAAACTTGGCTTTGGAGGATTTTTGGGATCTCATCACAGCTGATTGATGTTTTCTCTCCTTCTTTCCTGGTTCATAATTTGGGAGTTGAGAAATTCAGGTTGATCTTTCGTCGAATTCAGGAATCTACAGATACTCGGGCATTTATTTGTGCTCAGATAGGAGCGCCAGCCTAAGTCCGATACTTCGTATGATAGTCATCCAAAGGCTATGTTCAACGTTATTGGCATCACGATAAGCCGCGAGCCTAAGTAGGAGATTATTACGTGTAACTAACTGCTGTTGTTGCGTAGTGCTGCACTTTTCTGTCTTGGTCTTTCGTTTTTCTCTTTTCCAGTGTAACTGGGTTGCTGACGAGTGTGTCATATCCTACCGGGGATGGCCGTACTATTTCATCTACATATTATAGAAAGTAGCTGTTTTTTGTTTTTGTTTTTTTTTTCCTCATCCCATTTATTATCTTCGCGCATCTTCTTCTCTCTCTCCTTCCCACTCGTAACTCAGATCCGGGGTCACATAGCAGGCTCTTCTGCCCCCTTCCCGCTACGGTACGTGCCTTCATTTTTATTGCGAGAAAATTTCAGCCCTTTCTTCCCTCGTCGACTCGCATCGAATTGTGCCTACCCACGTATAGATGCCGGCGGATATAAATAACAAACACATACAACTGTTAACACACACCTGAGACCACCTGGGACTACGACAGAACGTACGACTGCTTGTATAGAACAAGCGGTGTTCATACTAAACAATGAATAGTGTGTTCATATAATAACAGGTTGTGTCAGCATGTTACAGCACTAGGTACGTAATAGTATCAGGGATACACCAGCTGGTACAGACCTGGTGTGTGTTCTGGTGCGTACCTGGTGCAGAATGTATCGTGTATACTTCGTACACCAGCCGGTGGTGTACACCGTACCAGCTGGTGCCAACCGCGAGCACACAAGTATACACCGTTGATTGGTTGGATAGGACGGTACATGTGGAATAAGCACGATGGGGACACAACCATACGAAGCAGTACCTGGTATAGATACGACGCCGCGGTGATAAAATAACACCCCGCCAACGACGGGAACTCAACTTTTCCGGTAAATAAAACGGATATATGACACGGAGATATGACACTATGAAAAAACCGGGTTACTGATATTCCCAGGTATTAATGTTATTATTAGTTAATGGTAAGTCTTTCAGTCGCCCCCCTCCCCCTCCCGACGCAAGGCACTCAGCACCGCACGCAGAACACAGAAAAACGCACTCGTAGCATTACAGTAGCATGCAACTATCCCTTAAGGGATCCCTCGGGATGCATTGTACGAGAGAGCAAAATGAAATAGCCTCCAACGAACAGCTGTGCAGCAGTTCGACGTACACTTACTTCTTTGCACGCTATCGATGGAATATACTATTAATACTGGCAGGAGGTGTACACCAGGCACACTGTACAATACTCCGGGTATAATGTAGACTATAAACTCATACCAGGGTATATATTTTCGAAGTATGGTACTTTTTTCGCTATCAATTTATGAGGTGTACGAGCTTTTTTCTCAATCATTTTTTAACGGGAACAAAAAAAAATCTTCACATCTCACCGAGGGCGAGTTATCACACGAGAAATGAGAAATTCGGGAGCCGTTATACCGAACTTAGCGGAGAACGGACCATTTCTCCCAAAATGATGAAACCGAATATGAGCCAGCCTGATTCTCTGACTATTCCTGTTTCTGTTGGAATTATTTGTATGAGCCGGTCGCCCCCCCCGGTAGGCCTCATTTTTTTTCAAGTGGCTTTATTAACCCTCTGCGGGCAAACTGCACTCCCGTTTGGCGCACAGACTACTCAAATTCCAAGTAAATTGCTCCTGAAACGGGACTGCAGTAGAGACTAAAGAGGTTGACCTCATGGCTGCTGCTGCCTTAAGGCCGGTTGAGTGAGTTCGAACCCCGCCCAGGGGGCTTTTTTCTCACGCCAAAAGGTGACACAATTGATACTGCTCGTACAATAATAGCAGATTGCGCCTTAATTATTAAATAGCAGACACCAGTCGACGGGGGGAAGAAATGCAGCAATCTTCCCAGAGGGCGCGCATCGTCGTCGTAGGGGTGGGGAGAGTAATTATTTTGCGCTTTTCTTATTGCAGTAGGTGCCCGTGAATTCGTACGGTGCCGGCAGCACTCCAGACAGCAATCGCTGTAGTCAGTAGCCACGAGTTCGTTAGTAGTGGGAACGCGGAAAACTATACTTGTACCTACCTGGTATACTGTAGCTCAGTGGGTATCCGCGGCCATGGTATCTCAGTTTGCACATTGATCTCAGTTCATGTGTGCGCCTTTTTTGTCTCGCGGATATTTAAGGTGGGAAACGTCGTGCTTCCCAGCCGAATTTTATTTTTCTTGATGGTTTTTCGGATCTTTCCAGGGCTCCTCTAGCACCTTTGTGCGACCACGGACTCCTTGATCTAAGAGATAATGTCAGAGCAACAACAAACAAAGCCATCTCTGCGCATGTATCAGAAGCTCGCTTGAACCCCAACCGTAAGCCTCTATTACTAGCAACCACTAACGAGTCACTTCTGCTAGGATACCATGATACGAGGTTGCCAGTATATAAGGAGCCTGACGACAGCCGTCGACTGCTATAAATATTTGCCGGTAGTTTAGAGTTTGATGTTCGAATTTCAGTTTTAAAACTCGCTAAACTATCGGCCACCAACAGTCGACGACTGTCGTTATACTTGTTAAATCGCACAAGGTACGTACCTGGTTTCACGGTATGATAGCATCAGCAGTGGTTGGGTTGGTAGGCCCATCCATGTCTTTGAGGCACGCTGCACCCATGCCTTTGAGGCACGCTGCAGGCGCTTTCAGGCGCATGGGGACCGACGCGCCGCAGGCCGATACAATTTCAATATACTGTAGGCACTATGATGGGCAATGCCTGAAGGGCCAAAACGTGGCTGAAATGTGCCTGAAACAATGCCTTAGACGTGCCTGAAACCTGACGAGCCGCTAAGGCACATCCTACACTAACTTGAAGTACTTCAGGGTTTCAGGCATAGGTGCCCACCTCGCTCAACACATGCACTCAAAAGAAAACGCAGAAAATGAATCTCGTTCCCCTAATGTTGGGAGTTCCTACCCAAAAGCGATACTTTCAGAGTTTTTTTTTTTGCCGTTTTGAGTTCCTCGCGAAAGATAGGCGAGATAATCACGAAAAGGGCGTTCAGGCACGCTGTTTCAGGAAAGGTATCTTAGACATTTTTTCAGATATGCGTACAAACGCATGGACCTATGGGCCCCAAAAAGAAAACGCAGAAAAACATGACGCCCCCTTTCCCCTAATCTTGAGAGTTCCCACCTAACGGCGGTATTTTTTAGTGCCTTTCTTGACGTTTTGAATGCCTCGCAAAATAAAGGGAAGATGGGGCACGAAACGGGCTGTTTCAGAACAGAACATTCAAGCTTTCTTTCAGGGGCTCCTCAAAGGCATGGGCCCAGTTGGTAGGTACCCGTTGTTGCGAAGGTAGTGCAGAAATACAAGCTGGTATGAGACACAGGGATGTCGCTGCCGGATAAAGCACGCTGCTTCTAGTTCACGATCTTCTTGTTACTGCTCCTAGGGTGAGTTGAGAGGGAAACACAGAGCTCGAGTGAGCGAGGATGGGCTTCGCCGGGAAAACAAGTCAGCCCAGAAGATGTTGACCAAAGCTAACCTGTGTGCATGTACGAGTCTTCTACTGGACGTTTCCTATGAAATATTCCCAAAGCGCGGCGTGAAACTATTAAGAGATAATATTTGCATACAGGTGTACTCTCAAAGCGCTACGCGCAACCATATAAGATTCGCATACGGATATGTAGTTATTTTACGGTGGATATGCTACCCCCTCGCATTGGCCCACACTGAATAGTCGTAGATACAGATCACACGACCATAAAGGATGATGACCATATCATATCGGGAAGAGAGATCGAAGATGCGCCTATGCAGCACAGAAATGAGGCGATAGATCTACCCCACACCTCATAGTGAGGCTTCGATGCCTCCTCGAGAAAATAGCGACTGATCCAGAAGGAGAATAAACAAAAGCAAGAAATCAGACATGGCGCAAGGGCTCGAAGGAAAACGAAGGCGAACTACGATACGCCAGTGGGAAGTACGTCGCAAATCTTGAAAGTTTAAGGGGAATAAAAGGGGGTCTACCACGTGGGGTCTGAAGGCTGACGAGAAAGTGGAGCCAGTGGACCAAGACCCGGGACCCGGGACGGCCAGCTGCCAAACACACTAGCACAAGCAGGACTGCGAGGGGGTCTTTCGTCCGAAAAGACGTAGGCGGAGAAAAACGAGGTCATTATGGAATGCCTCATATACTGCGAAGCACGTAGAAAAATGTAGGTCGCAGCAAGGCTTGTCGGGGCAAAAAACAGGTACACCAATTAATGGAGGCCAAAGGAAACACCTGGAAAATTGCTGCAAAAGCAGGGAATCTAGAGCAAGTCTATTAAAAGTGTACCCCGAAAATGAAGCACCAGGTAGAAAGTACCTGTCCAACCGATACGCACGATATCACAGGAAAAAAAACTGAAAACGCAGAAAACGAAGTCGGCAAAAACAATGGTACCAATATACTGTAGCGCCACGGTTCGGTGGCGTTCACGAGGAGGAGGTCGGCGTAAACGGTGGCAGAAAGTTGACGATAGCACACGCACATGCTTCCGGGACAACAATACCACGATTTGGTGGTGCTAGGTTCAGCAGAAAGTAGAAAGTATCACTCATGATAAAATAGTTTTGCGGTGGTAGGCTGAAGTTGAAGGAAGATTCGCAAACAGTTCCGGAGGGTATGATGCCACGACGGTCCGGTGGCCTTCGCTTGAAGACGGAAGCGGAACAGTGTGGTAGAGTGAATTACCGAAGCCATAATGAGCGGAGGTACAATACTACGGCAAATCGGCGGCCTTCGCTAAGGAGCCAGGCGGAGATGGCAATCGTAGATAGGGAGGAAGGCATGAACGCGCCCGAAAATACAATTCGGTTGCCTTCGCTATAGAAAGCGAACAGAACTGCAGCAGTAGCGGTAGATTAAAACAGCACACCAACACGCTCGGAAGTACAATACCACGTATGGAAGGAACAACCCAATATCCGAAAGTAGACCGAAGAAACGCCATTACGTCCGAACGTACAATACCACAACAGTTCGGCGGCGTTTTTAAAACAGGCGAGCGGAACTGGCGGTGGTAATATGGAAGGAGCAAATCAATACTTCCTGAAGTAGAAAGAACACAGAAAAACGCACGCGTAATGAAAAAACCTGAATCAGCCGAAAACAAAACCAAGAGGGCGCGGCATACCAGGGTCTCCAAAGGAAGGCAAATATATCCAAACGATCCGCAGAAATACTCAATGCTAAAGGAGGGCTACCCATGGGGGGCAACAAGGGCAGTCAGAGGCCCGCCGGGCCCGTCGGAACTGCGTAATACCCCGCGAGCTTGGCTGCCACTCTCATTGCGTTATAAACACCAAGACCCGTAGATAGCGACGCTGGAGGTTGTGTAGTTCGCCGGCCGAAGGTTGATTTTGACCGGTCCAGGGTCGTCTAGGAAGCGGATGGTGTACGACCGGTAGGTGTTGTCCGGAGAAGGGTCCCTACGTGTGCAACCATGTAAGTTTCGCATACGGGTATTTCCTATATATTATACTGTTAAGATCAAAGGACAGCGGGGCACTTTGTATCCCTGGGCAGGTCTGCCTATTAAGCCGGTACTCGTTGGTACTCACATCTGTTTTGTTTTTTTTCGTGCACGACGGAGACTGAGACCACGCTAGTGCCTCTCTGGAAAACCCCTGGTTTTCCACCTAAGATACGCCTTCCAAGTACTACAAATACGATCCCAGTGCCAGAACCCAGGTAATTACCGGGCTTTCAAACTCATACAAAGCAGTATCATAACACTAGCCCACTCTGATGAGCCGTATATATATGCAGAATTATGGGAAATTCATGGGAACCCCGATTCCACAAACTAGAACATGAGCCGAAGATGCGGCTCCTCAAAACCCACTCCCACACCTCTGAACGGCAAGGCAACGAAGCCGGCAAAGTACGTAAAAAAGATTGAAAGGAAGGCGTGTCACGACTGACAGAATTCATGATATTTCCCCAGCGCCGCCTCGCCCTTTGGCCGTGACCCGCGCTTGCCTAGGTTATCCCTTGGAGTTTTCGACCTATTTTTCTAACGCGCCGGCTGATCACAGCCCCGAGGTTTTGGCTGTCGCACCTAGTGTCGACCCCTCCCTCGCGCTGCCAGAACACGGCCCCTGCCTCGTCGAGGGCACCATTACCCTCGATGACGCCTCTTTTACAACCAAAATCGCGATCCAGAGCGGAGCTGGCGTTCTTGCACTTTTGGCTGCGTGGTGTTTCTTGACACTGGCTCCTCACAGACTTTCATCCAACGAGATGTTTTGGATCGCATGCTACAAAGCAGTATCATAACGATACGGTGAATGGATGGGCTACTCCATCAACATATTGTAAGCACATGACTGAAACATACGTAGAGCAGGCTATATACGTCCAAGGCTATCATTATTACAGAAACGACAATTGACAACCATGACACACCAGCACGACTACCGCACCACCGCCCCCACCACCACTATCAGCGACAATACCCCCCCAACAACTAGTAATATGACCACGTAACTATTAGTACTAATAATACGAAATCATCAACGAGCAACGACAAACATCAATAAACAAGTTTTGTTTTTTAACAGCAGTAGAGCCGGATACTCGCTGACTCAATAAGTGTAGCGATTATACTATTACGGGGGACCATGGTAAATAGGACCATATCTTGTTAGTAAAAATAAGGAAGTATAAAGGGGTCTTGTATGTGCCGTAGGTCCTACTAGCTATGGCCCTCCGTAATATTGTCAGCCGCAAAAATCAATCAGTATATATATGGTATATATATATTGGATGACAGCAGAATATTGGCCGAGCGAAGCAAGTAGCGCCGGGCATAGCTTTGGCCAATCGCCCCCCAGGTTGGTTGGGGGGGCCCGCCGTAGGGACCGCCGCCGAAAGGAAACAAAACCCCGCGTTTTCGCTTTTCATTTACATCCATCCACACAATCGGGGCTCAAAACCGCGTCGTTGTAGGCCGAGGGTGGTTAAGGTCAACACAACGCAGACATGACCAAGAACCAAAACAAGGCATACCGACCCATGCAATGTGTGCCGACGATGTGTGACGATCTTCGTATTAACTCGCTCTGTCTGTATGGCCGTGCCATCGCTCCTGCATACCCTCGGGGCTACAGGGGAGCAAGGCTCACACACCGCCAGCTAATACAACCAGAAAGAAAGCGCAAACTATCACGGGGGACTATAGGGGACCTACGGTACACACAAAAAATTACCAGTATATCCTGGTATATATTTCGATACTTTTACTAACAATATTTCGTCCCACCTTGCTATGGTCCCCCGTAATAGAACAAAAGCGAAATGAAAACCCATCACCAAAAAACGGAGGAACGCGAAAATATAGAAAAAATAGTAGTGATAGTCACAGGTATCAGGTATATCAGGTATCCGACGCAGAAAGAGACCACGACAAAAAAAAGGCGAAAAGGGAAGGAACGCATCAAAATATCACAACAGTCGGGGAGGGAGTGACAGAGAGGTCCTATCTCTCCTGTCTCCTCCCGAAACGCATTTGGTGGGTTTCCGTACTAAAATACGGCGTGATTCTTGGAAGTAGGCGGCATAGAAACTACTGTCGAATAAACAGGCCGGGTTCATCAGTAGAAAACATACAACCTACCGCCAACAGATTATTCTGTACATATCGTAAAAAATAGATAGCTGGACCAGTGTCCAGCCCTTTAGCTCATTGGTATTGGATATTGAATTACAGGAAGGTACTCGTAAAATGGATACATACGTAAAAAGAAACACCGACCAGTCTGGCCAGCAGTGTAACTGAACTGTTTACTCGCAGCAAACGCAGGAAAGTTGGTTGTAACAATGTGAGTTTACGCCCAAAATGGTTACTTACTTACGCAATGACACACGACATCAACACACCAGGTATCCCGAAACGATAAAACGATATTTTCCGGTAACTTTTCAAAAAGGAGAACTGGAAACTTCTGAACTGCAGCTATTACGAGGGACCATAGTTAATAGGACCAAATATTGTTAGTAAAAATGGTCAAATATATAGGTTTCTATGTGTGCCGTAGGTCCTATTAACTATGGTCCCCCGTAATACTATCCACATAAATACCGGTATTTAAATACCAGCTGATAAATGCTACCAGGTATTAATATAGGTACCATGTATAAACCTCAGATGTATCATACCAGCAGTACATGCACGACGACAGCTACGTAGCTGTTGTTAGTGTTAACCCTTTTAGAACCGCAGTCTCGTTTTGGGGACAAACCAGTCTAATTTCAAGTAGTTTGTCCCCAAAACGGGACTGCGGTTCTAAAGGGGTTAAGCCTCGCCGCTAATTAATTGCAATAATATCAGGTTGAGCGTACCACTCTGTGTCCCGAAACATAACAACCGTCAATATTAAATATTAATGGTTAAGCGGTCGTTATATTAGGCTCCTCAATGCTACCAGGTATTATATAGGATTTAGAGTTGCGTTCCGCGCTTACAACAACAGTACCAGGTATGTATAGCACAAAAAATACCAGGTACCTGGTATATGCTTGTAAATTCTTGATTTCATAAAATTATGAAATGCGTCAGCTGTGAGTTGGACTGGTTTATACTCATCCTGAAGTTTTAGTACTACTTTTCTTACTGCAGTCTGGTTTTTGGGACTTACCACTCAAAACAGAAGCGGTTTGTCCCCAAAACGGGACTGCACTGCAGCTCTAATAAGCTCCCAAATCTCAACGCATCGGGTACTCGGTAGTTGGTGTTGTATCGAGCAGGTGTTCTTTACATTCTGCCATATATACCTGGAGCTAGGTACTATTTTATACGTGTGTATGTGTATACGTACGACACAATACGTCCGAGTCGTAGAGCCGTACGAGCGGAAGTAAGTTGATTGCTGAATTATCTATAAAATGCCGAACGAGCTGGAAGGACTGTTAACCCCTTTAGAGCCGCAGTCCCGTTTTGGGGACAAACTACTTGAAATTTGAGTGGTTTGTCCCCACATATGGGACTGCGGTTCTAAAAGGGTTAATGTTGCTCTGCTCCTGTGTTATGGACCATGGAAAACATCAAAAGCAGGGAGCGAATACCGTTTGCTGGACTGCCCAGGTCTTCGGCGATCACCTCGCTAGCTGGTACATCGCCACACCAAAGCCCGAGGCAACACACCCGGTTTAAAGACATCGAGAGTGCGCGGTAATCGAGTACCCGGACCAGCAGGGAGCGCCGGCCAATTCTCGTAAGCTCCATTTCGCCCGCCTTCGTTCTTTGATAATACGAGAATCCCACGTATATCAGGTCAGCATTATCTATTAATTAAATACCACAGCAGTAGTACGGTATGGATTTCCTTTCCTTCTTCTATTAAATGATACTCGTACTGACTGTTGTGCTTGCAAGTCATAGAGAGCTCCATAGCCAACGGCAGCCAACGTGCAGCTAGCTGTGCATTCAGGATGCTTCCGAAGGGAGATGCCAGAGGGTACCAGGGGAGGAGAACAGTAGATGCCTCAAACATGCCGCCGCTGATTTCCAGTAATAACACAAAGATAATACGGAGCAAAATATAGGATACAACCAAGCGTAACCAAACGTACATAATAAAGAAGGTGTATCCTGCACTTGACTGCATACTCTATAGATCAGCACCTAGAAATGGGCCCCTCGGGGGAGTCTAACTCTCTGCTGCTGTGTACAGGCAACCGCACAGCTTCGGCACGCGCTACTGGTGACACGCGCGTCGCCTGCAGCTTGTCGCCGCTGAGCAGTAAAGATAGTCTGCACTGCGGGTGAGTATCATACACAGCGCTTTGAATCACAGCCAGTAGAGCTCAACTGCGATCCCAAAATGAACGTATTACATCATATATATCATACCAGGTACATTGTGGAGCACCCCTACGGGTACTACTGCTGCTACAATTGGCGTACTGCTGTCCTGCACCGAATACATGTATGGACGGACTCACACGCCGGTAACGTTGCAGACGCTGACCCCCAGTCCCAGCCCTGCCAGGGAAGCCCCGTCGGTAAGCATGCCGGCGTACACGAAGGACGTTAGCGGCAGCACGGCCTGACAGAGTGCCGCAACCAGCAGACGGATGGTGAGCTTGACGAAGGGCCTCATTTCGCCTGGAGAGGCGGCCAATTGCGATTTGACTGCTGCAGGTACAGCCGCAGCATCCTTGGGCTTCCCAGCTTCGAGGCTGTCGCCGAGTTGCATGGTGCACGGGAGTGGTGTTAATCGCTTGTCTCGGCCACTGGAGTGCTGCTTGCTGAGGATTACGTGCGTCAACTGGTCGAGAGAGAGAGTCAAGAGAGTGAGTGAGAATCCCGGCAGAAAGTATGACCGGAAGATAGATTAGGCAGGGGTGGGTCGTTTCCGTCTCTTGCTGTTGAGGAGCCCAGAGCCAAATAACATTGACCGCTTGAAAGTCTGGCAAAGTCTGGAGTTTGCTTGCCGTGTGTCGACTGTCGACCCCCAACCCCCATCTTTTCTCCGGCTACGGATATAGTCGATGGCCGAAGCCCGAATAATATTTTCGATCGTACTTCTATAATAGTCTCGGGTGGTTCTCCGCAAAGAATCGCCAGGAAAGCTCTGGAAACGTCCCGAACGTTGGAACGTTCCGCGGCGGTGCTAGATAGCGCGAAGGTTCGCATTTTGTACCACGTATATATTCCCGTAGTATACGCAGGCACGACGAAGGTTTGCAGTGATTGGGCTCGGGCTACACCTGGTGGGGCAGCTCTTCCGTTGAGGTGTTGATAGGTTTGGTACGAGTAGTCTGTGTGCTTCATACTGCGAGTTTTGCAAGTACGGGGTGGGGGGGGCAGCACAACAGCATCAGTGATATTAGTAGTAGTAGTAGTAGTAGTAGTAGTAGTAGTAGTAGTATTATAGTAGTATAGGAGTAGTAGCAGTAGTAGTAGTAGACTATGTAGCCATGACGTATCCGCGCGGCATAATAATATGCCACCGTTTTTTTTTTTGTAGTTCGTAAGAGATAGATATAGTCAGTCACAACAACAGCAAGCAGTTACTACTGTAGTAGCAGTATAGTATCTGAATGCGCGTGTGAACAACAACACAGCAGTATATTGATAGTATTAATGTGTATTATTAATAGTATAGGCACGAACACAAGAAGAAGAACAATCATTATTATTACCAAGAACAGTGCAAAAAAAGTAGAGTACATATTACCCGCGTCGTAAGGGGAATGAATATAAACGCCCCCCCCCATCCCCTTCGGACCGACTTTTCGAGCTCGAGATATCTCCACAGGCAGCAAGAATAATGTCAGTGCCGGAAAGGGTGACTATCTCGTTGAGGGCTGTGTCCGGAAACAGACTATGCGTGTCGTTTTGGTGGTATTGGCACCTTCTTTGTTCCAGAGTTTTTGAGCTCGAAAAATCGGGCCGGGGGGGGGGGGCGTTTACCCGCAATATTACGGTATACGCGTGCGTATGGTAACGGTACAAAACTAACAAACAAACACAATAATAATAATAAAATAATTGTTCTTGTTCTTTCCACGCATTGACTGACTGCTGTTCGTTGTTGCTATCGATCATGTGAACCACCACCATCCACCCAACAACCGTCTACGAGATCGATCGTATACATACATACGTAAATAAATACTATATATATGTATATATGTGTTTGTGTCTTCTTGTAGATCTATAATGCTATATGCCTGTCTGTGCCTGCGTCTCGATATCATGAATAATATACTGCAGCACTGCTGTTGTTGTACAGAAGATACGTACAGCAGTATCACGGTTATTATGACGAACCTGTTAGCGCGCCAGAGCGAGAGCGAACAGTTCTTCTTTTCTTCTGTACACTATTATTAATAATACCTTTTTTGTACCTCGTGTTTTTCGTCTCCCCTATTACTAGAAAATATAGTTTCTGAATTCGGGGGGGGGGTATAGAAACACTTTTTTTGTTAATAAATACCTGCGGTACTATACTGCTGTGCTGCTGTTTGTTATTGCCAATATGGAATATTTACAACAAGTACCAGGTAGTAAGTACTATTAATACTATATAATAGCAAAATGTGTTATAATTATATACCAGGTATATTATATACCAGGTATATATATATGCTTGCCTTCTGACAATATAGCGTATACCTGGTATATGACATTCCATGTGATTATAGAACACGATATATAACACCAACAAAATTGTACCTGGTATTACTTATTATGCAATCATCGTAGGTTGGAATGTTTTGTTGTTGCTGTCGTTATTTCTATGTCCAACATATATACGAGTATATGTATATGGATGGTGTGAGTCTGCCGGAACCTTGGCCGCATTCATGCCAGCATGGACAGCGAGGGAGGATGCACGACAATTCTTGCGTGCCCACCCCCGGGACAGAACCGCGTGGAAGACCCTGAGATCTGCGTGTGCGAACCTGCAGAAGGTGATTGCCGCAGCACTGCATGCGTACTTCGAAGCGTACCTTGCCGAAACCGAACGACTCCTAGCGAACAACGACCAAAGAGGCTTTTACAAGCACCTTAAGAGTACGGTAGGATTGGAAGGGACTAAAGCGAGGAGCGAACAGTTCATTAGGGACGAGGATGGCACGATCCTACGGGATAAGGTGCGAATTCGTGAACGATGGGCGGGGTTTTACCACAAACTCTTGAACACGAAGTCGCTGAAACTCGATCCCACGATCATCGACCTCTTGCCACCGCGACCGCCTAAACTGTCGCTTGAAGATGAACCATCCATAGACGAGATGACCGAAGCACTTAATAAGGGGATGTCGAATTGGAAAGCTGTCGGGCCAGATGGTCTCCCGGTCGAACTCCTAAAAATCGACCACCCGGCATTCGCCCAGCGCTTTCACAACATCCTTGTCAATGTTTGGTTAACAGGAGAAGTCCCTCAGCAATGGAAAGATGCGATCATCAATGTCCTTCACAAAAAGAAGGATCGAACTGACTGCAACAACTATAATAGAGGGATTTCGCTTGTTGCCCACGCAGGCAAAGTGTTGTTGAAAATCGTCGCGTCCCGCCTCAGCAACTACTGCGAGACCGAGGAACTACTCCCCGAGGAACAGTGCGGCTTCCGCCCCGCACGATCAACGATTGATATGTTGTTCGTCGTGCGCCGGCTGCAAGAGCTCGGACGACAGAGGAAAATCCCCTTATACGTGTGCTTCATCGATCTGCAGAAAGCGTACGACTCTGTCGACCGAGAGCTGTTATGGAAGGTACTCACACGCTTTGGCGTACCAACCAAGATGCTGAGAATTATCCGTAATTTCCACGATGGCATGCGGGCTCGCGTGCGTACTGATGACGGCGAGCTCTCGGAATGGTTTGATGTCACGCAGGGGCTGCGGCAAGGCTGTGTACTATCACCGTTACTGTTCAACGTGTTCTTCGCTGCTGCGTTACACGTCGTACTAGTACGCTTCAGCCAAGACGAAGCCATTGTAAGGGATTTGGTCCAACTCTGGGAAGCTGGAGTAGTTCGAACAGGGAAGGAGGAGCCATTGGCGTGCGTGCGAAGGTCTGTATGGGGCATGTTGTACGCCGACGATGCAGGAATTGTCTCGAAGTCGGCTGAAGGGCTCGCAAAAATGATGACAGTCATCGTGACTGTCTTCGAAGCAGCAGGCCTCACGGGTTCGGAAAAGAAGACTGAGACAATGGTCCTACAAACACCAGACCGGACAACCCTCGCACCACCGCTCGTCATCGAAGCGGCAGGTCAGAGGTATAAGCAGACGACCCAGTTCTTATACCTAGGCGGCGTTATCCACGAAAACGCTGACCTCTCGCTCGAAATCGACCGACGGATCCGCCTCATGCGAGCATGCCTCAAACGGTTCGACCCGGAGTTGTATGATAGGACGACCGCCCCCCTTAGCCTTAAAGTCCGAATGCTGAAGGCCGAGGTGATTGAGACCCTGCTGTACGGGTGTGTGACGTGGACCCTCAGAGCGGAACACTTTGCCAAGCTTCGAACGGCTCACCACCAAGTCCTGTTGCGAGTCATTGGCTTCCAGCGCCGACTTCATACTGACCATGCCACCCTCTCGTACGCGAAGGCCCTCAAGATGACACGTTGCGAGAGCATCGAAACGACCATTCGTAAACGGCGGCTCTTCTTTGCGGGGGGCGTGGCACGGCAAAGCAAGGGGCGATTACCCAATCGGGTAATGCTCGGGACGATAGCCGGTGGGGAGAACCCGAGACCAGGCGGACAGTGTAAGACTTAGCATAGATGCATAGCCGAAGACCTTAGGGAGTTCCGAGCCACCGAAGGGTCAACGGAAGTTGCCCCCTTGGTGTTTGGAGTTGAGACCGCGTTGTGGTCCACTGCAGCCAAAAAGGTGGGGAAGTGGTACCGGGGGATCCTTGAAGCAGCCGAACGGTTCATGGTGAGGTGGCACGAGGCTGAGGCTGAGATGAGTAGACAGCGCCGCGCATCCGCCGTGGATGGTGCCCAAAGGAACGGGGGGGGAGGGGGCAACAGGAGAAGTGGCATAAAGCCCGACCGAGGGAATGCGGAGAGGGGGGGGAACAGGAGGGGTAGAAGGGAAACGGCGGTAGACGAAAGTAGGAAGGAGATGGCAGACAGGGTAGCAAGGCACCAAGTCGACTAGGAAGTAGAATATGACCATACTACTAGTGCTACCAACTGGTGCAGCTGGCTCGAACGTGGTCTTCCCTTGTCTTCTCTTTTAGTTTTGTTTTTTTTTCTTTCTCGCGCTGACTCTCCGTGATTTTCATTTCATTTTTTCTCTTCCTCTTCCTTTTCTGATTGATAAGCCGTACTCAAGGAGCCGTGTGGCGTGGTTGGAAGACGAACCTGCTCTGCTCGGCTCGTATTGTCTGACGCCAAGGGGCTGGGCATAGTTGACGAACGCAGGGCGGAGACGGCAGTCTGGGTAGCAAGGTACCAGGCGGATTAGCAGGGAGAAGCTGGCTATACTACTCGTACCACAAGCTGCTGCCGCCACCTGGAAGGTGCTTTGGGCTTTGGTCTGCCTGTTATTTCCCCTTTGTTATTTTTCCTTGTTACTTTCTCCTTGGTTCTTTGTCTTACTCTGTTCACAAGCAGTAGTGTTTTTTGTTATTTCTTCTTTTTTCCAGCTCGTTCTTTTTCAAGTGTTGGCCACCTCGCCTGCGGGGGGGGGGGCACGACAGATTGTTTCTCTTAGATTTTGCTTTCATTTTTCTTCTTTTTCTTTTTCGATTTGTCTACCTTGTTTTTGTTTTCTCTTTGATTGTTTCTTTTCGTTTCACTATTTCATAGATTGCGTATGTCGTGCCTGTCGTATCTAGTATGATGACATGGCTTTGCATTGCCCACTGCAGTTCACACTGCACACGTGGCAACGTAGTATCTCTGTGGCGTAGCTTTGTGACCACATAACTTGTATCTCTTCTAGGATTGAAGAATCGGCACGGACACTGGTTGTGCTGGATGTCGACGGGTGTGTGTGTGTGTGTGTGTGTTCTTCCGACGGGTAGAAAGAACGGTTTAATGTGAAGAACACACACACACACACATATATTTTTCTTAGGCTTGCCATCCCACAATGTGTAAGTAAGTGTTGTTCTAAAAAAAGACTACCTGGTACCTGGTATTAATATTATAATATTAATAATAGGAAGTGAAGAACTCTCCAGAACAAAAGCGCGGCGGCAGTATCATACGACAAATCGAAACTGATGTGACCCTTTAGGACCGTAGTCCTGTTTTGGGTGCAAACAGCTTAGATTTTGACTAGTTTGTCCCCTGAACGGGACTGCGACCCTAAAAGGGTTAATACTAACTACAACCAACATACATCCATCTCATCCACCAAAAAACGACCACTCCCCCCTAAGAAGCATCTACCAAAAATCCCCCGTCCATAAAAATGGATGGTTTATAACTAACTGCTACGCGCATTTTTCAATTCGCAGAAGGTCGTGCGATGTAGCTGATGGTCTACACTGCTGTATACTGTATACTGGTATATACCAAGGAGAAAGTCGCTGCGGTTTTTCTCTCTGTCTGTGTATTTCTCCTCCCTCCTCCAACCCTTCCCCCCCCACACTACTACTATACTTACCGTTACTTCCGGTACCCCTGACCCTGCCACCTCCAACCTCAAGAGCCCATCCATGCACTCCTGAATGAATGAAGAAGCATCCACCAAAAAGCCGCTCGCTGTCCTAAAAAAAAATGGCTGGTTCATAACTAACTGCTACGCGCATGTTTCAACGCGCAGAAGGTCGTGCGGTGTTGCTGCTCTACACTGCTATCGGTAGTGCCTAGGAGAGAGTCCCTGCCGTCTCGCTCTCTCTGTAGCTTTTCTACCTCCTCCAACCCTCCCCCCCACATACTATTACTACTACTGTTACTGCTCGTACCCCGGCCTGACCTTGCCACCTCCAACCGCCAGGGCCCAGTCCTCTTTCCCAAGCACCCCGGAAGAAGCATCATATTAATCTACCAAAAATCCGTCCATAAGAATGGCTGGTGTATAACTGCTGCGTGCATGTTTCAACTCGCAGAAGGTCGTGCGGTGTTGCTGGTCTACACTGCTATCGGTAGTGCCTGGGAGAGAGTCCCTGCCGTCTCGCTCGCTCTGCAGCCTTTTACCTCCCCCCCTCGATCCCCCTTCCCCCCTGAACAGCGCTACTTCTCTATAACCCACGACACCCCTTGTTTCTGCTTGGGTCGCTCGTATACTGTTATCCATACCCTGATCACATGAAGTAAGAGTAGGAGGTGCATGCTTCCTGCGAAGTACTTTGACCGGTATATTGTATATATGCATTGTTGAGTCCGCCGTGTGGTCACAGGACAGAGACTCCAAAAAAATTGAGGGCAGAGGAATGATAATACTCTCCCCGAGGGAAAAAGTGTTGCCAAATAAAATAGAATATAATAAAATAATACAAATAAAATTTCAAACACAGCCAGCACATATATACATAAATACGTAGATAAAGAAGATATAGATGTGATGCACACATCATACATGGCTGAAACATCGTACGTCTCAAAACACAGGACAAAGTCAAATCCATGCACGATTTACGACCTAATCCAATCATACATCACAGACGAAAAACAAAACGAAACAAAAAACAAAATGAAAACACAATGAAATCAAAAAGGAAATTTACGACAATAAATAGCTCACAAATTCAATAATCTCAAACTGTCAAAAAAAAAACTACGCACACGTTCGTTCGTATACAGAACAAACAAACGCACGATAAAAAATGAAATGAAAGCGAATCGAAAGAGGTTAACATAAATATGATACGAAGGTATGTACTGGTATGTTTTTTATATATATATGTATAATACGTTGATCATCACTACAACAAACAGCTGTAACAGTTTCTACTTTCCAGCTTATTACTCGTACCAGGAAGGAGGTTTTACCCTCAGCGATCTTTTGGACAAGCCGTGCTGGCCACACACACACCTATAATTATTATACGACCTGTGTCACCCCCCCTTCACCCCTTATCTCTCCCCCCCGGTATGTACGAGTATGTATGTGCTTTTTTTGTTTTTGTGGCGCATACAGGGTTCGGCATTCCCACTATACACTACTACTACTACTACTACTACTACTACTACTACTACTACTACTACTACTACTACTACTACTACTACTACTACTACTACACTACTGTGCTCGTCGATCTCCATCGACTTTTGCCAACTCACTACGACTCCGAGGTATTTTATGTTATGCTTCTCGCGCTTTCCACTACCAGGTACCCCTGGTACATTATACCAGGTACCTGGTATACCGGTAATCATTTTTCGTTCAAGAAAAAGACCCTTCGAGTAGTATGCACTCGGTGAGACTCGAACCTACGAAATTGATCTTAGTTGGCACGCGGACCACCTACGATACGCCAAGCCACCGAGGACGCGGGCAATATATATTATGATGGATTTTCGGATCTTCCTAGGGTTCCAGCACTGTTGTGTGACTCCTTCGTGTGAGAGTTAATAATCAACAACGAACAACTACATGTATGTATGTACGTATCGGCACGACGAGCATTATTAGTATAATAACAGCGCTGTATAATAAGTACGAATACAATAACATTAATATTACGGGACACTACACATTGTCGGATGGCAAGCATAATAATAATAATATTAATATTACTGGGGGGCATATTAAATAGGACCTGCGGTTGATACAAAAACCTATATATTTCGCTATTTTTACTAACAAGATTTGGTCCTATTCACTATGTTCCCCCGTAATGGTATAATAATAATTATTATTGCTGTACCAAGGTATATTATATGTTCGAAGGGACAATGGTTGCGTGAATTCATATAAAAATCTGTGTGCATGTGTGCATCACCACAACGTGAGTGAGCACTGCTATACGTGCATGTCTCCACGTATGTATGATACAACAACCGGGCGTTAGATATACGGTAAAAAAGATTCCTGTCGGGCTTTTGATAGGCGCAAAAAAGTGCAGCAGGTGTAACGACCACTTAGATTGCTAAATTGAACGACAAATATGTTATCGGCCGGCCTGCGACACATTTCTTAACTCACTATTGATCAACCAACAAGGACCAGGCACAATTCGATGCGAGTCGACGAGGGAAGAAAAGGCTGAAATCTTCGCGCGATAAAAATGAAGGCACGTACGTACCGTAGCGGGAAGGGGGGAGAAGAGCCTGCTATCTGACCCCGGATCTGAGTTACGAGTTGGAAGGAGAGAGAGAAGAAGATGTGCGAAGAGAATGAATGGGATGAGAAATATATATATATATATATACCACGATCATTATCAACTACCAGGTACCAGGTATGATGGTTTATAGTGTCGAGACAAATTATTAATAGGAATATATATTTTTTTGCTCATCCCATTTATTATCTTCGCACATCGTCTTCTCTCTCTCCTTCCAACTCATAACTCAGGTCAGGGGTCACATAGCAGGCTCTTCTCCCCCCTTCCCGCTACGGTACGTGCCTTCATTTTTATCGCGAGAAGATTTCAGCCTTTTCTTCCCTCGTCGACTCGCATCGAATTGTGCCTACCCACGCTGCAAGGCGCTCTCAACAATTGAATCCTTTTTCATTATTATTTTTGCAAATAAAGTCAAATGTCCGACCCACCTGGGGCTCGAACCCAGGACTCAAACACAAGTAGAATTCGAGGTTAACCACTTGAACCACTGGGGCGACCTGATGCATTGTATATATACCCATCCATCCCGCCTTAAGTTCGCACAGGGGCTGGATCGTTTTTCACAGCGGGCGCTGGATTTTTCGACAACCGGAAAGGTTGCCACAATAATTATCAATAATATAGAGTAGACAAGCTGAAAGTTGGCACGGAAGGGAGGTAGACTTGGTGCATGGGTTTCCTTTTGTTTCCGAGGTTTTCTTCTTTCGGGAAAGTTATGAGTGATCCATGTTGAAGATCATGCTGCACATTGTCGGATGGCAAGAGAAATAAAAATAATATTATACCTGTATAATAACAGTAAGTAAGTTGTTTTCGGGAATGTCTATTAATAGACGGCCAAGAGTCTCCCGAAAACAGAATGGTCGGCTTTTTTATTAATAGCACCACACCCTTTTTTTTACCGTTCGTCGTCGAGGAAACTGTTACCTGGTATGTTCTGCCATACATAATTAAAAATGCATAAATAAGTACTACTGCTGTACCTGGTATGTATCAGGGACGTGGTATCATAACTGTGCACCTCCTTTTTGTGTCAGACAGTCCAGGAAGAGATGGCGATCGTTGATTCGTGTGGGAGCAAGGTTCGATTGCTCCTTTTTTCACTGCATATCCGCGAGTCTTCACTCTGACAGCACTCCAGATAGCAGGCAGGTAGGTGTGTTCCTCTTTCGTTTTCACGACTACCGTGCGTTTCGTACGGTGCAGGCAGCACCTCAGACAGCATCCGCTGTAGTCAGCAGCCACGAGTTGGTTATAGTGGTGGGAACGGGGGTACTCTATGTTGTAGTTGAGAGGATATACCCGCGGCCATGTTAGTTCAGTTTGCACATACATTGGTTTTATTAATTATAATAGCTCGTGTGCGCTTTCTTCGTCTCGTGTATTTTGAGGCAGCCGAATATTCGATTTTTTTTTTCGGCTCTTTCTTCCTAGGGCTCCAGCACCTTTGTGTGACCACGGACTCCTTCGTCAGAGAGTTACTGTGAGAACAACAACAATAATACCAGTAACAACATGTAAGTATCGGGTAGGAATGAGGCTTCCAGCCTTTCGTTGCTGGGCGGGACTCTCATCCCGGATTATCACCCTCCTGCACTACTACTACTGTACCACTACTCTACTACTTACTGCTGTAGTACATACCAGGTACCTACCTGGTATATATTTACCAGGTAAGTTAGAAGAGGGTGGAATGGTCCACTTTTTTCTTTTGCCCCTCATTCTTCCACCTCGCAATACAACATACAGTAGTATAGAATATAAATACAATAATAATACCTGTACACTATTAATAGCCTACTTTGCTGTAGAATTTCCGAGGCTTTTCTCCAAGTAGTAGACTGGGGGGCATGTGTGCTTCCACATATTATCATAGACATGATCATAATATGTGTCTGTTAACACTATAATATTGATATTATAAACCGTTCTTTCTGGCCGTCGACATCCAGCACAACCACAGCAAGCAGTGTCTTCGCCGATTCATCAATCCCACCGTAGAGAGATAAACCCTAAGTGACTCTTTCTTTGTCATCTTACAACTTTTACTTGCCGCAATAGGTTTACCCTCAGCGGTCTTCTGGACATACCGTGTGGTCACAGATGGTGTCGTCTCTTCTTCCCCCCGGTACGTACCTTCATTTTTATCCCGGATAGGATTCAGCCATCCCTCTGCTCGTCGATTTTCATCAAATACATGTTCCTAACTCACTCTCTCGCGCTTTCCGCTAATCTTTTTTGATGCACAATAAAAAGTCCCTGCGTGCGAGCATACGAGCATGCACTCGGTGACACTCGCACTCACGCAATTGACCTTGCCTGGTAGGCACGCGGACCATCTACCGAGCCCCCGAGGACGCAGTGGTCACTACGCAAAACGACGACACACAGAGAGAGATGGTGCATTGTTAAGCAGTCTAAGCGGTGTAGACAATGCAATGCCATGTCATCGTACTGGATACGACCGGTATGATGTAAACATTCTGTAAGAGAGAAAAAAATCGAAAGAAATCTAGGAAAACAAATCGGCAAAAAAAACAGAAAAACAAAACAAAAAAGTATCGTGCCCCTGGTCCCGCCGTGTTCACTGGACCATCGTTTCCGTCTTCTTATAAAATTTCCGAAACCGCAAGACCTACCTGCTGATTCGAAGACAGTCACGACATGACTATCAACATTTTAGCAATATTCCCTCCTCCGACTTCGAGATAATTCCTGCGGCATCGACGTGCAACATGCCCCACACTGCCCTTCGCAACAAATATATGCCACTTTTTTCCGACCAGCACACCCATCTCGAGGTGGGCCAAATCCCTTACTACTATGCCTTCGTCCTCGCTGAAGCGTACTATTACGGGGGGCCATAGTTAATAGGACCCGCGGTATAAATAAAAATCTATACCTGGTATATTTAACATGTTTTACTAACAATATTTGATCCTATTAACTATGGCCCCCCGTAATATAAGAACACCAGCAGCAAAGGACATGCTGGGCAGCAACGGCGACACACTCGCAGCCTTGTCGTAGCCCCTGCGTGACATCAAACGAATTTGAGTGCTTTCCATCACCTGTACGCATGCAAGCCCGCATACCGTCATGGAACTACAACTGGCGAAAGACTGAAAACATCTTGGCTAGCACGCCAAAGCGTATGAATACCTGCCACAACAGCTCTCGGTCAACAAAGTGGTACGCTTTCTGCAGGACACTGAAGCACACATGCACACAAGGGGGTGTTTCACTCTCCTCGTCCGAGCTCTTGCAATCGTCGCACAAAGAACAGCATGTCGACTGGGTCGTTGAATGTGCCGGGCGAAAGCCGTACTGTTCCTCTGGGGGTATGCCCAGATCCTCGCAGTATGTAGGTGCTAAGGCGGGACGCAACTATTTTCAACTACAATTTGCCTGCAGGATCAACAAGCAAAATCCCCCTCTCTCTGTAGTTGTTGCAATCAGAGCGATTCTTCTACTTGCGAAGGATCTTGATGATCGCATGTTTCCATTGTTGGGAGAGTTCTTCCGTGATCCAAACGTTGACAAAGATGTGGTGAAACCACTGGAAGACTCCGGGGTGATCGAGTTTTAGTAATTCAGCCGGCAGGCCGTCTGGCCCTACTGCTTTCCAGATCGGCATGACCCTAATTACTTCGATCATCTCCTTCAAGGATGGTCCGTCTCCAAGCGATAGTTCAAGCGGTCGTGGTGGCAATGGGTCGATGACAGTGGAATCGAGTTTCGACGATTTCGGCTTCAAGAGTTTGTGGAAGACCCTCACACATCGTTCACGAGTTCGCACTTTACTATCCCGTAGCGGCGTGCCATTCTCGGCTCCAATAATAATGTGCTCACTTCTCTCGCTTGTTTCCTTTCCAACCCTACCGTACTTTGCAGGCGCTTGTACTGTTGAACCCTCTATACTCTGCTGTTCCAACGTTTTGATCTCCCCCCCATGCCATATATATGGTCCCATACGGTCTCATACATTGGGCACCTGCAGTACAATATTACACTGATGATGTATTCTGTCAATAATATGTAAATAATGTGTTGGTATCAGGCCTCCAGCCGTTGCTGGTGACACATCAACCTATCAACCATACTTTCTGGCTATCCTTTCACCTTTATCCTGATTGTTCGTATCACCTACCGAGTAGCCCGTCTGGCGTCTCATGTAGCTCGTGGCACCGTTTTCCTTGGGTTTATATCCCCATATATATTCCCGTACCATGGGGTTCCTTTCGTGGGGAGGCTGGTCATAGTGTTTCGCAAATTCCCATATTATTGTTGGCCACTTGTTCGCGTCCCCGTGTATGCTTGTTGGCGATTTTCCAAGTTTTTTTCCCTCGGCGTGGTGGTGCGGAGTTTTGCCGACATTTCTCTGACCCAATCCCGCTCGTTTGTTACTCACCAGTGGCTCTGTAGAGAGTCCGAGTGAGTGGGTTACACAAGCCTGCTGCAGGACTTCATGCAATGCGAGCATCTCCTTTTTTTGGCATTGATGTGTATGAGCAACCAATCTGCCGAGAAATCTCCGCCTGCTTCATGTGTAGTAAGGCATGGTGAACACCTGATTAGTCGTCCGAAACACGCTGAAACCAAACAACCTCGATCGCTCCGCTCTTATATTCCTCCTCCTTCCACCTCCTAGTGGATTTTCCGAGGTGGATCTCGAAGCAGATTGGGGATTTGGGCGCGGACTTCTACATCTATCTACTCTGTGATCCCAATATTTGACTACATTCGCAAGCCACATTCGGTTCCATAGATTGGACACCTAGAATAATAGAGGCGCTGAAAAACGATCACACTCCTGCGCGAGAACTCAACACTCCTTACAAGTGTATATTCTTTAGGAAGGGCAATAATAACAGCCCAATGTAAGGAGTATAACCTACTATTATATTGGTACCCGATATAATATATATGTATGTATGTGTTTATGAATGTATGTAAAAGTACGTATACTCCAGAGTATGCATACCAGGTAGGTACCTGGTATATTTAATAATCATTTTACACGTAGGCACAACAAACAGCCCTCTGATTGGCCAGCGTCCGATCGTACCGTACCTCATTACAATAAGCGAGCGCTAAATAGGTCCAGGGCTATGCCAGTAAAAGGTTAACCTAACCCTAACCCTACGCAAAGTAAGCCTTATAACCTCCCCCCCCCCCCCCTAAAACGGACCGGACAGCACGTGCCACCTCTCTCCCGGGCTACGTATATACTCAATCACTTTGATAGCCTTTACTCCTCAACTATTTTTGTGTCTGCTGTATGTAGCTGTCTACTACTCGTATGGTATTCTATCGTATCTATGCTACTGCAAAATGGCTCGACCAAACCATTTTTTTTCTAGCAACTGAAATACGCCAAGGGCCGCCGGGATTGTCAGCCAGGTGCCCCGAGCTGTCAACACGAAAACACGCAAGCGGATTGCGAATCTCTTTTGTTGCGCGGGAAATGCCACACCCACATAAATAGTGTACTTGTATTATTACTCGAAACCCAGAAGAAGTAAGAAACAGAACAAACAGACGTTTGGCCCAGCTAGATTTCTTTCTTAGGAAAGAGTGTATATTCCGAATAATGTCCTGTTGTTGTGGAAAAAATAAATATGAATAGTTCCTGCTTACATCCCGTGTTCTACCCCTCCCATGACATATGTAGGAACGGTTGTCCATTTCGAAAGGGATGCCCCAGCCAGATTTCTTACTTGGGAAAGAGTGTATATATATTCCGAATAATGTCCTGATGACTGAAATACTAATAATAGTTCCTGTTTACGTTCCGTATTCTACCCCCCCCCCCCAAGTAGGAACGGTTGTCTGTTTCGAAAGGGATGCGTGTTCAATGAATGGCCAAGTGTCTAAGGCAAGCAACAAAGTAGTACCCCCCCCTCCTCTCGCTGCCATTCATACAATACGCACGAACATCCGCCTCACAAGCGGTTCTTGGTAGGATGCAGCTCACCCTTCATGCCACTCGCCAAACAATTTACGTCGCTTCGCCCTTGGTGCAAGCAATCAATGTCTGCTTGGTCGGTAAACACCCAACATGCTCCGTCCTGGCATTGTATAGGGGTGCGAGAGTGTATGATCAAACGGCTACGGCCATGCAAGATATCGAGTAACCCCCCCCCCCCATCCTCCTCCTCTCCACCCCTGCTCTCTGCTGCGACCCCTTTTTCCGCGTGATCTACTCGTCGTGTGTGTCAGTGACTGTTTTGTTGGGACGGCGAAGTAAGCGGGGGTCGGGCGGGCGTTCCGCGACAAGCTCTGCAGGCAGGTGAGCGCATAAAAAGCGTCCGAAAATCTAACGTTTACTGTAGGCAATCATTAATGTCGGGTTACCACCCCCGAAGCTAAAACAAAACTAATGGGGAGGGGTATACCACGATAATGAATGGGAGCAGTATGGGCCTGGTGTACGAGTAACAGAAAAGGCGCCGGGTTCCTGGTTTTTCAGATCCTCAACATCCAGAAACGGAAAACAGCTTCAACATGTACCAGGTATGTGGCAACGATAACGATGTAATTACTCCGGCGTTCTGATCTTCGACATTGAGAAACACAAACAGAAACACACTGGTATACATGACATATATTCGGTACTTGCATTATTTATAGTGTAACATTTATTTATAGTACTCGTACTCGAGCAGTCGTTGTCGCCGGGTCCGTGGATCTTTGTGGAAGATCCATCAGTTCGCGCACCTATTCGATGCGAGGCTGCAATCCTTCTATCAGTATTTCCCTCTACTACCGGGTATCTACTACGTGCGTGCGCGTTACAGCAGTATACCTGGTGTGTATTTTCAATCTGTCCTACTATATTCACACGACATGGCGTGACAGATGAAGTGTGCGCGTATACCAAATGATTCTCTCTCATCATCACCTATGTTCTGTCATACATATACATTAGGGAGTACACAGGAAGGAGTGTAATGCCTATTATACGATACAGCAATACGTGGCACTTCTTACGGGGTGTTGCTGTTCCTCCTCCCTCTGTATCTTCTGTCGTCGTATGAATACTACTTGTACGTTTTCCAGTTCTTCTTGCTCTTCTCTAGGTTTGATGACCGTTTACGATGATGGCTTGAGTGCGATGCCGCCGTGTATTCGCCATGTGGGGCAAACTTCCTTAGAAGTGCCCGCGCAGCAAATAGAGCCTTTCCAAGCACAACGACAAGCTGGTACACCAACCCAGCAGGCCTCAAGTTAAGGTTGGGGTTAGAGGTAGCGTTCCGGGTCAGGGTGGCGGCCGCCGTGAGCCGAAGCAGGAAATAATATCACCATCCGGAAAAAATACCCTTACAGTGTCGTGACAAAACCCCTCTCTCATTGGAACAGCAACATTTTACATCGGGCACTTCTGAAGAAGTTTGCCGTACATGACGGATTTAAGGGTGCTGCTTGATTGCGAGATGACGACGATGGCATTTTTCAAGATGAGTGATGACTCTACTTCCAGAACAGATGGACGGCGCAATAAAATTCCCTCCCCAGCCCTCGCCAACTTCAAAACCACAGAAATCACAGACCAAACACACGTATACTACGTATGAATATCGTCTACCGGTATGTGACAATCTCTTGAGTCGGGACCCACGCTGGCAGCTGACTCACGTCTGCATCAGGTATGTTCTTGATAGCTACTATTATTAATAATAGCCTTGTCAGCACACCGTGCACACGCCCGGAGCAGGAGTGATTGTGGGCTACGTGAAAATCACAATCAATCACATCTACGTATTCATACCAGGTACCACGTATATAGTATGGGCTTGTGTGTACGCAAGAGGTGTGTCATGCAGCGCATTCTGTTCTGTCCTCTACAGAGTCGTCCCACGAAAGTCGATGAAGTATTCTGTGTGACGTATCGGTATGTATGTATGCATTGCATACACCCCCCCGCTGACCAGGGACTTATGAGAGTTTTGGACAGAAGAAAGTTATTTATTCTGCCTACGAGCAGAATGGGGAAGGAGACGAATTTGATGTTGAGAATGTATTCCTAGGGGTTTTTGTAGGCCGGTCACTGCGAAGCATCTTTTGTGTAATGCGTGCATCGATATATGTATTTTCAGGTTATATATTGATGGGGCGAAACGTCGATTAGGAGGCAGTGGAGTCATTCATAAGGGGGCTGACTATAGTGTCGAGTAATTCAGGTCTGACGTGATAGCATCTTCCATGATTGATTCAAGGCATCGGATTCGAGTTACCCTTTTATATATATATTTGGGTTGCACAATGTCAGATAGATGGTAAATGTGATGGTGATGTACACCTACGATAAGATACTCAGGGTAAGTAGTCGGCCCAGTCTGTTTGATTGTCAACTATCAACCCAAAGAGCGCCTGGTAACACATTTCGTCGTTTGAAAACGCGGCTAGCGTGTTGTATCACAACGGGGTCGATCGCATGTTCTCCAGACACTGGGCTATGACAGCAAGACCTGTTTTTGGTACCTCCGTAGCTCCTATAGCCTCAGCGCACAACTTCGGCCGGCTGTTCGGCGTTTCCGCTTCTTGTGTTGCTGTGGCAAACACTCTGTTCTATTCTCCCGCTTGTTGTTGTTGTGTTGCTTTGGCCGCCACTCTGCTGTTTTGCTCTTCCGCTTCTTGCGTCGTTTTGGCAGTCACTCATACTACTTCTACAGCCCCCACAATGATCACAATGGGTCGATGGAGCTTGCTACTACTGTCTGTCGTTCATGGGCGTGTCGGGTGTGGCACTCTCCGACGGAGTGTCCCCGTACACCAAAACCAGTACTCAGAAAACTTACCACCTTCCCGGTGGAAAGCTTTGGGCGCCTCGGGGTAGAGAGGGCGGCGGATTCATGGACTTGCCGGCAGCCAGCGTTGTTTCGAGAAGGAAGGCATGGTGGTCATGGCGAGAACATAGCGCCTATCGCAGATCGTTTCGGCGACCACATGACCACAGAGGTCGTCATTTCGCGGAGGGTGTCGATAACCAGGAGGGGGCGGGGGGGGGGGGGGGGGGTGACAGACCCACACCCAAGGCGTGAGGATGAAGCCTGAACGCAGCCTTTGAGCGTAGACGAGTGTGTGACAAGCGGGGAGGGAGGGGGCGTACCCATTTTTTCGCTTGCCTCAGTAACTTGACCATTGACTGCACATCCTTTTCGAGGCGGAGCACAAGTGTGTGGGCGGGGGGGGTAGGGCAGGAGGCATTGCATTGAGATACTAATAGACTACTGTAGTTCAATAGGCCTCCTTTTTCGTTCTGTATGTAGCTGTTGATAATACAATAGGCACCCATTGGTAAGAAAAGTCAATTCGGTATCCTGGCTCAATGTCTCATTTTGTTTCCGACGTTTATCTGGCTCTATGGTATAGGATTTAGAGCGGATCCCACCGTTGAGCTGTGTTTCTCAACCCAAAGTTCCTTCGTGCCAATATGCGCCTATTCTTCTGGACATAAGATTTCTTATTTGCGGGCGAACACTGTACTGTAGGTGATTGGCATCAAATATGATGCTGCACATGGTGGGGTGATAAACAAATACAAAACAAATGAGCAAACATATTTGTTGTTGTAGCACTACATCGTTGGAGGTCGAGCCCAGTCCCATTCTTGAAAGTACAGCGGCACGGGTTTGTCCCTCGCGTGTACATACAGGAGGGAGGGAGGGGGGGGGAGGGTCCTGCCGTCACAGCTGGCCCATTAGCACCGGCAGCGGGTGGTGGTAGGTGGACGTTTTGAGAAGGGTACGATAATAATGCGAATTTTGCGTTCGTCTTTATAATATGCGGATGAGTAGGCTCAAACCATCGAAACGGTTGCAGGAGAAAATGGTCCATAACCTTACAAACGTCCCGAGTCTATACACACCCACACAACAAGCTGCGGCACCGAGGGAGGGGGGGGGGGCTCATGCGCCTCCGCCCCCCCCCGCTCTCATCTCGCTGGTGAAAGTACCAGGTATGGGTATTGCCCGGGCACATACTACTGCTAGCATTAAACGCGGCATATTCTATACTACATACACTACGACGACTTAGTCCTGAGCAGCTGGGAGAGCAAGCGCGCCTCTCAGCCACCATGCCATCACAGCCGTCTCAAGTCTGAATTAACTCGTCCGCGAGAAGACTTTCCAGTTCTTCGCCTCTACGTCCTCTTCTTTAATAATGACGATGCGATGTTGATGACACAAGAGTTTCCACCTCGTAATAGAATCAACGTTTTCTACATAACATACCGACTGGTATCTACTAATAATACTACATTGTAATAGTATTACTAAGGTTACTACTGAATATGGTGTGTATACTCGTAAGCGTGTCAACAACAACGTCAACAGCAAACATGTCGTGCCATGCAGTCTGATCGATAGTGTACGCGTGGTGTATGTACGTTGTCTGCAGCATGCATCACTCTATCTACAGCAGTGCCTACTTTAAGACTATCTTCAAGCGATGTCTATACTTACCTGCTGCGTCTTGCTTTGTTCAAGGCGATGGTCACACTCGAGCGAGATACGAGTAGATGTGTTTGCCCCCGGGCAAGATACATTCTGCTTTCAGTTGACAAAAAAAGTAAAAGGAATTCGTTCCCCGTCGCGGTCTCTATATGGGCTGCTATGGCAGAGTACTAAAAACAAAAAATACCGTCGTCATAGTCATAGGTCGCGGCCGTGATGTCACGCCTATTCTTAGAAGGAACGCGCCACGCCTGCCTGCCTGCAGCAAAACTCTTGCCGGTCTTGCGTGTACTACCTCTATCTTCCGGAAGTTCTCGCGCAGTATTCGGGCCACCACACACACTCTATGGGCTATCACCTATTAATATGACAGTAAAAAAAACTGTGCCGTCCAGTCACAAACCAGACGCTCTACTAAAAATAATAGTATTCTCCTTGATTAAAAAAACACCTATTTTTATACGTATGACATTCTATCTACCTGGTATTAAATAATATGTGATGGGAAGCGGAAGAGAAGGAAAGAAAGACGTTCATCAAATCCTTGAAACGCGACTCTTTAGAACTATTTCGGCATGATGACATCGCGCCCGCCTGGCGCATCATCAGGCAAGAAACTGGCTCTTATCCTAACCGACAGTTCTAACGCCTTCAATATATGGTGAAACGGACGGCAGTGCTAGCCAAGGCGGCCACTTGCGTGGCGGCGCTTACGCCATTCATCGCAAAATGCTACTATACGGCGGGAGGTCCGCCCCTCCCTGTATTATTCTTCCAAAACGGATTGGGGGGGGGGGCGGCGAAATATCGAATGTTCCTGCGGAGTGCAGCAAGGGGACGCCATGGGCCCGGCGTTGTTCTGCATGGTGCTGCCAGTCAGTACTGAAGCGGGCCCATCAGGAATTCGAACCCCGGGGCGTTGAAGCGTTTGTCTACCTCGATGACATCAACATTATTGGTATGATAGAGGTCACACCAAACACTGTTGTTGTGAGGGTCGTGCCCTTTCCTCTCCAGCACGGTGAGCTGTGCGAAATAGGAATTCCCACTAACCCCAACAAGACGGTTGTTTTGCCTCCGAATGGGCATGTGCCTGCACGCCCGCAGGTATCGCACTTCTGGGGGGGCATCGGTGTTCGCGTTGCCGAAGAGGGTGGGGAAAAGGTGGTTGGCTTGCCCATAAGCAACGATGCATTTATTTGCGGTTCACAGCGCCTTGGAGATAGTCCGCGAGACGGGGCAGCAGATCAACTCGCGCGCAACCTTCCGCGCATGCCCGACAAACAGTCGGCGGACCTCATCGCCACCCGCTCATTGGTGCAGCGGGCTTCCTACATTCAGCGGGATATAGACCCGGACCGGAGTTGTGATTACTGTAGCTCGTGTCCTGCCCGCGGGAGATTTCTATGAAAGTGCACCCTTCAGCTGCCCCGCTGAGCTCTCACATCGCAGCAGCAAGCAACAGCAGTAGAGCAGCCAGCTGTTGTGTGGTGTGTCCGTGTGATTCGTGAGGTGGGTGAAAAATACCCAAAGAAGAAGCCGTTTGCGGATCGACAGGTCACAGCATTCTACCACTCACTGCTGCTGCTGCAATGCAGCCTCCGTGTGCAAAAATCGACCACCACCACACGCTTTCCAAACCACACGTGTCTCGAAATTCAAACCCAACTTGGGTATTTTAGTTCCGGAACAAAACGACCCTTATATTATCGGAAATATCGATCGGCACTGAACAGGCGATAAGAGTCATACCTCCTCATTCCTTATCACCACGCAACTCGTGGGCACGAAAGCGACCAAGTTCGTCCTCCCACACCCCCCTCACTCTACTCGCCAGCGACCGCCAACACTCGAGGCCGCGTCTACAGCCCGGTTCTGGCGTGAGGCCTGGGATAATGCACAGAACACCTCCACTCGAGCAACACCGGTATGGTATGTACGACGTAATGTTGAGTCAATACGGCGGCGGCAAACCGATCGTATCGAGGGACCTATGACCTTAATGGAGCGGTCACCGCCGTACTTGAGGATACTTGAACCTCTCACACTATACCATATATATTCTAATATATTCACCAGGTACGTAATAATAGTTACCTCTGACCTACTCAATTGTACGCCGATCGTTTTTTTATTTTTATTTTGATGCTTCACTCAGTTTTCGTGCCTCACGAGACTGTTTTTCGGTTCTGGCGCGCATCTCCCGTAGGTGCTCGGGACAGAGTGTGCAGTGTTCGTCGCGCCCACCAGCGGGTGGTACGATCCCGTCCGGAGGGTATAACGGTTCGGAAGCTATCTATGCATGACAATGTATGTATGACTCGAGGGCCGAAGCAAAATATATGTGGTGTACCGTACAACAAGCAAGATCAAACACCCCTGGGGTGAATTTCAGAGCCGGTTTAACTCGGGGGGGCACCATTGAATTTATCCCAACAGACAGAGGTTACACAATTTGGCTCAACATTTCTGACCGGTTGACCTGCTCAAGCAAGCAACTGCAGCATTAGCATACCGATTGTACTGTAGTATCACAAATTTAAATGTTATTACAAGAGTACAAGTACATACTTGACTGTTATTTCTTCTATTAATAGGATTACTTTCTTGAGCGTAGAAATGTTGGTCAGGTTGCGCGAACCGAAACAAATGCTGGTCAGGTTGCGTGAACAAATTTCTTCGGAATCGCGTTTCGGGTGAGATATTAATGAGCTCCTGGTGGTGTAAGGAGCTCTCAGAAAATACGCCACCACGCCTACCATGGCATTGCTTCACACGCAACGAAAAAAAATGAATGCTTTGGAAATGTCTCCTCGACGTCCTTCCTTCCATGGACACTTCGCTCCGCGTTTTCGCTCTCAGCGGTGTGTCAGAGAAAACCAGCTTGGAAAATCGTCCGAGGGGGCGTGTTTTGTCTTATTATCACGCGTGACGACATATATATATATTCGCCTGATTGAGAGCGAAGTATCTGATTGAGAGCGAGAGAGAGCCAAATAAATTGAAATTTCGGGTCCAGACGCCTCTTGCCATTTCTTGGTAAGTAGGGGACGGGCTATTCCAAGAAGCGGCGCAAATTGAAGGTCTCGTCAGCAGCGTCGCGAGCATGTGCGTGTCATCGTCAATTAATTGATGCTGCAGCTAGGAGCTAGACAAGTTGCTAGATTTCCCCAGATAGATTGGCTATTCCTGCCTCAAACTGTTTCGCCTCGGGCGGTGGGCTCTACTGTAGCTTCTGCTCCCGGCTGTAGCTCCACAACGAGAGACTCCCACACGATGACCAGGGTAGCGGCTTGAAGCTACGGGCTAGCCCTTCAATTCAAGCTACACAGCAAGCTCCACCTCTCAGCGGTAGTCCGGCTACAGCGTATCGCGCAATCTCGCTCTCAATCAGATACTACGCTCTCAATCATCAGGCGAAAATGGCGTCTGATATACGGTAGTATTGTCAGATCTAACTATTTTTTCAGTATAATATGATCGTTGTCATCAGTCCAACACAACTGCAGCAGCAGATTAAGAATATTA
This sequence comes from Nereocystis luetkeana, assembly GCA_031213475.1. NCBI lineage: Eukaryota > Phaeophyceae > Laminariales > Laminariaceae > Nereocystis > Nereocystis luetkeana. The sequence goes on from JARUPZ010000021.1 coordinate 9,401,471, forward strand.
TTGTTGCTGATGATGGTAGCAGTTAACGACAAAAAAAAGACGACAAAAAAAAGACGCGTACGAGTGTGGGTAGAAGCATGAAAATGTACCAAAAGTACGAAGATATCATTATATACTACTACACAGGTAGGTGCTGCCGTAAGTAATTTCACCCCCGGCGGTGGCCGTGTGCGTAATGTTAATACGTCAGTGATGGTGAGCAAACGATGCTGCAAAATCAAGTCCGCGTTGGGGAATGACGTGGGTCCGACGGTGCAACAACAACAGGAGTTGAACGTACTTTTTTACTGGTTGAAATTTCTGTCGACCTCTCAACCTTTAATATTCCAGCTGTCTGCGCAGAAATTATTAGATTTGGATCAGAATAAATAATACTAACTTGATTGAGCCCCGGAATGAAGGAACACCAAGAAAGGGCGATTTCGAGCAAACCACCATCGGAAAACTACACAGTCGCAACAACATTTGAACACGCACCGTTGTTGCCATAGCAGTATTTACGGTAGTTAGTCAGGTAGACGTCTGTCTCAGCGTTGAGCTTCCTACAACGGAGCCATGGCTCAAGAACAAAATACAGGTATTATGTTAGCCCTTCTATTCATACTCCAAAAATGCCCCCCCTCTAATTCCAAGTGGTTTGCCTTCAACACGGGGGAGCAACATATATTAGATAGATGTTTCACTGAGCCCATCACAGGACAACATTCTTAGACCCAAAGCCTCTTCTTGTGGACTGTTGCGCATCATCTATCTGCTCTCGATGACGCAGGACATTATTCTGCTCACTACGGGAGGCTTCTCATCTCGCGTCCTAGGGCTCTAGGGTTCGAGTGCCCACGGCTTACTCTGTCTGTTCGTCTATTATTATTTCCCTTGCCATCCGACAATGTGGAGCATGATCTTCAACATTGCATTGATAACATCATCACAGCCACACCGCCGTGCCACCACACGCCAGACAAATAGGCTGCAAGCTCGTACCTTTTTCATGGAATATTCAGTTCGAGCCTGAAGTCAATCAAGGCTTTGTGAGGCCGTCGTTCTTGACGTACTAGCCTGCTGTGCTGGGATTCGCTTCTCGTCTGGTGTGTGATGTGTGTATGTGCGAGTTCTTCACAACATACATGAAACCGTTGTTATTATTTATACCCGTCGACATTCAGCAAACCTCATGTTAATATTATTACGGGGGACCAAATATTATTGGTAAAAATAGCGAAATATATAGGTTTGTGTGCACCCCGTAGGTTCTATTTAATACGGTCCCCCGTAAAAGTAATAAATTATTAATGTGAACAGTTGTTTAAAGTATCCGTGATATCCTCCATCCTAGAGAGATACCGGTATGTACAAATTAGCTGGGGTCAGAAAACGTACGACACAGAAATAATATACGCTGTAATGCAGTAAGGAGAGTAGACCAGGGTATAATAATTACGTACTTAGGGCGTGCGGGCGGGCGCTGGCGTCAATATGGCACTTTGCCGCACCTCCGGGTTTGTGTGCCGCCCCTATTTTCGCCGCAGGCGAAAAAAACGGGCGCCCCCCTTTTCCCCGAAAACGTTTTTGGGTTAATTTCCGTGGGGCCCGTTTTGTCGTGGTCGGAACTGTGTTTTTGGGTCCGTTTCCGTTTTTTTTTTTTCTGAAGGTCGTACCAATATATTATACCTGGTATAGTGTATCTGTGCGCTAAACAGAACCTGATGCCCGCGTACAGCGAGAGCCCAAAAGGGGCGTGTAAGAGGCACGTTTTGAGAATATGTTCTCATAATCTAGGGCGCATCATGTCCAAAACAATCCGAGGGGCCTCCGGCGGCCCTCCGGAGGGGCCTGGCGGGGGTCGGCTCGGTGGTGCGGGCCGCACCACGGCTTCCGGCCTGTGATGCGCTTCGCGCACCACGTACCGGAAGTCTAAGTATAACCCTGGAGTAGAACATGCAATTCCACGTCATCGTACCGATACGCAGAAGCAGTAGGACGACAAGCACAACGTACTCACGCCAACAGCCCACGGATACTTGAAAAATATAAAAAACATATACACAAGACACAAGACAAAATACTAATAAAGACAAACATGCATAAAAGAAAGGGAAGAAAAATGCATATACCAGGTACCTGTTACCAGGTACATACTAAGTACTTGGTACCTGGTACCTGGTACGTATTATTAATAGCAACGAAAGACACGACGAAAAGTCGAAGAGGCAAATACCGGGTAGCAATTGCTCCGAAAAAAACATACGACTATCAGTACTGTAGCGAAGAAAAAAGAACCTGAAGAGCGGCAGGTAAATACCCCGAGATCCTGCGACAAGATGGTTGTGACGTGTGTGATGCCACACCATTGATAGAAGGAGGCGCATCCAAGGAGCGAGGGAGCTTGGCGCCGGCGAAGGCTGAAAAAAAAAACGCGAGCTTCGGCACCTGAAGGCCACCAGATATGACGACAGACAGACAGTGAAACAAGGAGTACTCTGACATAAGATATGTTGTGTGTTCTTCGCTTCAAACCATTATTTCTACCCGTCGACATCCAGCACAACCATTATTTCTACCCGTGCCGATTCTACAGAGATACAAGTATGTGGTCACAAATTTACGCCACTGAGGTGTACTAGTTATTTCCCCTTTGTTATTTTTCCTTGTTACTTTCTCCTTGGTTCTTTGTCTTACTCTGTTCACAAGCAGTTGTGTTTTTTGTTATTTCTTCTTTTTTCCAGCTCGTTCTTTTTCAAGTGTTGGCCACCTCGCCTCCGGGGGGGGGGGCACGACAGATTGTTTCTCTTAGATTTTGCTTTCATTTTTCTTCTTTTTCTTTTTCGATTTGTCTACCTTGTTTTTGTTTTCTCTTTGATTGTTTCTTTTCGTTTCACTATTTCATAGATTGCGTATGTCGTGCCTGTCGTATCTAGTATGATGACATGGCTTTGCATTGCCCACTGCAGTTCACACTGCACACGTGGCAACGTAGTATCTCTGTGGCGTAGCTTTGTGACCACAGAACTTGTATCTCTTCTAGGATTGAAGAATCGGCACGGACACTGGTTGTGCTGGATGTCGACGGGTAGAAAGAACGGTTTAATGTGAAGAACACACACACACACAGTTATTAATAGTGTTACCTGGTAAGCAGAAGACATACACATTCTGCGAAAAAGAGAAAACCAAAGACACACAAAAAAGCCCGGGACGATGCCCGAACAAAGTCGCACGTGGCTCCTTTATACTCCATACGCATGTCGCATGTCTGCTCTGTTGCAATGATATAGTGGAGGATGCCCCCTTCGTAAGCATACGAGTATAAGTGGAGATGCATACGTGAGGACTGGCAATCTAACTATGGCAGCGGGTGGGATTATTGCGGGAAAAATAATTAAAACGAAAAGGGAAAGGTTGATTCCGGCACCTGATAAAAAAAGGTTTACTCTCGTCTCTAACCAGACGACACACGAACGAGGTCGCACGTCGCTCGATCAAATCGTACCCTTCAGACGTACCACATACCACATACCAGGTTCAAGGCAAGATGGGCACGTCAGCATTATATACAGTAACTATGGCAGCGGGTGGAAGTATTGCGGGGAAAACAATGGAAACACAAGGATATGTGATTGATTCCTGCTGATCATCCGACGGAGGCTTCAGAAATATTCTCCATTATCTCGTGCGCACAGCGAAGAAGATTCGGGTGGTTAAGGCGGGCGAGGAAAAAGCGGCAAGCACTACGGTGCGTACACAGCACTACTACACCAGGAATACTACAATACCACTGTACTACTTCTGCACTGGTGTACTATCACAGAGTAATAGTATCGTAGGGGGGCGGCAGAGTCTCCAGGGCAACCAGCTCAAGAGACCGCGTAGGACAGGCTTGTAGCGAGCCTGCTTCTTGTGTGAGCCGCGTATGGAAGTATACTATCATAGCCCTGACGTAGTAGCGGGCAGTCTTTCGCGTATACTCTGGCATTGAAGGAGCCTGACCGCCGCTCCGTATATATGGAGATTAGGTGTATTCACTACAGTAGGACTCCACTTGGCGGACTGAATGATGCGCGTAGTAAGTTTGGTATAATGTTAATCTCCATCCGGCATTGTGCAATATTGAGCCTTAGCGTCGACTACTCATACATGTTCCACGGACAGATGACGTAGATCATCAAGTGGGTATGACGTAGATCATACCCACTTGATGATCTACGTATTATTTGCAGGGCAGATATATTCCTGTGATCTTGTATGATCACGTTGTGCCGAGTTGAACCCGTATAACCCCCATGATCTACTACACATGTTTTCTGGAATGGATATGTTCCATTCAGATCCTGCACAACCTCTAAAAAATGCAGGTGAGGAACTAAATCATCTACAGCAGATCATGATCTATCTGATCTGTCCGAGGCGTGAAGCATTCCGATAAATAACAGTAAAACCGAACGACCAAAATGGAAACCAATGCACACGAAGTCTGACTCTCTTCAGCACCTACTTGCGGCTTGACATCGATAATATGCTGCCCTTCTCTACCTTCTACTTACTCGTAAATTGTAAGCCGCGTCCAGGCTCCGTTCCTACACAGTGTTTCCGACAGTGCGGGACCTAGGGGTCGACTGTGATGTTTTGTTGGGATGTGGAGTTGTATGGCAGTGCCTCTGCAAGAATCTCCCAGGGATGGCGAGAAGTGACTGCCAAGAAGTGAACGAGTGCACTTGTTCTTGATACATAAGTTCGACACAAGTACTGTGTTGCTTCTGCTGTAATAGCGCTACAAACGTTCCAACATATTTATGTTCTTAGAAATGGTCTGTTACGTCGCCCTGGAATAGTTTGCTTCGAAAGGGGCGATATGCGGAATGTCAGATCACTACGGGACAATAACACCCCCATGAGAGCATATCACAACACTTTCCCACCCGGAATGTCCATGTATGTATAATTAAATACAAGGCTAGGGCGGAACTGAATCTTCTCGTAAAAATTGGGGAGGGCGGATCGAAGACGTGGCGCTTCATATTGCACTGACGCTGACGTTCAAGGTCTTGTCATAGGGTGGCCACAGGCGCTAGCGAAGCCGGCCATGGGTAGTGAGGGCAAACAATGATATTTCCCATCGAGACTTTAGGCACAAGGGTCGGGGTCGGGCCAAATCGAGGGTAGGAGGTGGGATTCCGAACACAATTAGATGTGTCCAGGATGGTGGCAAGGGAGGCAAGTGTTTCCCAGGAAAATTTAAATGGAGTCCGGGGGGTTACCGGAGGGTAAACAGGGGGAGGTAGGTCGCTGGGAGAAGATCGCCCGAACCAGGGCCGGTAGGACCGCTATGAGCATGGAGAACTAAGGAATCACCTCGAATGTGATTTGGTCCAAAATGAGGGGAAACGGGATTATCCAGTGAGTCGGGAGACTTAGTGCGGGCAACATCAGGAGCTTTAGAGGGTGCGCGACCGGTACCTTGAAATGCGAAGTTTAACATGGATGCGGAGCGAATGTCGTCGGCGATTAATAAATACCAGGGTATACGAGAGGTATTGTCATATCAGGCGTGGTGGCAGGATGGTACCAGTTGTTGGAGCCTCGTCGAAAGCAGAAAGGGAGAGGTGTGAGTGCCAAAGCTCTCCGCATGGAGCATCGAAGTCGCCAAGCGTTCTTCGTACCTCCTGTCCGGGAAGATCACGGGATTCGAAGATGGGGGGCGGGAGCCCACCTCACCCCGCGTTATGGCTGGAGAGTAATGGCCCAGCCATACCTCATAGCTGAGATAGGGGGAAGGAAGGAGGCCGCAGGAGAAAATGCTTTAAATTATTTTCTGGGTTGGTGGGATCGATACGGTTGCTTACGGTTGCGTTCCACCGCAGGTAGCGGAAGCCGAGGGAAAGGGTCATCATGACATATTTGATAGGTGCACTGCGGAGGATAAGATACTCAGCAATGTGTTGGGTTTTAACTTGACCGGGGAAGCCAACGGTGTACTTGGTATGCACGTTCAAGGCCGGTTGCGAGTAGTCAAAGGTGATATAGCTAAATCCCTATGTATCAGCGCACAAACGTACAGTCGACGAATATTTGGTGGATCGGCTCAGGTGCTCGCCGGCAGAACAGTAGGCGGTATAGGCAGGCATGCCCACGACTATAATTCATCATATTTTATCGGACGTTGAATTCCGTAAACGTCTATTTAATGTGTTGTCACTACGTACGATTGTGGCCTTTCACAAAATTGCTTCGTTTGGATATTCCGTTAAACGCAGCATGCGGCTACAAGTTCAACAGTTCCTCTTCGCGGCTCGGCATATTACATGTTCAACTTACCTTGATCGGGGCGTTGACAACAATGCAGGGCATCTAGCTTACCACCGCAAGTATCAAGGAATGTTACCATAGGACGGGCTGCCGGCCAGTGCAACAGCTCGTAGTGCCTGCGTCTTCCCGAGATGGTCAAGTGACGGCCACGCCCACTAGATCACCTCACTTCACCTCACTCTCCTCTTTTTTACTATTATTGTCTTGATCTCTTGCAAGCGCCTTTTCAAGCCATTTCTTCTTTTTCAACAGAAGAAGCGATTTTCACAGACACTTTCTTCGGTGCCACCTCTGCCATATCTCTTCCCAGAGACAGAGCTTCAACATGCATCATTATTTCAGGTAATGAGGTTATATTTCACCCACGATATAGTTGCCGACTAGGGTCGGCGTACTGCATCATCACTGCTGCAAACCGAGGAAACCTCGATAAGGGTCGTTGTTATCACGGAGTTTCCCCCCCGAAATTCGAGATTTTGCGGATTGTTGGAGAAATATATCCGCATACATACGGGAGGCGTTCTGTCACAATTTGTGAAATTTATCAAGAAGATAAATATCAGGAAAGCTAAATTTCACATATTTGGGGGGGAGAAATCAGGAAAATCTGGAAGATAAATTATAAATGCACGAAAGTGACCTGTCACAAATAAATATGGAAATCTGGGGGAAAATGCTCTCCGATAACAACGGCCCTGAGCATATAGTCGCCAGCAAGGTAACTCTCGGTGTCCAGCCATCTAGTGGGGGCAGAGCAGCCGGAAATAAACGCTACAGTTTCTCCTTGACCGTGGTGTGACCTTTTGTTTTTTTTGTTTTCTCTGAAAAACGGATATCGTCCAGGGCAGGGAGTAGAGTTTGGTCGAAACCATCGCCGAATTTCAGCTCGATGGCGCGTTCTCGGACCAAGGCATGCTGCAAGGGCGGCGGAAAGAACAAACGCATACTCAGATGGCGAGGAGTGGGGTCGGGAGGCCACTGCAGGGGGGTTGTGCGCACGTGCGAGCAGCGGTGGAGGACTGGTTGGGGGCGGGCTTTTCGAACCCGCTCCACGGCCGTGGTGGGGTTCGAATATTCCAGGCAGACAGCAGAGATTGGTGCCACGGTAGGCGGGTATTGTAGGTCGTTGTTTTCCAGCCGCCGAGATTTCAAGCTTTTATCCTGCGCGTTGTGCACGGCCGTGGGGCTGTTTGATATTCTGTGCCAAAAAAATACTTCGAGGTCCAGGTTTGAGTGAGGTACAGATCCACTCACCCGAGTGGCGTAGACGCTGGAGCTGTGAGTCGGCAGAATCTCACGACCAGTAATAATCCGGCTGGTGCCGTAAGCAATCTAACGTCACTTAGTCGGTGAGTCTGCTGACGAAGCCAGCTGATGGCCAGCCGGCTTGCCGACTTAAGCCAGTCAAGCGAGGCGAGCCAAACCAGCCCTCTCCAACCGAGGGGGGCCCGCCCAAATAAATGTTGTATCCCGCCTTCAACAGATCCTTCCTACAAACACGGAAGCCCAACAGGTCGGATAGTCGGCCCCTCCTCAAAATGACAGGCTATTAATCCAATTGATGACTAGTTGATGACTTAAGTCGTTTCGACTCATAGCTCTAGTAAACGCGGAAATGAAAATCGGAGTACCCTCTCTATCGTAGCACGAGTCCAGAGGCCACGCACCCGCCTGTGGTCTTCGTGCTCTGTCAGGCTTTTTTACTGTTGGCAAAACTCGGTGGTGAACCCTTATTCAAGAGAACATCCACTGCGCGACCGCAGGGCCACTGTCGGTCTCGACTTTAGGGGCGAAGAAATAATTGGTCATACTCACGATACCGTGAACGGGAGAGAGGGAAATAGTGCGGGCCAGGGTATTGCGCGGAGGGCGCCACAACAAAAAATCGCCAAGTACCGGTCGAGGAAAACCCGAAGAAAGAGGGAAAACATATTTATGGTGTGGCCGCGACTTACTTGATTGACTCGAAACGACCGTTTCTCGCCATCGGAGAGGGGTCGAGAGTTTTAGACCAGCGCCAAAATGTTGTTTTATCAGACGCCCACGCCACATATCACCGACCGAGGTGTGAGCACTGTGACACTAGTGTGGGTCGGAGACCCTAACCAGCTAATTCCGTTCAGATTGCATGACGCTGTCGTTGGTTTTGTCGATCGACGTCTGCCGAGGGTTCTCATAGAAATTGGCTCTAGTCAATGGGAATGACCATACATTGCTCCAGTGCTTGCCAGAACAGGTGTTTTACATACTTTGCGCGGGGCGCAATTAAAGTCCGCGAAAGCTGTCCCGTGACGTATAATATTTGCATATAGGCAAGGGTAAAATAAAACGGGGCAGTTGACGCCAGCTATCTTCCAATCAAATGGCTGAAATAACGCGAACGACGGGAGCCATATTCCAATAAAATCGCTGTATTAACGGGAACCACGGGAACCACGCAAAATCACGCCACACACAAACAAGGTAAAGGAAGATACAGCTCCCAGCTCACACACCCACAGTCACGCGACGATTGACCTTCGATCTCGACATACATGTAATCCACCCATGGTTAACGAGCTTCGTACCGGGCAAGTCCAATGGGTGAAAATGATGGCCTCGGAGGTATCATTGGCATCCGTGGTCTAGGGGGCGAGAGTTGGCCGCGGCGTCCTACGCTCTTCGTCAAAACTTTCAAAAAGTTCTGTTTTGTGCCAACGGAGAGGAATCGAGAGTTTTTGTCATCTGGTTTCTACACACCAGCTGCTATTATGTTTTAGTAGACGCCTGGCCCACCCACGCCACATATCACCGACCGAAGTTTGAGAACTGTGATACTACACAATAGTGTGGGTCGGAGCCTCTAATCAGCGCGATTCATTCAGAGTTCGTGGCGAAATCGTTGGGTTTGTCGATCGATGTCAAACCTGAAAAATTGTCTATATAGGTCGCACCTGTTTCGTCAAGGGTCGACTTCTGTGCAGTCTCGATTCTGAGTGGGTTAATCGATCTCACGTAGAGAACGTTGTCGACCGCGTGTGGTCGCGGACGAGGCGCCTACCTTTCTTCGGTTCGTTGCGGATAGAGTTTACACCTCGCCACCGGGACCGTTCCTTGGCGAATGGGCAGTCCGCCCGATACCTATTTCCCCGTGTAGTGTCGAAATGGCGAGCTTCCACGGCAAACCTGGCACGGATAACCAGGAATTGATGTCGCGTGATGGGGCTTTGAGCGACCTGGACTACGAGGCAACGTGCCCTATACTCTCACACTCGTGCTCCCACACACGGCATTATCGCATTTTCGGGCAGCTTCTCCGTACTGCTTGTGTCGCTTAGGACTGGACACGCGTAAGTTATATTCGAGCGTCTAGCAGATACGGGCAAGAGGCCGGTGGGAAACATTTTCTCGTGGTCTTGAATCCACGTCTGGGTTGACGAGGTTCCGACGCCCTCCGTTGATTGAGCGAAGCGGGGGGGTTCAACCGATTCTTGACATAAAGACGCCGAGTAGAGCGCCAGGTATTGGTTTAGTGGCCCTATTCTCAGGTATCCATATCTCAACGAAGAGGTGTGACACCAGAGGGCCAAGCCCTAGCGTGATGGTTGCAGCCGAAAGGGGGCTACGTAGAAGCTCTGTGAATCGTCACGATAGGTATTCTCCGTCGTCGTGAGCATTAAAAGCTCTGTACTCGATCAGGCTCACAGTGGTAACAAAACTGGTGTGACAGCATTGGGGTTGCCTTCCCAAGGAAGAGGAGCCCGACGCTTTAGAGTGTCCAATGGTTTCGGTGCCGTTTATTATCGGCTCACTCCCTTGGCACCCGTTCTTTGCTATCTTCCTCTCATGCAGCACCTGGCAGTCAGGATGCGTTGGCTTACACGTGCACCGCGTACGATCCCCCGCCCTTCCGACCGTGGCAGGCCCATGTTCTGCCGTGTCCCCAGGGAATCCGGCGAATCCTCCGGTTTTGTCTTTTTCCCACCCACCCTCCCGCATATTAATTTCACGACGGATGGGCAAACGGGGGGAAAGGGGACGCTGTGATCGATTAGTGATGCTCTCCCGATCGAACGGGCCGTCAGAAAGCGAACCACTGCAATTCACAATAGTTTGGCAGTTGTCGTGGGTTCCCGAGCTAAGCGGGCCACTAGAAACGAAAGCACCCCGGAAGCAAGCGCAAGGGGTTGTCGATTGGTGGTGTTTTTTCCCCGATTTCACGGGTCGTTAGATCCGGAAGCATTAAATTAAACTGGTGGCTAGCCAACCATGGTGGGTTCCCGATAATAACAGGCGGTTACGAACGGAACCACTTGAATGCACGCGCAGACAGTGCTTGATTAGCGGTGTTTTCCCATCATCGCACGGACCGCTTGAAACGGAATCACAGTATATTTATCGTTCGGTAGTCGCGGTGAGTGCCTGACATGAGCGAGTCGTCAGAAACGGCAAAATCACCTGAGCGCACGCGCAGGTAGTCGTTGCTTAGTCGGGTTTTCCCGATCTGACGCGCAGCTAGAAAAAGACTAATCGCTCTGGCTATTCGTTTCGCAGTTGTGGCGGGTTCTCCACTTGAACGGGCCGTTAGAAACGGAAACCATCCAAAGCACGCCCAAATATAAGATTGCACAGCAAGGGGTTCGGGGAGTCATAAGCGGGTGTCTCTTTTCGACCCACTCGTCCGCATAAGTTTTTGTTTTCCACGGCGAATGGGCAAACGGGGGGGGGGGAAGGGGACGATGTGGTCAAGTAGCGATGGTCTTCCCGACCGAACGGACCGTTAGAAACGGAACCACCCAAGGCTTACGCGTGGTAGTAGATTCAGCGGTGGTTATTCCCCGATCACACGGGCCGTTAGAAACGGAATCATTGCATTAAGTTAACCGTAAACCCCTTAGGTATAGTTACACTACGCGGCTGAAGTAGTAGCAGCTGCGGGAGTAGGACACCCCGTTGAGAGGACGCAAGCCACGCGCCTCACTACGCCGCTGATGCCGCGAGGCCCAAGTCGCTCCACGGCCGCAGCGGCATTAAGTGGGCGACACCGACTGGGGAGGCAAACTCAGATTAGAGGAGGAGGGTTTTTACGGAAAGGGTCGAGAGAGGTTAGGCCATGCCGGAAGAGGCATCTGAACAAAGAAGGGGGAATGGAGGAGCGACAGGAAGGGCGTGGAGCGGCGGGTGGGGTCGAAGACGGGGAACGAATTAATGGAAGTATTAGAGGAGAAGGGAGGATGACGAGAGGGGAAGGGGGACGAGGTTAGTATAGGGATGGTCTCGGTACCTGGGGAGGAGGCAGACGAGGGGGGGAAGATGGAACGACAGGGACGGGAGAGAAACTAAGAGGAGAGAAGGTGAGCAGAGGGGGAAGGAGTGGAAGGGACGGAGGAAGGGGGAGAGGAAATCAGGGCAATTGGAGAGGGGAGGTGGACGGGCCAGAGGCAGGGGAAGAACAAGAGGACGACAAGGGAGAAGAGGGAGGAGGGATAGAGGGACAAGGGGAAGAGAGTGGATGAGCGGAGTGACACGGGGAAGGGTGCCGGAAAGCAGCGGAGGGGGGGGGGCGCACTGAGCTTTGCCCGCCTGGTGGACCCCATGGCAGAGGAAGTATCATTCCGGCGGTAGGACCCCAGGCAGGTCCCGCCGCCCGTACCCTCCTGCCGAGTGGGCTTCAGTATTTCAGACCGCCTGTGAGTGGAGAGGCACCCACGCCACCTTTGCACATGTCGGGCAGCAGCACAGCGCGGGGGGTTCTGGAAGACCAGGCGAGGAGCGGGACGACCGGCCCACCCACGGTAGTAGGCGGCTGTACCCCCGATGGGACGAGGGCGGCAGACGACTGCGCCGGCGTGGATCAGCGCATGGAACGGGATGACCACTGCAGCGCTGGGAGGGCGCCAATAACAGAAGGTGTCAGGGACGCCACGAGTGGGGGAGTACCTGGTTATCCGCCCACCGCGAGGGCTATGGCCATACGATTACGGCCAAGCCGGTCGCCCCGGTGGTTCAAGTGGTTAACCTCGAATTCTACTTGTGTTTGAGTCCTGGGTTCGAGCCCCAGGTGGGTTGGACATTTGACTTTATTTGCAAAATGAAAAATAAAAAGGATTCAATTGTTGAGAGCGCCTTGCAGCGTGGGTAGGCACAATTCGATGCGAGTCGACGAGGGAAGAAAAGGCTGAAATCTTCTCGCGATAAAAATGAAGGCACGTACCGTAGCGGGAAGGGGGTAGAAGAGCCTGCTATGTGACCCCGGATCTGAGTTACGAGTTGGAAGGAGAGAGAGAAGACGATGCGCGAAGATAATAAATGGGATGAGCAAAAACAAAATGCATGATATCGAGTCCACCCCCCCCCCCCAACCCCATTGTGGGGCCTAGGAGGGGGACGTCCGCTTAGGTGACAGCCCTTTCCCTCGGCCGAGGCATCAGTCTTCTGCGTCATATCATGGGCTTAAAAGGGGGACACGAGGGGAGGAATTGGTAACGGCAAGCAAGAGGAGATATCCTTGGTGGGCATTCTAAGATGTAGACAATTGTCTACTTCTCCCCCTGCCCGCGTCAAGGGGCTAGGGCCACTTTCATCGGGGCAACCCAGAACCACCTCCCGAAGCCATCCGCCGTCGCAGGCGTTTTGGATTGATTGAGGAGGCAAGGGGACAAAGCAGGGGGAGAGGTAGAGATTGCAAAGGTCAGCGAGCCTCATCTCACCAGTATCGTAGATGGAAAAACCCGTTTAAGCCCACCAGCGATGGAGATGGGACCAAGGTTGGGACCCTCCATGAACAGGCGGGGGTGGGGGGAAGGAAGAATACGCGCAGGGGACGACCAGCTGAAGCGGAGAGTCCGGAGGTAGTGTTGATCGGGAAGCTCCTACAAGGGCCGCTCGGTGCTATGAATCTGTGCCTCACGGAGGAAGAGGGCCAACACCCATGGACGTGGATAGAGACAGAGCCCACCACAGGCGGTCGGGCAGCGTAGACGGCTCTGGAGGCGCAGTTACGACCTGAGGGCCAACAAATATGGGCGTGTACAGATTTAGAGCAATCACCACGCCGCTGGGCAGCACAGGCAGCTCTAGATGCGCAGTTACGACCGCCCGAATCGCTGGTGGTGGACAGAGGGGCTCCACCACTGAGCCCTTCGGGAGATGATGGAGGAGAACTGCGCTGGCCGGTGAGGGCCGCCGGAGCCTCGGAGTCAAGCTCTCCTCTCGCAACACCGAAATTTCAAGAGGCCCACCGCGGAGTATGTGTTGAGTGTTGAGGCGGGGGCCTTGCCCTGTGGGGAACCCACGCCCGGGGCGCAAGGGAGGCCTAGGTACGACAGAGGGAGAGAACGGGGAAGGGAGCGGGAGAGTAGGAGCCAAGCCGATAGCAGCTCAACTCCCGCAATGCCTACGCGGGGACAGCGCAGCAAGATTCACCCACACATGACAGAGTGGCAGATATCCGAAGGCGAGGGATGCCAACAAGAGAGCCTGTCGAAGGGCGTGTCTCCACCAGGGAGAGGGCGCGTACACGGGAAATATAACGGGCGGAGGAAGCATGGGAAGGGGCGGGGACATTTTTACCGGGGGCGGTCATCGAAAGGCCCGCGTCCCCCTCTGGCGATGGCACGGCTGCTAGCTTCAAAACCAAGAGCGAGGACGGTCTTGATGCCGCGCCGACGTCAGATGAGCCACCTTGGTGGACGCCGCTGTTTCAGAGGAATGGGCCCCCACCTTCGATCACACCTGTCCCATCACCCCCGTCGTTGGTTCCGCAGTCTTCAGGGGAGGGAATGGCCACGGCATCATCTTCGTCGCCGGAGGGAGCCTTGACGCCCGCAAGTGGACCTTCGGAAGATTTTCCGCCTGCCATATTTTAAGGACCACCACAGAGACGGTTGCGCCGCCCCATGCGCCGCCTGCGGGAGGGGAGGGGCCGGCGCAGCCACCACCGTCGCCAATATCGCTGCCGCAGTTGTCACCATCTTGAGCAGAAACAGGTTTCGGAGAGACTACCACAAACTCAACCTCAGGGGGGGACACCACCGCCACCTCTTGGTACGTCACCGCCCTCGTAACCACCCCCATCGCCACCGCAGGAGCCACCCTCCACACTGAGAGTCGTGCGTCCCTCACCGCTAATTTTGGCTCCGGAGGTGGTCCCAAGGCCTGGACCGTCCCAGTCGATGTAGTAGTCAACCTCGCTGCAGGTGCGGCCACTGACACTGCCGCAGGTACCGCTAGTGGCTCCGACACAGACACCTTCGCCATCGACGTCGGCGGTACCTCCACCGACCCTGCTGCCGGTGTCGCCGCGGACATCTCTGCCCACGTTGTCACCGATCCAGCTGACGGGGTATTCGCTGACATCACCGCCATTGTGGTCGCTGCCTCGGACACCAACAACGGAGACAGGTGTGGAAACCGTACCTGCGGCCGCATCAGCACAGTCGCCACCCCGACCACCATCGCCGCTACCATCAGGTCCACGGCAGGCGGGCGAGGAAGAGGAGGAACAATGCAGCGTGTGCAACGAACCTTTACTTGACCTACAGGCGAACCTGGATTCACAGTCTCCACCCATCGTTCTTTTGCGCTCTCCGCGTTGAGGGCGAAACTGACTTGATGTGCCCCACTCGTCGGGGGACCGCAACGGTAGACCACTTGGACCAACGAATGCTGCAGGAGCACCGCGACGAGGTGATGTCGGCGGCATTCATAAGAGCCCGACGGGGAACACTGGAACGGAAGGAGGGAACGGCACGAAGGGTGAGGTCTGCCGCAGTTGTGGGTGCAAGAAGGGAAACTCGCGTTATCTGCAGCGTATGCAACGGAGTGGTGGAGAAGCGGACCTATATGCGGGTGGCTTGTTCATGTTGCTGGTACCTCCGCTGCGCACTTAGTTTCGTAGATGAAATCGGATCATGGCAGAACCGGATCGATAACGATCACATGCCCGAACCTTGCCTCATACTGCGGGCGCCAACACTTTATATTGGGTCTTCTCGTGGCCCAGATACGTATCACTTTGAACGCCTCGAGCCTGGCGGACAGAGTGGTTATGACGGGAAGGGTCGTACAAGGCTCTTTGGGGAGGCGACCACGGCGCAGGAACTGGTAGATTTGACACGAGTTGCAACGACGCGAGGGGAGGCGGAGGCGGACGCCGAAGAGGATGGGCGCAGTGCGTTTGCTCGGCAACAACACATACGCATGCCTTGAGGGGCGCGTGGTAAAATATGGAGACATGTGACAGGTCCTTCTCGGCCTGGGCAGTCCCTCCAAGGTGCGCGCTGATCGCTGCCGAGGGGGCGGGTGATGCGGGGGAGGACAGGTTTGAGCTCAAAGGGGTTGGGGAGGCCGGACGGCCTAAGCGGGGCGCATTTCACGTAGTGGACTTCCTGCTGCGACTCCACATGAGGATCGGCGGCGCTGTCAGTGGGGGCAGCGACCAACAGCTCCGCATAGCGCTGCTTTGGGAGGACTTGCCGTCAGGGCCAGGGGACGAAGAGAACGAACGAGATGGAGGCTGACGATTCCGAGGCAGACCGGTTTTAGAGGCGGGGGACGAGTCATACTGCGCACGGGCCCTGGATGACCCTACTGACGGTCTGGGGGGCATGAACGAACGGATTGAGGCATCCGCACAACCATGGAGGGTGGAAACACAGCCGTTGCATGCTGGAACGCGCAGATTGTATTGCACTCGGGGATGCAGACCCGCGGCTTCGCCTTGCGTGCCAATCGGAAGGACGTCGGGACGACGACCTCCCCACCCTGCGGAACTTGCCCGAGAAATGCCCGGGACCAAGGAAGATCCAGACCGGAGGTGGCCGGGGACGTTCGAGACTCTACGATTCTAGACGATAGTCGGTCGAGGACTCCCGCAGCTGGACTAGGCCGAGTACACAAACCATCGAGTATACAACACGTTCGAGGACATGTTCGAGCCACACTGCAAAACCGCATATTTCCTTCTGTGTACCCTGTTTTGTAGTACCTTAGGTCTACCTCCAAGGGCTTACATTGAGTGTCCTCGCCCACTAGACTGGTTACAAGTCGTTGATCGCTACCGCCAACTGATCCGTGCAAACAACGTCCGTGCCCAATACGTTGTTTTGCTCCTTCAGGAGTGACGGCTCTCTATCGGCCCCACGTGGAAGGGTTCTTTGTACGCCTAGACCCTGTTTGGGACGAGCGTTTGGCGAGATGGGGCAACCACTTACGAGAAGCGTTGCGCGGAAGGAGGGCACGCCTCTGTTCCCGGTCGTCGAGCCTGACCGGCAGGGAGCGGGGTCCTTCGAGCCGAGTATCAACCCGGTCGTGAAAGGCCCTCGGGACCAAGAACGAACGACAAGGGGGAGCCTGGGGGGCAGTCAAGACGCCGAGCGGAGGGGGGTGCGCAGTTACAGCAACGGAGCGCAGGGGTTACCTTGGCGCGACCAGGGATCGCTCCGGCAGCACCAAAAACTATGATTTCTCAGATGGGGAGGGGGGGGGGCAGATATTTGGGAGGGAAAGGCAAGGTAGACCACCGGGGCGAGGACGAGAGGCACGAGCAGCCAAGCAGCCAATGCGGGGAGAGTTATCGGCAGGGACGGGGAACTCAGCGCCAGGGGGGAGAAATCCAAGGAACCTGCAAGGCGAATTGCGCGACTATTTTCGAGCTCCATCCTTCAGGAACCACCAGCATGGGCCGTAACTACACCAGCGGCGACGGCAATAACGTTTCCGGGGGGAAGCGCTCCCCCCCCAACGACCGGCACTCGGGGCCCGCACAGGCAAGGACGCGAGGAGAGAGCTCCCGCAGGGGAAGTCAGCAGATCTAACCTCCTGGAGGGGGAACCGCCACGTGGAAGGGTGCATGAAGGGGCTGCAGAGACTCAAGGGAGAGGCGCGCGGCTGCGCGCCTCCCTACACGCGAGCGATAACGTGCGGGGTCTGCCCCACAGCGACCGACCAGGGACACCGCGTGGTAAGGCTACCATGCGGAAATGCAAACGTGCGGGAACAAACGTCCTCCACGGAAGATGCGTGCTGGTGGCAGTCAGAAGCGGCGGGTCGTGAAGGGGGACACAGGCGCCGCTCTTCTGCAGCGAGCGTGCATGCGGGGCCCGACACGGGAGATGGGAGGCCCTTGACGCCGCTGTACAGGCCGACCCCGGTCTTCAAGAGGCAGCCTTGTCCTCAAAAGGAGGCCCAAAGAGGACGGCAAGGAACACCGCCAAGGGCTCTATTTCTGGGACAAAGATAGTTTGGGGGTGGCAGATCCCTGAGGTAGCGTGTCCTTCAACGACCTCCAAATGGTATCTACTCACGCTAAGCGTATCCCCCACTTGTTCGGCCTCGTCAACCACGCCCTGGGGGCGCACCGACCGAGCGGCAGCCCGAACACGCCGAACTCCCCGCGGCGTGCGCTCAAGCTGTGGTACATCCTCCCAGCTCTGCTGCACTCTCAGGACGGACGAAAGAGTCGGGCGGCGAAGCTGAAATCTGTCGAACGTAGGGACTTGACCAAGATTCTCCCATGGCTTACGGAATACGCCAAAGGCACGGCAACACGTCTCCGGGGGGCGGGATGCAAACCAACGGACACGACCAAGTTCGAGATGACCGCATTCGCTTGCCGGCACAAGGGGGTAAAGCAGTAGCAGCACGGGGCCTTCTAGCAAACCTGCGCGCGCCCCGCAATGAGAATACATGGGGCAAATAATACAGGTGAAATTCCCGGAAGAAGACCGAACGTCCGTGCAGGAAGCAGCGGCGGCAGCTAAGATGGTAAGTGTAACCGAACCAGAGGAAGAGATTCGTCCCATATGACGCCCGGAAGGAAAGTTCAACACCTCGGGTGGTTTTCGAGGTCATCAACTCTCGAGGCGTTCTACGATAGAGGTTCACTCAATTGTTTCTGAGGCTCCTATGTCCCGCAAGGTAAAAAGGGGAATTCAACGGGAACAAAACATACGAATACAACTGATGTTACATGCATAAGCGAGAAGGATGCCCGCATCAGTAGGGAGCTCGGTGGCAACGCTACCCGCAGACCTGGCTGATCTGTCTGGCAGTCTGGGAGAGAAGGTGCGGAGGAACCCACTAGGTTCAGAACTGGTGACTAGTGTTTCCGAGAGAGTGCGAGGCCTCCGAGATGATGGCGGTGTCACGGAAGGAGATGGGCGAAGTAGTACCGCCGGGACGGAGGAACGAGGCTTTCCGACCTGAGGAGGTAAGGACATCCGAGAATTCGGATTGAGAGCTATTGGCAGCACACGACGCTGAGATCACCAACTCCCTCAAAGCCCACGAAAAACTAGGAAAACAGGTCAACAGGGTGCGGTGCGATACGTCACATCTCTGGACGAACTCCCCATCCATGCGCGCCCGCCGGAGGAGGTTGGCCCTTTCGGGGAGAACGAGACCTGCGAATACGCGAAGGCCAGGCAACGGGGCCAGTCAGGACCAGGAGCTGCGGCGTGGATAGGAGCGAGGCCAGTGGACGCTCAACGCGTTGTACCAGCCCAAGAGTCCCTGTACGCTGGGCGGCGACATTTGAGGATCCAGAAGCACTTGGTGGTGACGTACCCCACGTGTGGTGCAGCAAACGCCAACACACGACATGTACGCTTGGTTTCCGGACAGGCGCGCGGGCAAACCAACACCAGCCGTTGGTCCACGCGATTTCCCGCCTTCTGAAGCGGATGTCCGTCCGCCATCAAGTAGAAGGCGGTGCACCCTTCAACATCGAGAGGGACATACGTGAGGACATCGCTATCGAGACGGGAGGCCTACGAGACGCATCGACGTCCCTCTTCCGACATTAAGACGTACTAATCGACGTTTCCTACGCAGCCCCCAAGCGGGGGTTTACCTTCGTAGAGGCTCCGCGTTATCGTGCAGTTCGATTACCGCGCTCGGCTGTTACCTTCCACGGGTGACCACGATCGTCAAGCGGCTATTAACACGGTCGCAGCTGCCGTCGACACCCCCCGCACCGCAAAAGCTCAGCGCGCGGAAAAGAGGGCCATAGTCTTTGCAAAATGGAGTGTATAACACAGGCCTCGAACCCTACTGTCGGCCCCGCTGGTGCAACGGAACAATTAGCCCCCACCAAGCGCTATTAGATACCTCAAACCAAACGTTTGATGCTTTGCGTCGAGAGTTGTCCTTTCACGGTTTGCCTTCCCTTCTGTGAGTAGGTATGGGGGTGGGAGTGCCTCCGCCGCAAATATGTGCTCAAACCCGTATCGCTAGGCCTATACACCTGCGACCGATTAGCCCATGTTTAGGGCGATAAATGCATGGCCTGCCACTTTCTAGCAACCCTTGCTCCAGGTTAGTGCGGAAATTGAATATGGCGACAAAGCGGGGGCATACTCCAGGTTGCAAACAGTTCGCGTTTGGGGCGGTACGCCCTTTGCAGGCAGCGGGACCTTACACTTGGCGCTTCCCGCACCAGCGGTAGTGTACTCTTGACTTAGCGCTCGGCGCGGAGGTAGTCTCGAAGGTTGTTCGTAACAATGTGCGTGGGAACCTCCTGGACCTACGGAGTGTAAAAATTGCGCCCTAAACGTTTATCGACAACTCCGTGCCAAGTTGGTCTGATGCGAACCATATGAATCGCGTTCAGTGCGCTGTCCACAAATACAGCGCCTCATGAACGGTCAACGTACTTTATTTTTAGCATCTCCGGCGGTCGATGGCAAATTTGTCGACAAGGGAAATGCACCCGAGCAAGTGGTCGCTCGAACATCTGGATTCTTCGCAGCCGATGTCCTCATAACCACCTAGCTCTCGGCGTAACTCTGCGGCCTTGACGGTTCCCCAGCGAGGCAATTCGGTCGATAATTTGAGTCTGCCTCGTGGCAATCGCTATCTCTACTCGATACTGAGGAACAAGGACATTCCGCTATTAGCACAACAGTAGTTTGCCACCTTTAAAATATTATCACCGACGACCAACCCTCGTTGATCCTTTTCGCGCCAGCCGCTAGCGCGCAAGAGACAGGGTCAAATACAGGCTAGCAGTATATAACCAAGCAACTACAGCTACACCGACCACGAAGAAGCGGCTGCTTCAATCCAAACCGCGGCCTGCTAGGTGTCCAGGCTGGTGTATATACTGCAGGCGTACTTTTCAGAGTTGTTCGAGGGCCGGGTCAAACCTCGTCGGAACGGGTAAGGGTGACCCCGACACCTGACCCGACCCGTGAGGGCGTGAAAACACCCTGACCCGACCCAACCCGACCCGACCCGTGAAATAAACAACTTTCTGACCTGACCCGCCGGTCGGGTCATGAGCCGTGGAGACCCCTGATATTCTGCAAGAGCTCACAGAGCAGTTATCGCCGCGGCCGTTCTGATCGCATTTATCAGGCGTGAACTACTCTAATATTCATAGCCACCAGCTCTTGTTTCAAACCCTCCAGCCTCCTGCGCCGCAACACTAACTTGGTTGATATGAATAGACCCACCCGTTCTCTGTTCCCCACGCCGAAAATAAAACCGGATAGATACGAGAGGCCACGGCAGGATTAATAGGCAACCCTTCGACCATACCGTATAAAGCACCGCATCGCGTCTACATTAATTTTAGATGTTGGACCGGATCGAATAAGCTCAGCTAGAGGATGCACATTATTGGACCTTTTTATGGCACGTCATGGTGTTCCCCATGGGTTGCGATGCACGCCATAGCAGTGCCTAGCATTGGCATTGCATTGCCATGGCATGCTATGGCACGTCATGGTGGGTCATAGTAATGTCATGGTTTCACGGCACGTTTTTTCATGCTGCATGCCATGAAAAAAA
This sequence comes from Nereocystis luetkeana, assembly GCA_031213475.1. Taxonomy (NCBI): domain Eukaryota; class Phaeophyceae; order Laminariales; family Laminariaceae; genus Nereocystis; species Nereocystis luetkeana. The sequence goes on from JARUPZ010000021.1 coordinate 9,422,543, forward strand.
TCATGGCATTGCCATGGTATTGCCCTATGACATTGCCATGGAACGGCCCATGGAAATTCCACGGTGCCATGGAACGGCCTACGTTAATTTCACGGTAATGTCATGGCAATGCCGTGGCACTACCAAGCACTGCCATGGCATTGCCATGACAGCCCATGGCAACGTCATGGCAGGCCACCATTGCCATGGGCATACCATGACATGCCATGGCATTGACACGACAGCCCATGGCAATGCCACGGTAAGCCACGGTAATGCGATGACAGACCCATGACAGGTGATGAAGAAGTTCATAGCGTACGATGCAAGTTCATGGTATTGCTATATCAATGCCAGAGGGCTCCGTGACACGTCATGACAGACCCATGTAAGCTCATGGAAATATCACGGCAATGTCATGGGTCTTCTAATAGCAAGGACAGAACCATGACAGACAAATGGCAGGTCATTGCGCGCCATGAACGTTCATGACAATGTCACGGGCCTAAGTTGTACGTCACGACAGACCCATGGAATTTCATGGCGATACCATGGGCCTTCATAGCGCAAGGACAAAACCATGACAGAGCCATGGCAGGCCATGGAGAACTTCATGGTACGCCATGACAGAGCCATGGCAGGACGTTTTTTTTTGTTTTCCATCCCATTCATTATCTTCGCACATCTTCTTCTCTCTCTCCTTCCAACTCGTAACTCAGATCCGGGGTCACATAGCAGGCTCTTCTCCCCCCTTCCCGCTACGGTACGTGCCTTCATTTTTATCGCGAGAAGATTTCAGCCTTTTCTTCCCTCGTCGACTCGCATCGAATTGTGCCTACCCACGCTGCAAGGCGCTCTCAACAATTGAATCCCTTTTTTTATTTTTGCAAATAAAGTCAAAGTCCGACCCTCCTAGGGCTCGAACCCAGGACTCAAACAAGTAGAATTCGAGGTTAACCACTTGAACCACCGGGGCGACCGGCGCTGGCAGGACGTGGAGAGCTTCATGGTACGCCATGACAGAGCCATGGTCGGCGATGAAGAACTTCATGGCGTAGGATGAAGGTTCATGGCAATGCCATGGCAATACCACGGACCTCCATGGTGATGACAGGCCCATGGAAGTTAATGGCAACGCATTGGCAGTGCCGTGGACCTTCACGGTACGCCATGACAGACCCATGGCAGAACCATAGCTGATCATGGAGAAGTTCATGGTACGCCATGACAGACCCATGGCCGGTCACGGCGTGCAATGGAGATTCATAGCAATGCCATGGCGTGCCATGAAGGTTCATGGGCCATGTCTTTGCCATGGCCTCTCATTTTTTTTTTTTTTTCTCATCCCATTCATTATCTTCGCACATCTTCTTCTCTCTCTCCTTCCGACTCGTAACTTAGATCCGGGGACGCGTAGCAGGCTCTTCTCCCCCCTTCCCGCTACGGTACGTGCCTTCATTTTTATCGCGAGAAGATTTCAGCCTTTTCTTCCCTCGTCGACTCGCATCGAATTGTGCCTACCCACGCTGCAAGGCGCTCTCAACAATTGAATCCCTTTTTTTATTTTTGCAAATAAAGTCAAAGTCCGACCCTCCTGGGGCTCGAACCCAGGACTCAAACAAGTAGAATTCGAGGTTAACCACTTGAACCACCGGGGCGACCGGCTCATGGGATGCCATGACAGACTCTTGTCGAGCCATGGGAAATTTCATGGGGGACAATAAAGTTCCATGGGCCTCCGTAGGATCGCCATATTAGCTCATGGGCAATACCTTAGGCCCCGTAGTGCCACGGTAGCCCTTATAGTAATGCCCTGCCATAATATCTGGTGGTGTAGATCGTTAATGAGCAGGCACCTTTATGTGGTCAATCGTTCTGGTGGCATCGCCATATCATAGTCTTGCCGTGGTGCCATGACCTTTTGCGATAGCAACGCCATGGGCCGTCATGGTGCGCCTTGACCAATGGCATGCGATGAGAAAGTCAAATAAGGTAGACTGTTCGGCCTGCCTCGGCGAAATATCGTCGAAAAGTACACACCGCATAGATGCACCGGTATACCGGTACCTGATACCTGGTGTGCATGCTGCTGCAGGAGTACCAAGGTGCCGCCGCCTGTGCTCCATCGGCACTTGCCCGTAGAAATGGTCTAACGCCAGCGACACGAGGAGGCGCGGTTTCCTTCGCGGAAGCACGGCACGCTACCGAGTCTCCGGCTCTCCGTCCGCGCGACACGCCACACAGGTTTTGGTACACACAGCAGTCGTCCGTCTCACAGTTGCAAATTTCGCCGTCTAAACGAGCCTCCGACACTTCCACGCGACTCGAATACTCCGTCTCCTGATCATACCTCGCCGCACGCCGGCGAACCTCTGGCCGGCGAGTGATGTCCGAAGAGCTGGCGAGCGTACCATCGTAAAGTGCCCACGCTTTCCCCCCGCGCCTAAAAAGTCCTCCACATGTACGGTATCTGCATATATATGCCTGGACCAGGAACAAAAGCGTTGGCGTATTGCGGGCAGCGTGCAATAGTAGCGGGAAGTCGGCATCGGAATCCTTGCATTTTTATGGAGCTCTGCTGTAGTCGGGGAGCCGCTTTAGCAGGAGTTCGCCTCGACTGCTGCCCCGTAACGCTCTCACGGTGGTTCTACGCTCAGACGGAGTCGAAATTTTCGGATCTACCCGCGATTGAAGAAAAATGAATTGTCCCCTTCCTTGTTTCGCCGCGCAGGTCTTGGAAACCCTTCAAGCAAACATCACACCACCGTACAACCGCTCGGTACCTTCTTTTCAGCTGTGGAGTTACCTTCGCACGGCAGGGAAGCTCAGTGTCTTTTTCCTACTAGTTCTACTCGAGTCAGAGAGACAGCTATTGGTGGTCGTTTCGTCAGAAAATGATTTCTGTGCGTCTCAATTTATCGGCGGGTGCGTGGCGATCAGGACAATTGCGCATCAGGAGCCTGGTAGCATCACAGCACAACCGCGAGTCATGTTCGAGTTCTCTGGAGTCGGTTGTGGTGGGCAACATGGGTAGCACATCCAGCGGGCCCAACCACGTTAGTGCTTCGAGTGTGTGCAGTTAGTAGCGTGTGTTCAAGTGTTGTGCGTGAGATAGGGCAGCACAGGCAAGCTTTCGGTGTGCATCATATATACTGTTGTTCGTCGTGTCCAATAGCGCGAAAGAGGCAGCTACTGGTACGGTGGTGCAATAGCAATACTCGTACACTTGTGGCAGTACGATAGGCACCTGGCATGAGACTCCCAGCAGTGACACGGATGCAAGTCCTCTAGAGGTCAAAGAAGCTGATAGTCGAGATATGGGTGGCCGCACCCCCTGGCCCCTGGTATTATATACCAGGGTGTTATGCATAGTGCGTAAAACGAGCTAGGTTGCGCATGTTTAGTGGGCGGCCGGAAGGCCAGCCACGACAGGCTCGTCGCACCCTCCACTTGAACGTGACACCTGGCTGACCCTCGACTAATACACATACCGTAACACACCATATATATATACAACTACTGCTGTACTGCCTTACAGCAGCGGTATCTTGTACTTTACGACGTGTTGTGTGTGGTATATGTATGTATGTCACCTGGTATGCGAATAGTTGTATCTTCGATTTTGGATGCTGGGTAGACACGGCGCTCTGCAGCCAGCTATCTCTCTCGACACCGACATAGCATCACGTCAACTTCGCGTGCCTAACTCTTACCAGGTACCAGAGAGAGAAATATATTTCGTGAGACATCAGTGGGCTGCAGCTACTTTAACAGCTCTCCAGGAGCTCCGTATACCCGATGCTACACAGTACAGTGTACCTATTTTTGCCTCCTAGAGAGTTACAGTGGAGCAAGTCATCTTCAGTAGTTTTGAAAACTGTTGCTGTACGTACGTAAATACCACATGTACGAACACCTGTGTTGCACTCCCCACTAAAAAAACTGATATTTGGCAAAAGTCCCGACAACAAAGACAATGGAAGCACGTCTGCCGCCATTTTTTGTACAAGGACTTTTCGTTTTTCTGCCCTAGCTCCAAACGGTTCCATCGAGCCAAAATTTGGCAGACCGGACATGAGCTCCTTGGTGCACTCCCGTGAGTGTGCCAAAGCGACAGCACTTTTCGTGTCCTACTTCGGGGCGGACCTCGTCGCTGAAGTTTGAAAATGTGGTTCCAGGCGCTTGAATTTTCGGTTTCTTGTACTGTAGCCAAAAAATTGTTTTCTGCTGTAGAACGAGCAGGAGGAACCCAGAAGTAAATTTCGTTTTCTGCCGTAGAACGAGCAGGAGGAACCCAGAAGTCGTACTGAGTACGTTCCTTCTTCTCGTTCTACAGTAGAAAACAAAATACTTGGCTACAGTACAAGAAACCGAAAATTCAAGCGTCTGGAACCACTTTTTAAAACTTCAGCGACAAGGTCCGCCCCGAAGTAGGACACGAAAAGTGCTGTCGCTTTGGCACACTCACGGGAGCGCACCATGGAGCTCATATCCAGTCTGCCAAATTTTAGCTCGATGGAAACGTTCGGAGCTAGAGCAGAAAACGAAAAGTCCTCGGAAAAAAAATGGCGGCAGACGTGCTTCCATTGTCTATGTTGTCGGGATTTTTTTTGTATTTTGTGGGCAGTGCAACACAGGTGCGAAGTCTTTGCTACTCGTATGGGAGCCGTGGCCTACTTATAAAGTACCATTTACTTCCGTCCAGCCTCCTCTTCCTTCCTTCGGACGATCTTGTGATGAGCTACGATCGTCGTTATCGGCACCATCGGTATGATCACCATGACCAGGATAATCGATACCATTAGCACCGCTCGTACAACCAGCGATACTTTTTTTCCTTCCTTCTCCACTGAAATGAATAAGGCAATGTGGAAGTTCTGTCATACTTTGTATCATACCATTGTATGTACGATGTACGATACTTCACGAGCAGTACTTGATATATCTGTACAACAATCCTACTACTGGCGCTACGTATTCACCGGTACTGGCTTGTCAAGACCACCTCTGCTGTGCTGTAACTTGTGGCTGGACCAGCGACCGGATACCTCCCTCTCCCCCCCCTCCCCTCCCCCCTCTCTCCCTCCCTCCCTCCCTCCCTCCCTCCCTCCCTCCCTGCTATAAACGCGACGCTTCGGACATCAGATGGCGCGGCGGACCTTGGCGTCAACGGCGTCTGAAACGACGCACCAGCGGATCAAGGGCAGGCGGCGGTTTTACGAAGAGGTTACCATTCGGGAAAGGCATGCAGGGGGCGGCGAGGAGGGGTGTGCGAAGGGCGAACAGTCGCCGGGGAGACGGTGGGAGGTGCTGCTGGACAGCCGCGTTCTGAAGACCCCCGCCCGAAGGCCGCTTGAGGTGGGGGGGGGGAGGGGGCCTAGTCGATCGGAGAGATGTACTCGATCTCATACAGGGGGGGGGGGGCTTGCTGGTTGGCCAATCGTTAGTGTTGAGTACGTATGTAGCCGCCTGTGCATCACCCTCGTCGGTATCTCAGCGTAGGCGTCGCCATCATTATTCTTATCACTCTGATCATCACCACTTCTCATTGGCGCCGTCACCACCACGGCCAGCATCATTGCACTATCATCCTCAGCATTGCCATCATCTTTAGTACCAACATCATCACCACACCACCACCACCACAATCGTGATCAGCAGCAGCAAGAATCTTCGTCCCCCACCCTCCCCCCCAACCTTGCCTTTTTTTCAGCTGCTTCTGTTTTTGACCCAACAGTAACATCAATTTCAACTTTTTACCATATTTTCAAATTCACTCCAATTGTTTAAACCTCTCGGTGTTTTATTTCGGCTGTGTTTCTTTTTTTATTTTTCTTGTTTGCGTCTGTTTGGTTTATGTTCCGGCCTCAGTTCGACACCCCCGATCTGGCGATGGCCGTGGCGGCTGAGTGGGACGCGCAGACGTCTTCGAAGGGCATTGAGCCTGCGTTGATGCCTCTGATGTCTCTCGCATCTACTGCCATTGATCAGGTGCGCACAACTTGAAATTTTGGGTTGTTACTGGTCGCTTTGGTCGATGGCGCTATGCATCGGCAGCATGCTGCTCGCATGGTGGAGTGTACGTGTCCTGATACTGAATTTCCTCGAGGTCGATACAACGTCGTTCGTATTTTTTTTCAATCCGATATTTGATGTGTTGTCGACCTTCACTCTTCGCAGAAACGGTACGAGTTTATGCATCGTACTACAGGACTACATGTTCATGAGTAAGCTGCAGTAGGCTCGTAGGTATAGGCTAGATATAGGTTTAAGTAGACATTTACGCGAGGTTAGGACTTGACGTCTCTGATGTCTCGTGTATGCCGCTATTGATTGGGTACTCGCAGCTTGAATAGGTTAGCCTATGTGTGCAGTAGGTGCAGCAGAAGGGTAGCGTTGGATGGGCTAGATATAGGTACGAGTAGCCATTAGCGGGTTCCAGTATTGGTTGTGTAGGTTAAGGTCAGATGTGGGTACGGGGTACCAGGTATATATCATACGAGCGCGGGTGTTCCAGGCACACTGAAAATGAGGCTGAAATGGCGCCAACCAAGTGTTACTGTTAATAGCACGCATGTACTATTTATATACACTCTATTACTCTAACTCTAGCGTGAGTTCGAGCATGAACATGGCGTGTTGGTTTCTTTTTTTTTTGCCGTGAAAGGTGGCAATCGACAGGGAAAAGACGATCGCCACCTGCCTCAAGTACCTTCCTACGGACACCGTCTGGTGAGAAAACAGGTGTTTTGGCGATACTGTACTGTTAATAATATGTACTGCAACACGTACTGCAACACGTACTGTAACACGTACTGTATCACGTACTGTTACACATGCTGTAACAAATACTGAGACACGTACTGCAGTCTGAAGAACAAGAAAACGAGGAACCCGTCCAAGCGTTGTCAGTGAATGCCAAGTGTTGCCGACAACTGCTGGTGCTGCCGAGTTCAGAAAAACAAAAAACAAGAAAGCGGCATTCCTCTTTCACCCTAGGGCCGACCTACTGTATGTATTACTGATGTTGATGCTATAGCGCGACTGCAGCTGCTCTAGTTTTAAACATTTCCAGAATTTGTGTTCATGCGAAGTACACCACACTGGTATGAAATACGATACGCCGGTACGTAAAGTCTTGCATGTGTGCAGGGGATGATGCAGTCGTGTCGTGATAAGCGCGGCGCTGCTCCTCTCCCTATCTCACTTAGAGGGCTTCCAACTGGAACACGGCTATTGTTTCGGCGCATGCCACGCGTTATCCTACCTACTGGTGTGCCTGCATGTGCGGCGCAGTACCCCACCTACTGTTACATTATGTACCGCGCAGTAAGCGCCGATGTGCTCCTCGGATCGAATGTCCCCGCCCCCAACCCGGTCTGCCCCCACGGCACCGGGTGGAAAACGCCTGCCAATCCGTATCTTACATTCTCGTTTTGTATCTTACATTATCGTTTTGTATTTCCGCAACTATCGTTGTCGCTCTCGCTTTCGCCGTTCGTTGTTTGTTCGTTCGTTCTGTTCTCGTTTTCTTTTGTTATCGCGTTAGCTTTCTTTCGCCGGATCCTGATCCGGTGATCACTCGACGTCAGCGGCAGCTGTGGTTGCCGCTCAGAGAATGGAGCGAGGAGGTATGACCAGCAGAACCCGTTGCATTACAATGCGAGACACCGATTTTGATGGGCATTGTCACTCGGGGTCAGCGTGCTTGGCGGGCCCTGTTGGCGGCTAACTACATATATATATATATATATACCTGGTATATATATGTGTGTACCCAGGGTCAGTTTGGAGGGCTCGGGTCTACAGCTGGTGGGAACAGGGTGCCAAATGAGGAACAGGGTCGGTGTAAGTGTCGACCTGTGCAATTCTCTGACAGGCTCGGTGTCTACAAATACAGTGCTGCTGGTCTGCCGTAGTTCCTGTCGTGACATTGACTCTTGTGTTTGCGTCGCCTTTTGGGCTGGGCTGCGAGTGAGGCATGCCTCGACTGGACTTCATGGACTCAGCTATTACGGGGGGCCATAGTAAATAGGACCTACGGTACACACAAAAACCTATGTATATCGCTATTTTTACTAACAATATTTGGTCCTATTTACTATGGTCCCCCGAAATAGGTATTTCTACTATTACGGGGGACCATAGTTAATAGGACCTATGGTGTACATTAAAACCTATATATTTAACCATTTTTACTAACAATATTTGGTCCTATTAACTATGGTCCCCCGTAATAGTCAAGTGGCGAAATAACCCCCCAGTTAAACCGGCTTAGTAATGAGGCTGCGAGGAAGGCATGTATTGGCTGCAGCTCATTGATAAAGCTACTTCGTTTGAACAGTTTGGTGGCGAAGTAAGCCAAGCAGCTGACTTAGTGTTAGCCTTGGTCATTGATAAGGGCTACTTTTGATCCCAACAGTTGGGTGGCGAAGTACGGCATGTCTTGGCTGAACTCTATTGATAACACTACGAAGCTATTACTACTCTTAACAGTTTGGTGGCGTAGTATGTCAACAAGGGCTGAGATTAAGGCATCCCTTGGCTGGAGTTAATCGACAAGGCTGGTTATTAGTTGGGTTGCACGATAAGATAGCCAACTACCTTCGTTGTTTAACCAAACCACACGTCGAGCCACGAAGGCTCCTACTGCTAGTCAGGGGCCAAAGACGCAGAACTTCAGCAAAGTTCCGCATGCAACTATTCGCAATACCTACACCATATCTATATACGTCTAACCATATCTATATACGTGGTAAAATAACTGCAAGCGAGATGGGTGAAATTTCTGCAGATAGTTTTCTGCTGAGAAGATGAGGGGGGGGGGGTGTTCTCATGTCGTGGATGGCCGTAGTCGTATGACAGGGGGGTGTTACTCCTTTGTTGCTTTCGTTAGCCGTTAGCCCTTTGACCACGCAGACGGGGAAGGGGCACACACTTGCGATGCGGCGATAATGCAAACAACCCTCTAATATCCCATTGCTGTTATGGTCGGTGACTTTTTGTGATCCAACTCACAGCCCTGGTCATTATCATCACCTCACCTCCCCGTCCTTCAGGAGCTAGGAATTCCAGTCGCGACGACGACGGAGATTCACCGGAAGCCGGAACACCCGCCGGAGGCGTTGGTGAGAGCCAGGGGCCTGCTGGAGTCGCTCGATGAGTGGGCTTTGTCGGCCGTGCAGAGCGTGACCATGGAGTGCAAGAGCTTGCTCATTGCGCTCGCCCTGGTGCTGAGGAAAACCACGGTAGAGAATGTGAGGAAATTTCTGGGGGTTTTCCCCGAAATGTCAGCTGCGTCGTATCGTCTCCTGAAAACAAAACCCGATTTATTCGAGATTTGACCCCCCCCCCCCCCATTCACATCATCTAGTAGCGATGGGTCCTTTCGTGTCCCCGAATTGAGTAACATATTTATAATTTTGCCAATCCCCAAAACAAGCAACTTGAGCGTCCCCGAAATTTGCGAATATGTTTTTTTTTTTAACCACTCCCCCTTTTTTTACGAATAACCGCGTCTGTTTTTGTTCTGTACTTTCGCGTTTCCGTCTCGTACATATATATATATCCGAACGTACTTGGTATAGATTCTTCGAACTGCCAGTATACAATTCACCCCTTTATGACACATCCACACCCTTCACCTTTGTACGTCGATTATATGTAATATTGATTCCTTTCGTTCCTGGTTTTGTAACAGGTAAGTCTCAGGATAGGCAGCTATTTTGTAGTTAATATGTTTCCTCTGGTGTGTGGCTATGGAATTCGATGTGGCACGTAGTGTCTCCTTTTGTAGGGCGGCCCATGGCTATCTCGCAGGCGGTTTGATCTCCTTCCTTCCTTCCTTCCTTCCTTCCTTCACCTTCCGGTGTTGGTTGATTCCATTCTTATTTTTTAGTCACACTCGATGAATGTTGTCCCCCAATCGATTTTTTTGTGGTACGTATTTTTTTTCATTGCTGTATTTTTCGCTTTTTGATATGCACAGCCGCGCAACGCGTCAACCACAGTAGCCCCCTAATAGTGTTTTTTTCATGTTGATGTTTTGCTGCGCTCGATCAACCCTTGTTTTCCACGGTCGCGCTTATTTTTTTCTTCTTTGCCTCGCCCGCCCGCCCGCCCAAGGCGTTCGATGCAGCGCGCCTGGAGGAGGAATACAACGTGGAGCGGTGGGGGATGATTGAGGGGGGGCACGACATGGACCGGGCCAACACCACCCTGACGCTCACGGCGGCTTCGACTCTCATGTGGCTCCGACCCATCTCTTTGTCCGAACACTCCTCCCCGGGGCAGCTGCCATAGCAACACGTGGTGTAGCAGAAGCAGCCGGAGAAGCAGCTGGTATACGATACCTGGTACCAGTGTAGGGGATCGGGCGTCGCTTGACAGATACAGAGGTAGCTAAGAAAAAGTTTGGCAGCAGGTGAAATAGAAGTTGGAGGATCGGTCGTGGGTTGGCATTGCAGCAGCTGGCATAGTGGCAGGTACCATCGTAGCAGCAACTATTGAGTAGATGCGGTGGGCTGCAATAGATGCTACTCGTAGGAGAGACCGACTGGTATATCCCCCTGATCGACCGCCCCCTGCACTTTGTACTGGTGTCTACAGCTCGCCAACTGGTATGCTGAACCCGTTTCAGAGTACTAATCTGGAACCTCGAATCTCGAATATCGATTTTCACCATCACATAAACGTGACTTTCCCCCTCGCGAAACCCCTTGTGGAGGCGTTACGCTTTGTATATCTACTGTAGAAATCGGCATGAAAGTTCAAATTAAGCCTTCAACAATCTTGCCCCCTATCCCGTTTCAAAGTACTGAATCTGGAATCTGAAATCTAGAATCTACTGAAAAAAAAATAATCACGTTGACGCGACTTCCCCCCAGCGAAACCCCTGATGGAAGCGTTCTTTTGTGTCTGATCGACACGAACATTCCTTTTAAGCTTTTCGCAATCTAATCCCTTACAGGTGGCGTAATCTAATCCCCTACAGGCGGGGGCGAGATTCCAGATTCCTGATTCCAGATTCCGACACAAGGCTCTTGGTGTGCCGCCGAGAGGCCTCGGTCGATTCAGCAAGCACCAATTGCCCAGCGGTACGTACGAATGAGCAGCATAATCGCAACCGACGTGGACCAGCCGCGACGTTGGATTTGGCCCGGCAAGTAGAGTCCGCCCCGTATGTCTCTGTAGTATGTAGAGCGTTGTACTCGTGCGCGTAACCGTAAAGAGCATTGACTTCGCACAGAATAGGGTACAATGGAGTTACGGCGCTCGTTGTTCTCGACAATGGTGAGGGCGCTAGAGTCGAACATAAAGTACTTTCGGGAGGCTCCCTACCAGGTCTGTCCTGAATAACACCTTAAGGTTCGGTATTGGCACCCTTCCGGTTCTGGAAAAATCGAGCGCTGAAAAACGATCTCACCCACCCCTGTGCCAAGTTGGCGCTCTTTACATCATACCTTGTACCTGGTGGTACAACTGCGAATAATCGCCCACACTAATTATATGTGCGTTGTCCCCAAAAAGTACAAGTAAGCGCACTTCTGGAGAGGCATACATGCTACTAATACTACTGCTGCACGCGTTTCACGTACGCCCGTGTTGGCAGATCCACGCGCCGCGCAAGATTCTTGCCGTTTGCGGAACATTCAAGGTAGTGTCTGGTGGGAAATGCCTCTATATGAACTGGAAACCTCTATGTTTATATATTCCAAGGCTTATCACGGTGTATCAGCGGGACGGTAACGGCGGTAACGGCGGGACGGGACGGGACGGTAAAACCGCCGTCAAAACGATCCCGCCGTCCCGTCCCGCCGGCAAAACCCCTGACCGTCGTCACATACCGTCCCGTCCCGCCGATAAAATCTCTCGCGTTGAAAATTACCGTCCCGTCCCGTCGTGACATCGAACAATTACCGTCCCGTCCCGCCGTGACACCGGACAATTACCGTCCCGTCCCGCCGTGACATTGAACCAATACCGTCCCGTCCCGCCGTGACACCGAAAAATTACCGTCCCGTCCCGCCGATAAAATCTCTCCCGCGAAATTATGGCCTCCGGCGGACACAACGTGCGTCTTCCCCTGCGAGATACATTACATTCATTCGTGGTCGTCTGTTCCCATCCATTCCGACCACGAATCACGAAATTAATAAAATAAAATCGAGTTGTACGAAAATTTAGTATTGATAGTAATTCCTACCAGGTACCATAAAACTACGAGGTATTACATGGTATCATAAAGTATACACAACTCCCATATACTACTGTGAATGAAATACGTATAGAACACAGTAGCAGGAGTGAATAGTTGAACAGGCGCTTATTACTACGCAGCTTGCAAAATTGGAAATTGAGTGTATCAACTACTAATACTATAGAATTAATAACCAGTCGAACTCACAGCTGATGACTGAAGACATATTTTCGTATTTTCATCACTTTTTCTTCTTTTTTTCATTTCAGATTTTTGTTTTTTCGTTTGTATTGTCTTTTGCTCTTATTTTTCCGGTCTCGCTTGTGTTGTGTTCTCGTACCCGGTACGTTGACACTTCACTTGCTTGACACTTGAATTTGCGATTTAGCTTTTATTTTTGGTCTTGCTCTGTCTCACAGCAGTCTGTGACCACAGAATCAGTATCTCTCTAGGATAGGGAATCAGGACGGACACTGGGTGTACTAATGAAGCAGGGTAGAAAGGACGATTTAATGTGAAGACAACAACAACAATCTTGGAATATATGAATTTGCTCCGCACCACCACCTTCAATTCTTTTTTTAGCACAAAAGGTGCTGGCGTTGATGATCAGCAGCTATTAATAGGCGCTGTATGGCTGAACTTTATTTTTATATATATGTTGAAATGAAAGTAAGCACTGCCACAGCAAGCAGTAGTAGTAGCCGCAAGCTCGACACTACACACGACGAATAGAACAGAGACCACTCAACTCACGGACACACCACCAGTATATACTGGTGTGGCCCGAAAAGATGTCAGGTGACCTGTCATCAAGCGAGACGCAAAACGTGCGCTGTCAACGATGTAGGGCCGAGTGTTCCACACTTACTTAGTCTAATAAACCTAGTAGTTCGGTATCAGTCAAAGCATGTACCAGGTCAGGTATGTATGTATGTATGTATGTGTCACAAGGCAAACTTGCTGTCTGCCAAGGGGTAAAAATGCTGTCTCCTAGCATGTTTGGTATTATTACCGGTACGGACGCCATGGATGTTTATCTCACGGGCGGGGGGTCGATCGATCAGAAGCGAGCGCCACTAGAATCACCGCCGCCGCCAGCTCCACCACACCACCTATCTCCACCTACCTCCACAACAACCAGTAACACAGCGCAAGCACAACAATCATCAGAACAGCCCCCAGGAGAGCTGGCACCGCGACAAGAGTACTTGGGGCAAGGGTGGGAACAAATCAGAAAAAACGTCGCCCGTGTAGTGGTAGCACTTCTCGGAGCTTGCTTGTGGGCCGCGGGTCAAGAAGAACAACGTCTGTCTGTGTCGGGCCGGCTCCCTTCGCGCAATCAGCAGTGCGGGAAAGTCTTCACATACATACAACCGCGCCGAGACCTTGCAGCAATAAAAAGAAACGTATATTTACCGTCCCGTTCAGCCGAGGAAAATAATTCACCGTCCCGCCCCGTCGAAGAAAAATAAAATTACCGTCCCGTCCCGCCGTGAGGAAAAAAAATACCGTCCCGTCCCGCCGAGGGAAAACGTGTTTACCGCCCCGTCCCGCCGAGGAAAAAAATAAATACCGTCCCGTCCCGCCGGAGAAAAAAATAATTACCGTCCCGTCCCGCCGTGAAAATCTGTCCCGTTGAATTTTACCGTCCCGTCCCGTCGAGAAATTGTGCACCCGCCGTCCCGTCCCGCCAACTTTTTATCTCTTCATTTACCGTCCCGTCCCGTTGTCATTTTTTTCCCGCCAAACAAGAAAAATCTGTCCCGTCCCGTTCCGCCACGATTCTCAGTCACTGTGATAAGCCTTGATATATTCTACCAGGTAGGTAGTGTTTTCCCTGGACGTGTGAACAATAATAGTATTTCATCCCCACAGTATTGACGCCTGTCAACATTTGAGGTACGAGTATCCGTTACGTTGGCAGTTGTGCCCATTATTTTCAAGCGAACGGGCGCCGTTCTCACTTTTTTCAGCCGTAACATATACTTCGAAGCATATATATATATATATATATATAATATAAGTATATACCATGGCAAGATCAAAAGAGCCTTATACTGGTTCGTATAATGACCACTCTACGAGTACCCATTCTTTTTTGAAGAACACGACAACTACATGCAACTGCGTGCTGTTCCCTAGGACTTACTTACCTTACATGACGTATGTTATGGTGATCCGGGTGGAGGTCCGTGATAGGGTTAACGTTAGATTTCGGTTGGGAACTACCAATCCTCGAGCACACAACCAACGAAGGACAAAAGGGTGTTATTAATAGTATGACTCCCTAATCAAGACCAACTATTGTGGGTTTTGTTTTTAGCCGTCATTTCTGGCAATAACGTATCCAGTTTTGAGGCTCCAGAAATATTCTCAGTTGTTTGTAGAACTAAGTCTCTGTTTTGGTAAAATTTGAATGCAAAAATCTGTCTGTCTGTCTGTCCGCAAGGCCTATATTTTCGAACACTTTCCGATGGCCGATATATAAGCTTGTTACAATTAGTATTCGTACGACGTATCCGACCCTTACGGACCTTATATACTGAAATATACCATACCACGAGGCAAATTTAGCCATAAAATACATCCACGACATCGTACCATGGTACCATACCGCAAACGTACCATACCAAATACTGTGTTTTTCCCGTGACATACCGTCAGCACATACCATACCACATACGGTGGTTTTCCCTAATTCCCGTATACCATACCGCCAACATATCCCATATCCCCATATACCATACCACTAACATATCCCATATCCCATACCACCGTGCGGGTTTAGGCCTGGGGACCAAGAGAAGCGTATTCGGTGCGCACCTCTGGGTGTATACGTACTCGTATAGACTACAGCAGCATCCAGCGGCACAGCAGCAACACCAGCAGCAGCAGCGGCAGCAGTCACATTGTAAAGTACAAAATGCCAAGACGAGTTGACTCGGCACGTCTCTCCGCCGCCAGATCAAAGAAAGGCAGTCAGAGTTGGCTTGGACGCTTAGGTCCTACACTCAGTACAGCGCATTGGCTGCTGGTGTGCACAAAATAAATGAAAAAAAAACTCTACGAGTACTACTACTGCCGTATCCGTCTCGAATGGCAAATATGTTTTTTTTCAGGTTTGGGAGGATACCGTAGGACGCCGCCGGCAAGCTCTTGCCCCCTAGAACATGGGTCGACCTGATTTCTTCGAGCCCGTCATATATACTAGTTCATTCACCTTGCCCGCCACAAAGCGGGTTGGCCGTGGGCTGAGTCTATGTCTAGATCGAGCGTCTATCATCGCGCGAGCTGAAAGAAAACTTTTTTACTTCGCGTTTCCATTCGCATACTATACCAGGTCTCTTACAGTACTCGTACGGCAGCAGCTACTTTTTGCGGCACAGAGTACCCGCACTACGAGTATTAAAAAAATGGAGCCTTCTCGAATGGCAAAAAATGGTTTTTTTTTCAGGTTTGGGAGGATACCGTAGGACGCCGCCGGCAAGCTATTGCCCCCTAGAACATGTACCGACCTGATTTCTTCGAGCCCGTCAGCTATCTTGCCCGCCACAAAGCGGGTTGGCCGTGGGCTGAGTCTATGTCGAGATCAAGCGTCTATCGTCGCACGAGCTGGAAGAAAGATCTTGTACTTCGCGTTTCCATTCGCATACTATAGCAGGTTTTTTACTGTAGTACTCGTACAGCGGTAGCTACGTTTGCGGCACACAGCACCCGCACTACGAGTATTAAAAAAATGCATCCGTCTCGAATGGCAAAAAATAGTTTTTTTTCAGGTTTGGGAGGATACCATACAACGCCGCCGGCAAGCTCTTGCCCCCTAGAACATGGATCGACCTGATTTCCTCTAGCCCGTTATCTATACTAGTTGATATTTCCCGCCACAAAGCGGGTTAGCCGTGGGCTGAGTCTATGTAGAGATAACACGTCTGTCTATCGTCGCACCAGCCGACTGTAGTCTGGCCACGGAGAGACGCTACTTTTTTTTCGGCAATAATTGTTACGAGCACAGTGCTTGTTGTATGTGCTTGGTCGGAAAAGTGCGCATGCATGTCGCATGACAAAAAAACAATGGTTCCCGAAAACACTACTACTACTGTACCGCTGTATGGACCAGGCAAACCAAAACCTATTGGTGGCTGTTGATGGATGACATTATTCAAGTATCAAGAAAAACCGTTGTAATGCTAGCTGTGCAACCGATTCATAAATAAGAGGAGTAGTATTAATAGTCGTACCTCCAGCTGATCTTTATTAGGAATAGTAATTCATGTGCGTCACCTCGGTTGATTTGTCGTATGATACTGCTGCGCTTTTGTTCTGGAGAATTTTTCACTTTATGTCTACTGTGAAAGTCTCTTTTAGAACAACACTACAAATCGTTGGATGGCAAGCACACTAACAATAGTAGTTGGGTTGGGCCCATTGGAATCACGGCCTGTGTGCCGAGTTGTGCCCCGGGGAGGGCGTGGGCCGTCGCTCGCCTCGTTGATTGCCCTCTGGTGTTCGTTGACCCTCGTGCGTTATTCGCCCTGAAAAAAAACCCGCTATTTTTCGATTGGGCCCAAAGGCAAATTTTCCCCGAAATTCTATTCGAATCAAATCATGTTTTTTTTTCCCTGTTCGACTATATCATGAAGAAGGCGTCCCTTTAAATGTGTCTATTTTACCTGGTATTATTTATTATAGCACGACCACGAGTATAGTGTTGATTACTTTGTAACGGTCGTGCGTGCAAGCGCAATAACACTTGTCAAGAAACCCCGCCGCAGACCACTGATGCTGCTGTGTCACCAATGGATATGACTTTCACGGTAGATAGATCTGTCACTTTCGCTATTCCCACTCTTCTAGTATAACAATATTACGGGGGACCATATTAAATAGGACCTACAGTTAATACGAAAACCTGTATATTTCCCTGCTTTTACTAACAATATCTGGTCCTATTTACTCCCCCATAATAATAGGCTGTAAAAGAGTGGTGCATCATCCCTACTTTGGTTGTCAAGCAGCACGAAAAAGTCTAATTCGCATCAACTTCAAGACGAAAAGTAGTTCGCTTTTGCTTTCCAACCCTCTGTGTAGCACAGACATGTAGTATGTTCGTCTCTGTGTCGATCACTGTGTTACCCTCGTATATTTCGTCCCCCCGATTTAAGAAACGAAGAGCTGTAGGATCAAAATGCGCCACTCGCTAGCCTGCCTACAGAAATCACGAACATCACCTCCCCTGCGCTGTTGGACCGCCCCTGCAATCTTACAGCTGTGTGCATACTGCGTTTTTCATATATCAAGAAGAGCAGAAGAGAGGCCAAGAACATGTACGAATATCAGAGTGAGACTCACCAACAAACACGTACGTACGTTCTCATCATGTGCTGGTACATCAACATCTGCTTCAACATTTATTTACATGGAGTATTTCAAACATTTTTCAGTGTCTTGGTGTGCTTGTCACGTTTAAACTGTTGAGCCGAGTGGGCTTTTCTTAGAGGCGAGGGGGGACATTCTGCGATATACAGCTATCGGTAGACGTGTTTTCCCGTATACATCACCGCCGTATGGACCAGGCAAACCACAACCTATTGATGGCTGCTGGGGGGTGGGGCGTCCTGCTCTCGCCGTGCTAAGGTACTGCTGTACTGGCATATTATGGCATACCACTCAGTCCCGTAATGTATTAGCCGTATTTTATTATGAGGCGCGCGAGCGCGAAGTGCGAGCCTTTTGTTCTGGGTCGTAAGGAAGAAAAGCAGACGTTCAGTCTGAGAGCCAAGGTGCTGTCTGTACCGGTGCGGACTGGTCTCTCTCAACACTCGCAGCAACTCCAACTAACTGCGACTTCACAAAAAAAATACAAGCAAACTGAGAACAGCGCTCGAATGCATTTCATCGAGGGCAATAATAACAATGTGGAATATAAATGGCCACTCCACATATTATTATTTATTGTATGATAACAGCGTCTTTGGTAGGCGGCGCAAGATAATCTTATTTCCGTAACACACGTATGATAAGATAGCACATCCCCTTGGGCTAACATCATTGAGACTATAGACCATAGCTGTTTTTTTCGACATACATTGGGGAAAGTGCAAACGCCGAGAAATGCATCTAAGGAAATATCTGGACGAGATATTTCCGCACAAGCCACCACCATTTTCGTTGTGTTTGTCCTCCCCCCCCTCTTTTTTTTTCTTCCACATTTTCTTCGCCTTCTATGCTCTCTCCATCCCACTATTAATAGTCGTATCTCAGATCTGGGGTCGCATAGTAGGCTTCTCTCCCCCCTCCCCACTGCGGTACGTGCCTTGGAAGGCATATTTATCGCGAGAAAAGGGTTGCCCAGTTATTTCTTCCCTTCCTTCTCGACTCGCGTCGAAATGCCCCCATATCTACCCACGCTATAGCAGTCGCTCTCGACAGCAGTAGTTGGTGCCCTCTGAAAATCTGTATCTCGATACGGACAAGAAATGAATCCACGACACCAGTAACGCTAAGGCTAGTGGCATTCGAGGCTAACCACTACGAGTATTGATAGAGGACCACCGGGGCGACCGGCTGCGAGAAACCCCGTTCGGATCTTCCTCCCTCCCAGGGGGGGGGGGGGGGTGTACTCGATATCGTTCTTTTGCGTGTTTCGCGGTAAACACCGACCGCGATTGGGCTCTTGATGGACCGACCCTTTACTACGACCAGTACGAGTACGCGTGGGCCAAACCCTGACGCCCCCCAAAAGCTCGGTATCCTATATGCGTGCGTATATTAATATCAAACCCGATAGCAGTTGAAATATTATTAATAGTAGCAACTCCTGTTTTGGCCTGGGCTCGCGGCTCATTGTGATATCAAGGTTAAGCATGTGCAGGCTCTTAAAATGGTATTATATACCAGGTAAGATTTAGAGTGGCGTTCCTCGCTGAGCACAAATTCTTCGCTGAAAAAACAAAAATAAAATTTCCAACAAACTCAAGCCTGAAATTATCGGCTCCCAAAATCTTCACATAAAGATCGCGTACTGGTGTACAGCGGTATACTGTAGGTTCGCCAACAAGAACCATGTAATATGAGCTAACCTGAGGAATGTTTCGTTCCACCACCCTGAATAAGCGTGAGCATCTTCTGTTGTTCTTACAGTATGTTTACTCACGTTCAAAGTCAATACAAGTATTGAGTCCGTGGTCACATGACGCGCTCCAAAAACTGGAGCAGAAGAATATCTCAGGTGAAAAAAAAAAGAGCCAAATCGAATACTACTGCATGGAAAAAAAGCTAGACACAGCAGTTTTTGGCTGAAACACATCGTGCACTTCCAACAGGAAAAAGTCAAATCCATCCGCGATTTGCAACCTAATCCAATGGAGCCGCATATATTTTGTGTACTGGTATGTACGTATCAGGTACACATCAAGAACTCTGAAAAAATGAGGAATTGGAAAATATGAGAAAACGAAAAATTGATAGAATAATAATTCTCAGTTTGTCAAACTGAGTCTCTATTCCCAATTTGTAAAACTGAGTTTCTATTTTGGTAATTGCAAATCTATCTGTATGTATGTCTGTCTGTCCGTCCGTCCGTGCGCATGGCCTATATTTCGAACTTATATCAGTACGATCCAATGATCGATCTCCAAGGTCGTTACACAGTCAATATTCGTACGACGTATTCGACTCTTACGGACCTTATAGGCTGAAAGATCCCATGCGACCAGGCAATTTTTTAGCCATATAATACATCCACCACACCGTACCCCCATACCATACCACAAACATACCATATCACACACCATGATTTTTCCATGCAGTGTATCCACCAGACAAACCGTACCATCATACCATACCAACATAACATATCACATACCGTGCCACACCACACACCGTACCGTACCACGTACCATACGATACCCATACTGTACCTACAGCACCTAAGGGGCTCCACCGTACGAGGACACGAGAAGAGCATGCCTACACCACCCAAGGGACTCAACCATACGAGGACACGAGAAGACCATGCCCGATATCACAGATCAAGGACAATACTGTTGAACCGAGGGGCTCAACCATACGAGCACTGCTCTGCAGCAGCATGTGCAGCAGGAGAGCATATATATATCACCGATAACCAATCCAAATCCCCAACACAACCAAGTGCTATCCGCTTCTCGGTGCATCGGATAAACTTGCAGCCACCACCCTGTAACAGCAGCAATGCCGGCGGCGTTGTTAGAACTGTAGTCAGGCCGCGCAGGCTTAACAAAAGAGCAGTCACGCGGCCAGCGTGTCAGGTCTCTGGGACCGCAGAGTTCACCCGGTGGATCGCCACCGCATGAACGCTTACTATCCTCTAGTTGGCCTTGAGTTGGGTGGGGCGTTGGAATTACGGGTATGTGTCGGGTTGTGCTGTGCAGTGTGGTGTTTGTTGTGCTGCGTGTGCTCGATATATAGTCGGGAAAATATTGTGGTGGATCATTTCCTGTCCCTACGAGAGGCTATCGGTTGAGTCACGAGTGCTCGATGCCTCTCAACGCCGCCGACATTGCTGCTGTTGCAGGCTGATGTCTGCGTTCATACTGCACCTAGAGGAGGGTTGTACTTGGGTTGAAGGTTCGGATTGTATGGCGGTGCTATATATGCGCTGTTGCTGCAGAGCTGTGTGGTTGCTGCGGCTGCATGCTGCTGCAGAGCTGTGTCGTGTGCTGGGCGTTTTTGCTGGGCCAGGATGTGCCACAATGATATGAACATAAAATGCCCAGAATCTCCCTACCACATAATATGGTAGTGAGGCACGCGAGCGCGAAGGGCGAGGCTTTTTTTCTTGCTTTCCCGAGGAAAAAAACGCCTCTTCGTCGTACGTGAGTAGGTGCCTCGCTCGTTTGTGTGTGTGTCACTGTTGTGTCACTGTGTCATCGTGCGTGATTCGAAGTTGTTTTCGGCCACGTTTGCCCACCGCGGTCAATGCACACACGGCACCAATGCCAGTCCCGGCGGGCGCTATGCACGCACACACAATTGAAACCTTATCGTGCTGGTGCGGTTAGAGTTCGTCCAGAGTTGTTCGAGCTACTACAGTAGAAGATGCGACAACGTGTGTGTGTAGGCACATGCCTGGGCCGAACAGCACCGAAAAACATCAAACGGTTTACCAGGTATTTTTTTGTTTTACCTACTAACGAGTACTCGTAGGCAGACTGTGTCTGTCCACATCAGCAACGTGCGGGCTGTGTCCTAAGACATGCTGCTGGTGGTGTTATCAGGCCTATCCTTCTACTGATGAGGGGACGGGGAAGCAGCAGAATATCTGCAGCAAGCTGCTGTAGATGTCGGGTACAGCAGTAGCAGTAGTGGTGGTGGCACCTGTCATAGCGTTTCTTTTTTTTGTGCTACCTAACTAAACCCAACTCTACTACGAGTACTCGTAGGCAGAACGTGTACCTGTCCACAAAATCAAACTAATGCTGCTGTTGCGGAACTGCTTGCTGGGGTTCACGACCCCAACCGACCCCGCAGCCGCAGCATCAACAAATAAATAGAAAACACATGGGAAATAAATGCTGTTATTAGTACGGAAATGCTCGTTGAGAAGTACCCCCCTCCTGGTGGGCTCTTGTTTTTCGCGGTACAGAGATCTCTTGTCTGGAATATGCCTCATGCGTGTTTCTAGGCAAAACCGACATGTTTTTGATTGGGCAACCGACATACAACCGACGGCAGGCAGGTGCATGCCAGTTCCTTCGAACATCCTTCATTCCCCCTAGTAGTTTACTACCAAAACACTTCTTTGTGTGCCTCCTCTCTTGTGTGCCCACGGCTTTTTCTTGTTCTAGAGGGTTACTTAAAAAAACTCGATGAAAATCGACGAGCAGTCGGGAACGCTGAACCCCGCGTCTGGGCGATAGAAATAAAGCGGAGAAGGGACGACATCACATGCGACCACGGCCTGTCCAGAAGATAGAAAGTAGAGGGGGGGTACAAAGGTAAAACTCCCCCCAACAAACACGAGACAGATTGGGCTCTTTTAAAATCAGGTACCACACTCAAGAGCCGCAACCGACACAATCTCCCCTCCTTGTCGACTCGTATCGAATTGTGGTAAGAGTATGGGCAATTAATTGTTAATATTAATATTTAAATAGTGTTTATTCCACGTCTGTCTACGTGGTGATGAACAAAAAAAACAAAAGAGCCACGACGAATATATATCCCATATTCCCGCCCAGTACGACCACGAGTAGTACCTATAGCCAGCACGCAGACGCTTAGTATGAACCAAACCCCGCCTGCTGGGGTGCCGTCTTTCTTTGCCGATGCCGGCTGGTGTCTCCCGTCACTCTTCAGAGTGCGACTTCACAAAAAAAAAGACAAGCAAAACTGAGAACAGCGCTCGAATGCATTTCTTCGAGTGCATCAACTATAATAATATATTATACCTGGTACCTGGTACCTGGCTAACGATAAAAAAAGGTGAGAAACCACGAAAACATTTTGTTTTTGCTCTTGATCTCACCTATTTCGCGACCTAAACAAAATTAATCTTGTTGTACCGAAGCATAAAAAGACGCGTAACACACATAACACATCCATCCCTGATACACACAATAGACACACCCCTCTATTTTTCGGGGCTAATATGGCGTTCGGCCGCAGAGAATATATTAATAGTATCAACCCCGAATTAGTGAGCTTTCCTATCTGCAACTCCAACGAATCGGGCGGCGAAAGCGATGGAAAGGTGTCCCGCCGGGAAGATTCCGCCCCATACTGATGGAGAATACTTTCGAGGACAACTACTACGGCATGCGTACTACACATTGTACCTGGTATGTGGTGACAACAGTAGTATGTAGTAGAATAGTCAGCGGATGAAAATTACTTTTTCTATGAAAACCTGGTACGATAATTGTTACTGCCCTCGAAGAAGTGCATTCCAGCGCTGTTCTCAGTTTGCTTGTCTTCTTTTTGTGAAGTCGCAGTTGGAGTTGGTGAGGGTGGTGAGAGAGACCAGGCGGCACCGTGATCCCCAACAAGCAGTTAGTTCCGCGACAAAAGGATTTACGTATTTTGTGGACAGGCACGTTCTGCCTACGAGTACTCGTAGAGTTGGGTTCCGTTAGGTCGAACTAAAAAAACACAACCGTTACGACAGGTGCCACCACTACTATACCAGGTATAGTATACTACTACCACTACAACTACTACTATATACTACAGTAACTACTGAACTACTACTGCTGTACCCGACACCTACAGCAGATATTCTCCTGCTTCTCCGTCCCCTCATCAGTAGTAGAAGAATGGG
This sequence comes from Nereocystis luetkeana, assembly GCA_031213475.1. NCBI lineage: Eukaryota > Phaeophyceae > Laminariales > Laminariaceae > Nereocystis > Nereocystis luetkeana. The sequence continues at coordinate 9,446,023 of JARUPZ010000021.1, forward strand.
CCTGATAACACCACATACATACATGAGGCATGTCTTAGGACACGGTCCGCACGTTGCTGGTTGGTGTGGACAGGCACAGTTTGCCTACGAGTAGAACTCCAAAAAACAAAACCGTTTGATGCTCTTCGGTTATGTTTGGCCCAGCCATGTGCCTAAACACGTTGCGGCATCTACTGTTGTAGCTCGGCCAACTCTGTACGAACTCCAACCTCACCAGCACGAGAAGGTTTCAATTGTGTGTGTGTGTGCGTGCACAGAGCCCGCCGGGACTGGCACTGGTGCCGTGTGTGCGTTGAGCGCGGTGGACAAACGTGGTCGAAAACAATCAATGTTGAATCTCTCACGATGGCACAGTGCCACAGTAGTGACACACAACAAGCAGAAAAACTACGCGCGAGGCACTCTACTCTCGTACGACGAAGAGGCATTGTTTCCTTGGAAAACCAAGAAAAAAAGGCTCGCGCATCGCGCTCGCGCACCTCATTACAATGAAAGGGACTAGTAATTTCTATTGTCTTGTTATAATCATAATTATTATTCGGTAGCAAGCTTCTGGGCCTTTATTTTCATATTGTGGCACATTCTGGCCCAGCAGAATCGCACGGCACAGGTCTGCTGCAGCATGCAGCAGGAGCAGCCACACAGCACTGCGGCAACAACAGCGCATATATAGCAACGCCATACAATCCGAAGCTTCAACCCAAGTTTAACCTGCCTCTCGGTGTAGTGTCAATTCGCAGCCATCACCCGTAACAGCAGCAATGTCGGCGGCGTTGAGGTGCATCCAGCACTCGATCGTGACTCAACCGACGGCCTTTTCTCGTAGGAACAGGACATGATCGGCCACAATATGTCCCCGACTCGCGCTTCGCGCTCGCGCGCCTCATTATATATTATGTGGTCGCAAGCTTCTTGGCATTTTATTTTCACAGTTGTATACATATTGTCGCACATCCTGGCCCAGCAAAAATGCACAGCACACGGCACAGCTCTGCTGCATGCAGCGTGCGGCAGGAGCAGCCACGCAGCTCGGCAGCAACAGCGCATATATAACCCCGCCATACAATCCGAACCTTCAACCCAGGTACCACCCACTTCTCGGTGGTACGCAAACATGAATAGAGATAAAAGATCCGCAACAAGCGGTCTGAGAACTGGCGACGCTCTGTTGGCTAATGAAAATCATGTCGGTTGAGGCAAACGACAGATTGCAAAATACTAGAGATCCCCAACAACAGGCAGTTCCGCAACGACAGCTTTTCTGATATATTTTCAACAGCGAGCGGGATTACTATTTAGTACCGAAATATGCGACGAGGATCGCAAAATGAAAAAAACATTACACAATGAGGAGGCATCCAAACATGAACGGGGATTTTAAGATCCCCAACAAGCGGTCAGAGAGCTGACGACGCTCTGTTGGCCAATTAATAACATGTCGTCGGTTGTTTACTCTAAGGTATTAAAGGACAGATTAACAAGAAATCGCTATACCGCGAAGTGTAAGAAGTCCCTCAAGGAATGCTTTATTATCAGTGTAGTTGTTGTTGTGGTAATGTTGCTCGTCGCGTGCTCGCATGCTCTTGGGTACTTCTCGCGTTGGAACAGCAATATGGTATACAAGGCGCTTCGCTCCGCGGGCGGCCTACGCCGCCCACTACGCTCGTCCAGGAAGGAAAAGTACATCAAACTACTATGCGAAGCGGACAGAGGTCCATGATGGGATATAGTTTGTTTTTTTATTATGATCGTAGTTAGTTCCAAACTGGTGACTTGATATTTATTGCCAAGAGTCCCGCCGCCATGCTTCAGGAGAAAACAGCTCGCACACCACATACGCTTCGCATCGCGGGCGGTTGCCGCACGTACGTACATACCCCAGGTAGGGTACTTAATTTATTATTTTGATAATATATATGCTGCATGTATGACAAAGATAAATCACAGCACGGCACAGCGGCACAGCAGCACCGCAAAAACAAGGTAAAATGAAACCGAAAAAATCGGGGAGAAAAAAAAAATCCCCGTCCCTTCTCCTGAAATATGTTTCTGCCTGATTGGAACACCTTGCACCGGTCAAAAAAGAAAAAAAATGAACAGCAGAGCTTCTCTCTCAGCCTCGTACGCCACAGGCCCCTCTCGCGACCACCTCGCCACCGATTCGGTCCGGGTAAAGCTTTCGTCACTCTCTGCCACAGTCAGCCCCGTCGCCCGCCTCGCGTGAAACCCGGTGCTCACCGTGGTCGTCGTTCTCCAGCTCGACAGTATTGGTACTCAGACTGGGAGCTCCCTCTTTCAACTTCAGCGTGGTTGCTAAAATAAGCACCGCTTGAATGTTATATTGCAATTTCGAACGACCCTTATATCTCGTACATACTCTATCCAAAACCACAAATTGAGGCCAGACAGAGCCCGTTCATGCATCCCTCGTGTCTCGAGGCACACGCGACGCCTAGGCACGAAGGTGGCGACCGCGCTCCTTGCGCGCTCCTTGCAACCCCCCCTCTACCCATCAGCACCCGCTGACACCCGCGACGGCGCCGGGCTCTCCCGCCGTGCCGTGCTCGGAGTACACGCAAGCACATGAAACGAAAGAAGAATAAAGGAAGAAGGGACCGAGAGTGCCAAGAGATATGGAGGAAACAAAGAACTGCTGGAAAGGTCCGGCAAGTAATGAAAGGAGGCGGTTTCGAAGTGGGAGCTCTGAGAGGCCAGGGATGTACCAACCGAGCACGCTCATGGATTTAGATCTAAGCATGTATGTAGTTCTATACTCGTTCCTGCTCTGTCGCCTTGAAGGCATAATCTCTTGTGCACTTGACGCTCTCTATCTCTGCTCATTTCTGCTCTCTTGTCGCCCTGCAGGCTTATGCTCTTGTGTACTTGACGTATTTTCAACAGCGGGGTTATTAGAGTACCGAAATAGGCAACGAGGACGCTCTGTCGCCCTCAAGGAATGCCCTTGTTTGTGTACTGGTGGTGTTGTTCGTCGCGCGCTCGCATGCTCTTTCTTGTGTACTTGTCCTGTTGGAACAGCAGTTTGGTACATATACTCGTTTCTGCTCTGTCCCCCCGAAGGCATGTACTATTTTGCACTTGACGCTCAATATTTACTCGTTCCCTCTCTCTGTCGCCCTGAAGGCATATGCTCTTCTCGTGCGCTCAACGCTCTGCCATCGCTCGTCATATTATAGGAGATCGCCAACAAGCGTTTTGGTACAACAGCAGTATGATATCTAACGAGCGATGGCATGCTCTTGTGGACTTGTGGTGTTGGCGCAGCAGTATGATATGTATGTATACATTGTGTGTTCTTGTGTACTTACTTGTTGTGGTGTTGGTACAGCGGAATAGCCCTGAAGGCATATGCTCTTGCGCACTTGACGCCCGGCCATCGTCGCTCGTCGCGTGCTCGCATGCTCTAAGACTTGTGTATGTTGGTACGATTTGATTGATATACTGTTGGTATGGTAAGATAGTACAGTTTGATTTACCTTGTACTACGGTCTGATATACTATATGGAAAAAACACGGGATATGATATGGTATGTTTGTGGTATGGCATATGGGAGAAACATGGAATGTGGTGGGGTATGTTGGTGGTATGGTATGATGGTACAGTGTCGTGGATATATTACATGGCTAAATTGGTGGTATGGTATGTTTCAGTATATAAGGTCCGTGAGGGTCGAATACGTCGTACGAATATCATCTGTAACGACCTTATATATCAACCATTGGATGGAAAGTGTCCATGCGGACAGACAGACAGACAGACAGGCAGACAAACAGATTCGCAAATACCGCAACTGACACTCAGTTCAAACTGAGAACGAGAGACGCAGGAGAAAGACAAGATAAACGGTAAATAGCTTGGTACTATCCGGCAGGGACCACTCCAAGTTGTATGTCGTGCATGCACGTTTTTAATCGAACAAGCAACGAACGGTATATTTGCGCGCACCCAGTCGAGAAAACAATATTCAAGCCAACTAAAATCCACGGCGCTCTCACTCTTCAATCGTACCAATATCGGCGTTACTACTACTGTATGTGCCAGGTATATTGTCGCTTCTTTTCTTTTTCAAGCACCCCACACACTTATGAAATCCAAAAAATCGTCAGCACTTTATTGGAAAGCTGCGTGTGATGCTTTGTTCAAAGCGTGCTATACGATGGTGTGTGTGGCCTCTTGAAGGTTCATAGCTCGGCCGGTAACCCTCCTGCGTAATAGGGGCAATACCCAGGGTCAGCAGGACGGTTTGACGGCGTAAATGACGGCCAGCTACAACGTACCTAATCAAAATGCGCACGGAAAACACAACAACAACAACGACAACGACAACAAAAGCCTCCTTGACATTATTATTTTTTTTTTGTCGGTTACCATATACGAAGTACCATATAGCATTAATATTATTGCTATGGGTTGCTGTTGCCTTGGATAATCTGAACGATACGCTCTTCTTACTTATCAGGTATATACTACTTGCTCACGTACGTACATACGTACATACGCACGTACGTGCGTGCTGGTGTTATTTTACACGAAAAAAGACGGGGTGATATAAAACCAGATCATACTTTCTCAACGCCGTTCCCGCCTACCAGGGTATATATCTTTTCTCGCCAGATATACCAGACCAGCAGATTTTCATAGAATGGTCAACAGGGACAAACAAAAACCGGAGTGACTCTCCGTCAAACTTTCCAATGGAAACTTCCACCCCTCGAACAGATCATCTACGGATCATTCCTACTCGAGGATCTCGATCTTTCAGGGAAGATAGACCCCTGATCTGTACGATGTCGCTCATGCCGGTGCATGTGAGCCGTATAGTCTGCATGATCTAGGGCATGTTTCCTGGGTTGGATATATATGTACTATACGGATCCTGCACAACAAAACATATCGGCGATTTAGGATCTAGATTATTTAGATCGTGATCTGGCCCTAGATCGTGATCTGTACTACGGGCGGAAATTTTCCACCTCCCCCCCTCGCATCACAATCAACACGAGAAACGGCGAGATAAAATCGCGTGTAACTCCTCGTTCTACTCAATAGCAGGGGGTGCCATCACCCTCACATTACAGCAACAAACCAAGATACATACATACATAAATGCGACAACAAGAGCCACCGCCAGTCCTAAAACGCTTCCTACAATAGTCACTGACGGAGCTGTGAGTGAGTCTTCGCTTCAGCCGGACACCACACGTACGTAACCCACCGGTTGTTTCCACTTGGATTTTTCACACACAAATCCACAACAAGATAAGAGAAACGGCTCGATTTTTTTTTTAACTCACTCTACTGCCCGCTGCGTACCTACCTGCTACGGCTACTCTGTACTCACTCGTGCGTAGTTCAGGTTGTAAAATATATGCTAAAATATCGCCCCCCCCCAGCTCCCCGAACCAAACCGACCAAACCCCAACGGAACCCGGTCAAATCCAACGCAACCCAAGCCAGACCAACACAACCCAACCCAACGCAACGCAAAATGGTATCTAGCTCAGGAAGCACCCTCGCCAAATTTTCTAAACCTCGACTCTGCCATTTCTTAACCAACGCCGGGGGGGGAAACGATCCGACCAAAACCCCCCCAGTCTTGGAATTGTATAGTGAATCTGCGGTCAAGGAGGCCTTCGACGCAGGGAGTCGTACATTTTAAGCCCCCCCCCCCCCCCCTCCTTCCACACTGTCTAGACTGACCGTTTAGCTTACTCTTGCCCTGACATGTTCAGGGGACCACCCGACACTCGAACCGCGAAAAAACGATTGATTGGCGAAAATCGCGCAAAAGACGGCCTTGGCTTGTTTACCTACAGTGAATGCCAGTGGTTGACGCCGCTACTACATACCCGAGGTATGTATACACTTGTGGGTGTTAACTGTTTTCGCTATAACTCATCGCCGTATGGCTTGTACGTAGCGCCCTCGAGGCAGTACTGAAGCAGTGAAATTCCCGGCCGGGTCTGCTAGAACAAGCCAAGGAGTCGCACCATGAGGCGTACAAGCCAAGCCAAATCAAGCCAGTGTGAAGCAGCAACAAAAAAAGCCAGATAGATCGTTGAGCCGAAAAATGCCCCCCCTTCCCTCCCCTCCAGCAAAACCCTACGCTGTTTCTTGAAAAAAATAACGAAGACGAGATAGAGATGGGCGAGCGGGAAAACACTCGCCCTTCTCTCCCTTCCCCCTCCCTCTCAAGGTGTTGTCGTAACATACGTCTCTCGGGGAAGAAAAAGAAACCGCCCCATCGTTGGTTCTCGACAGGGGCAGCGGTACATGCTTCCTGGGATAAAACCCCGGACGACAAAGCGAGATCCAACGTTCAACATGTACCTAACCATGGGCTTCCCAGGGGGTGTAGTGTATGTGCATGTACTCCTCGTAACTCGAAATAACCAGTTGGAAATGTCTCGGAAACTTCCCGCCAGCTACCAACTTGGGTGTTCGATAGGTTATGTACTCTGGAAGGCACTCGGGTATATGCCCATAGTGGTCTGAACAACCTGGTTGGGTGCTCGGGAATCGACCCGAGTGTGACCAAAACTGCCAGGTTGGGTACTCGGGAACATACTCGAGTATGACCACAACAGCCAGGTTGAGTACCCGGGTACCCTAGAGTATATACTATTAATAGTATACCCTACTGAAAAACACCCTTGTAGCTACTGCTACTGCCGAAATAAAAGAAGCAAGCAAGCCAACACGTTCAGAGGTTGCAGTTGAATGGGTTACTATCGTCCTTGTCGCCGTGTGGGCTGGCGAGGAAAATAGCAAGAAGAAAATATAATTGAAAGTGCCGGTCATACGCAATCGATGGGCCTCGACTCACCGGGTCGACAAGATAAACAAAACTGAGCAACCCCTGCATTCGTTAGACGACACACACGCGGACCGCGACTCAAACACGCATTAGTGAGTCAATCAGGATGGCCCGAGAAAAATATGCTGACCAAGTCAAGGGAAAAGGAGGGGGGGGAGAGGAATAATTCGTAAACAAAACAAAAAAACGTACAAGAGTAGAGACTGCTGCAGCACGCAATTTTGCAGAAAACAATCAAGCTCGCCCTTTATCGCGCCTGGCCCGACCCTCAACGGTAACCTCAACGGTAACTCAACGGTACCCTCAACAATACCCTAAACGGATATATCAACGGTAACTCCGACGGTAACCAGTATCAATGACACGTATTGGCCCAAGAGCCGCTCGTTGGGGCGAGCCACCCCCCCCTTCCACGCCCTCTAGTAGTTCGCTTGAAACAAAGCAATACAGGGCGGTGAAAACGGTTCCACGACATTCGCCCAGCACCGGTAGGGGTGGGAAAGGAAAACGGGAAGCGGGCGCGGGGGGGGGGGGGGGGGGGGGGGGGGGGGGGGGGGGGGGGTAAATCCAGCCCCTACAAAGCAGAGTGGCATACAAGCAGCATGGCATACACAGCAGCTGCGCACCAGTCAGTACATACAGAGCTGCGTGATGGCATACTAGGCAGCATCATCTCGCCCATCTGACGCACTTCCTGTCACGCTGAACCTTACCATAACCCTACCCTTTTGCTATTACGGGGGACCATATTTAATAGGACCAAATATTGTTAGTAGAAATGTTTAAATATATAGTTTTTTATGTATACCACAGGTCCTATTAACCATGGTCCCCCGTAATACTGCAAGAACTATCCCACAGTAGGAGTAAGGCGAAGCGGTTTGTGCCCAACAATGTGGGCGCAGTGTCGGCAGGGCTCAGTCAACACACGGCACTAACACTCGGTGTGAGTTACGGGGCTTCCCTCTCCCACAGCCAGTCTGGTGGTTGGAGTCGCCGTCGAGAGCGTAGCCCGAAAGCGCAGAAAACTTGGCGCACCAACCAACCAAGCAAAGCGGTGATAACCGACCCATCCCCCCACACCACCCCTCTTTCTTTTCCTCCCCCATCGGGTGTAAAACAAACTCTCATGCGCCTAAATGCTTAAGAAGACGCGACAAGAGTTTAACTGGAAAGGAACCGCAGCTTTTAGGAACCATCCAACCCACCCAGCAAAGTAGCAAGAAGCAGAACACCAACACACCACAGCCTTCATCGGTGACAAATTACCATGACTTAAATAAAAGGAGTTCCACTAAATGACGCCTATTAATGCAATGGGGGGGGGGGGGGGGGGGTCTGCTTCATTGAGCTGCACCGGGTCAAAACAGGGACGGAACGGGATCGTAAAAAAAGACCAGAACATACAAGGGTTTCCTCGGAAAAATGCCACATGTATCGACTGGGGGGAGGGAAGGGGGGGGAGAGGCTGTTACTTGGTCCAGACAGAAACGGATAGTATAAAAAAAAACTCGTGCGCACTGATTTGAGAATCTACTCCAAATGAAAACGGGGGGAAGGGAGAATAACTGACGGGATGGTATACGGAGAGCAAAGGGGCTCGGATAGAGACAGGAAACACAAACACAGACAAAAAAAGAGACAGAAAATAAAAACATCGACATACTGAGGACAGAGAGGCATACAGAAAAATATTCAAGGGGAAGACCTAAAAAAGGGGGAAACGTTAACATACTGTATGTAGTACGCAGACTCTACAAAAAAAACGACTCAACAAGAGGAAACAAAAAGAAATGTTGGCATTCTGTATGTAGACAAGAGTCTTACAGAAAAGACCCAAGACGGGGGGGGGGGGAGTTATTTTAAAGAAAAAAACGAGGGAAAAAATGTGGAGAAGTCCGAGTCCTCGGAAAAGCTCGGAAATATGTTCGTACGCAGCAGAGGCCACCGGGCAGGCCCAGTGCGTGAAGTTGCTTGAAACCCTCACCCGGACTGGGGGTTTATCCGGGCCTCGCAAGCCGACCTCAAAGGCCAGCGACCAGAACGCGTCTGCGCAAGCGGGGCGGGGTGGGGGGGGGGGGGGCACAAAGGTGTGAGGGGCTGTTAGGCACTGTTGAGCTGAAGCAAGCAGTGTTAGTTCAGTCTATTGTTAGCGTTCTAATGCGTGCGCCCTTCTTTACCCGTCCTCGACGCGCGTTTTCAGTGTAATAGACCGAACCCATTCTTCATGTTTCTATCGTTCGATTTTTGCAATATTTTCGTGTTTCAATAAACTCGATGTTTCGATAATTTCGTGTTTCGATGAATCGATATTTCGACAATCCTTGTTTCGATAAATCGATATATCCGGGAAAAACCCACCCCTCATTTATGCGGTAGATCGACAATTCGATACGTACGTAGTAATAGTGTGAATGATAGCAGTACGTGCGCCTGTGCAACGATAACGGTATCCACATCGGCAGCGTTAGCCTAGTAAAATAATACAGGTACCCAATGACATAGGTGCTTCGTTCGCCAATCCACCAAGCAGATACAAAACACAAAATACTGGATGGGATGGGGTGGGATGGGGTGGGGCGGGGTCAATTCCTCCTGGTTTGGCCTCCAACAGTTTCAGCACAGCCTTTTCCCGCTCCCGCCTCACGGCGTAAGATGAGAAAAAACGACGTTTTCATTGAATACAAAAGGGTAGGGTACCCACTTTAAAGGGGCATCCGTCCTCTTCATGGCTTTTCGGGAGATGACACCATGTACAACATAAAGGATTTTCATGAGAAACGAGTACTTGGAATTAGAATGGTCAGTAGCGAAATAAACCAAATATCATACCTGCTACCTGCTACGTATTAGAGATAGGGCTGCCTTTATTGCCTTGACATGGAGTGGTCTTGAAATCGGTACCCCAAGAGACTCGTACTGCATACGGAAAGAACATAATGAGCGCCTAAGCGTTGGAGGTGTCCCTATTAGGAAATAGGAGGGATACTCCGTCTTGAAAGGGCGCGAGGTCATTGGTCGAACGACTAAGGCACGCAAAAAAAAGAGTACGCCAACCCCCCCCTTCCCTCCCTCCCACCCTCTAACATCTCCCCCCACACCAAACCACACCGGCAAATAAATCTACTCATTGAAGCTGTTATCCATATGCAAGTCCGCCTCACAAGCGTGTTCAGTGGGAGGCATCTCACCCTCCATGCGACTCGCCAAACACCTCACGGCGCTTCGCGCTTGTTGCAAGCAGTGTCTGTCTGATCGGTGAAGACCGGACGTGCTCCGTCTAGGCATTGTACTATTGCGAGGGCCTACCGTTACGCGACTACGGCCATGCATGAACATCGAGTACACCCCCACACCCCCACACACCCGCCTCCCTCCCATCTCTCCCGTAACCCCCCCCTGACTCTCCCCTGCTTCTCATACGCTAAACGCCTCACATGGCTGCGTGTGCCTTGCCTGCAAGCCTCGCGTTCGGAAGCCATCCGGTCCTTCCCGGCCTGTCATTCATGGCCGACAGAACCCCGGGCAGTCTTGGCCAGGGCTTCCCACTTGCTCTGCTCCTCTGTGCAAGGGCGCGCCGGGTCGATGCGCAGCGCCGATCCGTGCTCTAGCAAAAACTCCAACACCTCGGGCTCGTACCTGCGAAAGGAGTGGTGGTGGTGGCAATGAAGAAAGTGGGTGAGACGGGGACGGGTGGTAACTACTACCATGGTACCAGGTAACTGATTTCGCCAAAAAAAGGGCGAGATATAATATTGTCCCTGGAATCCCATACTAAGGAATCTCCTCTTATTTTTGGCACCAGCGGATGAAATTTGTTTTGCCAACATCACACGAATCTTCGAGACTTGGGTGAATCTATATTTCTTCGTCAACCATCTCAAAATAAAACTCTTCAGAGCCTTAAGGTTAATTCATCTAAATTTAATGAGAATCTTCAGAGCCTTTAGCTTTAAAATAATCTAATTCTTTATTCGTCAACCACCTCAGCTAATAGCTAAATCTTCAGAGCCTTTACGTCACTCCGAATATATTCGTCACCCATCTCAGTTAATTACATTTTCAGAGCCTTGCGTTAATCTCAGCAAGAAATCATATCACAGAATAGTTCCACTGCTGACGAGCCCCGTGAACCAGAACTATAATCATCGATTCCCACTTCCACGGTCTAGATCTTCCACGGCAGATGATCTGTATGATCTGCATGATCTATAGCTAATGTTGCCGGGTGGGAGCCGTATAGCCTGCATGATCTAGCGCATGTTCCCTGGGTTGGATATGTACTGCACGCAGATACTGCACAATATCTCTCGCAGCGGCAGGTGAAGAACTAGATGATCTAGATTATCTGTAGATGGATAGATAAAAAATGATCTGTCTGTCTGAGGTGTGAAGTCTTACTGCCCACAATGTAGCACGTGATACTGTAGCTTCCACCGGGTCTATATGAGATACGCAACGAACGCCTTCCGGGTTCCTATTGCAGAGCTATTGCAGACTAGCTACTGCAGAGCTGAATACACGTCTATACCTGGTAGGCGCAGTGACAGACCGATGCGAGTCGACGAGTCAAGAAAGGGCCGAAATCTTCTCGCGATGTAGAACGCAAGGCACGAGCCGTAGTGGGGAGGAGGGAGAAGAGCCTATGATACTTTGTCACACCCCGAAACTGAGTTTCGACTATTATTACTGCTGCTGTAGGAGGGAGAGAACAGAAGGGCGACGCCAACGAATGTGGATGAAAAAAGAACAAAGAACAAAGAAAAAAGAAAAACGTGTATACCTGGTACCTGGTACCTCGTACATGTTTCACAAAAGTTTGTTGAGGCAACACACCCCCTTGGGATGGATTTCAGAGCCGATTTACACCGAAACCAGTTTGTTTTTTTGTTTCTTTCCCCCTCCAAACCAGGGGGGGCGAAAACAGAGGGTTTTTGTGAAGATCTCATCGAGATGTTCCCGTAGACTGTTTCGTTGCTCGTCGTTTGCGTTCTCCTCGTTCTCGAGAAAAAAAACCTTTGAAAATTGTCCGAGGGGGTGTGTTATCCTAGCACCCTAGTGTGATAGTCTCACACGGTACCCCACTGATCACCGCTCATACACGTCATACAAACCATACACCGCGCGTTCAACGCGCCCGTGATTAACCCGCCCCGCAGCCACCGCAGCCACCGCAGCCACCGCACAAGTGGCACATGGCACTCATAGACTGCGTATACAAAACGATACGGTATGACCCACCTGAACAATACTCACCACGGAGACATACCACACGTACCTCTCGCATTCAACGCGACGTGTATCGCACACGAACAATGCATCGCGCATACAAGGCATACGCTGCACGTTAACAACACCCCTGACACATTCAATGAAAACACCTTGTGCATACACACGGGACGCCCCGCCCAAAACAGAGGCACCACGCGCACGAGTCATACAAATCATACACCGCGTACGTCGTAGACGCAAACCCATACACCGCGTGCACACCCCCACATGCCGCCTACACACAACACACCGCGCACACCTCCCACATGCCATCTCCGTATAGTGCACGGCGCACACACCTCACCAACGCCAAATGAACACACAGCACAGAATCACGCAACGCGCATACAAATCATGCAGTCTCACTCACTCCCTCGGCATGTACACGGACGTCCAGCGGTGAAACATGAAAGCCACCGACACCGTGATGATCAGCTCGATCACTCCCGCGGGCGAGTACTGCCGCATCAGCAGCCCGATTAGAGTCGGCGACATGGTCGAGGGCGTCCCGCTGGTCGCCTCGGCCACGGCCATGGCGGCAACCTCTTTCGCGGCGACAGCCTTGTCAGTCGCGACGTCGCTATCGGCATCGTTACTAGCGATGGTGGCTAGCCGGCGGATGGGCACGCCGCTGCGGAAGGCCATGAAGGCGTAGTGGGCGCGGAGGATGTTGTTGCCAGCGTTGGTGGCGCAGATGTAGCACATCACCTACATATCAGGAGGAGGAGGACAAGGACGAGGAGGCGGGGGGTAAGGGGGGGGGGGGAGGAGGAGGAGGAGGAGGACGAGGATCGATATTAATCCACTACTTACTTTCCGTTTAGTATCAGCGAAAAAAAAATGAGGGGATACCGCGGGGGGGGAGAGAAAAAGTGCTTCGATATTTTGACGGACTTGTAACGGAAACGTGGATACCATATCCGACACTAGTGGAGGCCACGCCCGTGTTCATGCTCGTATCCAGAATCAGACCGAAATTAGGCTCCGTGGGAGGACGACCATCCACCAAAGCCTTTCCGACAATGCTACATACTCCTCCCCCTTCCCCCTCCAAAACAAGGAAGCCCGCCTCACAAGCGGCTGTTGCAGCGGTAGGATGCAGGTCACCCTTCATGCCCTTCGTGCGACTCGCCCAACACCTCACGGCGCTTGGCGCTCGGTGCGAGCAATGCCTGTCTGCCTGGTCGATGAAAACAAGACGTGCTTCCGGGCATGGTAGGGATGCGAGGGTCTACGATCATACGACTACAGCCATGCATGAATGTGAGTACACCCCCCCCCCCTCACCCGCCATATCAGTCAGAACAACGTCAATGGCGTCCGTCGAGGATAACAACTTGCCGGCTGTATGCAATACCATCACCCGAAACAAACGTCGAGGCGGCGCGCTCGGCACGCCTCCTTCCTGCCCTCCGCCCCCCCCCCCCCCCCCCCCCTCAACCTTCCCCTCCCCCCCTCCTGTGCCGGCTGAAAGCAATACAAACACCCACAATAAAACGCCGGAGGCGGCGCGCTCGGGCACACGCCTCCTTCCTGCCCCCCCCCCCCCCCCCCCCCCCCCCCCCCCCCACCTCTCGCCCCTTCTCCGACCTCCCCCCAACTTCCCCCCTCCTTTATACCTGCTTGAGCGACACGGGCACCTCCTCCGATCCTGGCAGAGACGCAGCGTGAAGGCCCAAACAAAGGCCGATCTGGCGTTCGAGTGCAGCATCCTCACCAGGTAGTACGGGACGAAGCCGGCGCACTCTAGGCAGGCAGTTGTCACCGTCGGCTCGGACGAGGGCACGTTCCTCAGGCTCGAAAGGTCCGCCATCTTCGCGCCAAACAGCATCTTAAGGACTTTTTTATTATTAATAGTTCGTTTTTCGTTGTTGTTTTTTTTTCATTCATTCATTTCGATTTCGTTATTTTCGTCATTTTTCATACCGATTTCGTCATTTTTCAGTATTTTTGGAAGGGGGGGGGGGGATTTGTTTCGATGGTTTCGTCATGTTTCGTTTTGTTTGGTTTCGGTTATTGTTTCGTTGGTTTTAACGGTTTTGGTTCAGGTTTGTATTCGTTCCGTGTTCGTTTTGTGTTCAAGTTTTTGGGCGCACAATCCGCGGCGAGCCGTGTATATCAACATCAATGCCGCCACGTGAAGAATTTGGCGCGCGTCGAGGCGGGGGAGTGGCAGGGGGGGGGGGAGGGGGGGATAGGGGGAGGAGGAGGGTGGGGGGAGGAAGAGGGCGGGGGGGGGGAGGCTCAGAAATTGCCGGCTATAGAACCTGTCGACAGTGTCTGCGGACAGGTGTATGCGTCTTGCCTGCCTCTATTAATACTACTACTGCTGTCATGCAAATACGATCACGCATAGATCTGCCGCGCGGCGAACTTCCTTTGATGTGCCCGCACAGCAATTACAGTGAAGCCCTTCCAGACAGAAGGACTACAAGGCCCACCAACCAACCGACCGACCGACCGACCGACCAAGTAGGCCTCAGGGTTAGGGCTAGGGTTAGAGTTCCTGGTCGGCGTGGTGGCCGCCGTTGGCCGAAACCGAAAAAAACAAATCGTGACAAAACCTCGTTGGAACAGCATCATTTTATGCGGCACGTCCGAGGAAGTTTGCCCGCACGGGCAGATAGTTGTACGCAGGCTGTACAAATACGTACTAGTGAATACGAGTGTCATACGATACGACCGTTACACCGAAGCACCAGGTATCTGGTTGGTACAGCAGTGCCGCTGTACTTTGATGATGTTCACATTCGGACGTGAGTGCACATACAACAACCGTATTACAGTATTAATAGTATATTTCACAAAGTTCACGTTCGAAGAACAGTATTACTGTTGTTAGTCTACAATATAGCAAGCACACAATTTCCCAAAAATTCCAAATGAGAACTCCAAGACCGAAGGGAACGGTCAGAATGCAAAGGCCTAACAGCAGTGTCACTTTGAACCGCGAAGATCTCGCCCGACACTCGAAACTGGAGGAGGAGTCATTTCATTTTCCGACAACTATCCAGAACATGTTGTGACGTTGTGGTTGGTAGAGGGCTCTCGACGCCAAAACTTGGGGGGGGGGGGGGGGGGGGGGAAGACAGCAGTGGCATCTGCATTCTAAAATGAAAAAATACGTTGTTTTTCGGATGCATTCGACGGGAGCGTTTCAAACCATTTTCCAGGATACCAGAGCTCATTCGACTCTTTTTGGTCACTTTGGCATCGTTCCAAAGCTAGACCCTTCAAACTCCGCAACACTTTCTGGATACCTCTCGAGATAATTGTTGACTGTTCCTGAGGTCGGCACCTCCGGTTTCGAGTTTCGAGCGAGCTATGCTCGTAGGCCTTCAAAGTGGGATGTTTCTGGGTTTGTTTACATCCGCATTATGGGCCATACCCATAGGTCTAAAGTGTTGGACCGCGCATCCCTGTTATCACCAGGTGCCCTCTACTCTACACTATGAATACCAGCACAGGTGCAACACAAGACGAGACGAGAAAAATCCACCTCCAACTCACAGCTCCAACTCACAGCTCCAACTCCCAGGTAAAGAACGCGGACGTCGATGCCCAACGCCTTGTCCTGTCTACAAAGGTAACATAAAACCAGAAAAATTACACCAATACCTAAACGAGGGGAGAAGCTTCCGACTTCACGTTCAACTTCAAAAACCCAGTTTCACCTGCATCTTCAACCTCAGACATCCAACTTCTCCTCCAACTCCAACGCTAACTTCAACTGCAACTCACAAGTAAAGAATCCTGACTTCGACTTCCGCTCCTCCCTCTTAGCGGCCTCGACCTTGTCCTCGTCCATCAGCTCGGCGTCCGCCACGGGGTCGTACGAGCTCCCGGCCTCCCAGCCCGACTGCACCAGCTCCGACATGGCCAACTCAAGCGGCTCCATTTCCAAGGTCATGCCGATAGTGTCCCTGAAATAATAATATGCCAGAATCAAGAAACAAAAGAGCTGAGACATCACTTTCTCCTATTAAATAGAACGATATAATATATACCTGGTATATACAAGGGCTCCGCATGGGTGCCTGCCGGCAAGGGAAATATACCTCAGTTCCAATTCGTGATTACTTTTTTTAAGCAACATAAACGAATGGTTCCATATTATGAACAGTACGAACAGGATCAGGTCAGTGCCAAGTGGCGCAGAAAAAAGAAATGCCGAGCTTCAGTTCTCAGTTTTTGTATCTGTCTCACTCGCATTATTATAGACCAACTTTTTATGGCATTCGTTTGCGATTTATTTCGGTATTTTCCAGCGATCTCTAAACTAGAAAAATCAGAACCGTCTACGTCGTATTATGCGGCAGGAAATCATCCATACGTTTGATCTCAGTTCCTGGAGGGGGCAGAAATCAGATCACTGTCTGTGAGAGGTTTCTCGCGTTTTCAGAACTGTGATTACTTGGATTTTATGTACTACAGCAGTACTGATGCCCTTTTATCTGCCCAGCTACCAAGTACCCCTTACCCACGCCGAAGTATCACACCTATCTACGGCGAGCTGTAGTACCTACTGCCAACGGGGCTCGTGCAGGAGAGATGGCCTCTCCTATTCACATGGAAGCGATATCAGCAGGAGCAGCAGCAGCACAACAACACCACTGCTGCTGCTGCTGTGTGCAGCCGCAACAACAGCAGCAGCACTACAGAAGCAGCACTACAGACTGAGGTACTCAATTTGAGTAGTTTGTCTCGAACACGGGACTGCAGTATTAAAACAGTGGCCGAGTTAATGGCAGCCTTCTGCGCCTTCTCCGAAAACACCGCAGCCACGCACTTCATGCCCTCTGGATCCACCTTCCGCTAGGCTTGCTGCCAAACCTGACGTCACACCTGGCGTTACAACTACTGCCACAACTCCCGTTGCACCTGGCGTTACACCTGGTGTTACACTTTCCGCTACACCTGCAGTTATACCACTGCATCTGCCGTTACGCCTGCCACCACACCTGGCGTTACGCCTGCCGCTACATCTGCCGTTACTCCTTCCGTTAACCCTACTGTTACCGCTGCTGTTACACCACTACATGTGCCGTAATAACTGCCGTTACACCGGCCGGTCCACATTCCGTTACACCCACACAAACCGATACACGTGCCGATACACCTGTCGTTTCACCCACCGTTACACCTGCCGTTAAATCTGCCGTTACACCTTCCGTTACAGCAGCCGCTACACATTCCGTTGCACCTTCCACTACAGCTACCGTTACACCCACCACTACACCCGGCGATACACTTGCCGTTACATGAAACATAAAAGCATGATACAACCCACATGAAACGGTTGAGGAAGCCCATAACCGTGGCCGAGTTGATGACCGCCTCCTGTGCCTTCTCCGAAAATACCGAAGCCATACCCTTGATGTCCTCAGACGCCACTCTCGACGGAAGAGGCCCCAGCTTCTTGCAGATGTTGATCACCGCAAGCTCCTGCGGCGAAAATATGGTCGGGTCCGGCTCAGGCGCCATGGCCGCGATGTTCTTAGCCAGGAAAACACGATCCCCTCTCCAGATCGTTCCGAGCCCCGCGGTGTGCGCCGAGCAGTACCCGCACCCATACGCCCTGTTTTTTTCCGCGGTGAAACGTCGGGAAAAAAGTATGATTTAACAAATGGAGCGAGAAAAGAAAAGAAAAGAAAAAACGGAAGTTTGAACGTACAGTAGGAACTCTGGGATCTGAGGTGCGCAGAATCTTTTTACTCCCATCATCACCCAGGGAAATCACCGACGACCTATAGCCAGGTGCCAGGTACCGTATACCAGGTAACTGGTATATTTTTACAAAATAAAAAGCAGCGGCTGTGAGATCGAAGATTTCGTCGAAACTCATCTTTGTTAGCTGTGGGTATGCTTCGAGTGTATTTATAACCTTCATGAGGGCATGTACACTCCGTATTTTGCATACCTGGGATGGTACAAAATTAAAAGGACAACCCAGCTGTGAGATGGAGGTTTCACCGAAACTCATCTGCCATAGAAATAAGCCGAGTGTGATGCTACAGGTAGCGATACAGCAGGCAGTGATACTCCTACTGCAGGGATGCTTCGATCGCGTGTGCCACTGATTGTACGAGTATATGACCACATCAAGAATGTACCTCTGTAGGTCCTCGGTTATCCCATTGGAGTGATACGTAAAACCACCCACAAAAAAGGCGGCACCTCGTGGGCGAAATATATCCAGTCCTGCCAACGACGCCGACGTAGGGCGTCTGTTTCTCTCGTGTGGTTGTAGAATACAATGGAATACACACAGAGGTGGGATCGGTGGCATCTCGGGTCTACACGGAACGGAGTGACAGACCTTGGGTGTGGCCTTACCCTTGTGTAGTGAGGCGGTACTAGTTGCCAGGTATAGGTTAGGGGGACCTGGCATCCATCCACACGCGACTTTCAAAGCCGAGGGCTGACGATTTACACGATCTCACAGTCGACGTGCCACAAAACGTACGTGTTGCACACTTGCAGCAGTAGTGGTCCCTCTATAGTGCCGGTTGCCCAATGTAGTGCCTGTCGAATCGCTTGGCCCATACATACTGCTGTACCAGGTACCAGGTATGGGATTAAACGGTGTGGTAGTGTGCGGAGTAGTTAGCGCAGGCTGCCGCTACAGTGATAGTATTGTTACCTGTCGAACATGATACCGTCACTATAAGAGGCAATCGGCACTATTGCTGTACTGATTAAAAAAAAAACAACGGTACCCTTCCACCCATGTTTTGGGGGCTCTGGGGACCTGCAACCAATACATCTAATGCTAACAACGACATCATATGGGGGTGAAAAAACAAGAAAAAAAAAGCAAAACGGCCAGAGTGCGGACTTAGACCGATGCCAATGGGACAGCGAAGTTTCAATAAAAAGTTTGAACTTCAAAGATACCCGCCAAAAAAATTGAAAACACGCTTCCTATGCGCCACGTAAAAAAAAAAAGTTCCTAACTTTTGGAAAAGCCCGAAAAAAGCAAATCCGGGGCCGATGTTGGGCCAACATCGGCTTGAGAAAAGCTCAGGCCGATCTTTGGTTCGAAGCAGCGAGATTCCCAGTCCTCGATAGACATCGATCAACAAAACCAACGATTGCGTCGTGAATCCAGAACGGAGTGCGCTCGTTAGGGGCTCCGACCCACCCTAGGGCCACCGTCTTCACACCGTGGCCGGTGGCATGTGGCGGGAGCTGACCAGGCGTATGATAAAAAAACATTTGGCCGCTGGTTTGCACAAAACAGAAGACAAAACTGCTCCATCCGTTTCGAATGGCAAAAAATAGTTTTTTTTCAGGTTTGGGAGGATACAGTAGGACGCCGCCGGCAAGCTCTCGCCCCCTAGACCATGGATCCACCTGATATCTTCGAGGCCGCCATCTATATTCGTTGGTCTTGCCAGATACCGAGCGGGTTGGCCGTGGGCTGAGTCTATGTCGAGATCGAGCGTCGATCGTCGCACGAGCTGGTTTCTATCACCGTGTTGATAATTTGCAACCAGAAAAAACAAATTGCGCCGCCTGCAGCCGTTGGGGGGAAAAAAATAAAAAATACACATTTTTCTCTTTTTTCCCCACAGCGGCGGTACGAGAATTTTTTCGGCTGTTTTTTTAAAGCAATACATAAGAAAAAAAAAAAATTGCACTTCGCGTTTCCATTGGCATAGGTCTTACATCCAAGTTGCTGGATTGGTGAATATAGCAAAAGTAAGATGTTTACGGGAGACAAGAGTTAAGTGCCTATCAAGCACGACCTCTGGCGCAGTCGTTATGGAAGCAAGTAGAGGGGCTGTTGGCTAGTATCCCAGGGTTTCAAACAGGGGGCATTTCCATCGTGAGAGTACATGCACGAGGACGGCGGAAAACAAGAGCAGTTTCAGATCAGATGGTGGCATGCACACAGTAAGGGTGTTAATTCACTACGCATTGCATTCATCCCCTTCCCCTGATGCCTTCCAGGAAGTGTCCAACTGCGCCAACTACCCCCCCCCCCCCCCTGTTGTCTGGGCTAACCACTTTAGAACCGCAGTCCCGTTTTGGGGACAAGTTACTCAATTTTCAAGTAGTTTGTCCCTTACTATAAACGGGACTGCAGTCCTAGAAGGGTGAAGGCTACGTACCCCTATGGGCGGCAATGTAAGAGCCGGTGGGTAGTCATACTATTTAATATTGTGGGAATGTTGATCATATTTCCGTCCATAGTTAAATGCCAAAAGTACCCATTATCCCCCATCGTACGGCAAAATTCTTGACACATACAATACAGAGTATACCAGGTATATAATACAGCAATATACAAGACAAACGACAAATTACACAAAAATCCAGCTTTCGCTTCCAAGTACCTGGTACCGAATAGTCTCCGAACGACGTACATTGAATACCAGGTACTAATAGATAGCTTTCGCATTTGGTATTTGGAATTTTATTTGTTTCATTTTCCAATCACGTATTATCTCAGTCCTTCTATATACGTGCTCCAGCTCCCGGTTCCCGGTATACAATAGTCGTAACTCAGATCCGAGGTTACGAAGCAGGATATATCCCCCTCCCTCCCACTTGGTAAGTTGCGTGCCTTGCGTTGGTATCGCCTTTCCGCGTTGACTCGCGTCGAATTGTGCCTACACACGCACACACCACGGTTTCGACTGAGTGTCCGTTTTTCTTTTTCCCCTCCCAGAATACCATAACCATCCTCGTTCACTAGAATACCATCAGAAGAGACCCTATTAATAGTCAATGTTACGGGGGACCATAGTAAATAGGACCAAATAGTCAGTGAAAATAGGTAAATATATTGGTTTTTGTGTCTACCGTAGGTCCTATTAACTATGGTCCCCCGTAATAGTAATATTGTCATATATTGGTTTTTGTGTCTACCGTAGGTCCTATTAACTATGGTCCCCCGTAATAGTAATATTGTCATTTGCCACCGGGCCGATGCTAAATATATACCTGGTATATTATATATATATATATATATATATATATAACATCTGATGCATATCCCTGCTACAGCCAGTTACTGCTGTAGTATAAAATATACACTGGTGTCACATGCCTGCTATTACAGCAGTAGTGTAATTCTACCCGGCGCTTACTGGTACCTGGGATCATACCCCTTTTGTGCCTCTGTGCGCTCAGCGGTTAGTTACCGTGTTGTGTTTATGCAGTACAGAGTAGCACGGGATCAACTCAAATAATATCACCATCCGAGGGTAACAACCACTCCACCACCCCGGGCAACCGTGAACGATACCTGGTAGTACATAAATACCTCGAGTAAATTATATACTTCGAAGTACCAGGTACGTTTAGAGTAGGGTGCCCGTTTCAAGACCAACCCGTGACAAGCCAACAAACGACGTGGTATTATCTCTAATATGGTACGGTTTAAGGATGCGGGTTATCGCGTACAGAGTGGGGTACCCATTTAAGACCAACCCGCGACAAGCCAATAAACGTTTTAATATCTCTCTTACGGGGGGCCATATTAAATAGGACCAAATATTGTGAGTAAAAATGGGGGATTATATAGGTGTTTGTGTGTACCGTAGGTCCTATTTAATATGCCCCCCCGGAATAATATGGTGCGGTAAGGATGCGGGTTATCGCGTAGAGAGTGGGGGGCCAACCCGTGACGAGCCAACAAACGTGGTATCAACTCCAATATGGTATGCATACCGGGAGGATGCGGGTTATCGCACAGGGAGGGGTGCGATCGTTTTTGAGCACTCGACTTTCACAGAACGGGCACGCGCCACAACTATCAATACCGAACGTCAAGGTGTTTTCGGAAAGATTTGGTCTAGGGGCATCCGAAAAATAGAATGCCCGACTTTTACTGGCAATCTTACCGTGGTCGAGTGCTGAAAAACGATCGCATCCCCGTGCGATGTGCGATAACCAGCGTCCTTGTACGGTATTATATTTTCCCACTGTTGACAATACAAATTTCAAGTGTTTTTTGCTCACGACAAGCCGATTACCCGTGCAGGTTTATCTCCCGCAAAGTCTTGAAACGGATGGTCAGTCGTAAAGAGGGTAGGTACCGGGAGTATCAACCCCCACGCCTGTTTTGTTCAATCGGTACTGCTGTCTGACGCATCCCCGCCGAGGGTGGGGCACGGTTGACGAAAACAGGAAGGAGACGGCAGACAGGGTAGCCAGGTACTAGACCGACTATTAATATTACGGGGGGGCATAGTTAACAGGACCAAATATTGTTAGTAATAATGGTTAAACATTCAGGTTTTCATGTATACCATAGGTCCTGTTAACTATGGCCCCCCGTAATAGTGGGTAGAAAAACCTGTCTTACGCTTACTCGTACCACAAACTGCTACGGCTGCCTGGAGGGTGCTTCTTGCTTAATTTTTTGTTGAGCTTCGGGTAGCCCGTTTTTTCGCTAGGTTTTTCTCAATAGTCTTACTCTGTATGCCCAGCAGAGTCGAGGTATTATTCACGTTTTTTGTTTTGTCTGCCACAACTTCTTCAGAGGGGCACCACACTTTGTTGCTTCTCTCTTTGTTCCGATTTGTTTTTCCTCGTTTCTGTCGGTTCTTTTCTCTTTCGTTGCAGCGTGGGTAGGCACAATTCGATGCGAGTCGACGAGGGAAGAAAAGGCTGAAATCTTCTCGCGATAAAAATGAAGGCACGTACCGTAGCGGGAAGGGGGTAGAAGAGCCTGCTACGTGACCCCGGATCTGAGTTACGAGTTGGAAGGAGAGAGAGAAGAAGATGGGCGAGGATAATGAATGGGATGAGCCAAAAAAAAATTAATAATAATAAAAATATCGTGCCTGTTGTATCCAGTACGATCGATGAACATGGGCATCGTTCATGCGTTATGTTTTCACTGCATACCTGGTACCTGGTATATAATAACAATGTACCTCTGCTGTGTCGTAGTTTTGCTACTACAGCAGAACTTGTATCTCTCTATTATAGTATAGGCTTGAGGAATCGGCACGGACACCGGTTGGGCTGGATGTCTACGGGCAGAAAGAACGGTTAAATGTGAAGAACACACACCCCACGAGGAAGCACCGAGGAACATTATTGTGCGTCGGTCAGTACTAGCAATACCAACAGTATATACTATTAATATCAATACAGTCACGACCCGTATACCAGGTACAATTTTATCTGGATTTAGACGAGAAGCGTGCTTGTAGCTTGCCGACTTGGTCAAGCGGATGGTTGTTCCCAACTCTCTTCTCACTTTTCCTTCTATCTCTCTCTCGATCTCTCGTCCCATCTCCTCTCTGGTCCACGAGCCTCACTACCCCTGTCAGCATCAAACACCTCCAGCATTTTCCAAATGAAACATGAGTAGGCCAGCATAGCAAGGCTACGCTTTACCGCGGCGTAACTTGATTAACTTTACTGCAGTTTGGTTAATGTATACTACTACGAGTCCCCGAAAAAGCGAGAACTGCATCTTACCGGCTTTGTCTAAATATCCTGGGGGGGGGGGGCGTAGTACTCAGAACCACCCACCATGGGACACCAAAACTGCCGCGTATTCCCTTGTGCGAATTTGTACCAGGTAATTTTTTGTCCTCGTATTTTTTTGCTAATGATACGAGTACAGCAGTAAATATATCTTGTTGTGAATCTAATCGCACGGCAGGTGGGTATTCCCATCTCTTCTCGGCGGTGATACTCGCGTGATACTCATTAGTGCAGTGGTTGCACAGGAGCTCAGTTGGTGCAGATCCAGCCCAGGAAACACACATACGCGAGATCATCCAGATCCATCCTGCGGTTCCCACCCGGCAGCATGAACTGTCACTTTAGTAGATCCTACAGATGAGGGATGGGATACATCTTCCCTGAGATATCTGCATGGTGAGGTGGAAATCGATGACCTATCCGATGTGTGCGTTCGTATTGATTCCCCCCTCACATGGGGTGGTGTTCCAACAATGTACCTGGTATCAGGTATCACTTTCCGGAACCTTCCGTCGACGAAAGTTCTAGAGCACGAGTTAGCGATGTTTCACACATGGGACAGATCATGATCTACCAGACCTCCTGCTGTAGATGGTACAGATTGTTAATGGTGGGGCGCGCGCGGACCTCCTTTTTCCAATGTTTTTTTTGTCTGAGGTGTAGATGTGCCTCAGTTATCGTCTGTATGTACTACTTTTTTTTGTTTTATTTTTTTGCCGAGGTATATATTTCTTCCCACTCCAGAGTTATTTGAGCCTGTCCTGCGACCACGGACTGCATTGTTTTGTGGCGATGAGTTAATGCGAGAACAACAACAAGCAACAATAGCGGGACCCTTGCTTCAGCCACTAGTGCGGCGGCACCTCATTGATCCCGGGACAACCACGACTGCTTTTTGTGCCTCAAACTACAGCAGCAGTACATATCACACGAACACCCCATGCACCAAACACACCTTTTTGAATTGTGGAGTGTGCGTCGCTGAGCGGAACATGTCTGGGTGTGTGGTTGTGTGGCGGTTGGTTGTTGGTGTGGTGTGGAGGTCTGGCGGTTCGTCCTTCGTGCTTTTTTAAGAACTCCGAAATAACTGAGAGAGCAGAATATGGTATGAATACCTGGTACCGGGTATACAGAAATGATCCGTATAATAAGAACGGTTTTTAAGGATGTATGCTAAACCTTCAGCACAATGGTTACAATATAATACCGTATGTAAAATGTAAAATACGTACAGCAGCATAATACGTACCAGGTACGAGTACGGCATCCAAAGAATACCAGGGCTTTTCACGGTGTGGTTTTTTCGTTATGGTGGGGTACGATGTATGATTCGGTGCGCAAACAAGTCGTAGGATTATCAGAAAATATAATCCGCACCGCACCTCACCGCACCGCACCGCACCGCACCGCACCGCACCGCACCGCACCGCACCGCACCGCACGATTCAAAAATGTAAAATCCGCACCGAACCGTGCCGTTCGAATCTCGAAAATAAAACTGCGGTTAGGCCTTTGAGGGTCTTTAAAATCGAGTGGTTTCCTACGGTACGAATGTACGGATACGGTGCCGTGCGCTTTCCAACGGTTTTTATCGAACCGCACCGCACCGTATTAACCCATTTAGGACCCCAGTCCTGTTTTGGGGACAAGCTACTCATAATTAGAGTGTTTCGTCCCCACTTATGGGAGTGCGGTGCTAAAACAAAAAAACACGCATCCGCACCGCACCGTACGATCCTCCAAAAAATGAAACCCGCGCCGCACCGCACCGTTCGATTCTGCAAATGGAAAAGCCCCACCGCGGTTCGGTGCTACTCCGTTAAAAACCTTGATAAATATGTACCATACCAGGTACCAGTACGCGCGCCGGGTAGAATTCTACTACTGCTGTAATAAATAGCAGGCATGTGACACCAGTGTATATTTCATACTACAGCAGTAACTGGCTGTACCAGGAATTTACATCATATATTATACCAGGTATATATTTAGCATCGGCCCGGTGGCTAATGTCAATTATTACTGTTGACTATTAATAGGGTCTTCTGATGGTATTCTAGTGTGATCGAGGACGGTTATGGTATTCCGGGAGGGAAAACAGGAAAATGGAGACCCAGTCGAAACCGTGGCTTGTGCGTGTGTAGGCACAATTCGACGCGAGCCGACGAGGAAAGGCGATACCAACGCAAGGCACGCAACTTACCAAGTAAGTGGGAGGGAGGGGGATATATCCTGCTTCGTGACCTCGGACCTCGGGTGTGAGTTGCGACTATTAATAATATACAGAGGGAGCTGGAGCACGTGTATAGAAGGACTAAGATAATACACGATTGGAAAATGAAACAAATAAAATACCAGGTACCAAATACCAAATGCGAAAGGTATATATTTGCACCTGGTACCTGCCTGGTATTCAATGTGCGTCCTTCGGAGACTATTCGGTACCAGGTGCTTGGTAGCGAAAGCTGGATTTTTGTGTAATTTGTCGTTGCCAATAGGCTGGAGTATGCCATGAACGAGTGGCGGTGGGGTGTCACGGCGGGCCGCCGCTGCGGCATGCGCCCATTTGGTGTCGTCGTGGAAAGTGCATCGTTTAGAAACGACTACTACGGGGGGCCATAGTTAACAGGACCTATGGTATCCATAAAAACCTATATGTTTAACCATTTTTACTAACAATATTTGGTCCTGTTAACTATGGTCCCCCGTAATAATACTCGTGCCGCCTGTCGCTCGCATTGGCATGAAAACTCCGGTGTATCAAATCCACAACACGGCGGTGGCGGCGGCTGTGCCGCTGCGCGAGGGCACCGGGCGTGCTTGAGGCGTAGTAGAGCACCGATGGAATGGCACGCGGAGGCCAGGAGCACAGCAGCAGCAGTACAAAAAGAAAAGCCGGTACTGCTGCTTCCGCTTGCTGCCAGGGTATATATATATACGAGTATACAGAAAAGGCTGCCACCGTTGCTGGGTTGCTGCTGCTGCTACCGAGCAACTCATAATTTTCGTTCCTGTTTTTCCCATTGTGCATACGATGTACCATGGGTACAATTCGTTTCCGTTTCCCTATGCTCACCCGCTTCCCCTGCTTCCCCTGTTTCATACCCGGTGCGTATGGCACGAAGGGTTTTACAGAGTCTCTTCCGGAGTTCCCTTCGCGCAAACTCTTCGAAAACCCGATGGGAAGGAAATTCACTTTTTTTTAGGGTCGGCAAAACTTGTTTTTTTTTTCAAAGAGTACTTCCGCGCAAACACGTCAATTTTATATCTTGGACAGGTCTTAGTAAGACCAACTATTATGGGGTTTGTTTTATTTAGCTACTCGTACTATTGCTGGAGTTTTCAGCGATCTCCAAAGCCCAGAAATCAGAACCATCTATACTCAGGAACAGAAACTCATTCAAATTTTTGTTCTCAGTTCCTAGTTCTTAGAGGGGGCAAAACTCAGCGAACCCTATCGGCACTGGGCCCAGGTCTGAGCGGTCTTGGGTGCCTCCAGGAACTGAAATCTGCTGAAATTTTGGGTATCATCACTACAGCAGCCATTAATAGCCACTTGAATTTTGGGTGTCCATCTGCCGAGTACGTCACCAACGCCAAAGCATGACACGAGTTATACCTACTGAATACGGCGCTCGTGTGAAAAACTGGTTTCTCCCTCGGATGGAAGCCACAGATAGCAGCAGCACCACCACCACCACCAGCGACGGCAACGGCAGCAGCGATGGCGGTTCGACGTCGCACCACCACCACCACCGCCACCACCACCAGCAGCAATTCGATGTCGCCGGCGAAAATCAATCCGGACTTGGCCACCGAGACCACGCTTGCGGCGGCCGTTGGCTTTGCTTCCGTTGACACAATCAAGACTAGCCTATCCATGTTACACGAAACCAGTTTCCGAAATCAGGAGCCATGACAGATGGTCCTTATTTCTTACCTGGTATTTCTCATGGGCATATCTCTGGAGCCTCGAAAACTAGAAAAATATTCTCCAGAAAAAACAACGGCTCAAACATTCATCACAATAGTTGGTCTAGATAGTGAAATAGTTGTGTCAATCGATCTCCACGAGAACCTCCCGTACCGTGCCTCGCCATAGACTGCGAGTATGTCGCGCTTGGGGGGTTGCTGGAGATTACCACCTATTCGACGTTATTTCTCTTCTTTTTTGGGGCCCCATCTACCGGGTACAGCAGAATATAATATGGATGACAAGTACGAGAACTACTATTAATAGCACAGTGGACCCCGCCAGTAGAGCATACCACTTATTCGAGAAAATGGTTGGCGGACACTTCTGTGTACGAGGCCAAGGGGCTATCGCTGACCAATGGTTGATCGGGTCTGCTTGGCCCAGGGATAGGGTTGAGGTACATCCATACATCAAAAGTGTTCTTATTCATCTCGTCCAGCAGTCCATTCGTACCGCAGTCCCATCTTGGGGACACAACAGTCATACCCCAAGTAGTTTGCCCCCAAAACGGGACTGCGGTCCCAAAAAGGGTCTTACAAGACTGCAGTCCCGTTTTGGGGGCAACTCGCTCGAATTACGAATTATAACAAGTTTAACAAGTCTGTCCCCAAAACGGGACTGCAGTCCCGAAATCCCAGAGTTTTTCGCGGGTCATGTCCCGACCCGCGGGTCGAGTCACTTGATGTTCAAAATGTCACGGGTCGGGTCGGGTCAGGAAGTGTTCAAAATCTCACGGGTCGGGTCGGGTCGGATCGGGTCAAGAAATTTTCAAATCTCGCGGGTCGGGTCAGGTCGGGTCAAGAGTTTTTCAAATCTCACGGGGCGGGTCGGGTCGGGTCAAGAGGTGATGAAAAGCTCACGGGTCGGGTCAGGTCATGACCCGCGAGAAGCGGGTCACTCGCGGGTCGGGCCAGCATGACCCGCGAGTTGTTTTTTGCTGACCGCGGGTCGGACCCGCGCATTCGGCTCGCGGATCCGACTCTTGATCACTTCCCGCTCTCTTACCCAAGGCTTCTCTCGTACCAATATTCAATAATACTCCTTTGGTATCATATTCAGACATTATTAAAACACCGCCAAGTTCATATACGCACACCCGCATCCATTCATACCGACTACAGCCAGGTCATATATCGCTTCGGGGTACTAAAATGAACATTTTATTATTTTTGAAGTGCCGACCCACGGGCCAGATCCGCGGGTCGAACCTTCGGGTCAAGATTAATGGTCTCGCGGGTCAAGGTGACCCGACCCGCATGAAGCCCGTGTCTCACGGGTCAATCGGAAGGTGGCGGGTCGGGTCGGGTCGGGTCAGGAGGTTTTGAAATCTCGCGGGTCGGGTCGGGTCGGGTCAAGAGATTTTCAAATATCACGGGTCGGGTCGGGTCGGGTCAAGAGGCTTTCAAAATCTCGCGGGTCGGGTCGGGTCAAGTCAACATACCTCAAAATTTTCTGACCCGACCCGACCCGACCCGTGAGGTTTGACCTGACCCGCGAAAAGCCCTGCAAAATCCCTTTCTGCCGCCATTTTTTGTCAATTTATGCGCGAGACTAAAAGTCCATCCTCGGCGGGGACTCGAACTCGCCAAATCGACCTTCATTAGTACATACCTGGTACATAGTCATGTACATAGTCATATATTCGTAACTAGTTTTTTTATTATTATTATCTACCTTGGAGATCTGGGTACGGCCGCCGCTACGCCAGCGGAACCGGCTTCGATGGCGACAAAAGCTTTGCACCGAAAGAACGACCTAATGGAACTATCGCAACCGGGGTGGTCACGCCCAACGTAGAAGGCCCCTATCAATACCTGCTATTAATAGTTTATTTATCTGTTCCAGCAGACATGCACACGAACGCCGTTATTACGCCAGGACATGGTCACAAATCGCAAGAGTTGAACTAAAAAAACTACCAGGTAACTCAATCAAGCAAAGCCAAAATCCAGTACGTGATCGGGCTATGTGATCAACATGGGTCCGCGAACTAGAACCCTCCAGTCTGAGCAAGGGCACCATATTGTGACACCATCCTTAAGCAACGTTGGGCATAGGCCATTGCATAGGCCATTGCATAGGCCATTGCATAGGCCATTGCATAGGATTGCTTTACGGCTGTAGCTCTCGAGCGATTTCTCCATCCAATTATATTAGCGCCCGCCAAAAAAGTGAGTCCTACAAACGTACACATATATGAACGTGTGTATTGTTCACGTTACACCATTATTTTCTACCCGTCGACATCCAGCACACACCCAGCCAGCAGTGTCCGTGCCGATTAATCGTCCTAGAGAGATACTGGTACAACAAGCTCTGTGGTCACAAATATTACTATTAATATTCGTAACTGGTTAGTTCGTATTCGGGTGTCTACATACTCGTAGCCGTCTCCTGTAAATATTTGGTTAGTTTGTATTCGGGTGTCTACATACTCGTAGCCGTCTTCTGTAAATATTTGAACGAGGATCGTCACTATTAAGACGACAATGTAGACCGACGGGGACGCCAGCCACCACAATAGGTTGCTGCGTGGGAGCGGATAGATCATGATCTTCAGGAGCAGTACCTGGTAGATCATTTAGTTCCTGGCCTGCCGTTGTTAAAGGTTGCTTAGGATCTATCTGCACAGCGGCACAGATCCAACCCGGGAAACATGCGCTGGATCATGTAGGCTGTACGGGTTCCATCCGGCAACATGAGCTACATATTAAACACAAAATGAAGATATCTGCGTGAAAGATTAAGATTTACCGTAGATCATCCAGTAAGTATCGATGATCTGTCCGAGGCGTTACTTGCTCTTATTTCGTTCTTTCTTATTCGTGGTTATATAGAACTACATACTTAGATCACAACCCCTGAGCGTGCTCGGTTGGTGCATCCCTGGCCTGTCAGAGCTCCCACTTCCAAACCGCCTCCTTTCATTACTTGCCGGACCTTTCCAGCAGTTCTTTGTTTTCTCGGTCCTTTCTTCTTTTTCTTCTTCTTTCGTTTCGTGTGTGTGCGTGTTCTCCGAGCACGGCATCGCGGGAGGACCCGGCACCGTCGCGGGTGCCAGCGGGTGCTGGCGGGTAGAGGGGGGGTTGCAAGGAGCGCGGTCGCCGCTTTCGTGCCTAGGCGTCGCGTGTGCCTCGAGACACGAGGGATGCATGAACGGGCTTTGTCTGGCTTCGAGTTATGATTGTTGATAGAGTATGTACGAGTTTATAAAGGTCGTTCGGGAGGGAAAAATAATATTCAAGCGGTGCTTATTTTTTCGACCACGCTGAAGTTGAAAGAGGGAGGTGTGCAGTTTGAACACCAACGTTATCGAGCTGGCGAACGACGGCCACGGTGAGCACCGGGCTTCACGCGGGGCGGGCGACGGGGCTGATTGTGGCAGAGAGTGATAAAAGCTTTACCCGGACCGAATCGGTAGCGAGGTGGTCGCGAGAGGGGCGGGCGGCGTACGAGGCTGAGAGAGAAGCTCTTCTGTGCGATTTTTTTCTCTTCTTCTTTTCGACCGGGTGTAAGGTGTTCCAATCAGACAGAAAAATATTACACGAGAGGGAACGGGGATTTTTTTTCCTTTCCGAGTTTTCGGTTTCATTTTCATTGTTTTTGCTGCTGTTCCGTGCTGTGCTTTCGCTTTCTTCGTACATACAGTACAGACATAGAGCATATCGAAAGAAGAAAATAAGTACAGACAGTAGTACCCGCACGACATCCGCGACGCGAAGCGTATATGTGGCATCCAAGCTGACGTCGGAGCTGTTTTTTCCTGAAGCATGGCGGCGGGACTCTTGGCATTATCAAGTCGCCGGTTTGCAATTACGATCCTTGAAAACACTAAACTCAATCGTGGACCTCTGTTCGCTTCGCGTAATTTGATGTACTTTTTTTCCTTCCTGAGCGGGCGTAGCGGGCGGCATAGGCCGCCCGCGGAGCGAAGCGCATGTAAATCATACTCATGCATAAGTTTAGTATTCTCCTGCTATACGCGAGCACCTATATATAATACGTACCTGTACAAGATTTCTTACTACTGTAGACCACCCGGGACGCCGCCTACTTCTAACATTCCGAAGCAAGATTTTTTTTCTTTAGCCCGGCGGTGCGTTTTCGCTCCTCGACCTCCCGGCCGATTTCGCCGCTGCTGGGCTCGACCGACAGGGAATCGCCCGGGGCGCGCGCTCCCGAGGTCTCGCCCTCGCCCGAGCCCCGTGGAGCGCGCGGTGCGCTCGCAAAGTCGAAAAAATAGAGTTAGTTTCATGGGGTGCCCTCTTCCACTCGGCCAAGCCGAGCAGGCTACGTGCAAAGCTCGCTACGAATATTAACATTTCGTCCATTCCGCCTTTCTCTTCAAGATGCAGTTCAGTGGGTCCACATACATTCTCCCTATGATAAAAAAACGGTTTGCCCTAGGACATATCGGTGATCTGATGAACATTGTTTCACCCCGCATCCGCACATGAATGGTGACGAGGCACCACACCGACGTGCGCACTGAACGAGGCACACGTTGAGCGAGCCGCAGGAAACATATTCAATTCACATCTCTACATCAGTGCGCGGCCGCATCCGCCGTCGTACAGCAGTATGTAGCAGTCGCCACAGGCCTCTCTGTGCTACTGTGGTCTGTGTTCCCTATGTGCCGCGAAAAGTATACGCTCATGTTTTGTTCAGCCGGCATATCAACTCAAAACTACGACGAAGATAATGCTGAACGAGCACACAAACACGCTCGCGCACATCGGGCGACAGCGGGCACGGTTCGACCATGTGCTCGTACAACAGTAGCAGCGTGGCGGCGTCGGTACGGTATCGGAGGGTAGCTGCAGCTCTCGCTGTAGTCGTGCAGGTGTATGGCCATTTTACGGGTGGATCATGATGACAAATGCGCCTGCAGGTCTGACTGGGTTCGTTTGCGATGATCTCTCTGCATTTTTTTCTTGGATTTTGTTCTGTATCGTTTACCACTGTCCCGAAATGAAACAACGATTTGATTCCAATTTTATTACCGCAACGGTCTTTACATTTCCGGACAGAGTGGTACGGATATATGTGTGTGCCCTGATATACTTAATTTTGCGATGTTTCGTACTTCTTCGAACACATCTCCTCAAACGAGCACTTTTTGGCGAAACGCCAAGTAGTCCACACGGGAAGCCCGCCCAGACACATTGGTCGAGGTCTGGCCGCGACCCGTGTCCACTGGAGCGCGTGGCAAGTCCTCAAAGTTTTTTTGACGGCGGGAGTGGATAAGGCGATCTCTTTGGTCTCAGCACGAGAGGCTGTACTTTGTACGTACGTACCGGTAAAATGTCGTCTGTTTTTTGCCCCAGGTTCTCGTAAGCACACAACCCAGACATATCCCCAGGTAGACAACAGACAACAGAAGATCACAACATTGCAACGCTGCCGCCCATACGCCTTGCATGTGCGACACGCCCATATGCGCTACAAGTATACTGCTGTGGCTGGTTGTGTTTATCGGAGCCTGCGGTCCGTAATTCACCATCTACCTCTCTCTCTGCTGCTGCTCTATTCGTATGTGTGACAGATCCACGCACATTCTAGACGGAAATGTAAGGACCGCTTGGATTAAATGTGAGTACCTCAACTGTCCTTATATTTCCAACGTTTTGTGTTTTTCGTCCGAGGCACACCCAAGCAATATAAAAATCAGACAACATGCGAAGAGCACAAACAATGTTACAACCCCGCCTATTAAAGGCAGCACGAGCAGCAGCGGCCCACACCACGCGCGTGTCGCAAGTCTGTGGCGTACTGCTATTATGGCTAATTGCTTTTCGGAGGCTGAGGTCCGTCATCTATCATCGCCACCTCTCTCTTCTGCTGTGTTGTCGTGCGTGTGTGCGGTGCGTCGTGCGCGCCGCGAAAAATGATACCAGGTAATGTGGATACTTTGTAATAATAGTAACATGGTCACGACGCCCGATTTTTTACTTGAAGGCGCGAGTTCGATCCTCGCAGACATCACTTCCCCTCTGTATTACATATTTTTCAATAGCATGTACGTAACAAAGACACCCAGACAACAAACCGCACACGAGTAGTGCATGGCGCGTGCTACAACCAGCTGGCTATAACGCTATACACGCCTGCCACCCGCCAGCAGAGCAGGAAGCAACATCACGCGTGTGCGGTAGTTTGTCCGCGCCGTATTGCTGTGGATTCCTATCGATACTGTACGTAGTTGCTTTTTCATCGGGCCCTGCGATCTGCAAGGCTGGGGGTCTCTGCTGTTATGTGAAACATTCATGCCGCCACAGGTACAACATCACTGCTGCTGCTGCTGCTGCTGCAATGCGATTTTCGTGGGCAGCCGAGTGTAGTCGAGAGTTCCAGTCCCTTTTTTCGACGCATCCTATAATTTTCTGTGAGTAGTATCCCACTACTGTACCGCTCGCTGTGTTCCGTGTGTCACACGTGTGTGTGCGGTGTGTGCCGTGTGTCACACGTGGAGTGCTTGCTTTGAAACTTTTTTTCGTGTCGGCAGCCCTCGGTTTTGTGCGGGAGAGGCTTTCTTCGCCGTGAGCGCCACAACTAAGAAAGACTTGCATGCGGGGCACGCAGGGTGGCCGCCGGAAGATGGTGACGCACGGCGGTGGGGTCTAGGCCCAGCTCTGTGCGACCGCGTGTTTGCGTGTGCAGGTGTGTCCGGGCTATGTTTTTGATCGCTGCCATTTTCAGATCCTCAGATGCGTATGTACGAACACGATCTCAGAGGGCGGGACAATCGCTTTCGCTGTTGCGAATGAATACTGCACCGTGAACCCGCACTTCTAGATTCAACATGAAAAAAAGATTTGACCGGTTTCATACAAACAAAACGGGTGCGCGCTTTCCAAACACATACCCGCACACATCAGCAATCGTACAAGTCTTGACTTCGCGACAGTCACGGTGCTCGTGTGTGTTATATGTCGTTACTGTAGGGCATGTGCAGTGTTCAGCAAGATATTCAATCACGACCATATTAGTTTCAGGCAGAGATCAAACAGAGCTGTAATACGTACGATATCCTACGCTACAGCAGTGCACGCTACTATTAATACACAACAGCACTCTTGGCTTTGTGGCGGTCTCAGTGTTTTTGTGTTTGTGTTCGTACAGTGGTTGTGTTCAGCAAGATATCCAATCACGACCGCATTTTCAGGCATAATCAAGCACGATGTATGATATCATTTGCAAGCTACTGTATGTCGGTCGGCGTTCAGTGTAAATAGATTGCCGCATCTTGTGTGATGCTGTTCGTCTTGTTTGGCTTCGTCAATGGATTGAATCCGCGCGGCTTGTTTTTTTGGCTCCTTTGCTCGGCAGGCCAAGCCCGGCCTCATCCAGCTCAGCCATTACAACAGGTATCATAGCGCGGAAAAGCCAGCGGCTGCCAGCCAGAAGTTTACTCGTAGCACTCTGTGCGGGCTCAAAGCAGAATGCCGCAAATCACGATCACCGGATCACAGCTGCATCCCTGCATCACTTCTTCGTAGTGCTGCTGCTTTACATATATATGAATACGTGGACAGCAAGAAGGAATTTGTATACGTATGTTTGTCAATTTTTCGCACTTTTGCCAACTTTTCTCTTCGTAAAAGCACTTTTCGGCAAAACACCAAGTACTCGGATACGGGAAGCCCGGCCGGACACATTGGCCGAGGTCTCGGCGCGTTCCGCGCACTCTGGAGCGCGTGGCGGGCGCTCAAAGTTTTTTCCCCGGCGGGAGTGGATAAGACGATTTCCCTGGTTTCGATGCGAGAGGCCTTATTTTGTACGTACGTATCGGCAACATGTTGTCTGTTTTCTTCCCTACGGCTGTTGCAGGCTCTCATGAGCTGTGAGCACACAGCTCAGACATATACCAGGTACACAACAGACAACATGCACAGACATGCACAGATCCCCTTGTTCCAACGCTGCCGCCCACTCGCCGTGCGTGTGCGGCACATCCACATGCGCAGTACTGCTGTGACTGGTTGTGTTTGTCGGAGCCTGCCGTCCGCGCATTCCCCCGCCTGCCAGATTTTCTTCATACGTTTTTCCCCAGGCTGACGTAAATCCCTGTACATGTTTGTGTGTTGTTGTACGGAGCACAGACCACCGCCCAGATAACAATAGCAACCAGTAGTGCACAGAGCAAGCTTACCTCCAGATTCCTACAACACCACAACCCTGCTGTCCCGCAGCAGCAGCAGTGGGCACACCTTGCGCGTATGGATGATCGTACTGCGGCTATCAAAGTTGATTTATCGGAGATTTCAATCGATCACTTGACCACGCCACCACCACATATGTCACCTCTCCCTTTGCATCTTTTGCGTATTGCTGTGTGTGATCCAATAATGCCACTGCTCCAGCTGTGCTCAACACAGTGCGCCAACAGCAGCAGCAGGCTGCTTGCAGGTGGAAGATCCGCGCTGTACGCTCAGTACTACTAGTGTTCGTTGTTGTCATCGGCATTGGCCCATCTATGCACGTACCTTCCGCAATGTGTAACCAGCATTTTTTGCTCGGTACCGATCATCCCGGGATCGATATATGTTCGTCGAATCGAGTACAGCAAACCGTTCCCAGCAGCATTCGTGCAAAACATAGTCACAGTTAGTTAATGACTGCTGTGTGTCCTACACTGCTGACCGATAGATCCTATTAATAGAGCCAGCTGAGAGGGGATCAGTACACCCTTTGTCGCAGTACACGTATCTTCTGCTGTTGTATAATATCACATCACATCATCTGACATGACATTTTACAGCAGTACTCGTACGTACTGCTGTACACGCAGTCGTACCTGTACTCGCTACTCTACTACTGCTGTAGGAGATCCTGCAATGTTGTTTTAGGTGGCGCAAATAACACAACGTGCCAGTTGTGCGAGCACTGCCGCTCTGGCGTAGATATGTCGTACTGCGCTTGATAAAAAAATCGTTTCCGAGGTTCGACTCGCACCATCCACGCTATTTCTTTCTTTGCTTTCTTCTTTTCTTTCTTCACTTTCAATTTTTTATGTACCTGTACATCCATCTTGCTTTTCTGAAAGTATGATATAATACAAGATTTGTGCTTTTACCCCCAAGGCGACGAGTTTGGACGCGCTTACGTGGGGTGTGCGTCCATATCTCAACATTTCCGGCTGCTTCCAATATTTGGGAAAAAAGCAAAACGTATGTTCGAGAAAATACTGCTAAGATTCTTCTGTACTACTATTAATAGTTCAGATACTACTACGGCGGATACTTTCGGGCTCGCACCAAGTCGGGCTTCGCTACTGCAGCTGCTGTTAGTGGATACTCCCTGTTGTACTTAAAGCATCTCGGGGTTCTGTGCCGTGTGTACTGCGAGTACCAGTCTTCTAGCAGTATTTCGCCCGTTGGTAGTGTTCGTACTGCTTCTGGGAGTACTCGCAGAACCGAGTTACATACCCTCAATTTGCCCAGTATACTTCGAGTATAAAGTATACTTCGACCCCCTGTGCGCCGTGTCGACAATTCTCAGGCCTCTTGTTTGGCACGAAA
This sequence comes from Nereocystis luetkeana, assembly GCA_031213475.1. Classification (NCBI taxonomy): domain Eukaryota; class Phaeophyceae; order Laminariales; family Laminariaceae; genus Nereocystis; species Nereocystis luetkeana. Next base: position 9,483,081 of record JARUPZ010000021.1, read on the forward strand.
CACTCCCACATAGTCCCACGAGTGGGAGTTGGAGCAGACTACTTTCGCTGGGGACAACTCGAGCACTTAGAGCACTGACGGTATTTTGAGATATGCACTGCGAGTACTCTCAGTATCTCGAGGTTGTGTACTGCGGATATTGCCTGTGCTCCAAGTATTTCGTGTTTCGATACTGCGGGTACATACTCGCCTGTGCTCTCGGGGTTCGGTACTGCTCATACTCTCATTATTCTCAGCATTTGGGCCTTCTCAGTACTCGTAATATTTTGGCCGCCAGTACTCCTATTGTGTTCACATTAATGGTGGGTGGATGCAGCTACTACTTCTAACCAGGTGTGCAGGAATTTATAGAATATTATTTCGCTCTTGCGCCACTCCCCTAGGCACCTCCCTGAGGGAACCTTGTACTTCGTAAAATAGTGGTAACGCTTGCTGCTGTATACTGCAAAACTGTGCTGCTGCGTCGCTGCTTGCCGCGTGAACGAGTAGTTGTGCTGGCGCTTGATGTACATATCTTACACGAGTACTACTATCTCTACTGTTGCTTGTTGGCGCGGTGAAACTTACTACAAATAAGTACGTATGCCATGTACTACAACTGCAACAGCTGTTGTTGCGAGAATCTCGCGCAGCCGTTAATTTGTTACTCTCACCAGCTTGTGCGCATTGATGGAGCGTGAACAGTAGTTGTTAATCAGGTCACAAGACAAAAGACAGGCTCCAATACGTTACTGCTGTGGTCTACGAGTACTACTGCGGTAATTCTTCTGGGGTTGAACTCGAGGGGGAAAATATGCACAGGAGTCATCGTAAAAAAAAAAACTTCCCACAATCACGTCAACCCAAGGAAATGAAACGAAAATCAGTTCAAGACAACAAGAAGCAGCGGCAGCATCGCGTGATGAATGATATAAGCCCACGCATCTGTTGCTGCCGTGGTCTCGACGCTCAGTCTTCTGAGTTAGCCTTTGGCAGTCATGCCGGTTGTGGCCAGCACGGCGCAGCAGCAGAAGGAAAACAAGACAAAACGCCAACCGTGACTGCGTACCGGCTGTGCACTGCAGCTGATGCTGGTGCTGTGACGTTCAGAGGTAGGGTTTGCACCCAGCAGGAAGCACACGAGCGACCTGCAAAGCACGACAGGAAAAAGGCCAGCCACCCGTTCCCATCCGCGACAATGGGCTACTGCACATTTCTCCCCGCCATGTCAAAACATCGGGTGGTCAAGTAATCTTAACTTCTGTCCTCGCTTCACAAAATATTTGTTCGCTGTATTCATGTCACCTCCGACCTGGAGCGGAAAAGAGGTGGGGCTGCACGTGCCCTTGCTCTCCGCACCGTGCGCAACACATACCTGCGCCGAAAACGAAGGGTTGGCTACCTGGTGTTGTTTGGATGGGTCCCGCTGTGACCTTTGTGTGTGATGTCCCTGTGCTGATGCGACTAACGATCAACTCACTGTTGTTGGCAGTGAAACAAAGCTCTCTAGGTGGCTCTGATGTGTGATTGAAAGCTCGCGTCACCATGAGGGCAACACCCCACTTTCCGAAGGGGAGCCTTGTATGTCTAGTTGTGTCTGTGATTTTTTCGTAAGTTATTGACGTATCTCTCCGTACGAGCACTTTGAAGCGAAACGCTAAGTAGTCGACACGGCAAGCCCGCCCAGACACATTGGTCGAGGTCCGGGCGCGATCCGTGTCCACTGGAGCGCGTGGCAAGCCCTCAAGTTTTTTTTTCGGCCGGATGGATAAGACGATCTCCTTCAGTACGAGAGCCCTTATTTTGTACGTACATACCGGTTAAAAGTTGTTCTTTTTTTGCCCAAGGCTCTCATGAGCACACGGCCCAGACATATACCAGGTAGACAACATACAACATGCACAGAGCACAACGTTGCAACGCTGCCGCCCATACGCCTTGCACGTGCGACACACCCATATGCGCTGTACTGGTGTGGCTGGATGTGTTCGTCGGAGTCTGCGGTCCGCAATTCACCATCTAGCTCTTGCTGCTGTCCTATGTGACAGATCCACGCACACTCTGGACGGAAACCTAAGGACCGTTTGGATGAAATATGAGCACCTAAACTGACCTCATATTCCCGACGTTTTGTTTTTCTTGTCCGAGGCACTCCAAATAAATCTAGACATCAGACAACATGCAAAACACAAACAACGACACAAACAGCGTTGCAACCTCGCCTATTAAAAGCAGCACTAGCAGCAGCGGCCCACACCGCGCGCGAGTCGCAGGTCCTTGGTGTACTGCTATGACTATTAATCGTTGCTTTATCGGAGGTTGCTGTCCGTCATTTGTCATCACCCCCTCTCTCTCTCTTCTGCTGTGCTACTGCTGTGCATGTGTGCGGTGTGTCGTGCGCGCCGCGAAAAATGATACCTGGTACCTGGTACCAGGTAATATGGATCTTTGGTTAGATGGTCACGATGCTCGATTTTTTACTTGAAGGCGCGAGTTCGATCCTCGCGGAGATCGTGTCTACCTCTACGTATTTATTTCTTGTTTTCAACCTATTTTTGTATGATGTACGTAAACACAGACACCCCAGACAACACACAGCACATGAGCAGTGCAGGCGCGTGCTACAACCAGCTGGCTATAACGCTATACACGCCTGCCGCCCGCCAGTAGAGCCGGAAGCAACATCACGCGTGTGCGGTAGCTTGTCCGCGGTGTATTGCTGTGGCCCTTTATTAATAGTACCTGGTACGTATCACATTAATATTATGGAGGGTCATAGTTAACAGGACCTATGGTATACATAAATACCTATATATTTGACCATTTTTACTAACGAAATTTGGTCCTATTAACTATGGTCCCCCGTAATAGTTGCTTTTTCATCGGACCCTGCGATCTGTAAGGCTGGGGGTGTCTGATGTTGTGTGATAAATGCATGCCGCCACAGGTACAACATCACTGCTGCCTCTGCTGCAGTGCGACTTTCGTGGGCAGCCGAGTGTGGTCGAGAGTTCCAGTCCGTTTTTTCGGCGCATCCTTTTTATTTCTGTAAATACTATCCCTCTACTGCTGTGTACTGCTGTGTTCCCTGTGTCACGGATATGTGTGCCGTGTGTCACGCGTGTGTGCGCCGTGTGTCACACGTGGGGTGCTTTGGAGCCTTTTTTGGTCGGCAGTCTTCGGTTTCGTGCGGGAGAGGCCTTCTTCGCCGTGAGCGCCACTGACAAAGAAAGACATGCGTTGACGTACTGACAAATATGACACAACGCTATCACAAAGAAAACCTGTCAAAGTGGTTCGTTCAGTCAGTAGGAACAGGAGTTCCACCATATTTCCATGTATGTCTTGCCCCCAAAAAAGTAGGTGCAGTTCTATAAAAGGTAAAAGGGTCTTCTGTTGTATATGTCGGGTATGACACTCTTTTTTTTTTTTTTTTTGCTCATCCCATCTATTATCTTCGCCCATCTCCTTCTCTTTCCATCCAACTCGTAACTCAGATCCGGGGTCACATTCAGGCTCTTCTACCCCCTTCCCGCTACGGTACGTGCCTTCATTTTTATCGCGAGAAGATTTCAGCCTTTTCTTCCCTCGTCGACTCGCATCGAATTGTGCCTACCCACGCTGCAAGGCGCTCTCAACAATTGAATCCTTTTGATATTTATTTTCGCAAATAAAGTCGAAAGTCCGACCCACCTGGGGCTCGAACCCAGGACTCAAACAAGTAGAATTCGAGGTTAACCACTTGAACCACCGGGGCGACCGGCTGTTAAATATTAATGTTGTGTTATCGCATGCTGTATCGTTTTCAAATCGTTCTTGCGCAACTCCCGTAGCCCCTTTAGAACCGAACTACTCGAAATTTGACTGGTTTGTCCCCAAAACGGGACTGCAGTGCTAAAAGGTAGGCACGTCCCGGAGGGAAACCTGGAAATATACTGTACTATTATACTGGTACCAGGTATGGTTGCAGTATGAACGGGAATTGTAGAATACTCCGACGACGGTACCTAGAGATTGCGTATGTCGTGCCTGTCGTATCTAGTATGATGACATGGCTTTTTGCATTGCCCACTGCAGTTCACACTGCACACGTGGCAACGTAGTATCTCTGTGGCGTAGCTTTGTGACCACAGAACTTGTATCTCTTCTAGGATGGAAGAATCGGCACGGACACTGGTTGTGCTGGATGTCGACGGGTAGAAAGAACGGTTTAATGTGAAGAACACACACACACACACACACACACACACAGCAGTTCTCTTCTAGGATTGAAGAATCGGCACGGACACTGGTTGTGCTGGATGTCGACGGGTAGAAAGAACAGTTGATTAACAATGTGAAGAACACATACACGCGCACACAAGCATTATAGTTTAATACCTTACGTACGTACCAGGTACCTGGTAGATATTTTTATAGTGTATTAATATTGAATATTAAATAGTATGAATAGTACTTGGTACACACACTGGATGTGCTGGAAGTCGGCGGGTAGAAAGAACGGTTCAACTATTAATATGTTGTCTTTCGATGAGAAAAACTACCTTCGGAACGTCGAGATAACGACCAGAACAATGTTCACACGTTCACTCTGGTGATATCCAACCGTCACTATAATAAGTAATAAGAGTATACCAGGTATCAGGTACGTAGCGTCAGCGCCGAGCAGCACATGCGCGTATTAATAGGATCATGTCTCGCTCATGCCGTAGGTCGGACGACTCCTTGCATTGTAAATCCGACACCAATGTTGTATATACGAGTATCCTTCCCAACCACACAACAGAACAGTTGTAGTGCCCGTTGCTGTAATCGTCACTTGCTTGGTAAGGTCCATTTTGGTCTCCTCTCTCATCAAGTCCCAAAAGGGTTGATACGCATCAGTATCAATAATAGCGATAGCGAGCTCGACTGGAAACGACAACAACTGCATGACGAACAATAACAGCAACCGACAACCACATCACTACAGCATCACCCACCTTTGGGCTATGACCCGAAAAAAATAAAATACAAATAGCCCGAAGCAACCGACAACCTCACGACAACCTTCACGACAACCTTCGAGCACAACCCCACCAAAACCCAAAAAACAACAGCAGGACAACAGCGACAACAAAAACACCAGCGCAGCAACAGCAGCACAGCAACAGCAAAAACACCGAAAACAAACGGCAGCACGCAACGAGAGAGCCAGCTGCGAGCTGGCGAGAGAACGTGATGAAACTGCACCTACCCCATGGTCCCGTGGTGCATGTTTTCCTGAAAACTACTAGGATTCAGAATAGGAATTTTGGAGTAGTTGAAGGAATTGCATCGATGTTTATCTGATACCTGGTACCTGCCAAAGTACCTGGGTTTAGATTGCGGCTGTTTCCGCAACTTAGAAATGAATGCAAGGGTCGTTCGGTCTTGAAATTGGTATACAAACAATCCTTATATTTCCGACCAAACGAATGCTGCATGCACCTTTTCGAGGCCACAAACAACTTGGAATTTTTAATAGTGGGGGGGGGGGGCATTGTAGAAAATGGGCGGGGGGCATGGCGCATCATGTAAAATCTCCTTGCTGCTTACGATTGATTATCGCTCGAAGTTTGTGGCCACAGAGCTCATCTCTCCGGCGAAGAACCAGGACGGACACTGGGTGTGCTCTACGAGTACTTGTAGGAGGTACAGCAGTAGCTACAGCAGTCAGTAGTGCGCTGGATGTTGGCGGGTATGCACGTATCGGAAATTACTTGGTGCAGTCGTAGAAACAACACGCACACCAACAATTAATACTTGCTGTACCAGTTGTATGAATGAATATGTACCTCACGTGTGACGTGTGTATGTATGGGTATGTTCTTCGTACATATGCATGTATGTGCTCACATTTATGCAGACCGTGGACCCTATCTGCCTATAGACTTCAAATGTCATGTGGCGAGGGAAAATAATAGCGAGCAAAAAAATGATGTGAGAACATATAACAGCAACAACGACAATGAACAAAATAAAGGATGTACCGGTACCCACCTCGACACGACGTAGGTAGCGAGGCTGCGCATGCCCCCGTCGATAGACCCCATCCCAAAGTCGCAGAAGGGGACGTTGAACAGGTTCGGCACCAACACTGCCATGGACTCGTAGCCGGGCGGCCATATCATCAGGTACTGGCAATGCCTCGGTGTTACTCCTGCAATAAGACCAGGCCAGCAATTAAATGTGTCCCAGGTACGAGGTACGAGGTATCAGGTAGCAAGAAAGGAACCAAGCGAGCAAGCAACACACGGCACGACCAGCAGCAGACTAACCTATACCTGGTATTTCACATACATAGAACACCTGTGTCACGTACCAGGTATCACGTGCTCATCGGTACGAACAAGTTCAAGTACATGTGTGTCTTATGTCTGATTTCGTGTACACGTACACTGGACGTATACGACACATATAAATACCAGATACTGCCTGCTGCTGTAAGGTGGCATATGGGCCGGCTGTGAGTCGTTGTGAGTCTACCCTGCTGCTGGGGTACATCGTTGTCCTGCCGTAGAGTAGTACCATGCAAGCAGCACTTGTACGGGTTTGGCGGGACTGATATTCATTTTTTACCAGTAAAATTCTTCGGTGTACTATTTAATACATACCAGGTAACTAACTGTACGCTGCACTGCTTGCTGCATTTGTTTTTCTCGTGGTACTCGTACCGCTAGACTGGTCTGGAGCTGGCAAGCTATTCGTATGATACTTAAAGTCCCGTTCACAGCATCGTATCGCCGTACGTATATAGACGTATGGAGCATTGCATTCCGGTATTTTTTCTGCGAGTTCGCACCCGGCGAGCCCTCCGACAAATGAAGAACGCAAGCGATGCAAGCGATGCAAGCGATGCAAGCGGGGTAGAGCAGAGAATGGGGCAATCTAAGGGGGGTGGCGGGACAGGGTAGATGGGCAGAGTGGGCGGACTGCTCTCTATGCCGGACCCTCCTATCGTGTGTACGGAGAATCAATATCCCATAATGGTCCGAACAGATTCCATCCAAAAATATCCTTCTTCCGCGTGCTGCATAGGTAGACTGCTATTGCTGCTGAGAGGCAACTGACCACACCCACACCCACGCACTCCTCACCCGGACAGCAACCACCTCTTGCGTTCCGTTCGATACTACTGCTGTGCTTCTGCCAAGCCTGCTGCTGCTGCTGCTGCTGCTGTTGCTGCGCGCTGAGACACAGACCGAGAGCATCCTGGAAGGATCGGGTAGTATACAAAGTACCCCAACAACAATACAGCAGCTGCTGGGCGAGAGCGAGAAAAGGTTTACTGAACCGATAGCTCCCATCCAGCAACACAACATCGCCGAGCGCACGAGCGCACCACTACCATACGCAGTAGGTGAGGGTAGACCGCCCGACTCACCGAGGAAAATAGTCACCATCCCGAGCACAGCCTCGTGCTTCTCCCGCAAAGTGTCCGGGGGGATGCGGTAAGGCCTAAGAGCAAACTCCAGCGTACCCTTGTACGCATTGCGGGCCTTTTGTCCATTGCTCGGCTTGGAAGAGGCGGGGTCCATCGCGAGGAGGGGGGGGCGAGGAGTGCGCGGCGAGAGCAGGGATCGCGAAAGAAGAGCAGATGGTCGCGATGCAGGGGGCTTCTCAAGTCTTGATGCAAACAAAACAATGGCACACCTCGAAGCAAAATCTGGCCAAATGTGATGATGGTTTTATGATGATGATGATGATGCTTCTTCCCCCCCCATTTTTTTTCGTTTCGTTTTTGTCGCTTTTTTTCTGTTTTTTTTTCAGTTTTCTCGTCGCCGCGTTGCTCGCCTCGAGGTGGGAAAACTAAAAATAAAGTTGAAATTACGTACCGGTACCAGGTACAAACTCCTACGGAAGCACTCCTTTGTTTCTTTTTTACGTGTACATGCTGCTGTTGTTGTACCAGGTACCTGGTATGAAACTTGCAATTATTTGCTGCTGCTGGATGATGCTGGATCGATTATGGATCATGCATACCTGGTACATACGCCGACATACGCGTATGTACGACGACAATACGTTACATACGTACGCTTCGTGTATCCGTATCGATAAGTCCGTTTTGTCCAATATGTACGTATGTTTGTCGATTTTCGTACTCTTGCCAACTTTTCTCTTGGTACGTCGTACGAAATTAATACCAGGGTATAAAGTATTACGGGGGGGGCCATTGTTAACAGGACCAAATATTGTTAGTAAAAATGGTTAAACATATAGATTTTTATCTGTACCTTAGGTCCTGTTAACTATGGTCCCCCGTAATAGTACTTGGTGAGTAGTGCACCCGCGGCCATGTTAGTTCAGTTTGCACATTGGTTTTAGCTCGTGTGCGCTTTCTTCGTCTCGTGTATTTTGAGGCAGCCGAATTTTCGATTTTTTGGTTTTTCGGATCTTCCTAGGGCTCCAGCACCTTAGTGTGACCACGGACTCCTTCGTCAGAGAGTTAATGTGAGAACAACAACAACAACAACCTGGTACGTACCAGGTATTTTATACCAGGTACCTGGTACGCTTTATAAAAGTGTGGACGGATAAATTATCACCGTTTTGCTGTCGACGGGTATGTTAAACGTGTGCTTTATTTTCGTACGGACGGTACATCCCTCTTCGTGCCGCTCTTTGTATGATTTGGAACAAATGAATGCAAGAAATGATTAGCCTTGGTAACTCTAAAAATACGATTTTTCTTAGATAAACTTTCGATGCTTCAAGCAGCAAGGCCCGGAAACAAAGGAAAGAATGTCTCGTGTGTACCAGGTACTATAATATTTATATTAATAGTGGTAGCTATCTTGTGGTACCAGGTACTTTAATACTACAGTTAGTACTACAGTAGTGCTGCTTCTGCCGGGATCAATGCAACAACCAAGCAATTACTCGTAGGAAAAATGAGCTGTACGTATTATTGTACCCGTCCGTGCATATCTGGCACGTATATATCCATAATAATAATAATAATAATAATAATAATAATAATAATAGTTGAAGTTATATGTTTGTGAATTTTTCGTACTTTTTCCAACAAATATTTCGTCTATACTATTAATAAGACTATTTTGGCAAAGTCGACACATTGAGGCGCGTCCCTACACATTGCTGCTGCTGTGATCGAGGAGGCTCGATCGCGATCCGTGCCCTCTGGAGCGAAATACCAGTCAGTACGCGTAGAGGTACCCATTTTTTTTACGACTATATATACCAGGTGGTAGGTGTATGTTCATACACTAATACCTGGTACGTATGTACCAGGAGTATAGCAGCGCGTCCCTACACATTGCTGCTGCTGTGATCGAGGAGGCTCGATCGCGATCCGTGCCCTCTGGAGCGAAATACCAGTCAGTACGCGTAGAGGTACCCATTTTTTTTACGAGTATATATACCAGGTGGTAGGTTTATGTTCATACACTAATACCTGGTACGTATGTACCAGGAGTATAGAATGCATGCAGCATGATATGTATGTATTTTTTGCCACGTTTGTGCGTGTATATTTTTGAATTGAAACAAAATAGGGAAACATCGGTCAAGAACGAAAAAGAGAACAATATATACGGCGGCTATACCGATTGTAAAATAGGAAAATATGGTTGAACATGTCTTCTTGTTCTTTTTTCGTCGGAGATGGAGATTAAACTCCAGCAGTACACCAACGTGCGATGTAGTTTATGTCGCTTTTATCCAGAGGCTTTTCGCGGGTCACGGGGTCTTCAAAATCTCACGGGTCGGGTCGGGTCGGGTCAGTAAGTGTTCAAAATCTCACAGGTCGGGTCGGGTCGGGTCGGGTTGGGTCAGGTCGGGTCAAGAATTTTTCAAATCTCGCGGGTCGGGTCAGGTCGGGTCAAGAGTTTTTCAAATCTCACGGGTCGGGTCGGGTCGGGTCAAGAACTTTTCAAAATCTCATGGGTCGGGTCAGGTCGGGTGAAGAGTTGATGAACAGCTCGCGGGTCGGGTCAGGTCATGACCCGCGAGAAATGGGTCGCTCGCGGGTCGGGCCAGCATGACCCATGAGTTGTTTTCTGCTGACTCGCGGGTCGGACCCGCGCATCCGGCTCGCGGATCTGACACTTATTGATCACTTCCCGCTCTCTTACCCAAAGGCTTCTCTTGTACCAACACTCAATAGTGCCCCTTTTGACACCATATTCAAGCAATAAAACACCGCCAAATCCGCATGCATGCCCGCATCCATCCTTACTCACTACACACCCAGGCCACCTATCGCTGCGGAACACAAAAATGAAGTCAAATTGTTTTTGAAGTGTCGACCCACGGGCCAGATCCGCGGGTCGAAGCTGCGGGTCAAGATAAATGGTCTCGCGGGTCAAGGTGACCCGATCCGCATGGAACCTGTGTCGCACGAGTCAATCGGAAGTGGGCGGATCGGGTCGGGTGGGGTCGGGTCGGGTCGGTTCGGGTCAACAGTTTTTTTAAAGCTCGCGGGTCAGGTCGGGCCGGGTCAAGAGGCTTTCAAAATCTCGCGGGTCGGGTCGAGTCAAGTCAGCATACATAAAAAAATCGCGGATCGGGTCGGGTCGGGTCAGCCGACTGACTCGACCCGACCCGACCCGTGAGGTTTTTGTCCTGACCCGCGAAAAACCATGTTTTTTTCAGGGCTTTTCGCGGGTCATGACCTGACCCGTGGGTTGGGTCACGTGGTGTTCAAAATATCACGGGTCGGGTCGGATCGGGTCAGGAAGTGTTCAAAATCTCACGGGTCGGGTCAGGTCGGGTCGAGTCGAGAGGTTTTCAAATCTCGTGGGTCGGGTCAGGTCGGGTCAAGAGCTTTTCAAAACTCACGGTTCGGGTCGGGTCGGGTCGGGTCAAGAGGTGATAAAAAGCTCACGGGTAGGGTCAGGTTACGACCCGCGAGAAGCGGGTCACTCGCGGGTCGGGCCAGCATTACCCGCGAGTTGTTTTCTACTTTGCCGTGGGTCGGACCCGCGCATTCGGCTCGCGGATCCGACTTTGGTATCATATTCAAGCATTAAAACACCAACAAACTCATATATGCATGCCCACATCCATTCATACCCACTACAGCCAGGTCATATATTGCTGCGCGACACTAACATGATGAGCATTAAAATTTTTGAAGTTCCGATCCACGGGCCAGATCCGCGGGTCGAACCTTCGGGTCAAGATAAATGGTCTCGCGGGTCGGGGTGATCCGACCCGCATGAAGCCCATGTCTCACGGGTCAATCGGAAGGTGGTGGGTCGGGTCGGGTCGGGTCAGGAAGGTTTTGAAATCTCGCGGGTCGGGTCGGGTCGGGTCAGGAGGTTTTCAAATCTCACGGGTCGGGTCGGGTCGGGTCAAGAGACTTTCAAAATCTCGCGGGTCGGGTCGGGTCAAGTCAACATGCCTCCAAATTTTCGTGGGTGGGGTCGGGTCAGCTGACCCGACCCGACCCGACCCGATCCGTGAGATTTGATCTGACCCGCGAAAATCCTTCATTTTTTCGGTGTGTTGGCAGTGTACTCCGTAGTATAATTATACTTGTTTGTATATTATTATTTGTATTGAGTACCTGGTACCTTGTAGTATTAATAAAAAAAATACCTGGTACCAGGTATTAAAATAGTACTTCTACCAGGCACCAAGCACCTCAGGAAACCTAAAGAAATATGGGTGCTTTCGATTAATATATTACCAGGTACATATATATGATACTATTTAATAGTAGTATTCAATCATAAACCGCAGTCGCCGAGCGGCTGAGTAAAGTAACACATATTATTGTACTACAAGTAGTCGCTACCGGCACTACGTACCGGTATCATGTACACACGCTCTATACGCACACGAAAAAAACATACCAGGTATTTTTTTTTGTATCGTACGAGTTTACTGTTTTTCGCTGTGGGTGTCGGTGGAAACCCCAATCGCTCAATTTTAATGATGGTGGATTAGGTCGGGGGGAAGATCAGGGTGCCAAGCGGGAGCAGGGTGGAGGTGTGCAATTTCTTTGGTGCATGCTCGGTTTGCAATTAGGGCTCATCCTCACAGGGTCCAGCGCCGCTTCCGCAATAATATCTGCTGGCTTGAGTAACAGGTCGAAGTAACCGCGGCTATACATCATCTGCTGCTAATAGTGGTGCAGGAGGGGGGAAACCGCCTGCAAAAAAAGGTAGACAAGGCCAATCGAGCGGTTGAAGGCGGGTTAGAGCAGCCGGCGGTGAGATGGGGGCCGGCGCAAATCGGGGGCGAGTCCGTCGGGGAGGAGACAGCGGCCCACCTCCGGCCACGGACCAAAGGGCGGGGGGGAAGCGGAGAGAGCGATCCTTGCAAGGAGGGAAAAGTGAGGGCGAGGGAGGTGGCGGAGTAACTCCCGTCAGGTCGCGGATCGGTGGACTGCTGTGCTGGGGTACATCATGTACAGCATCGGTCCGTACAATATGGGTCTGCCAACACGAAAATTGCGAGCTTCTGTTATGACGCCGTCACTATATACAACCTTGCGCATAGATGGGGTCTTCTACAGCATACCCAGTAAGGTTTGGCGCATAGCGCTCATCGTTGAGCACGAGTTCATAGTCCAACATTTCTTAGCGTCCCCCGAAAAGGGATATACTTCGTACATTGTTTGGCCCTTTGGTGGCAACATCATTTGACTTTTTCGGCAGAGCCGCGGTATTGCAACGGCAGTGCACATGGCATGCTACGACATGCCACTGAATGACTGCCGCGGCAAGCCCTAATGCAATTGCCACGCCAACCCTCATGGCAAGTCACGGCAAGCCCCACGCGCGATGGCAAGACCTACGGCACGCCACGGGAATGTTTAAGACATATGATGATAATACCCACGGCAATATCCACGGCAAGCCCAGCGGCAAGCCCCGCGGCTATGCACACGGCAACACTCGCGGCAAAGACCCCTGCAAGGGCCCCGCGGTTGATCTCGTGCCAAGTCTCGCAACAAGTTCCGGCGAAACCCGCGGCGAGGCCCAGTGGGAACAGGGTGCCAGATGCGCCTCTGGCGGCTCCTGGGGAGGGCTGACTTTATTTCTGCACCTTGTGGGTGGGAGGAGGGTACCAAATGGGATGGACCCACTGCGGCGTCAAAGTACCGAGTGGGAGCAAGGTGCCAGGTGGGTGTCTTGCCGTAAACATTCTCGTGGGTCTTGCCGTGGGTCTTGCCGCGGGCATTGCCGCCGCGGGTCTTGCCGTGGGATGCCATGGCAAGTACCACGACAATATTCGCGGGTACAACCGTGGCACGTCCCACGGCGGACAGTACGCTGGGGGCCTTGCCGTGCCATGCCACTAAAAAAACGAATAATGTGCATCCGTGGGAATGCCGCCCCGGCACCTTTCCTCGGCGACCCCCGAGGCGACCTGTCTTGCAGTGTTTGTCTTGTGACGCTACAATAGGGGCACCGAGCGATACGCTTGTCACTTTGCGGACGCAACGTGTTTGACGCGCATTTTGTGGTGGAGGCCCTCGTGAAGGGTGAAACAACGGCGCCGTCCTTCTGTCACGCAGAACTTTGCGAAGTTTCACACGCAGTACGGGACGCATCCAAGAAGGGGGTTCAAGCAGGCCCGGTCTTCGTGGTCGGACCCGGCGGATACGAGGGAGAGTCACGGGCGATGCAGACTTTCGTACAGGGGGGGGGCTTTGGTACGGTTTGGACCGGAACAGATTGGGGGCCGGGCCACCACTCGATATAGTTTCCCTGGAAGGTGTGCAGCAAAGGTTCGAAACCGGAACCAAAGTACAGGCGACGCTGGCTTGTGCCACGCGCGTCTGAACGTTCACATGCTATGTAGGCATCCTCAACCACGCCTTGACTGAGCACCGACCGAAACGAGAGTTGGCGATTCCGAACTCGGTTTCAAGCAATTTTGGAATATTCTGCCGCCCCTGCTGCACTCGCCAGACTACCGCATCAAAAGGTGGCAGAGGTTCGCGTTATAGTCAAAAGCGGCGACACAGTCTTCCTGCTCCACTAATTTGCTGTACCAGGCCAGGGGACACCAGGTCAATGAATACCACCCAACACTCTTCGGAGGACGCGAAGCACGATTGGGCGTCGTCAGCGTATCGCTAGGCGGGAGGGGTTAAGGTGGCAAGACTCGCCCTCTTAGAGGAGGCACTCTTGGCCGACGACGGGGGTGTGTGGCCCACCTTGGCTGAATTTCTGACCGAACGCCACACCGCCGCCTCCATGGTGGCGGCGGTGCTGGCGAGCGCCATCAAGAAAGGGGAAAAAACGCCCCCCCGTGTCGCCCGAGCGACGAGTACGCCTCCCAGGTGCCTTTCGACAGGATCAGCTCCCACGGCGTTCTGCCGGGCCTGGGGAATTACTTTTAACGCTTCACGCGCCGCCAGTTCATCTTCCGTGGTAATGTCAGGCAGGAGGAGTTTAGCAAGCGCGGGAAGCCTTGAGGTAAAAATCAGCACCATCGTCGAGCAGCTGGCAGCGAGCGTCACAGGAGGAAAGGACGGAGGATCCATGGCGAGGAAAGGAACATGGAGCGTCTGTTGCAGATCGCCTCCGTGACCACCGAGGTTGTGATGTCGAGAATAATGTTTTGCTTCAAGTTCCAACTGTGGGATCTCCAAAAGAGGCTGGAAGGGGGCGTGGTATAAACGGGAGGTGTCCATAGTAGTGTGGTATGCTTCCACGGGAGGCACGCATGGTCAGTCGAGGTTAGCCGACCGGTTGTATGAGCTGCAGCTCAGAAGAGGTACGTTGCTGTCGAAAAAGGGCGCTTTTGGGCCAAAATGATAAACACATCAGAGCAGGACAGAGATGGAATGAGAAGAGGGCATACTTTCTTCTACCAACTCAGCAAGATGAACCCTTTACGGCTAGAATACATGATGGGGTCATTGCATTGACCGGCTCTCACCAGTGTTCCCTGGTACTTGCTCCCGGAATTTAGCACACTCTCGCACGAGTTCCCGAGGTTCCTATGGTGTGCCCCCACAGCAATTTCCGTCCCAGACAAGCTACTCCTTGTAATTGTCAACGTCCCGACCCTGAGGAGACTCATTCTTAAACATGAGGTATGATTGTAGCGAATATCGATCGGCAAAATATTGAACCATCGGTTTAACCGGATGTGTTGGCTGCAAGAATGCCAAATATATTATTATTATTTCTCTTGCCATCCGACAATGTGCAGCGTGATCTTCAAAATGGATCACTCATAACTTTCCCGAAAAAAGAAAACCTCGGAAACAAAAGGAAACCCATTCATTGTCGATAGACTACGTAAATGGTGCGGTATCCATTATGCGTATACCCTTGCTTTAATAGTACTCCGTGCTAGTGCATATATTGATTCAATAGGCCGCGTAGCGCCCCTACGCGCCTATCCTAATTTGCTTTTGCCTATTCCGGCTGCGAGAAACGCTATTCATGGGCAGGATCCGGGATATATGTAATAGCGCTATGATCTCGCTATATCCGTGCCTGCCCAATGTGTTTTTATTACCTATCACGACCGCGAGAACCGCTATTTGTGGGAAGGATCCGATATAGCGTGGTGATCTTGCTATATCGGGTCGGAGTGGTGACAAGCGATTTCGGAACCGCTATGTAGGGAGTTTCGCTATTCACGGAACCACCATACCGGGACCACGACTGTAATGTTTTCCGAGTCTTGGAGGAGTTGTTGTAGAAGAAATGCAGGCAGCGACTCCCTCGGGACACTGCAATTGAATGACTGTACTACGTATCGATTTGCGACTCTGGAGACTCCTGCCTACTAGTTCTGCGGCAAAGTACGTATCACTAACACGACCCCTCGATGGAAGTGATAAGATCGAACTTACAAATTAGATATTCCGCAGCCAGGTATTAAATAGCCACAAAAAGGTAATCCATCAACTACCTGACGTACTCGTGCTTGGTACTCATAGCAATTACTTTGACCATTACCTTGTACCTCGGTAGCATTGTTTGGTCTTCAAGGCAGGCCCAACTCTCGCTACTTGGAGTACGTTTCTGTATGCTTCTGCGTGGAATCGGTCGCTATGTCGTGACAAAGGTCCAATCTAATTTGCCGCATCTAAACAACATCAACCGTCCATACTTCGTCTTTTGTGATATTGATGCATCATGCCAGTAAATAGTGTAGAGTCGATTGTTGTTGGTATCAATGGCGTGCACCTACGGCGACCACTCGAAATGCCAACCATGTCCTTCCTTCGACGCACAGTTTCTAGTAAGCATTGCCATGTGCGGTTGTAAGGGCACTTCTTACTACTGGCTTCTACGGGGTATCAAGTACCTATTGATGTACTTGCTGAGGATGGTGTCTTTTTTTAGGTTCCAGGAAGTATTGACACCTTCGAGACATCAGAAGGAAAAACTGTCGAAGCAAGAGTGCCTATGATAGCGTCGGTCATTCAAAGCATCTCTCGCTGAGGGGGTAGGCCCACATAGATCGGACACTCGAAGTTGAGTTGCACGACACACGCGCTGCATGATATTGTTTTGCACGGCGCGGTTACACCAGAGACGACATTCGATTAGGCGACACTTGCAATTGCATTTTCCGCTATGCCTGGGTCCCAAAAGGGAAATATAGTAACCGTACACCACCGGGAACTCAAGGCGAACAGTCACTCGTAGACTACCATGCCAAAACATGCACACCAACTCCCAAACCCTCTCCTACCCGTGGGCACATCGGAACGTACCACTGCTTCGCTACTGGCATCTGTTGCGCCGTAACCAATGATACATGTTTCGTCAGTAATGCTGGATTGACCGCGAAACCTCCACGAGCGTATGCTCCATATCTAAGTCATGTCTAGCTTGTGCTGTCCTCCATATGAAACGGTTGTTCCACAGTTATTCATCAAAGACATCCATCCACCCAAGGTCCGACCCCTTTCAGATTTATAATTATAGGATAAAGGTACAATTTCCACGGTCGCACACTAGGAACTAGAGAAAACAGGCATTCCAATATAACAGGGCACTAGCGAGTGAGATGTCAAACGTACTAGGAATGACAAACCCACCACAGACCAATCGCACAACAACGAGAGAAGAAAGGACAAAAAAAGCACAACAGCATAAAGGAACATTACAAATATTACATGCTTAGTCTACAGTAAAATTCTCCACCCGTTCAAAAGCACGCACCAACACGCACTACACTAAATCTGTCGTACATCTTCCGTAACACGTGAAAACGAGCGCCTACGGATACCGCATGCAATCTCAGACCGCAAAATTGCATGCGAGAGCAAAAATGACGAAATGAAATGACGCCTACAGCATTATCCACCCTAAGCAGCATCGGGCTGGTGGGTTGGGACATGACAAAAAAAATCGTATCCGAAGCAAGGAGCTGTTCGAAAAGCGCGCACCATGATGCTACTGGCACTGCTTGGCGCCCAAACTAGTAAATTGGCAAAATCGCACGTGTAGCGGTTGTGTTCGACATACCTGGGTCTCAAAAGGGTCAAGAGTAACTCTCCGAGTGGAAATCGCTACGACAAAAGCAAGCGGGCCACTCACGTCGCAATGCCAGGCAGAGAGAAGGGCAAAACGGGAAAAAAAAATGCAGTAGATGCTAAGACTGCCGACTACGTAACGCGGGGTACAGCCGGCTCCCTCCCTTCCCCCGCCAGCTCCACCGCCTTAGCTAGCGCCCTTCTCTTCTACAAACCTTTCTCCGGGGAATTGGGTCTACAGGGCAACCGACGCCTGCGCCAGGATGAGGCTGTACAAACAGCAGCAGAGGATATCACGACTGGGGCGATGCGCCGCCGTGGCTCATGTACAAGCTCCTGATTGCCGACAACGGTGACGGCGGTGATGACGATGACGGCGGCGGCGGCGGCGGCGATGACACCGATAACGACGCCAACGATGAAGGCAGCAACGAAGGCAGGAGCGACGACCGCGCCCCTTGTCCCCCTCCCTTGTCCAACGACTCGAGGGGGGTAGAGAGCGCACGACCGACGAACGGTTCGACGGTACTCGCGCCCGAGAGCCGTAGCATCTGCGAGCAGCCCGAATTCGTCCGCCGGATGGAGGCGAAGAGATCATGCCCTGACCTCTGCAAAAGCTCCGGGGGGTTCGCCTTTTGACTTCGGACGGATAGAGGCAGCAAGTGTGCATTTTTATAGATACCGCCGCCGCCGACATCATCACCATCATCACCACCACTACTACCACTACCACCACCAACGCCAACACCACCCAAACCACCACCACTACCACCACCGCCACCACCAACACTAACACCATCCCCATCACCATCACCACCACCACCACCACCACCACCACCACCACCACCACCACCACCACCACTACCACCGCCAACACTGCCACCACTACAGCGAGCGATTGATACAGACGTAGCAGTAGTAGTATCAGCAGCATCAGGAATGGTAGCGGTACTGGGCGCGGCCTCGAAGAACGACCGGAAGGGCGTTTCCGAACGACGGTCCGACCGCGGCACCCTCGACAAGCTACAGGGGGTAACGCTTCTGCGATACTTCCTCGAGGGAGAAGA
Organism: Nereocystis luetkeana; assembly: GCA_031213475.1. NCBI lineage: Eukaryota > Phaeophyceae > Laminariales > Laminariaceae > Nereocystis > Nereocystis luetkeana. The sequence goes on from JARUPZ010000021.1 coordinate 9,501,576, forward strand.
CAAGACCCGGTTTGACGAACCGCTCGAGAGTTCGGACTCCGACGAATCATCCGAAGAGCTTAAGAGGCATGACCCACCCGACGAGCTGGCGGCGTGTGATGTCCCAGCAGAGTCGCTAGCCTCCGTAGCACCTTCCCAAGAAAGCGCGTCGGAATTATGCATTTCGTCCGAAACTGCTGGCACACCGCCGTTCTTAGGGGCGTGCGCGCCATTGCCCGAAAATGCCGGTAGCTCAGAACCCACGCCCCAAAAAGGATTCGCGTTGGGAACACCCGCGGTGGCACTTCCAGCACCTCCCGAGTTGTTGGGGGCGGGGGTGGAGGTAGGGGTGGCAGTGGGAGTGGGAGGGCGGGCGGGGGCGCAGACGTGCGTGTTGCGAGGGTCCCGGGGCTCGACAATATTCATGCACGAGGAGGAAACTCCTTGGAGGCGGTCGAGTGTGTAGTTCGACCTCGAAGTCTCTCCTGAACTGCGAGCAGCGAACGAGCTCGGGGTACGGTTAGCCACGGACGGTGTCGCAATAGGGCCAGCGTTGCCCGCACCAGTATCGGTGCCGATAGGGCCATGAGCATGAGCATGAGCATGAGCATACGCATAAGCATAAGCATGAGCATAAGCATGAGCATCAATATCAGCACGAGAACGCGTACGGGTATGAGCACCAGCGTCGGCTGAAGCAATACGCGCGCTTAAAGATGCATCGCAATCACGGCGAGGTTGAACGAGCGTCTGAGCCAGGTCCGGCAGAGTTCGAAGCGTAGAACGGACAGTCGAAGCGGACCCAGCGACGCCTCCGCGAGGACGCCTGTCGCTAGAGGCTGGCTTGGTGCTGATGCCTGAGCCGGATGGCTTAACCAAACCTGGCGGCGCCGTCGCGTTTGTCTCCCTGCGGTGCCACTTTCGGCCTGGACCCTGAAAACGGTAGCGGGCAGGGGTCGGGGGGGAAGGGGCAGGGACACGCGTACGGTTTCAGGCCTGGTCAGGAAAGGGCAGGCCAGGACAGACCAGGCAAGGCAAGGCAAGGCAAGGCAAGGCAAGGAAAGGCAAGGAAAGGCAAGGCAAGGCAGTGCAAGGCAAGTCAAGGCAAGGCAGCGCGCACGATGGCTACTTCAAACACCCCGAAATTCGTCGATGGTGGCGGGGAGGCGGAGGGGGGAAACGGGCAGGGGGTTCAAAGGGAAACATTCGCCTTGTTACTAACGTTTGTTCGAGGTTAAATCCCGGCATGTTCGTTTTTTTTTTATAACCGAACCCCATATAACCCGAACCCCGAACATGGAGGGGTTTTGTTTCCAAAGGTCTTGCCGGCAGTATATAGCACGCTGCCAGTATATTCGGTATCTCAGTACGCCGGCCACAAAAATTGGCTATCGCCCCAGTACCTCACAATAGGCCATGCCTAGAACACTGGATACGCTTCAGTACCTCGCAAAACGGCACGCTCAAAATGCTTGACTGGCACTGTACTGTGACGACCTACGAGAAATACCAATGGATACACCAGCTACTGGTATAGAGCAACACAATTATAATACTACTGTAAACTAGGTATTATTAGAGTACACTGCTAGTATTGTCGTCGACAATATCAGCCCCTCAGAGTTCACCCCAGTGCCTCAGAGCACGCTATCCCCCAAAGACAAAGTACTGGAGATGCACGCTACGATAGGGGTGCGCCTAATGTATTCGAGCCTCCTCGCATGCTTATCTTGATTGTATTATAGGAGCTCTATACTTCACCATATAACTAACCGTGACAAAAAAAAAAGAAACTGCAACCCGTTGGGCAATCCCATGGCCTACAATGAAAACAAATGAATGGCTTTCCATCGATACGGCATATGCCTTATGGGATAGGTTCTCAGTGCCCTTAAACCTTTTAGGACCGCAGTCACGTTTGGTGGACAAACTACTCAGAATTTGACTGGTTTGTCCCCAAAGCGGGACTGCACTACTAAAATGGCTGAATGAGGCTTGTCAGAAAGTTTAGGTCTAGTCCTATCGTAGCAGGCGTCTCTACCTGGCACTGCACCTTGCTGTGACAAACATTGGAGTGCTGCAGGAAGTGTCCTCGACCAACAACAAAGACTGCACCAGGTTACTTCTATAGTTTACATTTGTAATATATACTCTGAGGCAACACAGTGTAGATGCAAATTTCTACTCCCCATGCTAGTGTTTATGCGACTAAGCACAGCTTGAAAAAAATGGTTAATAGTCCACACTATTCTTCACAATTCCTCCGTTGCAGCTTCCTTTTCCGAGAATTTTCCCATGCGGTCGGGAGGTTTGGGTCAGGTTTAGCGTCTACAGTCTTCTTTTTGAATTCCTCCCTTCACTAGTTTCCTCTCTCTCCTCGCCTGTTCTCCGTTGTCGCCTTCAGCCGACACTCCCACCGTAAACACTTCCTGCACTTGCTTACAAAACACCGGCAGTCGAAGCTGGCCCCACAAGTAGGTGTAGACCGTAGTCTGCAGTCCTCACTCACAATGCGGCGGTCCGAGAGGGGCGCACGCACCCCTTCCGCCCTTTTTAGACGGTGGCGGCATGATAGTCCACACCAATTCCTCACAATATATGTATCCCGAGAAAAATCCCAAGAAGCGTTCTTCAACCCCAACCCCGACCGCCTGGGGCGCCTTATTCCCAATGAACTTCCGAATGCGGTATTAATTGTATCATAATTCTGAGAAAGTTTCCAAAAACCGTTCTCCATTTCTTCAACTGACCGAAACGCCATCTCGTACGGAGATGTACACTCAATATCGGGCATCGCCCCAGGCGGGCACGATTCAATAGTTATCGGTGTAACTCCTTTAGAAGTGTACCCGCGTCTTATGGGACAAACTGCTAGAAGTTAGTGTGGGAAATATTTTACAGTACGTAGCAAATGGGCCAAGTTAACGTAGTGTATCAGGTCACGTGTGTTCCAACCGTTTTGCTCGAAGACGGATTTTAGGCCGTGAAAAACACTACCCACATACCATGCGAGGGTCCCAGAGGGGCGCACTCCTCTTGCCATCTTTGGCGGCGACGGCCATGAAGGGCAAGACCTTTGGGTTCCTCCGCAGCCGTGGTCTGTTGGTATTCACGATCCTCCTTCCCGACTGCTTTGGAAAAAGACGACGTGCACAATAGCCGACAGCGCACAAAAACCGACGACAACAAAAAGTACGACAGCGCGAGTGGGCATATTCGTTGGGAATTGACGAGCGGAGGAAATGCTAAACCCTACGAAAAACCGCCAGCACGAAGGCGCGAGAGTGCGAGGTTGGTGAAATTCGACGGAAATCGACCCGACCGGAATACGGAGCCCAACTGACGGAAAATCGACAGGGCACAAGACCCGACAGCAACAAAGCGCTAAAGTGCGAATCGGAAAAAATCGACGGCAACCGACGAGCGAAACGAATGCTGGACGCTGGGGAAAGGCGACAGCACGAAAGCGCGAGAGTGGGAATTCGAAAAAACGCTTGAAGTCGACGCCGTGGGAATATAGAACCCTGCTCAGACCGACAACGCACAAACACTGACCGACAGCAACAAAGTGTGACAGCGCCAGGTGGCAAGATTCGATGAGGATCGACGAGCGGAAGGGGTGTCGAATTCTGCGGAGAAACCGATGGTACGAAAGCGCGGGAGAGCGGGTTTGGCAAGAACTGGTGGAAACCGACGCTGTGGGAATGCTGAGCTCTACGGAAACGACAGCCCACAAACAACCGACAGCAATAAAGCACGACGGCGTGGGTTGGTAAATTACGATCGAAACCGATCAGTTGTGGGAAGGCTCAAGCCTCATACACACGGAAAACCAACACCACGAAAGCGCGAGAGCGCGAGATGACGAAATTCGACGGAGGCCGACTAGCGGAGCGGATGCCGAACCTCTCAGAAAACCTGCATCGCAGAGTAACCGGCCGCAATAAGGCACGAGAGCGCGAGTTGGGAATGCACACCCCAGACAGATCATATCCCTCTTTCACGCCGAATACGATCTACAGTAGACGATCTATAGATGATCGCGATCTGGCCGGGGCGTGCGAGCGAGTAGACAAATTTCAATGTAAACAGACAATCGCAGGGAGTTCAGGACCCTACAGAAAACTGAATGAGCACAAAAGCCGACAGCAACGAAGCGCGAGGGCGCGAGTTGGCTCATTTCGGCGGGAATCGACGAGCCGTGGGGATGCTGAGCCCGTATAATATGAGGGACAAAAACAAAGGCAAGAACCGGAGGAGGAGAAGAAAAGAACCCTGTGACCACGGCGTATTGTTCAGATGATCGCTGAGGTGAAACCTCCGACAAATAGTATTAGTATGCACGAGTTGAGCTGGAGAGTAATAGGTATCACATTAAATCAAACACGACACAAACACAAAACACAAAGGCGCCACCACAAAACAACCGACGACAATACTTCTGTATCTAAATATCGAGAACCCAAAATATCAACATACAAAGAATCGAAACGTCAAAATCGCGAAACGTGACATGAAAATATACAACAACAACAACAACAAAAACGAACCATCCAAACATGAAAATAGCTAAATTGAAACGTACGTGATACGTACCTGATACGTGCGAAACATGAAAATACAAATATCGGAGCATCGAAATAGCAAAACCTCAAAACATCAAAAATATCACAACTGAATATACTGATGTTAACCATCAACTACCCTCACCCCTGGGAGTTTTCCTGGTTTACTGTTGGGAGGCCGCGCGACGGCCGGCTCGCTGGTGTGGCTGGACTTCGAATCGCACGAGGCTTTACGTTTCAGTTTTTGGATGCGATCAATCTGAGGTATAGATAGGACGATACCAAGCGGTAATATTTTGTTGGATACGATCCTTCTGGAGTACTGGACGGGTACAAACGAAGAATTTGTGCGGTACGATCCATTTGGCGGATACGGTGGGGAACAAGAAATAGAAACCGTTGGATACAACCCCTCTGAAATCTTGGAAGGGGATAAACGCGAATATTTCAATCGATACGATCCACCCGGCGTACAGGGAGGACCGGGAACGACAAAAAAGAGCAACTGATTTGAACACGACCCGTATGGATGTAACTTGGGCCTGTCAAGGCAGCAGTGCCTCCGGCCTATTGGCGCAGCTTCAAGATGATATATTGCACACAAACTCCTCCATATACCGGTTCCATTCCGAAAGAATCCCAGGCGGTCGAGGGTAGGGCTAGGGTTTAGAGTGATGCGGGATGTCGTATCGGAATTTTCCAAGTATTGAATATCGAACTATCAAACTTTCGATTTATCGATCCATCGAAGTTTCGGTATATCGTACATAGCAGTGTGTTTGTCCTCTATTCCGTTTTTTTTACGCTGACTGCGACACTGAACGAAAGCTTCGATGTAGATAATGTCGAAATCGTATCAAATAGTTTTTCGGTGTATCGGTATCGTATCCAACTCGATTCTCGAACGATACCTGATATCCAAAACTAGTTTACAGTAAGCAATATGAGATTCCACCCATTTGTGGAAGGTAGGCCAAGCCGTAAACACCGCTTTTGCCCAAAGCCGAAAACGCCTCCGCAACCCATTTCACACTGCGGGCACTGCTCTATGAACCTTTCTCACCCCACCTCGCACAGAAGGCGCTGCTCTGTAAACCTTCACCATCCCAATTCACACAGAAGGCGCTGCTCTGTACTGGTACTTTTTATATCACAGCTGGCGCTAGAAGCACACGTCTACCTCGGGCAAGAAACAAAATGAACGCAACGTTTACATCCAGGTACCAGGTGCCAGTATGACGTGCAAGCTGGTTCGAGGGAAAATACGGAAAAAAACTCCCCACGAATGCCGCCAGCAGTATTTACTCGAGTTGGGCAAACTTGATATCATACTGCCCGCCATGAAACAGCGGAAGATGGAAGAGGTTGACACAGCCGTTTTGCACATAGGGTCCAAGGGCTGGTGATATAGTGGCCAAAATGTGTCCCGGCCAACCACGGTCAGTAACAGGGAGGTGTTTCCACAGGAAAAAAATATTTTCCTTTTTTTTAAACAGTCCGGTTCCAGGTACACTACGGCATGCCTGTACAATTTTTCGCGCAATACTCCGAGTATCTGACCTGCGTATGTTCCATACTACCCAAAAAAACATCGCGAAAAAAACGATTCTACACTGAAACCAAGTAATTCCGAGGCAATGCCTAATTTCTGCACTTTTTCCGCACAAAAGTCGAAATGTCCACGCCGTTTTTTAGAGATAGACCCTGAAACTTTGCACCCGTGTTATTCATCTCCTTCCCGACGATCGACCTGCGGGTTTTGTATTCATTTTTTTCGCCGAAAATAGTTGGCCCAAGGTGGTCCGAATGTACCAAAGCAATTCCAAAACCAAAAACTCAGGCAAAAAAAAACAAAAAAAAACGTTAGGTCAGGGTCGTAAAGACTCGTATATAGAATTCTTCTGCAAAAATTCACGGTCTGACTGAAAAAAACGGCGTGGACTTTGGCCGGGGAATAAACTCCCGTCGTTTAAGTTGAACCAGCCTGTAGCAGACAAGGCGACGACTGAAAACGCGGTCAACAACAGCAAAGTCAATTCGAGTTGAGTCAAGTGAATGCTGTAGCGCTCGCGAGTCGTCTGGGAAAGAACGGATTTCAATATTTGAACGCACGTGGAAACAGCAACCCCCCCTCCCCCCCCCGAAAATGTCGGTGCAGACGTTTTTTGGTCGGACAAAACAAAGGCAAGTCACAAAGTAAAGCTAAATCAAGTCAACTACAACTTCAACTACAAATAACATCGAAAACTGAAAGCAACTGCTACTGCTGTACGTTGTGAACACTTTTTTTCCTTGTCTGAGGTCTACGATGTGCTTCAGTCATTAATGGAAATTGTTTTGATATTTCCTCACGGGGTGTTCTTGGGCTCCAGATAGTTTTGGAGCCTGCCCTGCGACCAAAGATTGGTTGTTGGCGATGAATGAATATGATAACAACGACAACAGCATAACAAAATACTCTGCTCCAATGTTCAAACGTCGTCAAGTCAAGGCAATCACCCAGGCAATTCCATCACCAACTAAACCCAATCAAGGCGTCAACTCAACAATAAACTGCGCAAATCAAGTCGACCCCTCTGGAACTCAACTACATTTTTTTGCTACAGTCAAAGTCAGCTTCAACTATCAGCTCAATACAAGCGAAGCCAGTCACCAGTCAGCACAGTCAAGCCACTTCAACTCTCATACGTAAGCTCAACCATCAACCAGAACCACCAGCCTGTAACCCCGTAACGCTTTAGGGACCTACCGTAACCCTCGGGGGGAAACTACTTAGATTTACAGCAGTAGACTCAATTTCGCAGCGGTAAAGCCAGTCACCAATCAGTAAAAGCCTATAGCCAATCATCTGACACTAAGGGTTTGCCGCAAAGCGCTTTGATCTCGCACGGAGGTGGGTGCGATCCTTTTTGCAGCGGGCGCTTCCTTCACAACGGTAATGGGTGCTAAAGTCGAACATGGAACAACTGTCGGATGGTTCAGGATAAAGAAAATCCTGGAACACCTTAAATGTTCGATATTGTTGGTAACCACCATCCCGTTCTGGGAAAATCGAGTGCTGAAAAACGATCGCACGCCCACGCGAACTCAACGCTTTTTACGGAGAGGAGTACCAGGTACATGACTAGAGCAAGGATAGCAGTAGATATACATTGAGCCGGAAAACAGGCACAGAAGGGAGCCAGAGTTTGCGGATAGGGGGCATAGGTTTCTTTTTTTCTTTGGTTTCCCTTGATTTCCTTCCTTCTTCGGTGAATGCTTATGAGCGATCGACGTTGAAGGTACTGCAGTCCAATAGGCTACTGCAGCAAAATAGGCTACTGTAGTCCAACAATCCACTGTAGCATAGTCCAACAGGTCTCCTCGATTGGTTTTCGTGGGATTTCTTCATCTTCCGGCGAATCCTTCTGAGTGATCAACGTCGAAGCCCGTGCTGAATATCGTGTCCCTCTTTGGGAAAAAATGATTAATCTACAATCAGTAGCTCAACTCGTTAATTATGAAGTGTCATCCACTCCTACCCCTATTTACTCCCTACAGTGTCCCCGGTGGCTTCGTAGGTGGTCCGCGTGCCTATCAAGATCAATTCTGTGGGTTCAAGTCTCACCGAGTGCATGCTCGTCGGGACTTTTGCTTGCTAAAAAGAAATTGATTAGCGGAAAGCGCGAGAGCGTGAGTTAGCTACATTCGATGGAAATCGACGAGCAGTGGGGATGCTGAACCCTATGCGCAACAAAAAATAAAGGCACGTACCGGGGGGGAGAAGGGTGGACACTTGTGACCACGGCTTGTCCAGAAGCTCGTTGAGGGTAAAACCTCCCACGAGTAAGGCTGGGAAGTAAAAGTGATGTTGAAAAAAAAAAAGTGTCCTGAAAAAAAGCACAAAAATAATTCCCGCTACGAGCTCAGGTCATTGTTGAGTTCACCCACGCTATACCTTTGCACAACAAGAATGGGCAACAGACAGCAGGCATGAGTTAGTACCGCACGATAACATACACGCAGCCTTGCATAAACCCACGACCGCAGACGGCAGGCAGCACTTCATGGCTGTAGGGTAAGCTGCAGTGCAATCTCAAATATTGATGAAAAGAGCGTAGTAGCCCACGACAGACGGCCTCGGGCGTGGTGGCCCGGAGGTGCTGTGCACTCTTGTACGAACATGACACGTGTGTGAGATCCATTGTCGGACGGCAAATGGAATACTTGTAATTCAGTATCAACCAAAGTCGAGGAATACAATTATTCCGTCAGTTCTCGCGTGACATGCCGTGGTACAGGGGACACCAGAAGAGAGTATCACTAATACTGCTGCTTTGTACCTTGTAGATTGATAGATAGGAATGAATCACCAGGTATACACTAACCGCTGTGCAACTGTCTGCAAATCGTCGGAAGGCTCGGCTATTGAAATAATACTTCGGATTATTGTTAACAGCACTAAACCGTCAAGTCACGTCTACTAGGGGGGGGCATACACAGCAACCATAGTCCACGATGAACCCAAATACCATGTATCCCCCTATCTATTATTACACACAATATCTGGTTCTGATTACTACTACTAGAATGGTCCCCCGCAAGACGTAGTCAAGTCGCACCTCAATCGATTTGGCGTCGGTCCCGCTGCGGCCATTGGCCTTGATGTTGAGCGCTGCCGCGCTAGGGACAGAGGGACCTCTTTCTCCTTTTTTAGCTTTTGGTCGTCGTCGCCGTTGTTTTTTTTTATGTCCCGCCGGGAGGCCCACCCATTTCAGCCAAACCCTTTTCACTCCGGCCCGCTCGTAGTTGACCTATCGGGAAGGATAGGATAGAAGGATGGGTGAGGGGAGGGGGGGTCCTAGGGTTTCGAAAAATAGGCCCCTTTGCGTCCACAACGAGCAGTGCACATTGCCTTCCGCTCTGCACGTAAATGTAAGGACCGTTGGGTGTTCATGTGACTGACTAAATGTTCGCCATATTGCCGCCCAGAGTGGTGCTGCTGTGCTGGTAGTGTTATGGGGAGGCACGGTAGGTGTCCTGAACGAGGGCCGTCGTCTTGGGGCTACTGCCGATCCCCCCCCCCGCTCGTGAGCTGGGGGCGATCTGGATCAAATTGACTACGCATACTGGGGTACAGGACCGCCCAGTAGACCGTGTTATAATCTTTAATACCTGGTATACCAAGCAGTATTATCATACCGGCGCCCGTAGCATACTTGAAAGTGTCATTTAATTAGACTATAGTATCAACAGCACTATAGTCTAGCGGAAGGGTTTTTCACAACCAGCCCGACGGAAAAAATCCCCGTGCATGCGTGTACCGCCCTATTATACATACGCCGGTACGTACTACTTCGAAGTATACGTTACTCTACGAGTACATGTACGGAGTACCATATACCCTGCGGGAGACAGGGCGTCCGAATAATACTTCTACAGCAGATATTTATATGATACAGCATTGTATACAACATACATGGATATATGACGCTTGTGAGGCCTAGCCTGGGCTGGGTAATCGATCGGTCTTTTGCCCCTATAGCTCCGTGGGGTATTACCTTGACAGTATACAAGCTGCTGTTGTTGCCGGGGTTTTTTTTTCCTGCCGTTTCTGTTTTTGTTGTTTTGGTGGTGGTGGTACTGTACCTGTTGTTGCTCCTGTTCTTGTCCTCCACACTCGACCGCTGTATCTACCAAAGGGGTCCAGCACACCCCAGGGTGGCTCTACGTACTCAGTGTTCGGCCTACCAATAACAATTAGATGCCTGGTAAGCCTGAAGTACGTACAGATGGGAGTTAGACTTCACGCACAGGCTTTCTTCCTTTTGTTTGTTGTGTATACCTTGTTTTCTTCTTGTATCGTGGAAATGGTTCATTCCTCGGACAGATCATGATCTCCAGGATCATCGGGTGCCTCACGTGCCGTTCGTGAGAGGATCTGCAGGATCTGCATATATGCTACAGATCCGACCCAGGAAACATGTGCTAGATCATGCAGGTCATACGGTTCCCACCCGGCAACATGAGCTGCTGTAGATAATACAAGATCGGGAATACTGCTCGTAAGTCTGCCTTGAAACATCTAGATCATGTAGTGGGAATGATCTGTAGATGATCTGTAGATGATCTGTTGATGATGTGTTGGTGATCTGTCCGAGGTGTGGCATGTTTACAAGTGAGCAACGTTGACGCTCATGGTGAACATTCTCGGATGGCAAACTCAAGAACATTACCTGTAGAGCGGTGACAACGGTACCCGTTGCCGTGCTGTTCCCTAGGTGTTACTATTTAATTTTAAGACTGCAGCCCGTTTCGGAAACACTGCATTCAATTTCTAAGTAACTTGTCCCCAAAACAGGACTGCAGTCTTGAAATATGGGTTAAGATTGGATAGACGAGGCAATGCTTATTCTGGGATTTGACAACCGCGTACCTTAGTGCATGCGTGTGTGGTGATCAGCGTGGTGATGGCGGTCAGTCTCAGGGATAACTTCGGTTGGGAACTGCCAATCCGAATAGAAGTGAATGATAACCAACTCAATTTTGGCTAAATTATACCCCCCCTGTCTATGACACGCCTTGGAAATAGCGGTCTGTGCGTGTGTGATTTCAAAGAAATAGTTTTTCGCGTTTTCGACCGACGTTTTCAATTTACGTACGTACGAGTAGTAGGCAGTCCAAGCCCGTGTGGGTGCCGAGCCCGTGTGGATGCCGAGCCCGTGTGGGTGCCGAGGAGACTGCAGCAGTTGTACTCATCAAACGCTACTGAAACAACAGCAGCAGAGATGTGTCAGTGTTAAAGAACAGACTCTTTTGTAATTACCAGGTACCAAAACCACAGAGAAGGACGCTCCACGCGAATCATACCGGGGTTACATGATAAACCATATCTACTGTGCCACACCAGTGCTGTTTGTTCTCTGTCTTGCGGAGATGTACGATTGTTACGGCGAGGCTGGTCGGATACGATAAACACGACCGTGCCGTAGCTACGTAGCTATTCGCGGAGGGCCTGGAGTATGAGTGGGGGTCAAACGGATAGGCGACCCCCGCTGTATTCTTGTTGAAAGGGAAGGTTTCCAATATAGGAGGCCGTCTAAAGAAGCGGTCATGATCTTGAGGCTCGATCGACGCCTTCGTATTTACTACAACCAACGCAGACTCGATTGAAGGTGAGTGATAGGGGTTTAGGCCTTAGACCAGCCCCAAGAGAAACGAAAGGAATATCAATCAGTTCCACCTATCATGGATTATGTGTTTTTATATCACACGCATCACACACAGATTGCATGTTTTCGTACTCGCATGGTGCATGCTCGAATACTCGCGCTGTACTTGCTTGGATCTCGGAATGGTCACATTGCGAGAAGAGGACAATCCTACCCTCCCGACATACGGCAAGAGACGGACAGTGAGGAAGTAAGGAGCTGCCAGTGGGTAAACTGAACGACAAAGAGCCAAGACTGGATTGGATGTGGATGATAGGGATTTAGACTTTAGACCAGCCTGAAAATGTGAACCCGGAGACGTAGGAGTATAGCAGAATGACGATTGGAATGAGCGGGCGGCGTCAGCCACAAATAACTGTTTCATATTTCGGATGAAAGAGCAGGCCGACGCACGGTACGATTACTTTCCTCGCATCACGTTGCTAAGAGGTTGCTACGTATGATATCACGATGTAGTGTCACCACATTTGCGATCGATGCTGATCAACAATCAGCTCATTCAACGATAGAACTGTGCTCCTTCTATCTCGACGGGGAATCAACCCGCAGCCAACTCGGTTCGTGCCGGACAAGGCCGGTGAACGCAGACGGCAGCCTTGAACAAACCATGTTGATGCATGCGGTAGGGGGCGAGGGATTGCCCAATCTGTCATACGGTGTTTACCTAAAGTTGAAGTTGCGCAAAGGTCTGCGTTGCCGAAACAAGGAGCTTATACCGTCAAAAGCGAAATAATCCACGAGTGCCGACTTATGCCCGTTGTGTATATTACTGTACTCGTGGTTGGTAGCTATGGGTTTAGGGTATGTGCCGAGTGATGCATTTAACGTTGATTCCAGTCATCGAACGAACAGTTTTCAATCAGACAAGGTTGAGTTTTCCGTGACAGAATACCCTCACAATGGGTAAAACTAGGGAATAAAGCTCACTTTCCGCGGTCAAAAACTACGAAACAGAGAACATTTACCATGAACCTTGTACCCATGTACCGAGGTATTGCAGTAAAGTAGCAGCGGTGGTGCGCGTTGCCTTTCACACGAAACCGCCATTCTACATCCATCACGGATTACAGTTGAAAGATCCTTGGCGTGCAAAGATGTTCTTCCGTGTCTAAAGCCATTTGGTTCTGGATTCCCCTTCACATCTGTAAGGTATGATTGGAACAAGAGCTACACGTTTGTCAGATAGATGGCAACTGTAATATTGCTACCAGGTATTCAGTACTATACAGGAGACCGGCCATTTTGGGCGCGTCGAGGCCTCATTGGTCACTGATATCTCAAATTATAGTGATAGCGGCGGTCAGCCAAGGGGTTGAACCGCGGTTTCCTCGCATAGGTGCAGGCTTGGGGTCTGGGCGCATGTCATGCCATGCCTGGTAGTCGGCGAAACAACGAACATCTGGGTCGCTGCAAGCCAAGTCCGGAGTCCGGTTGCGAGCATCATCAGCTGCCATAAAGATATTGATGTTGGGCGCTCTAGGGCGGGGAATGAAGCGGTCTAAATATTTTAAACATTATAACGAGGAGATGAGCTTGTCATCTTCCACCAACTCCGCGCGGTGCACGATCCACGGCTAGACATTGACAGGGTACGAGTGGGTAAAAACCGATAATATGTGACTGCATGTTAGTGAAGTAGTAGAGCTGTGAGTTGGATGACCAAGGTCGGAAGCTATAAAATAGGTATGAGTTGACTAGGTATGTATCACAGTTACTTCCAACGGTGCAAACTATACGGCTATTAGAGATTCCTTGTTATGGAAGGCTTCTTTCGTACTGGATACGCATTTCCCTGTAATACTACTTGCTTGGACAAAGAGAGAGAGAGCTGAGAGGTCTACTGCAACTCATACATTTTCAAAAACCTAGCGCCATCGACGGTGCCGGTGCCGATGACAGTGCCGAAGGCCGTTGCCGATGGCAGTGCCGAAAACCGTTGGCGTTATTTCATAATATGTTTTGTATGTACAAAGAAGCCGAATGGCGCCCGCCGACTACTCGGCGGTAGGAGTCGCGACAACCCACGGCGTGGACCTCAACGAGGTAGAGGGAGTGGGAATAGTTGCGTTTAGCGCGCCCGTCGCCGACCTCGCCGATGTTCCCGACTGATCGACGGTAGGCTTCCCGGCAGTCGGCGGCGCGGACCCCAAGGAGGAGGTGGAGGGGCTCAGTCCCTTCACCTTGTCCTTGGGGTCCACGCCGTCGATTGACGCGACACCTACCGCCGACCAGTCGGAAACCCCGAGGAGCGAAGCGACGGGGAGCGCTTAAAGCAACTACTCCCACTCCCGTGCACCGTAGTCCGCTAAGGCAGTTAGTTGGCTGGCGTTCGCCACCCAACCAATAACTAGCCGGCAAGTCCAGCCAACTCGCAGCCCTATGACCTACCGCCGACCAGTCGGAAACCCCGAGGAGCGAAGCGACGGAGAACGTTTCGCCACCCAACCAATAACTAGCCGGTAAGTCCAGTCAACTCGCAGCCCTATGAAAACAGCAAGAGAATATACACTGCTGTATACTGCTGTATATATAATATCTATATATATGCTTGGTATATCTACTACTGTACGTGCAGCCTCTGTCTTCAAGACAGCAGCTACTGTAAGAGGGTGTGGGCGGGTGACTTGAAAAAATACCGCTTCGTCCCGTAATTTAAAGGCCGTATTGATTAGGCATCTGTATGAAAAGGTCATTATATTTTTAGGGGCAGAGTGGTACGTGACTTACGTTAGAGTGAGTGAATCCATTGTTTTGTTTTTTAGGAGAAGGCAAGGCAAGGAGACCGGTCTTTTGAGGAGCACCAACGCCTATTCTGTCCTTAGAAAGCTGTTACGGGGGATAGTAAATAGGAAAAAATATTGTCAGTAAAATAGATAAACATGCAGGTTTGTGTGTTACCATAGGTTCTATTTACTAGTCCCCCGTAATAGTTGTAGCGTACGGAGGCGATCGATCAAGGGGTCAAACCGGGGTTTTCTAGCGTTCTTGCGGCTAGATGTACCGTGCGGGTCATTTTACCGACCGACCGACCGACCGACCAACAGCAATGTTCCTCGATTCTTGCTGGTGGTGGGGGCATTTGCTTGTGGCTTGTGGCAAGTAGGCTAAGTTCTCCGTACATTTGTCAACGTCCTGACCACTGATCAAGACCCTTCTTGTACGCAGCAAGGGACCATCGACCAAGACTCTTTTTCTAACGTGCTTTACCGAACATGAACTACTGAACTACGTACCGGTAGTGCGGTAGTCGCGCCGCGTTTTGACTGCCCAGGCTAGTTACCGGCGCGTATAAGTCTCAGAAGTTCGGTAGTGGTCCATGCCACTGGGCACTGGCTACTGTAGATAGGCATAATAGGGTGCCTGCTCGTTATCTGCTCGCCAAAAACAACTTTGTTGCCGATACGCGACTCTCGGCAGCAAAGTGGCTGCCATCGAGAGACGAAGAGTGACCGCAAACATTGGCAATTATGATTGCAGGGTCGGCCACGAACGTGCGTAGGGCAGACGAGGGCTTGCCAAGGGACGGAGGTTTAAGGAGGGCCCTTCAGGAAGGGAAAGTGGGATGTTCTTCGGTTCAGAGAGAAACAAGAGACAGCCTACTGTACTACTGCTGTATTAGATGATGTTCTATTCATGTCCGACTGGAACGCGTACGATACATTGTCGAAGGGGAAAACAAAATACAACACAAACAAAATAATACCTTGCAGGCCACTGCGCGTTCGGGGGCGACAGATATCACCAACCTCTAGTATAGGACGGCACACCACCAAACCATCACCCATTGGTCGCTTCTGTATATTTACAGTTTCGGCATCTATACGTGGCAAGGCGAGAGGATCGCTGGCGACGTTTAGCGTCGCGATGAACATGAAGCGCCCACATTTTAAGAGGGTAGGGGTGGGTGAAATTGAGCAATTAACTACTTGAGCTATGATGTAGTTGTTAATATAATTAATACTTTGTTTTCAGGAGACGATATCCGCTGTCCGAGCTACTTCAGCAACATTTCTTCGTCGCCTTTAGTCGTATATAGCTTGGGACTCTTGGGACCTCCTGCTGCGATTATCCGGAGACACCCGGCCAGGACTACTGCCCCCGACTTGAGGATTGATGACTCGATCACAAGCTATCAACGCGGCAACTCGTCGCAGAGAGAAGTTGCCCCGGTAAAACAAACACGCGACACTGGCGAAGCACGATCCTTCCTACCAGGTAGTTTTATTCATTCGTTCACTTTTTTATCCTCCGGCGGATTTGGTAAAAATATAGCTTCAGCGCACCACACTTCCACGATAGTCGTACCGCTGCGCGCTCACGAACTCTTAGACGGTCCAATGGCTGAAAACACCGAGGACGGATGATACCATAGGGATTGAAAATAGGGGCAGCTCGGTTGAGTTTTGGCCAAACTATTTATGTCTGACTGGGCTCCTCGTTTGAGGAATTTCTCAATCTCGCTGGATTTTTTTCTCAAGTGATAATTTGTGCCCTGCACTCTTTTTCCGATGTTTGTCTACTCTTCTTACTGCACTACAATGTAGTGTCTCTGTGTCGCGGTTAGGTGACCACAGAGCTCAGATCTCTCTAGGATTGAAGAATGATAAGGACATTGTGTATGCTGGGTGTCGACGGCTAGGAAGAACGATTTAATGTGAAGAGCACACACATCTTCGTTGCGATGGCGGTAGTGTTCGTCGGTTTACGCTTTCGGCAAGGTCAGGTCTGTAGCCGGGTATAGACCTACCTCCTCCAGTGAGTTTAGTGCGGACTTTAGAACAAATTTGGGGCAATCCTAGCGTATCATGCATTCAAGCAGATTTAGTCGCCGCATCAGGCTTCCAATAGAGCTGACGTCTTACAGCAGTATTGTGCGAGGATGTGGTTTCTCCTGGCCCAAAATGTGGTCCCAGCAGTAGAGTGTATACAACATACTCGGAGATAACAGTTTCATTGGTCTATTATTCCTGTTTCGGAGTGTTTCACACACACACCTGTTTTGCACCTTGGTTTCGCTGACCACCGTGATTTCACAAGGAAGGGTAGCATACTGAGGAGAATGTAACCACGTAACCCCTATCTAAGCCGGTCGCCCCGGTGGTTCAAGTGGTTAACCTCGAATTCTACTTGTTTGAGTCCTGGGTTCGAGCCCTAGGAGGGTCGGACTTTGACTTTATTTGCGAAAATAAAAAAAGGGATTCAATTGTTGAGAGCGCCTTGCAGCGTGGGTAGGCACAATTCGATGCGAGTCGACGAGGGAAGAAAAGGCTGAAATCTTCTCGCGATAAAAATGAAGGCACGTACCGTAGCGGGAAGGGGGGGAGAAGAGCCTGCTATGTGACCCCGGATCTGAGTTACGAGTTGGAAGGAGAGAGAGAAGAAGATGTGCGAAGATAATGAATGGGATGGAAAAAAAAAAAAAAAAAAAAAAAAAAAAAAAAAAAAAAAAAAAAAACTAACCCCAACCAACGACCCCATGGTTAGCGTTAGTCTCTTTGTCTTACACACGGTGCGGGCCAACCATTGCCTCAAAAATGTGCTATCGTAAGCTATTATTGTACATACCGGTCGCCCCGGTGGTTCAAGTGGTTAACCTCGAATTCTACTTGTTTGAGTCCTGGGTTCGAGCCCTAGGAGGGTCGGACTTTGACTTTATTTGCAAAAATAAAAAAAAAAGGGATTCAATTGTTGAGAGCGCCTTGCAGCGTGGGTAGGCACAATTCGATGCGAGTCGACGAGGGAAGAAAAGGCTGAAATCTTCTCGCGATAAAAAATGAAGGCACGTACCGTAGCGGGAAGGGGGGAGAAGAGCCTGCCATGTGACCCCGGATCTGAGTTACGAGTTGGAAGGAGAGAGAGAAGAAGATGTGCGAAGATAATGAATGGGATGGCAAAAAAAAAAAAAAAAAAAAAAAAAAAAAAAAAAAAAAAAAAAAAAAATTGTGGATCCCACCCCGATCTGATCCCACTTGGACCCGCACCCTCCAATCTGACCCTGGGTATACAGCAGTTATAATTATCCGCCGGCGGGATTCGCCAACTACGCTGACCTCACACCAACCAAAATCGACGGTCGTCCACAGCCCAGTACACCCAGCAAACCATTTTATTTGGTAAAACACCATTTTTTTTCTGGGCCCACCAGAAGTTTCTAAGAACAAGCCCACCGTCTGCGAGTACAAATTTTCGTGGAGATTGTGCATACAAACCAGGTGTGTTGGGCAGATATCTGGAGCAAATATTTGTGCAGAAACGACATATTTATACAGGATCAGACTATATATACCAGAACACTGTTTTACAAAAAAAAAACTAATCCCGTTTGGCACCCTGATCCCTCGGCGGCCTAATCCCACTCGGACGGACCTGAACGCTCCGAACTGAACCTGGAAATGCAATTAGCCGCCGTCAGGGCCCACCAAGAACCCTGATGCCACGCCGTATTTTGTTTTGTCGGTTTCACACTACAGTAGTAGCCCGAGTCATTCGTCTATTAACTTCACCGACCCCTGTTTTTACCTTTATCATGGGTTATAACAAAGGGTTTTCGTCGATATCGTGGATGTAGGTTATACCAGTACCTGATTAAGGGGATTGCAACTATGGATATAATGATAGTCCATTACGGTGGACCATGGTAACCAGGACCCGTCATATAGATAAAAACCTGTACATTCTTGCTCTATTACGGGGGACCATAGTAAATAGTAAAGTAGTAAGGTCCTATTTAAGTACATACTTCCCTATTTTCACCAACAATATTTGGTCCTATTTACTATGGTCCCCCGTAATAGTGATTTTACTATTACGGGGGACCATGGCAAATAGGACCTACGGTAACACAAAAGCCTAGATATTTACCTGTTTTTACCAACAATATTTGGTCCTATTTACAATGGTCCCCCGTAGTAGGCATGCTTGGTCCTGATTTCTATGTTCCCCCGTATAGTATGAATAGATGTAACAGCACGTGAGAACTTCGGGAGTGAAGAATTTCCGAGTCGAGTACGAAGACAAAGAGATTGTGGCTATTGCCACTCTATAATCAAGAGTAGGAAATGCCCACTCAGCTGCAAGGAAAATTCTAGCCTGTCGCATACTGCTGTGGGGTGGTTTCATGTTTCGGCACGGAGAAAACCTGTACCAGGGCCAGTCAAGTAGTCTTCATTTGCTATCTCTTCGTCGTGTTTTGTCCGTTGCCGGGAGGTAAATAAACTACAGACATGTATCCCTGTTTCAGACCATCCGGCTTGAAGCCATAGCAGAGATATAATACCGGGTAAATCGGCTTGTCACGAGAAAAAAAAAAGGTTGAAATAAGTTCGAGCGTATGGGGCAATTATTTCAGTAGTAAACTGTAAAACAATATTAGAGATGATACCACGTGTTTGGGCTAAGCCACGGGGTGGTCTTAAACTATCGTCTGTAATTGTATAACTACCAATACGTTGGCCTTTTTAGGACTGCAGTCCCGTTTTGGGGACAAAGCATTTAATACTTTGACTACCGTAGCTTGTCCCCAAAACGAGACTGCAGGCCTAAAAGGGTCAAGTCGTGTAGGCCTTAAGGACTCCACTCCCGTTGTAAGGACACCACGCATGGAGTTTAGTGTCAGATTCAGGTTTCTGTCGGTGATTGCGCAATGTGGTAAAAGGGTTAAGCCGGAAGCGGGTATCGAATGGAGCTAGACCTGTCCACTAATAGTAGGTTTCATTTTGTTTGTTCTGCCGGGCTTTCCTCTAATTTCTCTGTGCAATATCTGTATTCGTACGAATGTTCGACGTCAAGGAAGCTTACGCTACACATTGTAGTTGGACGACAAGTAGACGATAAATATTAGTCTGAGATAGAGTTCGTGCGTACATACAGTAGGTTTTCTTTTTCTCGTTTCCCTAAGGTTTCTCCTTCTTGCTTGCAATCTTTACATTTCTGGGTAATCTGCGTTGAAGCTCATGCAGCACTAGATTATCGGAAGGCGAATTGTTCGAAAAAAAACGACACGTGAGTATCGGCCCCCTCGTAAGACACCTGAAAGGAGGTGTTTGGCCAACATCCTTATATCTTTGTTCTGCCGAAGCGAAAAGGGGGTAAATTTCTTACAACTTCCTATAGACGGCGAGCGCCTACTGTGGGCTACATACAAACAGTTCTAAATAAAGTGCGCACAGAACAGACCTTAAATCTAGACTAGACTAGATTTATTTTTTCAACCCCACTAAGTAGTATGTATGGAGACATACTACGTTAAATCTAGGCGAGGCTAAATTTATTTTTCAACACGGGCCTTAAGGCCACGCTGGCACCGAAGCGTCTCCCGGTCCCCGGGTTTCCGGTGACTCCAATCTCTAGATGTTTCATCGGGACAGAAAAACAAACGCCGCTATTTCAACACGTTGCGTTTTAAAACTCCGGCTGGTTCGTGCTCATCGGAGAGCGACGGTGACTTGAATGAGGTTCATCACAGCGGCTTGTGTTTCTCCCGAGATTGACCCCCCGCACGTTGTCAACAGAGACCTACATCTAGACTCAGAGGTGACGCATTGATCGAAATTACTCGAAATTTGGGGTGCACAAATTGAGACAAAAAACAACCCCCTACCAAACGTTTGCACCTCTTCACTTGCGGACAGCTACAGCTCCTCACAGGAAACTACAGCCCGCGAAATTGAGAGATGCTCTTGATGGGGTGGGTCTGTGAGGGGTGCGCCAGACAGCAGCAGTCGTAGGCAGCGAGAAACGACTTACGAGGTACTTTCGTGCATGTTGCGAGCGAGTAACACAAAAATCTCGCAAAAAACGTTTCAACGTCGTATTTCACGCAAGGGAGCATAGCACAATGGCTACTACATCGCCGATGAAGAAACGCCTTCCACTACAAAATTGCTGTTCTCCAGGCGGATGCTAGATCTTTTAGGTAGTCTTGGTTGGAGATGCTGCGGGAGAAAAAAGTAGGTTCCCATGATGGGTATTAAGTTATTAGGCCCAAAAAAGTGCAAAAAAGGGATGGAAAGCTCAGGATTCTTGGATATTAGCATCAACTACTCGACGACTACGAAATACGGATCTTGGTTGCAAACCCCTTACTCTAATTCCAAGTCGTATGTATATGTTGCCGAAACGCCTACGCGCGGGTTATTGACGACGCATTCCTGAGGGTGCTAGCGTCCCCTCAAGAAAATATGCGAAACTGACCTTAAATCTAGGCTAGGCTAGATTCCTCAAAATAGACCCTTAAGAAGGTATCTATAGAAAGAGCCTTTGAAATGTAGGTTGGGCTGGATTGCCAAGGTTTAATTTCTTGCGGGAGGGCCGATACTGCCGTATATCGATCACTGATAATCGCCTGCCTTCCTCACCTTTTGCATGGCTCCGATCCCGACCATGCAGTACGCTGCGTTAGTCAAATTCTGGGTTACGTTCGTCAGGCTGCTCCGTCCTGGAGATTTCTCCTGCTCCGCGTGCATTATTCGACGGGTCGGTTGGCGGTGTGAGCGAGGGGTAAACGGACTGATGGTGGATACCGCACCCGGTACATAATACGCACTATTCTGCCCCGAAGTGTCAGGGTCGTTGAAGGTTGCTCACATTAACTCCGAAACGATGTTTGCTTTTCCGGACTGGGTTGGTAGAACTATATTTATTCATCATGTTTGGGTGGTCTTTTTCCTTCTCATCTACACAGCTCGTCTTGCATCAGCGCTTACCCACGGCGAAGATTTGGATAAGCCGTAGTCGCAGGTAGTGGACACACACACATATGTTTGCGGCACAAGTGAGGGACAACCGGGCTGTTAAGGGATATTAGCAGGGCTGCTCTCGGGTCGGGTCGAACCTCGCGGGTCAGTTCGAGTCAACCTTATATCATAGGAGTATGAAAACCTCCTGACCCGACCCGACCCGACCTGACTCGACCCCATCCGTGACATTTCAAAAACTCCCTGACCCGACCTGCGGGTCGGGCCATGACTCGTGAGGAGCCATGGTTATTATATACTATTAATATTAATACCAGGTACTACATTTTCGTGGGTGGGTGTTGTCATCATCTTTGCTTTCCAGCTCAGCTCGCAATGGTCTTGTTGCACGCTTGGCGACCTTGTGGTTAAGCCGTGGTGTCAGGTGTCTCCCCTGCCCCCCCCCCCCCCCCAACAAGTGTCTCGGTCATTATCACGCACAACAAGGTTTAACATGTCGGACACATCAGATATATCATATCCACACTTGATCATCGAGGACATTTCTAGGCAGATATATCGGATAGATGTATTCCTGATGTGCATGATCTAGCTCATGTTGCGGGGTGGGGGCCGTAAAATCTGCACGATCCAACACATGTATCCTGGGTTGGATATGTACCATACAGATCCTGCACAGCATCTCATAACGGCAGGCTAGGACCTAGATGATCTGTAGATGACCTATCTGAGGTACCCTATCTGCCTGACGTATGTGAGGTACAATATTCACACGGCAAACTAACAATCGATCCAGTGTTTCCGGCCCACGGGATCCTCGCACTTTCAGCGATGGAAGAAGGCGTTTGCACCCAATACAAGGAGTTCCAATATACCTCCAAAGTGGCGACAGCAGGGGAGTAAAAAAAAAATACCAGGTATCGGTTAGATTTCTGCTGTACCATCGAGTACAATATAGCTAAAAATCATACCAATATACCAGTACGAAGTAAAGGATTGTGCAGGCAAATTCGATATAAAACGGGTTGGGATGCGTGCTGTAAGGTCTCGATTGGCGTAAATTAACGACATGGTAGGGTGCAGTACGCAATGTTGCTCACAGATAGGACCAGGTTGAATATTCGGCGGGCGGCTTCATCCAGGTCGACGCCGATGTCACTCGCGAAGATCAGCTGGAGACTGGCCTCGAAGGTGCCGAACTTCGACAACTGCCATTGCCACCGCCATCACCAACACAATCATCACCAACAACCAACACCAACGCCAACACCATCACCAACACCATCACCAGCAGCATTGTCATCATCACCACCAACCCCAGCATCACCACCAACATCATCACCAACACCATTGACACCAACATCGTCATCACAATCACCACCCCCATCATCGCCAACATCATCACCATCAACATCACCATGATCGTCATCATCGCCATCATTATCAGTATCAACCAGTGTGGTTATCGTTCCCGTGACGTTGTCGTTTTCGTTCCACGCGGAGTGTGGGGCAAGGAGCAAGCGTGGGGGAAGCGGCGAACGAGCGAAGCGGTGGACGAAGGGCAGGCAACAAGCGCGGGAAGACAAATTTCAGAGAACAGGAGAGATAAGACAGAGGGGATAGGAGGAGAGAGGAGAGAGAACAGATGAGAGAGGAGAGACGATAGAGAAGGACGGAGAAGGAGGGGCATAGAACAGAAGGGAGGAAAACATATACATAAAGGGAGAGATTAAGAGTGAATGTAGGAGAAAGAAGAGCGGAGGGACGAGAAATAACACATGGCGAGAGACGAAATGATAGCGGACAAGGGACAGAGGGGCAAGATACAGAGAGGGAAGGGGGGAGAGGGGATAGGGAAGAGGGGATAGGGAAGAGGAGTGCGGATGAAGGAGAGAGGGGAGAGGAAAGAGGGAGAGGAGATGAAGAATAAGATAGAGAGAAGAGGGGAGAGAAGGAGGGAGAAGGAAATATAGGAAACACATGACAGAGACGAGAGGATAGAGGACAGGCGGCAGAGGACAGGGAGACCATACGACAGACAACATACAACAGACGAGAGAAAAATATAATATTGGGTGAAGGATGGACAACAGAGAGCGGATAGCATAATTCAAGGATAAAGGACGGGGACGTCGGAGAATGGAGAACGGATCGAGACCAGAGTTACGAGAGGAGAAAAGAGACAAGAGGTGAGGTGCCACTGCAACAAGTTTTTTTCTTCCATCCCATTTATTGCTTCTGTCCTTCTTCCATCTCTTCCTCCTATTAATAGTCGTCAACTCAGATCCGGGGTCGCACAGCAAGCTCTCCTCCCCCCATCCTACTGCTGGTATTATAGTGCCTTTTCTGCAGCCGTCCACTCGCGTCGAATTGCTGCTAATAGAGCACCCTAGAGCGAGGGCACGATGGGGCCACGAACAGGCTTGGCAACACGGGCCATGGGTGAACAACACTGAGACCTACTGCGAAGGCAGGAGAGAGAAGAGGGGGAGGGGGTGTACTCGATACCATGCATGGCCGTAGTTGTATGTCCATAAGGAGGCGTACTCATTTGTTGCTCGCCTCAGTTATATGACAATTGGGGGGAGGGGGGGGGAATAAATATAAAAAGGGGGGCAAGATAGGCTCTGATGCGGCAACGCCTGGCATTTCACAGCTATTGCATAGCCAAGAGAAGGCAAGGCACGGCATACAGACACAGGTCGAGACATGACAATACAATACAATACAAGACAAGACAAGACAAGGCAAGGCAAGGCGAGGCAAGGCAAGGCGAGGCAACGCGCGACCAGAACATATACACGACTAGACGAGACAAGACAAGGCAGGACACCTTCTGTCTGCCGTCGTCCAAGACCTCCTTGACTAGCTTCGTTGCACGGGATTTCGCTTGACCATCGGCGGGGAACAAGTCCTTCGCGCCCACCAGTAGCTTGTCCACCGTCCTCTTGCAGTTGCGCAGCCCTATCCAGCTGACGGTTCAGTTTCCGAGAGTTTTATTGGCCCAATAGGAACGGGTTCGTGGGTTTCTGAGCGAAGAGGCGTATTTGCGTCCTACGAATGTTGTTTCGGCGCACATACTTGTGCACAGGACCTACTTACTAATAGTGGATGTGGCCACGGTATTGTCAAATATCTACGAAACGTTCCCAGTAGGTGCGAAAGGTTCCTAGTAATTTACGAAAGGTCCTCCGCCCTGAATGAATGGCCCTCCCTCCGCCAATGACGGAAGGTCTGTAACCCTTACCTGAGGGGAGCTTACCACTTATTCGAGGAAATGGTTGAGGGTTACTGTCTACGAGACGAATAACTAACCCTAGCCCTAACGGAGTCAGACTCGATCAACCAATGGTTGGCGTTAGCCCCTTTGCCTCGTACACTGTGTGTACCAACCAGTTTCTTGATTGAGTAAATGATACCTGGTAAGCTGTACTGACCTGGCTACGAAAGGGCATCAACAATTGTAGCTACCAAATGTCCTCAAATAGCTACCTGGTAAATAGTTACTTGTAGAGCTGCGAGTCGGTAGGATTTCACGGCAGGTACCGTTAGCCAACAACTTAACTATAGTCGGTAAATCGGCTGACGAAGCCAGCTGATGGCCAATCGGGTGTTCTGGTTAACATGGCCTACCGTACTACCAGTACAGCAGTAGCAACAGTGAGCAGCAGAGTTGCAGTGTCTAAGGATAGCCTGCACAACTACACCTGACGTATTTCGATCTATTCGTAGATGAGGCCGAAGCCACGTCCTACGACCGTGGTTCTACGAACTCCGACCGGGATTCCCGTATACCAGGGGTGTTCACGGGTCATGACCCCACCCGCGGGTCGGGTCGAGAGTTCTTGAAAACCTCACGGGTCGGGTCGAGTCGGATCAGGAGGTATTCGAAATCTCACGAGTCGATTCGGGTCTGGTCGGGTGGGGTTGGTTAAATGACCCGATCCGACCCGACCCGTGAGTTTTAACTCGACCTGTGAACAGCCCTAATATATACGATTCTCCAAATTACCCCGACACACTCCAGTCGACGACGGTCACCATTTTTCTGCGCCCATCGTATCACGCAGGATGCAACGTTGAGGATCAACCGCTCTATCGGTCTCACTCACAACTGATCCAGTCGTAATAACTTATGATCAAGTATCCTGTTGCACGTGTTCCCGCATGGCGGCAGCTATACCATTTTATTACGTGTACACGAAGCATCCTCCTCAAGGAGGTCGGGTTGGGGGGAGGGGGTGTACCCCATATCATGCATGGCTGTAGTGGTATGGCCATAGACCCTCCCATCCCTACAATACCAGGACGGAGCACGTAGGGCTTTCCCCGACCAGGCAGGTATTGCTTGCACCAAGCGTGAAACGTCGGGGGATGTTCGGCGAGTCGCGTGAAGGATGAGCTGCACCCTATTAATAGTAAGACCCGCTTGGGAGGCGGACGTTCTTGCATATATATGGATGGCAGCATCCAATGAGAGGGGTCGTTGGCTCGTAGTTGACACCACAATAGCGTATGGGCTGAGACGTCCACCGGAGCCGTGTCTACGACTTGGTTAGACCAGCTTTGACGAAAATCAATGACGCGTATCTCGAGTCTACGGTAAAGTAACCCATAGTACCGTATCACACGCGTGATATTATAACACACCCCCTGGGACCAATTCCCGAACACGTTTTTTCCACAACAAGGAAAGCACAGGCGACCAAGATGATGGTGGCTATGGAAACATATCGTCGGGACCTTTCTTTAGACGTATCGCTTGGCGTTTGCACTCTCGCTGTTGTCTCGAAAATCAGCTTCGAACTTTGTCCAAGGGGGAGTTTTATCTCAATACCCGTGTGATATGGTATAACACCGCAGTGGTGTACAGTTTACCACCCTCGACCGAAACAAAAGGATCGTTTAGGCATTCACATGGATATCGAGTGGTCCTTACATTTCCGTCTACTGTAGAGTGGCATGTTTTAGTTTGCGACCACGGGCTAGATTTCAGGTAACTAAGCTGTAAAAATGTGAGAACATCATTACCATTATCATCATCATCGTCATCGTCATCAGTCGACTTCGCCTAGCTGCGACAAATAGTTGAAGAAAACTTCGCTGGAAGCACTAACCCCGACCCCGGAATCTTGGGAAGGTAGAGGGGAGTATACCACCTACTCGGCACTACCAGGTATGGTTCAGGGTCACTGTGTACAACACGAATACAGAAGTCTCCGTTGCCGGTATCATATGCGCCAGGCAACAATACCGGCACTATAGCGGCCACCGGCATTAACTACTCCGCACACTACCACACCGGTTAATCCCATACAGCAGTATGGGCCCAGCGATTCCACAGGCACGATAGCGGGCACCCGGCACTATGGAGGGACCACCGCTGTATAACTATCCCCAACCCCAAGGCAATCAGACTAAAAAAACCATTGGGTGGCAATAGTCTCTTCGACTCGTGCACAGCGTGACTCTGCCATAAAGTCGAATGAGGGCTGAACTACAATAGGAGAGTTGCCGGAATGAAGCTGCAACGAGGATCCTGTATGCGCCACCAACCATTTTATTCGATGCCGAGCCAAGTCGCTTGCTGGTAGACCACTGCGAAAGTGTGCAAACGTTGGCCCACTGTCTACCGTCTGCTTTCTACCGCCAACCGTCCACCGCTAACCATCTGACGTCGATTGTCGTCCATCATCTACTGTCCACTGTCGACCGTCTACCGCCTGTTATCTACGGCCTCCTGTATACCATCTACTGGCTACCGTCTACTGCTGCCTACTCTGCCCACTGGCTGCCGTCTACTGGCTATCGTTTACAGGGCACTGTCCACCATCTACCTGGTATCTACTTTTTACCATCTAATACTTCTTACCGACTACCGTCGACTACCCCCCTCTTTCTCGCCGACAAGCGTTTCAGCCGAGACACTAGGCTGGCACAATTTATTATATAGCGTCTACCATCTACTGTCTACCGTGTAATGTCTATCGCCTACTGTTTACCGTACACGGTCTACTAGTTACTGTCTACCGTGTACTGCCTAAGGTACATTAAAAGCACAATAAAAGGCTTCCTCTCTCTCTCGTCGATAAGCGTCCCCGCCGAGCCACACGACCGCGCCGGCTCCACTGCCAACCGGCTACTGCCTACCGGCTACTGCCTACCGGCTACTGCCTACTGTACACCCAAAGCTCTCTCGTTCTCACCGATAAACGTCTCGGCCGAGCCACTTGACGGCGCCGGTCCTCGCAAGCATCGTAAGGCACTTCGTCACGCAGCTAGTCGAAACTCTGAGCTCTCTCGCCACGCCAGTGATGTCGATGACATGCTGCTCATGGCCCCCATCAAGCCCACACCAAGTCACCAGCCACTCGCTAGTAACCTCAAAGGGCTTTTTGATCCAAAGGTACCAGTATAGCATATCGGGTACAGTATACCCACAACAAAAGAATTCAAGGCATGCAGGCAGGCGGGCGGGCGCGCGGCGGGTAGGGGGAGGGGGACGGGGGGATGTACTCGATATCATGCATGATCGCAGTCGTATGTCCGTAGACTCTCGCATCCCCTTGCGCGGAGTAACGGTTTTTCACCCCGCACAAATGATCTATGACTCCATCGCCAGCTGTGACCGACCGCCAAAAAACAAACAAAAAACGGTACCCTGGTTACCTAGCTCAGGTAGTGAGCGGCATGTCTTAAAGTGTCGTTGCCAACCGACGCCAACCCAACCTATCTATAATATATGGGGGGGGGCGCGGCGGGGGGTGTACTCGATATCATACATGGCCGTAGCCGTGACCATAGGCCCTCGCATCCCTATAACACCGGGACGGAGCACGCCGGGTTTTCATGGACCAGACAGACATCGCTTGCACCAAGCGCGAAGCGCCGTGAAAACGTTGGGCGAGTCGCTTCAAGAGTGAGCTGTATCCTACTAAGACCTGTTTATGAGGCGGACTTGCATATGGATGACAGATTCAATGCATTAATTTAATTTCCGGTGTAGCCACTTCCAGTAACAGCAAAGGGGATACTACAGTCTACAGTACATAACTGCCTCTTCGGTGCCATGCCATAAACACGACGTGGTGCGATCATTCCCCATGTGCGGAGTAAATATTATCCACCCCGCACAGATGATCTCACTCGAACGCCAGCAGTAGAGACCGCCTAAAAAACAAAACAAAACGTTACCCTGGTTGTCTAGCTCACGTAGTGGGCTGCACGTTTTACAGTGTCGTTGCCAACCGACGCCAACCCAACCTATGTACCTGGTATAATATATCGGGGAGGGGGGAGGGGGGGCGCTAATTATTTGTTGTTTGCCTTAGTCTTTTGATCGTTGACCACGCATCCCTTTCGAGACGGGGCACCCTTCCTACTCCTGATAGAGCCACCTCCAACAGTAGGGCGCCCATTACGTTGTTTCCTATTGCAGAGAATTGTTTTTGCTAACATAGTCTTGCCCCCTTCCTGTTTGGCCTCCTGTGGCCACCATCTATATATATCCAAGGTAGCGATCGTCTTCTCGCTACTATCTAGTGTCTAGTCCCAAACTCTTCCGAGGGGGGTGTACTCGTGTCATCGATGGCCGCCGTCGTATACCATGGACCCTCGCATCCCCAAAATGCCGAGACGGAGCACGTCGGGAGGGGGCCGCGGGGAGGGGGGGGTGTACGCCCGTCATGCATGCCCGTAGTGGTATGACCATAGACCCTCACATCCCTACAATGCCGGGAAGGAGCGCTTCGGGTTTTCACCGACCAGGCAGGGGGTGCTTCATACTAGCGCCTTAATCCATCTCCGTTCCGAGGAAAGTCCAAGGCGGTCGGGGCTAGGATCAGGGTTGGCGTTTAAAGCCGACAGTATATCAACCACTTCGTTTGAAGCCAAGTGCGTTTCAATCATTTTGCCCCGGTCAAAACGGCCCTCAGCAGGCGGGCGGACGGGAGGGGGATTGGGGGGCAGGGGTCATTCGTCCCCTTCGTCCCGCCGGATGGCTTTTCGTCGCGGTCGAGTGGTGCAAAATTGTATGAGGGTGGGGGGTCGGGAGGGGATGGGGGGCGAATTGCTGCTTCCCGGTGCGGGAGAGCGGTGCAAAATAATGCATCGCGTCGAGCCGCTCTCGATTGCCAACAACTACTCGTACACACCTCGGACAGATCGTCTACAGATAGATCATTACCTAGATCAGATAGATGATCTAGTTCCTCACCTGCCGTTATGCGAGGTTGTGCATAATAATCTGTATAGTACAGATCCAGCCCAGGGAGGCTGTCCTAGATCATGCAGGTTGTACGAGTCCCGCCCGGTAACATGAGCTAGAGGATACAAGATGGGGAACAGACCTCAGACCTACCTTGGGGTATCTAGATCATCAAGAAGGGATCGAGGATCTTTCGCAGGTGTGAGCAACGACAATGATACAGAAAACTATATTATTATCGCGTGTGCTTGCCGCCGTCGCCTGATAGTAGTGTATGAAATGAAATATCGTTTTAGTGCGCAGGACAAACTCAAACGTCGATCACTCATAAAAAGCTACAGAAATAATAAGACGGCAACGGCAGGAAACCAAGGTAGGTATGGCTATCATTGCTGTTATCAAGAGCGCTGCTTGAAACGCTGGACAAAACAGTCAGAAAAAAACGAATCTGTGAACTCACTTCCGAATGCGTTGTTAGAAATAGGTACCCCGTGAGTTATGCATCGATGGCCAGTAGCAATCGCGTTCTCAGTGTTGTCATTCTACGGATGCATATATCGAGCGGCGTAACTTGTACCGTATGGTTTGTATATGTTTGGCGTTACATGCTGGATGGACCGCACACCTGGGATTCGGATATTTCTAGATGATCGCCGATGATCTCTCTCACGATAGTCGTGATGTTCATGTCTACGTGTGGGCCCAAATGCGCCTGTTGAATATATATCTACTGGCACACCTTTGGGCGAGCCTGATCGGTCATACGCCTGACCGATGCAGCATTATTCAGGTTCAGCCTGAAAAAAAGTCACCCACGCCACCGTTGCTCGACCGATATCCATCGGCTATACATTACCGAACAAGGTTGGAGCCTCGTGGCAGGGTGGTGTACGCACAAAGCAGTAGATACAGCAAGCGTACACCGAGCCATAGTCCTCGTATGAGCCGAAGACCATCGAATACCGCCCCATCATCTGGACCCCATCGACTACGTCGAGTTAGAGTTTTGCAGACGTCGAGCTTCGCCATTGCAAGAGCCGGAGGTCACCGATAACTGCATTGACCCACTTGCCGGATCTACCTCAGCGGATATCGAGCCTTTACCATCGCCAAAAGTGTGAGAGCATCGAACACCGCAACAAGAAGGGTCCTAGGTGAAGCAAGGCGTGGGAGATCCGAACATCGCTTCTATTGTCATGAGGCTCATTCCCTTCCACGATAAAGGCTCGCACTGCGAATGGGCCTGTGACACCCTAATCATGATATCCTTGACGCACAAAGACGTGCACAAAGTCACGGGGGGGGGGCATCAACACCCGGTTTGCTAGCTGCGGCATCTACCGCGAGCCCACCCCTTCCCGTTTTTAGCGATGTGGATACGGACCCGCGCTGGGCGAATGCTAGCCAGACTCTATACAGCATCCTCCACCTGGTGACAGCTAGGTCCGCCAAGCTACTAGTGCAGACATAGGAGGGGGGATCAGGAGGTCCAGGAAATGGGCAAGCAGCCTGGCAGGAACCCAAAGACAAAAACGCCTGCTGCACCAAGGAGACGCGCCGGGGCAACTATGAAGCGCTAGTCAACTCGCCCATGGATCAGCGGCAAGATCCCGACGACTTTTTAATATCACTGGATAAACGACGCGCTCGCCTCGCGGAAAACGTGGAGGTAATCCCCGATGAACGAGTTGAGGACAATATGCTGCAGGGTATGCTCAGTGACCACGGCGACGTTCGCAGGACGAGTAACCGCGGCCCGACCTGGGGATTGAGAGACACACAGTCGACCATGCATCGAGCGTATTTCGACGACCTGTCTCGCAAGGGAAAGCCAAAGGCCGCGGGACTTGGCGCGGTCATGCCGGCTCATCACATGCCCCCCCCCGTCTAGACTCCTCTCAAGAATGAGCAGTCGATACTCGTTACAGCGGGGTAGTGCCAACACCAAACGGGTGCTCCAAGCACCGGCCAACAAGCCATAGTGACGCGGGATGCACTTGTAGAGCTGAGAACAAGCGGTGCACCAAGAACCGATCAATCACTCACAGTGACGCCGAATGCAAACCCCAACGAAACACGCAAAACAAGCCGAGGGCGAACGCCGCGACATGTATAGCACAAATGCACCTCCTGCCCCTGTCGTGCCTGACGTGGAGCTGGGCGGGCTCTCGTTCATGGCGACAACCGGGCCGAACAAGGCCTCGCAGTCCGACATGTCGCATCTACTCGCTGGCAACGGCTCTTCGGACCACTACTTCGACGACACCATTATCCCGTGGCAGGAGAACTTAATCATCAACGTCGAGACACTGTAAACTCCGCGCAAGATCTCCACGGCTGGCAACAACAAACGTTTGGGCACGAGGACTGGTATTTTACCGGGCACCGTCGTCAACAAGGACGGGAGGCCGCACAGCATGCAGATCCCCGGCGTGGTCGTGACAGGTATGAGACGCCATACTTGTTCCTCCAAGAAAGCAGTAGAGAAAGGTATGTTTACGATCATCGACACCGACCTGCCGCGCGTGCAGCAGGGCGAACTACTGTACTAGTAGTGCTGCCACTGCAACAGAGACGTGATGACTCCGGTCTGTACTCCTTCGGGTTGACGCCAACGTCAGTGGACAAAGAGATGGTCATGTCTACACCGAGCAACACCAACCTTTGGCATCGGCGGATGGGCTACATGAACGCTCGAAGCCTGAATATTGTAAACAACACGGCCGATAACGGCCTGGAGTGCCGCGGCACACACTCTCCCTGCGACATCTGCTCGATGGAGAAGACCGAACAACGCAACCACCCGAAGAAATCCCATCACAACCCTGACGCGCCGCTCACATTGGTAACCACCGACTTAATAGGGCCCATCTCGCCGCCAACAAATGGGGGAGTATCGCCATGTCAGGAAATTCACGGACGAGTGTACAAAATAGAAGGTTTTCTACCTGATTACGTCGAAATCGGAAGCTGTGGAGATGGCCTAGGCCATCCCGACG
Organism: Nereocystis luetkeana; assembly: GCA_031213475.1. NCBI lineage: Eukaryota > Phaeophyceae > Laminariales > Laminariaceae > Nereocystis > Nereocystis luetkeana. The sequence goes on from JARUPZ010000021.1 coordinate 9,534,231, forward strand.
GGTTTTTGCGTTCAACGTCTCCGTAGCGACAGAGGCTGGAGCTTTTTATTGTCTCGACACCGGCATTCGCCAAGCATTTACGTCGACTACCCGTCAACAAAACGGAGTTTTCAGAGCACGACGACCGGACGCTGACCGAGATGGCCCGGTGTTTACTCTCGGACGGCGGATTTCCGAAGTCCCTCTGGGGGGGAATGTTCTTCACAACGGCGTTCATTGTTAAGAGGACACCACACAAGACACTGCAAGTGGAGACCCCGTATAAACGCATACCACGCACATGGAGGAAAAAACAAAACTTGAAGATTTTGCGAGCGGTCAGACTTCGAGCGTTCGTGCACGTGGAGATATGCATGCAAAATTTAGCCGCCAAGGCTTGGGAAGGGAATTTCTGTGGCTACAGCACCGACAAACGGTCCTATCGTATACATAACCTGATTTGTCGTCGGGTTATGTATACGATAGGACCGTTTGTCGGTGCTGTAGCCACAGAAATTCCCTTCCCAAGCCTTGGCGGCTAAATTTTGTGTGCATGTCTCCACGTGCACGAACGCTCGAAGTCTGACCGCTCGCAAAATCTTCAAGTTTTGGTTTCTTCTTCATGTACCTGGTATGCGTATATACGGGGTCTCCATTTCCAGTGTCTTGTGCGGTGCCGTGTTGACAACGAACGCCGCTGTGAAGAACATTTCCCCCCAGAGGGACTTGGAAATCCGCCGTCCGAGAGTAAACACCGGGCCACCTTGGTCAGCGTCCGGCCGTCGCGCTCTGAAACTTCGTTTGGTTGACGGGCATCAACAAATACTGGTACGTTCTGGGACACCCTGCGAAATAGGTATAAAAAATAGTCGAGAGCACACGAAAAAAAAAAAAACGACTTGCCTCCTTCTTAAGGTCAGAACGAAAAACAAACCACAATCCTGATATTTCTGGACGAATCTGAAGCATGGCATTTTTTTTTTAAGGACCCTGTTTACGTACTTGGTGATAGTATATCTACCCCCCCCTGCCTGATATTAAAAACAAAAAAGAGTGGCGGACGATTTTTTTGCCTTCGAATACCCCTGTCAGAGTTGCACTATTTTTGCAGCACGATACAAAAAGGGTCGCGTTTCCTGTGTGGCAACCGCCGAGATCAAGAGGGAGGTCTCACATTTTGCTTCGGCTTCACCACGCTGTCGCTCCCGGCCCCGCCGCTGCTAGTAGGGTTTCCAACTTGTACTGACGAGGTGTTTGTCGCGGGGAGGCGGGGGCAAGCCTCCCGGGAATTGCTCCCACTCCTGTGTGTGTTGCGCGAGCAGTCGGTGTTGTCATTCGTGGTGGATGTTGTCGTCATTCATTATCGTAGTGAGCGGTGGTGGCAAGCGGTGGTGGCAAGTGGTGGTGGTGGTGGTGGCGGTGTTGATGTTGGTGGTGGTAGTGGTGGTGGTAGTGGTAGTGGTCATGGTGATGGTGTTGATGTTGGTGTTGTTACCGTTGGTGGTGGTCATGATGGTGGTGTTGTTCTTGGTGGTGGCGGTGGTTGTGGTGGTGGTGATCATAGTGGTAATGGTCGTCGTCGTGGTTGTGTCGTGGTCGTCGAGATTGTCGGGCCGGTCGTTGCGGAAAGGAAAGGGCGGGGTGGTGTTCCGTGTTAACTATGTTGTGCTGGGCGTGAGTTTGGAACACATGGAGACATACGAGCGCGCGTCAAAGACAGCATGGTGTAGGAGGGGATATCTTTGTCAGGGTCACACCCCTCGTTTAAGCAATAGGGCTGCGAGTTGGCTGGCTATAAGGCGTCGACTATCTACCATTTGGCCAGGTATTTCAGTTCGTTGGAGCGGCGCAAACTTTCCAACGTAGGGAGTATTCGACTATAAATGTTGAACAACAGAAGCTACCACGACTTTTAGATACAAACTCGATTTCCACCACACTCTCCCCCACTAAACCTGATATATATCTCAAATTATGTCAGGAACCCCGACGGAATACTGAATATCTATCCGGTGTTACCGTTGACTTTACCGGTATTGGAATCAGCTTGCAATGATCGCATCGCTCTCGTCAATCCTTCTGGGGTGTTTTTCAAATGAGGTACGTCTTTACGTTGAACAGAGTCTTAAACTTAAAATATTTCCCCCGGTTTCCCTTTGCTGTGAGATGAAGGTGATAGTCTAACCACGGATTTGACTCTTTAAACTCTCACGTCCTCCCGACGACCCCATTATTGGGAATGTAGACGATTTTTTAAAATATTTAATAGCAGGAGCTACCGCGATTTCTAGACTTACAAACTCGATTTCCACAACTTCAACTATTTGGGTTTCCTTGTTCATAGGGAGGCTGTTGATAGTTGGTATATCATGCGTTCGTTTGCTGCGTAGCACTGCCATAGAAAAACAGACAATGTGCATCCTTGGCAAATGAAAACAGCCCAAATCAGTCAGCTCAGATCGCGTCACAAATTTGGCAGCGTCTTCACCGGGAACCAGCAGTATATGCTACGTGCGGGCTATCAGATACCGTGCGTAAAAAAAGCGAGGGTGGGGCGCGTGGGTGGGCCCGGCGGATTGATGCTTGATGCGCCAACACGTCACTCGGACGGCGAGAAGGTTTTCGAGTGCGGGGCAACACACAGTAGTAATCAGAACAAAACAGTCGGACGGCGAGAAGGTTTTCGAGTGCGGGGCAACACACAGTAGTAATCAGAACAAAACACTCGGACGGCGAGAAGGTTTTCGAGTGCGGGGCAACACACAGTAGTAATCAGAACAAAATATGGCGTGTAAACAGTGGGGGTTAGGGCGCATCTCGCCCAAGTCTCGTGGTGCGGTACCGCATCGCGAGACGGGCGCCTATTTCACGCCCTGGTCCAGATCGTTTCATTTTTGCCGTTTGTGCCCAAAAACAAAAACAAAAAACGCCACACGCCAGCACCAAAACTCGCAGCATGCACTTTGTTTCTTCGATAAAAAAATATGTCCTATTTGCCCCATGGCGTCCTACTGGGCTGTGACCCAGGGGAGTCCCCGGCTGCGTACAGGCTTCACGCGGGTCACGCGCGCCACCGAATTGTTCACACCTCGCACAGATAGATCGTGATCTACAGCTTTTATAAATGTAATCTTAGTAGATCATTTAGTTCCCCACACCTGGCGTTGTGAGACGTTGTGCAGGATCATACTGTATTTAATAGCGCAGATTCAACCCAGGAAACGTTCGCCACAGGTTAGTATTTAATATTTATAGTAGACCAATGCAGACGATGCGGGTCCCACCCGCGGCAACATGAGCTATACAACAAACAGTACACGATACCCTGGTATAATACAACATCGGGAACACTATTGTAAATCTGCCTTGGAAACATCTAGATCATGAAGGGGGAATCGATTATCTGTCGACGATGTGTGCACAGTAGTAATTGGTTACACTCCGCTCGCAAGCACAAGTTTCCAAAATGCATGTACCAGGTATAAGGTACCTGGTACGTATTACACCAGCAATACACCGGTATCTCACAGCTCGTGGTATCTCAGAGCTGCCATGCTGTGTTTTTTCAACCTGAAAAACATTTGAAGCTCAAGCAGTACTCATCACCTGCCTAGATTTGTCGGCCGCGCGCGAAACGTTTGTTGTGGGGAAGCTCTGGCCCGCCCTAACGATTGACTGCCACTATCAACAGGGATTCGACAGAAGAAGCATCAGGCAGGGTGTGTGTGTGTGTGTGTTTTTTTTTTTCAAGTCACTTTCGTTTCACTTCGTAGGAGATTTTACCCTCAGCGGTCTTCTTCTGGACAGGTCGTAGTGGTCACAGGTGTCGTCCCTTTCCCCCCCCGGTACGCGGCTTCATTATTTTTAGCGCATGGGGTTTATCATTCCCACTGCTCGTCGATTCCATCGAACGTAGCTAACTCATGCTTTCGCGCTTTCCGCTACTTAAACTCGTAGCTAATCAATTTTTATGAAAGAAAAAGCCCTCTTCGTACGAGTATGCACTCGGTGAGACTTGAACCCACGAAATTGATCTTATTAATATTAACAGTAGGTACGCGGACCACCTACTGAGCCACCGGGGACGCCGTGTTGCACCGGGTCAACCGGACGTCTACAGCAGCAGCATCGTACAGACACTCCCCCGCCGCCGCCGTGCTGCTGCTGCTGCTGCTGCTGCTGTTGTTGCATGTTGCCTGTGGTCTTTCCGCCTTTTTTCGGAATGCAACTTTATACTGGTATGTTGACAAATTCGAAATCGAAACATTACATGAAACGCGAAACATGAGAGCAAGATCCTATCATGTGACATCAGGATCGCGAGAGGACCTGGGACACGAAAGAAGACCGCGATACTGCTGCTGCCGGTGGGGCCAACTGACTAGCTATTTAATAGAACCCTCTGCTTCCTGCGGTGCTACTCTTGATGTGCGGTGGGTGATCCCGGCCTCGCTGCTGGCTGGATATCTTCCTCACTTACCCCTCATTGCCAGTCTCACGCGGACGCTTGCCTTGGACATCTCTGTGTACTTGCTCGTCGTTCATTGGGGGTGAAGATGGTGTGGGTGCGGCAATGATCGCAGATGTCTCCGTAGACGGAAGGTTATTTGCGCTCGAAGATCCAAGGCCTCGGGAAACGCTGCTGCAATAATCGGAAGTGTGCCGCACACCCCGTCAAATCCCGCGAGCGAGGCCCCTGCTGCAACAGATGCTCCAGATGTCAACTCAAAATTGACAGTCATCAATGTTCTTGGCGCCAAGATGAAGAAACTGGGTGTTCCATGTATGATATTGTCACGAGGGGGGTAGGGGGGGAACTTGAAACCGCGAAATCGTCAGTGAATCCCGAACCGTCATGAGTTCCCCCGCGTCCTTGGCGTTTGCTTACCGAGCACGTGGTGCGTGCTTACGTGCTCACGCGTTACGCGTGCTTACATGCTCGTTGCTCGATGCTTATTGGTTATACTGCGTACGCACAGTAAAACGTTTGTTCAATTGATGCATGCTTCACCTTGGGGCAGTGGTGGTAGCGGCAAACGTACGAGATACGGAGTGCTGCTCTGTTGGCCACCGTCGTTAATTTCGCCGCAATCACGCCGCGTTCTGCCCCTCCTCCGACTGCGGGGCTGCTTGCTTTTTACAGCTGCTGTCGTACTCATCGCGAGTACCACCCTCGGCAACCAGCTAACTTGGTCATTTATTCGTAGTCCCGAGGTTAAAATATTATTATTACATACCAGGTATAAAATAAAAATACGCGCGAACGGCTTATCATAAAATTTGGAATTCAGTAAAAACGGGATATAGACGAGACATTTTACGCAGCTTGCAAAGTTGAATACTGGTACCAGGTACCCTGGTATCAACTATGTAATCAGTCGAACTCACAGCTAGCTGACGTATTTTATCATTTTATAAAATATAATAATACGACAGGAGGTTGTGAGTGGCGCTCATGTTCAGCTTTTGTTTCCATCTTCTTGGCATCGTGTGCAGGGCGAGCTTTGGGATCCAGCTCTAGTGATCATATTGCCTGGTAGGACGCTTGAGACGGAACAAAGAGCTGTAGGATCAGAATGCGCCACTCGCTAGCCTGCCTACAGAAATCACGAACATCACCTCCTGCGCTGTTGGACCACCCTCTGCAATCTCAAAGGTGTGTGCATACTGTGTGTTTCATATATCAAGAAGAGCAGAAGAGACCAAGAACATGTACGATAGTGAGACTCACCAACAAACACGTACGTGCGTACTCATGTACTGGTACGTCAAGATCTGCTGCAACTTTTACAGGGAGTAAATAGAAAAATTTTCCTGGTGTCGGTGTGCCCGTCTGTGTTGTCGACCAACTTTCGATTATCTTGTGTACCCCGACCTTCGCGTGTCGATCTGCTGTTTCAGTGTACGAAATGGTACAAGTATTATCGTCTCGTCGACCCTGGTAGCAACCAGGGGAGTTACCGGCCATTATTATTAGTCAATCGCGAGGGAAATAATGGAACACGCGCGATCGGTTCACGCAGCTTTCAAAGTTGAGTATCGATCGATCTGCCGATCGGTTGAACTCACAGCTGACGTACTCTTTTAGTTTTTTAATAAAAAATACCAGGGTAACAAACAGCGTTGACTGAATGATCGATCGCGCTATTTTTTTGCGTAACCGGCACGAAATTTACAGTAACATAACGGGGTGGTCTTGCGAAACGGGCGAAACAGGGCGGTTCTTGTGAAACGGGCATCAGAGAGAGGATGGGCGGTTCTGCCATCAATCGTCACAGCAGTACTAAAGGGTCGGGGGGAAAAAAAAGAAGGAAAACGTGTGCGGTGAAACGCATCGTGAGGAGTTATTGTGCCAATAGACAGCTGCACGCGTACGACGGTATACCTGGTACACGCTACGAGGCAAAATACACATACTACTATGGATACCTGATTCCAAGGTACAGTAGTCGATCTAAGAAGTGGCATGCGCCCCCCCCCGCATTAAATTTTGCCCTACAAGATAATGATGCATTTCCCTATCGATACTACCACCACCGTGTTGAAATTTCTCATTTTTGTCTACCCCAGCTGTGAGCTATCTCGCTTGGCATATTCCACCACCTCTCAGCCACTCTCAGTCTTTATCATTACGGGGGGCCATAGTAAATTGTTATTGCCCTCGCTGAAATGAGTTCGAGCGCTGTTCCCAGTTTGCTTATATCTTTTTTGTGAAGTCGCAGTTGGGGTTGGAGAGAGACCAGTCGGCACCGGCGCGGACGGCACCCCAGCAGGCGGGGTTTGGCTCAGACTGAACGTATGCCTTTTCACCTTGCAAAACCTAGAACATAAGGCTCGCGCTTCGAGCTCGCGCGCCTCATTGTTAAATGCCTGGTACGTTTACTATTATATATGACGGGACAGAGTGGTATGCCAGTACAGCAGTACGATGGCACGGCGGGAGCAGGACGCCCCACCCCCAACAGCCACCAATAGGTTGTGGTTTGAATGGTCCATACGGCGGTAGTGTATACAGGAAAGCTAGTCTGACGATATCTGTATATCGCAGAATATCTCCCCTCGCCACTACTATAAGAAAAACCCACGGCTCACGGCTCCAGTTCCGAGCGACGATGGAAGTCAGAAGCCTGCCCGTCCCTACGTACAGAAATACACACTCCTTTTACGAAGCATGCTATCATAACGTCATGTAGAGTCCAGGCGGTGGTGGATCAGTAGGTACAGCTTGCAAGAAATACTATTGAGCAGGTATTTATTTTCTGAAATCGGGGAGATGCAATATACGACGGTAACAAAGTGATGGGCAGACGATTAGAGACAGAACATACATGTCTGTACCACACAGAGGATTGGAAAGTAAAAACGAATTACTTTTCGTCTTGAAGTTGATGCGAATTTGACTTTGTCGTGAGTAGTAGTGGTGAGGCACCAGGCTCTTTCACAACCTACTATTATTATACTAGAAGAGTGGGAATGACGAAGGAAAAGGTGATGGATCTACGGTGGCACACAGCAAGCAGTGGTCTGCCGTGGGGTTGCTTGACATGAATTTCGCTTGTACGCACGACGGTTACAAAGTATTCAACACTATACTCGTGGTGGTACTATAACAGATACATTTAAGACTCCGAATTGAATATGCACTTATTTCGGTAACGACTAGAGAAAAAAACATCTACCGAGTCTTATGCGATGCCAAAATATGTAACGACCAGCGTTAAATATGGGTTTTCCCAAAATAAGTACTTGGTGATGGGCACACTTTTCCGACCAAGTACGTACCCTAGTAGTATACTCGAAATATTATAGGGTAATAAACCTTTTATGGGCATTTTATTTTCATAGTGTGGCACATCGTACAGCATACAGCACACACCACGGCTCTTCTGCCGCAGCATACAGCAGGAGCAGCCTCAGCTCTGCAGTAACAACGCACATAAAGCACCGACATACGATCCAAACCCCCAACCCAAGTGCAACCTCCTTCTCCGCGTATAGTATGAACTAGCAACCATCACCCTTCAACAGCAGCAATGTCGGCAGCGTGGAGGGGCACCCCGATCTTGCACGCGTGACTCAACCGACAACCTCTCGTAGTAACTGATTTAGTTTCCATCGGTAGAGCCCACGGCTGTAAATGATTCTTACTGCTCTCGAAGAAATTCATTCGAGCGCTGTTCTCAGTTCGCCAGTCTTTTTTGTGAAGTCGCAGTTGGAGTTGGTGAGAGTGATGAGAGAGACCAAGCGGCATCGTGATCCCCAACAAACAATTCCGCGACAACAGGATTTTTCCCGGCGTATCTTGTGGGCAGGCATAATTTATATATGCTGCCTACGAGTACTCGTAGAGTTGGGTTTCGTTAGGTAGAACTCGAAACACAAAACCGTTCTGACAGGTGCCCCCACTACTACTATATTATAAAACGACCACCACTACGACAACAACAACAACAACAACAACTACTACTACTGCTGCTGCTGCTGCTGCTGTGTACCGTGCACAGAGCCCGCCGGGACTGGTATTATTGGTGCCGTGTGTGCGTTGAGCGCCGTGGACAAATGTGGCCGAAAACAGTGTTGAATCACACCCGATGACACAGCAGTGACAAAGCAGCAGAGACACAACACGAACAGAAAAAGCTACGAGCGAGGCACCCCACTCTCGTACGACGAAGATGCCTTTTTTCCTTGGAAAAGAAAAAAGTCTCGCGAGGCGTTGTACGATAGAGGTTCACCCTAAATGTTTTGAGGCTCCTAACTCAAGGAGCTCCATACCTCTTCCGAAAACAGACTTCAGCAAAGATCAAAATGCATCGCGGCGAATAATCCCATGGCCCGAGTCTACAAAACGTTTTTTTTTTTAATCAAGATTTTTCATTCCGACGATTTGGGGTCAAGGAACCCCTTTTTTCAGAAACAAAATAATAGCGGAAATGTGCTACCTCTATCGTAGAACGGGTCTCGCGCTTCGCGCTCGCGCACCTCACTACAATGGGAATGACTAAACCCTAGTCATTCCCGTCAGTAGAGTCTCCCATAATATTATATATATATGGTAGAAAAAAAAAACTCGGAATATTCTCCATTAAAGCGGGAAAACAAAACAGGGCCCTGCTTGGCTCCTCGATCCGATCCGGACCTGATCCCACCCGGACGTGATCCCATTTGGCACCCTGCCCCCACCCATAAGGTGCACAAATAAATGTAGTTAGCCCTCCGCAGGAGCCGCCGGAGGCCGAGAGCGCGAAGTATGAACCGTAAACGGTCAGAAATCGTCGGATGCAAAAAAGAAAAGAAAAAAGCGTCGCAACCCGGGATTCGAACCCAGCATCGAAAGCATGGTGCTGGGCACCATAGACCACGGATCTAACCCAGCTCATTCCCATTGCCTCATTTGATTTTATACAATGATGAGTTCGACTGATTAAATAGTTTATACTCAACTTTGCAAGCTGCGTAATTGATTTATAAACATATTTGGTGGCAAGCTTTTGAGCATTTTATTTTTAGATTGTGGCAAAATTAGGCTGCACAGCTCACAGCACAGCCCTGCAGCAACACGCAGCAGGAGCAGCCACACAGCTCGACAGCAACAACAGTGCATATAGAGCACTGCCGCAATAAAATCCGAACCTTCAATCCAAGTACAACCCGCCTCTCGGTGGAGTATGAACTCTGTTAAGATCGGCGCAGCCATCACCTGCAATAGCAGCAGCAGCAGCAGCAGCAATGTCGGCGGCGTTGAGGGGCATCCAGCACTCGATCGTGACTCAACCGACAGCCTCTTTTCGTAGGAACTGGAAATGATCGACCACAATCAGCATGGCAGAAACTACACCCATATCGCTGGTACTGCTGAAGCTTAAACGGCACGACTTGCGGTACCCTACCTACTTCTTATTATTACGGGGAACCATAGTAAATAGGGCCTATGGTACATACAAAAAACTATATTTACCTATTTTTACTAATAATATTTGGTCCTACCCTGGTATTTACTACCAGGTATGGTCCACCGTAGTAGTTGCCGACCGGGAAAAATATTTTTTTCAGGATTGATTTTCGAGTCATTTTACGCCAATCTGGAAATAAGTGTTTTCAGGGTTGAGTGTAGAGCTCGTCACTTTTTCCTGTCTTGTCTGTTGTTCGGCGTTTGACTTCGTTATTGGACCAGCATGGTTGCTCCTGTGCACCACTGCACTTACTTGACAATGAGCCCTTGACATTTATTTGTAAGGGTCATTCTTATCGGAGAGTTTTTCTTCCAAATTTTCGACATTTTTTCGCGAAATTTTCAATCTGCCATGTTCTCCTGATTTTTTTGTTCCAAATGTGTGAAATTTATCGAACTTGATTTTTTTGCTACTGGAGAATGTCACGAATGGATTTTTTTGCTTCTGGAGAATGTCACGAATGATGACAGAACGCCTCTGTGTATTGATACATATCTCCAATTATTTCCAAACTTTGGCAATTATGGAAAAAGCGCTCTCCGATAAGAATGAGCCTAAGCCGCCCAATGCACTAAGTAAGTGGTGAGCGTCCTCTGCCTCTGTCTACTTTACACTTTGTTCTATCAGCTTCTCAAGTATGAGCAGCCGGCGGCGTATAGCCGCCCGCGGAGCGCAGCGTTGCACTACGTAGTCATACTGTAATACAGTAATACAGTACTAGATAATGTACAAGAGAAGTGAGTATATCAGGTATGGCTGGCTGCAGATCCATTTTTTTCGAGAAATCAAGTACAACCCGAACCAATAGTTGCTTGAAAAAAATGAGGGTCTTCATAAATATTATGCTGTATGTATCAGGTACCATCTACCAGGTACGTCGTAATTTAGCAAACGTTCGAATATACAGTGCGTATTGGTCGATTAAGACATGACTGTCCATTGTAATAACATCTGACTCGACTCTCTCCACGCCTGACAGCCATCGAATCAATGCTGTTCAGCATTCTTCTCGCAGCCACAACACACCAACAACAGGCGAGCCTGTTGTGATAGCTGCCGCCTGCACGATTGCATAAGGACGGTCTATGCATGCGGGCACGTACACATACTACTGTACATGCACCACTCGCTTCAGTCGGATTATATTCAAGACAACGCAGTTCAGCTAAAAGATCTGAATACATCCGCGGCGGGCCGACCGGTCCCAACCAGCCCAACCTCGTCACTGCTGAAGTGTAGGAGCCTTGCTACTGCAGCACAGGACGACTAGTTTGGTAACTGATGCGACCATTACAACAAGCTACGGCAAGTTACACAGTATCAAACCATATTACTACCGCTGGTGTATATGCAGTTAGTACCCTGACTACTGCTGTGCAGTAGTCTGAACCGCGACTGAGAAAAAAAAACAGACCAAAACGCATTCCAAGCCAAACGTTCTGCAAAACAGATCCCACCACTGCTCCTGGGCATTCAAGCACCCGGCACTATCATGTACCAGGTATGATACAGTACCTACCTGGAGAAGAGCGCAACTGGAGAGGAGGGGCAACAGTAGGGCTCTTCCAACACTTCAATCTCTCCCCTCTCCTTTCAATTCATCGGTCACAAAATCGAGTACCCATCACCACCATCACCTTCTTGCACTGGCGTCCGTTTGCTCTGATCGGAGTGGCTTGGTACGGAGCGGGGTTTCGTAGGTATAATATCTATTAGCTTTCGTGCCGTCTGTCTTGCGCGTCATCCTAAGAGTAAACGCCACGTAGCCTCTCAGGGCCCGGTTAGGGAGCAGAACCTGCTCACTCAAACTGCAGCTTGTCGGCCCCTTTCGGACACTCCACGATGGAAGTTCTAAACGAAAGAGGCACGAAAGCGCACGACTAAACTGCCGCCGAAACTTCCCGAGCCCAAAAATCCGTAAATTCCGACGTGGGGCAACCCACGTCCAAAGACAAAAATCGGCAATACATGCCGAAGACTAAAAAAACGAACCGAGCGGAGCCGGGCCGGCCCGGACCGGGCCGAGCCGAGCCGAGCCGAGCCGAACTGAACCGAACCGAACCGAACCGAACCGAACCGAACCAAACCGAACCGAATCGAACCGAATCGAACCGAACCGAACCGAACCGAACCGAACCGAACCGAACCGAACTGAGCCGAACCGAACCGGAACCGAACCAAACCGTACCAGACCGAACCGAACCGACCCGACACGAACCAATCCGAGCCGAACCAAATTGAATCGAATCGAACTAAATCGAAATGAACCCAACCGAGCCGACTCGCCGCGACCTTGACCAAAAACCCAGGGATGCCTCGGGCCCTGAAACAGCTCGCGCCCGCCCTCGAACCTGGGGTCCCGCTCGCCCTATAACCCCCGAAACCGTTCGGCATCCCTTAAAAAAATCCGAGGCAATCAATCAAAACACCGCGCTCCTCCCCATACTTCCACAGCACGCAAGGAGCACATAACCGAAGTCTATCGTTAAGGCCGGGCAATCAAATGCAAATAAATCCAATCGAGTGCAGAAAAAAAAGGAGTGGGGGGGGGGAGGTCCTTCCCGTTGGATTAAGTCACATCTCGGACAGATCATCTACAGACCTTTCCCACTTGGCGAACTACATCTTTCAGGGCAGACATAGTCCTGATCTGTATGATCTGTACGATTTCTATGATCTAGCTCGTTGCCGGGTGGGAGTACTATAATCTGAATCATCTAGGACATGCTTCCTGGGTTGAATCTGTGCAATACAGATGATCCAGCACAGCACCTAAGAACGATAGGTTAGGATCTAGATGGTCTAGATCGTGATCTGCCGCAAGTGGGAATTCATTATTCAACCCTTTCAGTACTGTACCAACGTTTTTGGGCGACAAATTACTTGCAATTTGTGTGGGGTAAATTTTGGAGTAGTACTTTGGGTTAATCCATCCCTGCGGAGCTCCACTGCAGCTGCCCCCCCTTGTAAACCTCCAGTGCTCCCTTGGCAGCGTCCAGTCGTGCTTCGACCCTGGTCGTGTTGCGGAGGCGTGTCGCAGGCGGGGGCGGGGATACGTGAGCCAAGTTGCATCGCATATATGGCCGAAACGCGTTGTCTTTGGTGTCCGCACCGGAGATCATCGGGTTGTGTCTCATATGCGGGCGATCGGCTAAAAACCTGCCAATACTATAAATGCCCTTATTGCGTCTACGGCTGTCGTTACGTTTTTTTTTCACACTATTACGGGGGACCATAGTAAATAGGACCTACGGTACACACAAAAGCCTATATATTTACCTATTATCACTAGCAATATGTGGTCCTATTTACTATGGTCCCCCGTAATACTACGGGACAACACATCATATACCCTGGTACATAGTTATCAGAACCAAATATGGTGGGTTATATTATAGGGGGATAGATGGTATTCGGGTCAAACGTGGGTGCCGAATAGTATAGAGTAGGAATATCGTAGTACGGCCATTCTAAACATTACTTGCGTGCAAATGTACGTAACGCGTGTGCTTGTATAAAAAGCGGGTTCGAGGCCAAGCTGTGCCCACGATGTGTCGACAGGCACAACGACGACGACAAGCACTCCCATTAACTTGGTTCACGCAATGACGAAAAAAAAACGACATGAAACTCATTGAACGGGAGGCCATCACCGACGCAAGCTGTCAAGAACACCAGACCCACCACCAGTCAGGACGAAACGAAAACGCGTAAAAAACACGTATCATCATCCGCGCGTCAGGCACGCCCACACAAGCAGGCGCGCCGAGTCGCATGCAGGTAGTCGGCGTGCATACTCAAAACCCTCTAGGGATTTTACGAGACGAAGTGACGGCTACGGCAAAAGCCACTGCCTCATCGGGGGATGATGTTCTATAACATGGTGTCCGCTTTTTACAATGGTTCAAGAAAGGAGGCGTACGGCACGGGCGCAACATTACCCTACCATACCCGTGCCGCTGAGCGGTTGATAACCCCGAGGTATCATTGTTTCTAGTGATGTCTCGGGGTCCCAGAGGTGCACATTCGTCTCGAGTTCTATTGGGCCGCCGATTGCCGGTGTGTAGCCCTTTCACTACGTAGTGCACAGTTACACACAGAAACTGCATCCTTACTCAAAAACTTCATGCGTTTCGTACACACAACGGGAGTGAAGTCCTAAACGGGCTAAACTAAGCACTGGTTGGGCCAAAGGTACAGATGTCTTCGGGAAGTAAAAGGGATAAAAAGAGGCGTACCTGAAAGCAGGCAGGCGTTTTCCGAGGGGGGTGAGAGTGCTCGACCACAAAGCCTTGTCGCCGCCCATGACGGACAGGATCCCATCGTCGCTTAGCTCTAGTCGGACGTCCTCGGCCTACACGACCAACACGCGGAAAAATACGCGGAAGGTATGCAATGCACAATGGACACGTACAGTAACGACAAAGGACAAAAATGAGTCGTGTTACGGTGGGCTGGGCTGGGCTGGGTTGGGTTGGGTTGGGTTGGGTTGGTTAGGGTTGGGTTGGGTTGGGGTTGGGTTGAGTTTTTGTTGGGGTTGGGCTGGGTTGGGCTGGGTTGGGTTGGGTTGAGTTGGGGTTGGGTTGGGTTGGTTAGGGTTGGGTTGGGTTGGGGTTGGGTTGGGTTTTTTCTGGGGTTGGGTTGGGCTGGGTTGGGTTTGGTTGAGTTGGGGTTGGGTTGGGTTGGGTTGGGGTGCGAAAGCACGGGTTGGGTTGATTCCACTAACGACACGCCAACATACTGCCTCTGTCGGGTTGGGTTGGGTAGGCCTTGGTTGGGAGGGAGGGTGACAGATGTTGATCAAGCTAGCACGCGCACCATACAGTAGAGATAATAGGTGCTGTTTATTACCTGGTTTGTGCCTATGTAGCATGAAAAATTGCATCACCCAAAACCACCACTGAGACAGAACGTAGACGTAATAGTGCAATATTCCAACGAACAATCCAATCGGCTACGTGTATAACAAACAAAAAATTGAAAACACAAATGGGATACCGTGTGTCATTTAGAACTGCGTTAGCTAAATTTGACGGCTTGTTACTAAAATAATCGAGTAAAGAAGGAAGCCAGTTGCCTGACTTACCTGGTACTATCTATCAATAAAACACACAGGTCCAGCCAGCCACAAACAAGGCAATCAGATACAACGACGCAGAGCTGCACTAATTGGCGCACGCAACTACTGTACAGTACTCACAATAATGCCTACTGTTTTGTATAGTCAACTAGTAACTAGTCGCCGGCTAATAGTCCGCCAAGTTACAGTCCTATTAAGCGCCGAATTGAGGCGTTTCCCACAGCAAACACGTACGCACACACACAAAAATAAATGTGCCCTTCCTCGCTAACTCACCTAAAGGTGGCCCACGAAACCCCCAAAAAGTGCCTCCTCTTTGACTCACTGCAGAGGTGCCCTACAAACCCCAAAGAAGATGCCTCCTCTCTTTAACTCACTGCAAAGGTGGCCTACGAATACAAAAACGTTCCTCATCTCTCTATAACTCACTGCAAAGGTGGCCTACAACAAGGCTAGCTCAAGATTTATTCTTACCAATCCGCCGGAGGATTAAGAAGAAAACACACACAAAAACGCACAAAATGCCCCCTCTTCGACTCGACCCAAAGGTGGCCTGCACACACTAAACAAACAAAGCAAGGTGCCCATTTCTCTCTAGCTCACCGCGAAGGTGGCCTTCTTGGGAGCAGGGGACGACCAAAGAATATCCCCTCCGTCGCCAGCAGCTGCAGCAGGGATAGCGGGCGCCGCCTTCCCCCCCTTGAACAAAACCAGAGACCCCGACTCGGTCACGGCGGCCCTAAGGGGAGCGCAGCCGTTACTAAGAGCAGCCGGCAAAAAGGTGCAGGCCGCCAAACCGTCGCCGCCAACAGAAACAACATCGCCCGGCGCTAGCCTCGACGGGGGCTGGCGGGAGTACAAGGCCAGAACGGCGACAGCGGCCACGCCGATGGGCTTGAGCGCCTGGGGAAGGGGGAGGGGGGGATGGGGTGGGGTGGGTCGGGGTGGGGCGGATGTGGTCGAGCATGTTCGCGGAGGAGCGTAAGACCCCTTAGTGGACGGGCCATTGAATGCAATAGCTTGGCGATGCGTTGCACGATTGCACGCAAAGACACTGCAGTAGTACGGACCATAAGAAGCATGGAAGTATGAACCCTTTGAGAGGTAAGGAGTTTACTTTTGATGATTTACAGAGCATCATCGACTACTGCTTCTTGGGGGACGGTAAAATTTGGTATCCGGATTACAACGCGAGGGGTACGACGCGGGTGCAGGCAGCATGCTCCTATCATACCCGTCTCGCTATAATTTGCTCACACTACTCGCAGACGCTAGACAACACCCAAACAGGTACCTGTCTATTTTTTGTTAATCGCGACCTCTGGACCTGTCCGAAAGCGGATTTCAACAGATGCGCTCGTACAACAAAACGTCCCATCTCATTCCAATTCCCTTCACGGCGTCTGCTACGGTACAAAGGGGTAGAACCTGAACGTTCTGGGTTTTTTTTCTGGGGCTCCTCACTCAGCCTCGAGGAGCTCTGTATCTCGCGCAAAAACTGATTTTGAGAAGAGCAAACAAAAAAAAGTAGCCCGAGGAACGATGGCAAAGCCTTTACATATTTACAGTATTCACAATTTAAATGGTGCCAGCACTACTTACTGGTTGGTATTTCCACGACGAACCATGCCAAAGCCCATACCTGGTATACGAAATATACCAGGTATATTACACCTGATATATATATATATATATAAATCCCGAAATAAAAGCAAACATAAACAGAAGGACCGGTTGTCCACTCCTATTCGATGCAAAAGGTCCTTGTATCTGGGGACGGGTGGTATCTACAGTAGATGTAGCATGTGTCAAAAGTTCTCACATCGAGGAAGGTCTGGAGCCTCTTGCGTGTCTTGAGGTCGTTCGCCGCACGCTCCTCCTCCTCCTTCTTCTTCTTCTCCTCCGCCTCCTTGCTCTCGTCTCCGTTGGTCGGGGTGCTCCTGGGCACGACTGCGGAGGACGCCTTCTGCGGCATGCCGGTCACCGCGTAGCAGAGCTGCAGCAGACAAAACAAACAATCCGCACACGCACAGGCAAAACAAAAAGTCAAAACGGTGCAGCTGTAAAGGCCGCAGGTATTCACGGCTAGTCAAAAATCGGTAGGTGCCGCTAACCAACCAACCAACACGGTGTTTAGTCGGCAAGTCGGCTGACAAGCCAGCTGATGGTCAGCCAACTTGCTGACTAAAAGTCAGGTAAGCGAGGCGAGACTAAAAATCAGCCCGATCCCCGGCCGAGGAGACCCCTCGCTCACAGAAAAAAAGCATCCCGCCTTGATCAATCCTTCCTAAAAAAAAGTATACGAGACCCAACAAGTCGGAGAGTCGGCACCTCCGGGAAACGACACACAAACCATTAGTAGTCCGACAAATAACTACCAGGTACTTGGTGGCTCAAGTCGTGCAGTCTCACAGCTCTTCCTCACGGGTTCTGATACATACGACGACAAGAAGGTGCGTAACGTTTTTGCGTTGGCTGGACGTGACGGCTATTACCGCGGAATTAATCCGGACCAAACAAGCCCAGTAAAAAATACCGGAATGTAAAGATTTTTGTGTATATAATGGGTCCTGGCTACTATGGCCCCCCGGGGTCGTCCCTAGTTGACGCCTTTAGGACTCTACCCCCTACTTGCCTATAGTATAGACATCTATGTTTGTGTGCTGTGCATTCGCCGGGCGTCGACGAGGGGAAAAAAGGGCTGGAGTCTCTTCTCGCGATAAAAAAGCCTTCGAAGGCAAGAACCGTAGCGGGGAGGGGGGGAGGAGGATAGCCTGCCTGCTCTATATGCGTGCCCGGATCTGAGTTATGACTGTTACGGCGGGACCAGAGTAAATAGGACCAAATATTGTTATAAATCGTAAAAAATAGGTAAATATATCGGTTTTTGCGTGCTCCGTAGGCCTTATTTACTATGGCCCCTCGTAATAGGAAGAAGAGAGAGAAAGGAAGGGAGAAGACAAGTGAACATGGAACGACGGGAAGCGCCGCTGCTACCAATAGGCCACATACGTACCGCTAGCAATTGGCGAGCAACGCCGAACAATAGGCTACCTCACAGAGGCGTTCATAGCTCTGCTCGCCTTGAGCACCGGCGGGGAGGGGTTGGATTCCCCCCCGGTCGTACGTCTGCACCAGCGTCGCCGACACTCCAAAGAAAGACAGCGAGGACGCGAAGGTCTCCTTGAAAAGACTATTTGCTCCTCTCTATATCAGATTTACTCTCAATACGCTGCGAAATCAGTGGGCTACTGCTCCATACCAATACTAGTGAGGGTGCTATTAATACGCTACTTCTCTCCGTACAATATCACTCTTAATAAGGTAGCAAACCAGTACGAAACTGTTCGTTATCATCATTAGTAAGGGTAGTAGGCTACTCCTCTCCATACACTATTACCCTCAATACGCTTGCGAAGCAGTACGATGTGGATTGATAAGGGTACTACAGCAGTAGGCTACTCCTCTCCGTAAATACTACAGCAGTAGGCTACTCCTCTCCGTAAAGTGATACTCCCAGTACGCTGGCAAATCAGCAGGCTACTGTTAAATACCATAATTGGTAAAGGGTACTACTGCATGTACTACTGCCGTAAAAGAGGAACTATCAGTAGCTCTGCTCGCCTTGTGCGCCGGCGTGAAAGGGTTGAACTCGCCCCAGTAGTACGTCTGCACCAGAGTCACGAACACTCCAAACCCGACAGCGATGACACGAGTGTCTTCCTTCGACACGCTCTCCAGGCCCAGGGAGCCGCGAACGATCCTGCAGCGTTCGTTTCAAGGTCGAACGGGGGGGGCCGGGGTGACGGTCAAGGTGGGGATAACTTCGAGGCGCCGCCAAGGGTCCACACATTCGACATTTTATGACCTGCGTAGATATTTCAGGGCGAGTATGTGCCGTTAGACACACGGGTGATAAGATAACACACTCCCTATAGATGGGACGAATTTCCGATACACGTTTGTGTGCGTATATAGAACAGGTGTTCTCCACAACAAGGGAAGCAGACGTGTTCAGGATCATGGGGGCTTTGAAAAAATATCTCGTCCGAGACCTTCCCTCAGACATATCGCTCGGCGTTTGCACTCCCTCCGTTGTCGAGAAAAACAGTTGTGAAGTTCATCGCCCCAGGGGATGTGATACCTTATCACCCGTGTGATAGCGTACGTGATCAATATCATCATGACAAAATATATACCAGGTACCTGGTAAGGTATTTGAAGGACAGATACATCCGTGATCTGCACGACCTAGGCCACATTTATCGGCTGGGACAAGCATGACACGGTTTTGGCGTATGCACATGTTTGCTCCCGGGTGGGATCTGAACGGCTACTGGACGGCTCTCGGCTCTCACAGCACCTCAAAACGAAACTTGTAGGATGTAGATTATCTATTAAATAGGTGATCCGCAGTAGATCTAGATGGTCTGCCCGATGCTTGAAGGGGTCGACAGCACGCAGCAGGGGTCCACGCGGCAAGGGCCCAACACGGGGTAAGGGTAAGACCAGCGTAGGACAAGCGTAAGATTACAATCCTAACCCTAACCCTGTACTTCTCTTCATATCTCGGGTGCACCACCAACACTCTTACCCCCCCGGTATTTTTGGTTTGCAAGTGACTAAGACACGGGATGACATACCACATACCACAGCCCGAACGTACTACCCCTGCACAGCAGTATGGGCCCGCCAACAAGAAACCCGCTGCTGTAATCTGAGCGAGAGCCTCCAACCCTCCTTGCGACACCATCCTCGACTAGCCTTGAGCGCGGGCTACTATACTGGTTTCATTCAGTGCATGCACCCTCGCCGCTGATCACGATTTTTTTATCCGAATCTCTCAGCGTCCCCCATAAAAACGAGCCGTAGTATGTTTCTATATGGTCAGTTCTTATCCGTGCACTGGGTTAAGGAGGTAGGTAGGTGTTATTTTGCGCTTGATTTGTTTTCGCAACGGGACGCGTTTTGGCCCGAGGGAAATGAGCCATGTGAGAACACCGCCATCGGCATCATCATCATCATCAACAAGACGAGCGTACCGTATCACACAAGGGTGATAAGATAACACACACACCCGGGGCGAATTTCGGTGCCAATCTTCAAAAAAAAACACGCCTTAACCCCTTTAGAACCGCAGTCCCGTTTTGGGAGCAAACTACTTGAAATTTGAGTGGTTTGTACTCAAAACGAGACTGCGGTTCTAAAAGGGTTAAGAGCATAGGGCACACACAACGAAAATGGTGGCTTCGGAAAGACCTCGTCGAGATATTTTCATAGACGTATGTATGTAGGCGTTGACACTCTCCCCGTCGACGAGAAAAAAAGTCTTGAAATTCGTCCGAGGGGGTGGGTGTGTTATCTCATCACCCTAGTGTGATAAGGTACACCGTCGAAGCCTTCGAGGCATTGCGCTTGGGGTGGGTAGATGGTGGGTGGGCGGATGGATGGGTGGAACGAGCGGGCACTCACCCTCCAATGATGTACGTGTCGTTGGAAACGATGTGGTAGAACGCCGCGACGGCGAAGCAGAGCTGGACTTTCCAAGGCAGGTCCTTGCGGACGATAGACATACCCTTGTCGCAGGGCACCAGGCTGCCGCCAATTCCACGCGCAAGCCCGATCTGTTTCGCGTGAAAACAATGCGCGTTGATTCACGCCAACAGGATGGGGCCAATCATAGGGAGAGGAGCAAGAGGGGCATACCAATCGAAATGAGAGGGCAAGGAGGGACCAATCACCATGAAAGGGCGTGGAGGGGCTAATCAGATTGAAAGGGCTGGGAGAGACCAATCACAACGGACGGACAAGGAGGGACCAATCAGACAAACAGAAGAAAAGGACAAAAAAGGACCAATCAGAATGAGAGGACATGGAGGGAATCAGAATGACAGGACAAGGAGGGAAAAATCGGAAGGACAGGGCAAGAGGGGACCTATCATGAGGAAAGGACAAGGAGGAACCCATCAGAAAACGAAGAACAAGAAGGGACCAATTAGAAAACGAAGAACAAGAAAGGTCCAATTAGAATGAGAGGACAAGGAGGCACCAATCAGAAGGAGAGGGGACAAGGAGGGATCAGTCAGAAGACTAGGACAAGGATGGGCCAATCAGAAGGAGAGTAGGCCGGACCAACGTATGAGGAGGGTGGGGATGGAGTTGATTGAGCATGATGGCGTTACGGCAACAGCAGCGGCGCTATTTAGCCCGTCTTGTCCGCAAGCAACGTGGTATTAGTAAGTATGTATTCATGGAGTGCCGTCGGGTCTACTTTCGACTACGGTATATCTGTAGGCACGAAGAATGGTCAAAATAGCAAAACATCGGTGACTGCTTGTAAGGAACACATGTTCCAATTCAGGTGTGACATGGAGCAAGTGCCCTCTGCCAGAATAACTAGACAGCTGCAGTACTGTAGACAGGTAACACTTCTAGAATGCATGCACCCAAGACTGCGCGAACACTACGGCTAGCACGATGGTTAGGCTCATCCCGCAGTAGGGGGCGACACTTTTTGCCTTCTGAGGCAATATTTTCCGATCACTCAAGTGAGCAACTATTGTTAATAGCATACCTGCTACTGTAGTACCAGGTAGAATACTTTTACGTGGTCACGCTAGCCATGGACACCTTGGTCGGGTTCCGCGAACACACTTTTTTAGAGTCATATTTCGGGTGAAACATTGGGCTCCTCGTGTAAAGAGCTCGGAACATATGACAACACCCCTGTAAGGCGTTACTCCATGTGATGCACAAATATCACTACAATGTACCAACAGATAGGGAATTGATGCTTTGCATGGGATGGGGGGATGGATGGCTCACATGAGATGGGGGGAGGGGGGGGTACTCGGTATCATGCATGACCGTAGTCGTATGGCCATAGACCAACCATAGTCCCTACGATGCTGGTACGGAGCACGACCGGTTTTCACCGACCAGGCAGACATTGCTCGCACCAGGCGCGAAGCGCCGTGAGCTGTTTGACAAGTCGCATGAAGGGTGAGCTGCAGCATACTGCTGAAATAACCGCTTGTGAGGCGAACTTGCAGATGTACGACAGCTTAAAAAAGTTACCAGGTAATTTGTTTCCCGGTAAGGCCAGGGCGGGGTGGGGGGGGGGTGTACTCGATATGGCATAGGAAGGGGTGCGCAATGACGAGAAAGACAGCAACGCGCAGAAAAAAAAAAAGACAGGGCAAGACGAAGCAAGCCAACCAAAAGCAAACGCAAGCCACGGCCAAAACCGAACCCAAGACCGGGTCAAGCCAACCAAGCCAATGCTGTCAAAACAACGCTGTTTCTTTTCTTCTAGCCGGCCACAAAAAAAACAAGGTCTCACCATGATGGGGCCGAAGAGGGCGATAGGGTAGTAGGGACTGGCCGGCAGTTTCGTCATGGCGTAGTCAACGATGAGGCAGATCTTGTTCATGCGGCTCGTGGTCTGGAGCAAAGCCATGGCCTTCCAGAGCTGGGGCTGCGGGCACCCGTACGAGCATCGTCACGAGGGGAAGGGAAATAAGGACATAGTAAATTCATAGCCGCTACCGACAAACTAGGCTAGTCTAGAAGGTTTAGCCTATGACGCAATACCGTCTACATCATATTAAATAGTCTGGCTTCCTTACAGGAGTATGCTTTTCTAATTACAGACGTATTGAAATACAGCAAACTGCACTACATGTTCCCTCGCGAGAAAATTTACCGGGTTTCGGCTAGAGCAGAGACATTGAATTGCTGTCAACGCATCTGTGCAGAACCAGCGGTCGTAGGGGGGAGATAGCCGCCTGGATATCGAAATATATTCACCAGACCACGCGCGTGAAATCCTCAGGGGCCAAAAGCGCGAGGGAAGGGATCTTCCACCTGCCTAGGGGTTTCCGGTCCCGGAAAGAAAACCTGACAGATCACGATCTACATATCAGATAGATCATCTAGATCAATCACAACCTGCCGTTCTGAGAAGCTGTGCAGGATCTGTGCAGAACAGATCCAACCCAGGGAACATGTGCTAGTATAGATGGTGCAGATTGCATAGCTCTCGCCCGACAACGTGAGCTAGACCATACAGATCAGAAAAAAACATCCGCCGCTGAAAAATGTAATACATCATGAGCTGTGGGAATCGATCATCCAAGTCCGCCGCTGAAAAATGTAATAGATTATGAGCTGTGGGAATCGACCATCCAAGTATCTGTTGGAGGCATGAAAGGCTTTGTACCGTTCTGGCGAAGTTGACCACGTAGGGATCGAAGACCACGGCGAAGACGAAGAAGAGCATGATGCAGGTCACCAGCTTGTCGTTCTCGAGGAACAGAGGCGGGTCCCTCATAAGCACGGGGCCGACGATCCCGCTCCCCGTTGTTGTCAGAAGGGTGTGCACGAACATGGGCGCCAGCAGCCCCTCGAAACTGACCGCATCGTCGTCGGAAGGGGAGGGGGGGGGGGGGGGGGTATGGCGGAGGAGAGGGGAAGTGGAAGGGGGGGGCAGGGAAGAGGGGAGGGGGAGGAGGGGAGGGGGAAGAGGGGAGGGGGTAGAATGGAGGGGGGAGCAGCGGGAGCAGGGGGAGGGGGAATAGGGGGGGGGAGCGTACTCAATTTGTGTTTGCCTTGGACATTCGACCATTGACCATGCATCCCTTTCGAGACGGAGCACCGTTCCTACTCCTAATAGAGACACCTCCAACAGTTGGGCGCTCGAAACGTTGTTTTCATACGTTACATATACCTGGTAAGCCTTTTGCTACTCGTATCCCCTTCCTGTTTCGCTGCCTGTGGTCAGAATCTATCCCCTAGGTAAGCGATCGTTTTCTCGCTGCTGTATGGTTTACCAAACTCCTTCATGTCATTCGTCTATTTCCTTCATATTTAACACAGCCCGTTCCTCCTCGTAAATTTCACATATGTGAGTTCTACACTATTACTTTGCCACACGGGCACATCTATGCATCTACTTCCTCCTCCCGACTACTGGTATACATTTTCTTCTTTCTGGCAGGTCCAGGTTCCCTACACGAAATCGCAGTTTCAGCGTTTTCGCGAAGTCCACTGGGCCGTTCAAATACGTTTTTATTCCTATGCTACTTAGCCCCCGTGTATCTTCAAGTGTTTCTCCGATTTCACTTTGTTTCTGAGCGCTAGCCTTTCCCTTCTTTCTACCCTTTTTTCCAGTTCTGTCTTGTACCTCCCAAACTTCTCTGCGGACATAATGTCTTCCTTGGTTTCCTCCTATATCCTTCCATACTTTATCAACTACGCTACCCCACCGTATTCCAGCTCGCCCTTTCGATACTTTCGCCCATACAGCTCTGTAAACTATGGCTGGCAACCTCTTCTTTGGCATGTTCCTTACTTTATATTGCCATTTCAACTTTCCCATGTCTCCATTTTTCTTGAATGGGCACATTCCTGCAGCTCTGCTCTTAATACTGTATTACTCGTCGAACTTGAGCATCTTGGATTTTTTTAGCTGCTGTCATCTGTACTACAGTATTTCCAACTGTTTTACGCACTTCGCGGGGGAAGGTTAGGAGACACTTACTAGTGTACCAGGTACTGCATACTTGCTGTGGACGAGCGTAGCCAGGGAGGCGAGCCAGTCGCGTTATTGGCGGAGGCGTGTGTTGAGCGGGGAGCAGGGTGCGGGGAGCAGGGGCATGCACAGTCTCATCCCTCTCCCGTTCCAGGTCGGAGGCAAGACTAATACTCGCACATAGCTATTCGGGACGAGGGAGCGCACAGCCTTAGAAGCGGGATTTTTCTCGTGGCATTGGCATTAGGAGGCCGGGCGCGGTGACGATCAAGACTACGCCGGCCCAAGGATGGACACCGATCGATAAGATATTGGGAGGCAAACAACTAATCTGCTCGAGAGATCTCGCATCTTCGATGTTGTGGGAGTTGTCAATGGTGTCGTTTCGTTCTCGTTGTTGCCGCTATCCTTATGTA
This sequence comes from Nereocystis luetkeana, assembly GCA_031213475.1. Taxonomy (NCBI): domain Eukaryota; class Phaeophyceae; order Laminariales; family Laminariaceae; genus Nereocystis; species Nereocystis luetkeana. The sequence goes on from JARUPZ010000021.1 coordinate 9,559,191, forward strand.
CCGACATCATTTATTATCCCCATCATAGGTATCGTTTGCGAGGGCAAACAAAAAACAGAGTCCTCCTCGAGCCAAGCCAAGCGAGGAACGAACCTCGGGAAAACCAGTAATCGACCACCCTGCTCTTACTTGACACCCTGATCACACGCCGACCTAAGCCCCCCGACCTGACCCTCGGTATATACCAAGCCGTCGTCAGGGCGTCAGGGCTCACCAAGCACCCTGATCCCACGGCCCACGCGACTTATCCACAAACATAGGGATTTCCACTGGAACGGCCGCGTCAAAAACGGGGGCAGCACTAAGGCTACTGCTCTAAACTATATTAGTGTCTGACGTGCGGGTTTCTCCTTCAGCAGGCTCGTGTCTACAAGTAGTTCACGTCGGACAGATCAGATAGAAAATCTGCAGATATATCAACTAGATCCCAACCTGCCGATATGATATGCTGTGCAGGATCTGTGTAGTACAGATCCAACCCCATAGACCACGCAGGTGACACGGCTCCCACCCGGTAACATGAGCTGTATCATACAGATCAATAATCTAATTTGCCCTTGAACATCTAGGTCATGAGATAGGAATCGATGATCTGCAGACGATCTGCCCGAGGTTTTGAAGGAGTTGCGCCATATATTACAGTACTGACTGACTCGTCGATATAATTTCAGTATATCGCCAGACAACAGACACCGGTATAAAAACAACAGTAGTAGCTACACGACGTGTATACTGGCGGCAGTATAAACGTATCTTGACTCTGGTGGTGTTGCCTTGCTCCGTCACACGACTACTGCTGACCGGGTATACTGCTGTTCCCTTTTGTTGGTTACTGTCAGTATATCATTGTTACCGGTATGACACGCTAGCTGATGCACTGCGTGGTTGATATTAATAGTACTGACTGACTACAGTACATACTGGTATTATGTTGTGTACTCGTACTGGTACTATACATGAGATATTGCGTGTGCCTGGATACTCTTGTGCATGTATATACCTGGTACCTGGTATAGCACAAGTATCACGTTGCAGGTAGATCATACTTGTACTATTATTATTACTACCGTACCAGTGTATCATACGTTGATAATATCTTGTTTGCTACCAGTATACTGCTGTTGCGCCGGCACTGCTTGCCTGCTACCAGTACTGCTGTCTATCGACCGGTACGTGTGATACGTACTTCTTACACATATGGCACCCATGCTGTTCCGAGCGTTCGTGCACTCTGTTGACATAAATATCAGTTCAACGCAATGCGTAGCGAATAATGATCTTTCCAAAAAGGTGGGCGTCGGCCAGCACATTGTGGAACCTTCACCATAGCTGCTGTGCGACGAGAGTCCACAGCACACTGCTGGTGGAGCAACCAGAGTCTACTGCTGCCGGAGAATCATACGGCAGTAGCAATCAAAAGCCAGTAGTTTCAAAACGTACCGGAATTGACCTACGAGCACGCTCGATACATCATACATACCGCTACAGGTTCAGCCCACCATCACCGCTGCTGGGCGTGTTGTCCTCTCCTTGTGCATATGACAAACATCAAGAACGCGCGATCCTCACCCCAGCTCATAAAACTGCTAACACGTTATCGGTACAGCAGTACTCGCAATAATTTGCTGCACGTGGTAAAACACGTGCATTACTGATCGCAGTACTACAGCAGTACCAAAAACTGCCCACATTCTCGCTATGCCGAGAAGGCCTAATTCATAGGAACACTTGGCGGCTTGAAGTCCTCAAGATGCGAATGCCAAACAGGTTTGCCGTCACTTGCGCTGCTGCTGCTCTGCTGCTGCTATTTCAGTTTGTTTACGCATATCGTCGTGCCATGTCAAATGTCAAGTCATGAAAGATGGTAAAAATAAAGCCGCACACGTCATCGCGGAAACATTTCAACGACGAAAATCAAAATATTCTGTTTTCGTCGTACGAATTATTATCTTATTACGGCAGTCCACATGATATCATACGTACACACATATCCGGCAAAGCGTACAGCACATCACATGGGGTGATTCAAGGTTTGTCGCCAAGACCACGACTACTCTACTTCTGCTGGAGCGTCGAGCTGTGTGACAGCGTCGACTGCAGCCTTGCTCAGCAACTTGGAGTCAGCGAACCTCTCTGCTTCGCGCCATAATAATTGCGCCAAAATTGCCGGGTCTTTTCTTGGCTTGCATGGCAAGACAAAGCAGCAAATCCTTGGGCGTGCCCAATTGGTTTACGAGTTAAGCAACCTCTTCTTCTTTATTCGCCATTACGAGGAAGCACAACAACGTCAAGCTCCTGTCGAATACGCACCCCCCCCCGCACATCCCCATACATCATAACATCGGGGAGGCTTTGACAGCCACAACGATATACCTGGTGTACGACACATGCATCATTTCGTCAATTTGCGTTCTTGCAATGACGATTGACGATGTCCGACTTCCACGTCTTCACCATGTAAAGAGACCCGAAAAACAGCATCTCCAAGAGTGCTTCTTGCACAGCTCACGCCGCTCGCACTTGTGACCCCACGAGGCTCGCCCAATACAGGCTCTGTCAGGCTTCTATGCAACACAACGTGCGTTCGCTTCACTCACCTAGCCTTGCCCCCGCGAGCGTTCACGCATCCAGAGGTCACGAGCGAGCAGAGGTAGAGGTCAGTAGCGTAGGGCCACTTCAGCAGCAGGATGTAGCGAAGCCATTCGATCACTTCCGACAGTGCCAACATGGTGTCAGACCCGACAACCGGGAGAATCTGAGCAACCACACGCCCTTTCCCAGCCCAGCCGTCTGTTGGCGTGGCGCAGCGGCCGATGCCCCACTTCTTTCGGTTTAATTAACAACTATAGACTAGACTATGACGACACCAAGCCCAGCAACTTTCGGGAATCACGTAACAGAGGAGTTCCAAAGACCTCAACAGGGGTTTCTTAGTAGGGGACGACACTACTTCTCCAGTAATCTGAGGTAGCCGTCGCGCCAAGCCAGGTGCTTGCGTGCCACTCACAAGTATTCGCGCGAGCTGCGTCAGCCTGCAGTGCTCTCAATAAAACTTGCCAGCTGGGAGGCAAGTGGTGAAGGAATTTCCGCTTGAAACGCATCCGAGGGTCATCTCTCAAATTGCGGACTTGAGAATATCGACAAGAGTCAACAACTAAAATATTCAAATAGTTTATTACTCTGTATTTGAGTGTGTGTGAATCATGAGGCAGGGAATTGCCTGTTGCACCCTGGTGCTTGCCGCAGCAGTATCGACACCGGCAACAGCAACATCAACAGGCCAGACGCAAAGCCGGGGATGCCTGCCAACGCTAACCCCACGCGTCCCTCGGAACCCCGAGAGTGGCCTCCGCCTAGACCCAAATGCGTCTGTCAACATCGACGGTCGGCAACCTTTCGACCAGAATCATCCTTGCAATGAGAGACGGCGAGGCACAGCGGCAGCAGCAACTCGCGTGGAGAGCAGAGCAAGGCCTGCTGGCCTTACCCAATCCTGTTTCATGCAGCCGTGCTCCTCGGCTACGGTGATCCGGGAGAGAGCTGGTCGAAAGGCTGGGCTTAGCACGTGCAAGAAGCCAGAGCGATCGGCGATGAGGTGCCGACACGGAGCGAAGCCGCCAACGGCGAAGAGAAGGAGGTGAGGGTGGGAAGGTGTGATAGACACGTTGTCCTTGCTTCGTCTGCACGGACGACTGCCTGTGAGGTTGCTGTATCGCAGCATGTTTGTGGATGATGACGAAGATGCAAAGTGTGCTTGTCACGTTATGACAGGACGATGTACGAAGCTGTTGTCCTCTCTGGATGTTTCTATCAGGTCATCGAATGGCTGCATCTCCTCGAAGGCAGTACAAGTTCACTAGTACGAGACACCGGGGCTAGTGTCGACTCTCGGGGAGCAAGGCTGCTACCCCACAGGCCAGCGAGCGCGGTTGTGCAATTTCTTCGCTTTAGCCCCCCTCCGCCCCCCCCCCCCCCCTCCCCTGCCCTGCCCTGCCCTGCCTTGTCCTGCCTTGCCCTCCCCTACCCTGCGCTGCCCAACCCTACTCTACCCTACCAAGGGGCGTCAGGCTCGACAACCCGCTACTGCTGTATTTATATTCACACACTCTAGGTTGTCGAGGCGTTGTCAAGCGCACCTAACTTGACACGGCAGACACATTGTCACAAGGCAAGCCAAATCGAAAGTCGAAAATCGGACTACTGGCCGTTTCGGCTCACTGTGTAGCGACTTAGCACACGATAATCGTGGACTTACCCAATGCCTAGAAAGAGACTACAGCAGAGCTTGCACATTCAAGTCTCAGTCAGCATACGGCGCGCCTGTGATGCAGCTCCCTACTGCGTTGCAGTTCGGGCACGTTTCTTACTCCAGAAGCCCAGATTGCTTGTTGAGGCCGATACTACAGTAGATACCTGACATATGGTCAACTGTGCTGGACACTTTCCGCCCCCGAAGTCTCCGAGGAGTTGGGCTAGTCTAACAGGGCAAGCGATGTTCAATACCAGGCACATGACATATTGTAATTGAGTATCTATTGCCTATTTTCATTGTGAGACAGCGGGCCACACACCGCGGCAGAGCATTGAACCCGTCACTTCACTGAGCTGCTCAAACGTGGCATGCTTGTGTTGGTTCCGCTGGTACGGTAGTCTACAGCAGTCGCATGCCCTACAGTACTCTTATTCTGCAGTACCCACCGGATCTCCGTCTCGTACTTTGTGATATCTGAGCTGGTATACCTCGCACTCGTAGGGCAAAGAGCACTACTGTAGGTGTGCTGGATGCGGATGGGTAGAAAAACTATTTCGTAGTAGTCCAATGTGAAGACCACACACCGGTATATGATATCAGGTACCTGGTAGTATTTTGCTGTACTATTAATATTAGACTATACTGGTGTGCTCCAGTTAACCCCTCGAAGCAGAGCATAAGAGTATGAACCGCCTGTCGCATCTGCCATATTTTTTCTTCTTCTTGCTCGCTCCTTGCTCCTTGCTCCTTGCGTGTAATTTTAAATCTCAGTGGTGGCGACGAGGAGCGTGAACAGGACGGCGGCAACGGTGGCGGTCATGGCGACGACGCCAGGCCTAGGAACGGTGGAGCTCCGATGCCAAGGTACAGCACTACTACTATTGGTAGTGGTACTATTACGGGGGACCCTAGTTAACAGGACCTATGGTGTACATAAAAACCTAAAGATTTAACCATTTTTACTAACAATATTTGGTCCTGTTAACTATGGCCCCCCGTAATATGAATACTACTATTAATATTAGTACTACCACTACTACTACTAAGTATTAAGATATACTACTGATATTTCTATTCATACTGCTAGATACTGAGTCGAAGTTTCAATCATCAACATCGATTTAATGACACCAACTACCTGGTATCAATGATCATGTTCAAACTACTGCATTCAGAATAGCCATAGGAAGTCGCGGCGTAGGGCGCAACACAGTCTTGCGGTAAGCTAAGTGCGGTGTGGTGTGGTGTGGGATTTTTTATATTGTTTGTACAAGATGATCAGTTGCACCAGGCACAAGTATTCATGTTTCTGTTGTACCAGCTACTCATCGATGGCGTTTTCTAGGCTGCTGTAAACATCTACTGCCGTATGATCTATTATTTTATGCATTGCGTTACACAACAGGTGTTGCATACTGCATCACCCAGTGTAGAATATATGCCTACTGCAGCCACGCAATAGTAAAAGCGTGTCTTGATGAGGCAAAGCTGTTTTGCCTCTGGCCCTTTTGCCCGTCGCCTGTTGACAGGATGGTGTCGTGGGGTCTCAACTCCAGGAGCCAGCCTAGCGCCAGGAAGGCCCTCGGCAGCAGCAGCAAAACACATACCACGGTGAGTGCCCAAATCTATCACGGGGGACCATAATTAAGAGGACCTAATATTGGTAGTAGAAATGGTTAAATATATGGGTTTTTATGTTTACCACAGGTCCCATTAACTATGGTCCCCCGTAGTAGCGTTCCAACGTGCTAACCCTCGCCACGATACCGCCGCCGTGCACCACCTCAGACAAATGCCCTCTCTTTCTGTGCGTCGGTCTGAATAAGGTACACCACAGGTGTAAGGTGCACTGCAAGCATAAGGTACAACTACCGACGTAAGGTACACCGCAGGCGTAATGATAATATCCCACCCCCGAAAAAATATCCTCCATACAAATTGCAACCCCAAACAGGGGACACGAAAACCTGTTTTGGTTGTCCGTCTGGCTGTCTGGCTGTCTGTTTCTCTGCCTGTATGTCAGAAAAATCTGGGGTCAACATACCCGTACCGTGGCATGGCTATGTCTCTTTAACTTGCCGGTATCTTTGTCGTTGTACTTATGGTTGTACGTGTCCTGATGATTGTATGGTTCGAATATTTTGTTTGTATCCGTATCCGTGTCCGTATCCCTGTGATGGTATGATTTCTTATGATGGCATGATGTGTATTATTTGTATTATATACTTGCATAGTCTGCACCGGTGTATTTTTTTGTGAATCATTACGTGATTGCCCATACCCATATCCTCATCCCTGTGGTGGTATGATTGACTGCATGATTCGTATGATCGTATGATCGTCTAATTGGTATGATGTGTATGATTCGTATGATTGGGCAGGTGCATGTGTGCGAAGTGTGCGGATCAGAGCACGTGCAGTGGGTGGGCAGGTGTCCGACATGCAAGGAGTGGAACTGCGTGAAGCCCTTCAAGGTCCGCCGGGAACAAGGTGCGGCGTCCTCATGATCGTCGGAGTATGGCTGTTGGAATATGACTGTTGGAGTATCATCGTTGGAATGGAGTACGATATATGATTTGGAATAGTGCACACCTCGGACAGATAATTTGTTCCCACAGTTCATGATCTGCGTCTTTCAGGGCAGATTGTTCTCTATGATCTTTATGATCTGTATGATCGTTATGATCTGTATGATCTAGCTCATGTTGCCGGGCGGGAGCTATATAGCCTGCATGATGTATGTAGCACATGTTTCCTGGGTTGGATATGTAATATGGAGATCCTGCACAATCTCTCACAGCGGCAGGTGAGGAACTACCGTAGATGATCTACTGTAGACATATCAGATAGATAGATCATGATCTGTCCGAGGTGTGGGTCATTTAATGTTGACGTTATTTTTGCAGGTAGTGTATGTACCCTACTACTGATTCACCCGGGTATGTCTCAGTATGTCTCAGTTATTCCATTGGTAAATATCTACGTCCCGTTGCCATCTTCGTGCAGGTGCGAACCCATCTCGCATCTCTAGGCCTGGGGTTTCGGGTGGAGTTGGCATCGGCGGCGCCGGGGGAAGGTGGGACCAACATGACCATTCCTTCTGCATACGGCATATAGTAGCGCCTTTATGTGGAACGGTATTCGCGGATGCTGTTGGCGGTCTAGGGATGAATATCGGACGGTACTGGAGTTCATTATTCTATCGATAAAGTGCAATACGATATCGACTACGTTCGATACGACATTCGAAAACGATACATAATAATCGATACGATTGCGGTCGTGGTCGATACGTTACCCCCCTTTCCGTTCAGCATCATCTTCAAAATACGGGGATGCCAGGGGATGAAGAACTAAACGCGTTCAACGCGATATATCGAAAGCTTCCATGCAGTATACCTGGGATCGAACGATATATCTGAACTTTCGATACATCACTGCTGCGAGCGGTCTGCAGTACAGGTTTCCACGACATGCCAGATCTTTGGAAGCTTAATTCGTGTTGCTGTTGTTGTTCTCACATTGACTCATCACCACAATACAATGCAGCCCGTGATCGCAGGACAGGCTCAATTAACTCTGGAGTGGAAGCATATCATACCGTGATGGTACCACTGGTCTCGACAACTGTTTATGGTCCGACTTGCCATTGATAAGACGTAGTCATATATGACGTACGTATGACATTCTATACAGTATCGTAGCTCGGGCACTTCCACGCAGAAATCAGCTCGTTGCGCGTTAGATATCTGCCATCAGTCGCAGGCTGCATCGGGGTCGTTCGTGTCTCTGTGCATATCAGCTAAAACGAGTGATAGTCTCCTGTTTACGTGTAAGCGCAGACCACATCCCAATCGACCACCCCCCCGGCCGGCCTGTTGCTGCCGTCGCTTACCCCCCGTAACAATCCACAACCAGCCAATCAACAATCAACGACCAACCAATCACGTTTTGATTTAATCAAGCATTCAAAATCAACAATCAACGAATCACAAATCAACCAATCATCCGTCAGCCATGAACCCATCAATACCTGCCTGTTGCGTGTGTCCTGTTTCAGCGGAGCCGACGCGGAGTTCGGCGGCTTGGGCGGAGGGGCATTTGGCGGGGGGGTCGGCTGGCTACCCGACCAAGGCTTCGCTGCCCCTACGCGCCTCTCGGACGTTGGGGAAGGTGGGGCACAGTAGGAGTGCAGTAGGTTACAGTCGCAGCTTATAATATGGTACATGGGGGTATAGTAGGTGCACTAGAGTAGAAGTGCAGTAGGTTACGACAGCAGGGTACAACAGGGTACAGTAGGGTGTTGCTGTAGTAAGGTGCAGTTGGAATACAGGGCGCAGTAGAGTACGGCAGGAATTTTCGTTGGAGAGTGAAATGTTAGGGTGCCGTGTAGAATGTGGCAGTGCACCATTGGGTACAGTATTGGGATGTAGTAGGGTACTGCAGGGTACATAGTAGGGTACAGCAGGGTACATAGTAGGGTACGGTAACGGCGGCGTAAGGCACAGGAGGTATTTGCGCCCAAAAGTAAGCGTACAATGAAACTTCAGTAGATTACAGTAGGGTACCGTAGGATGCCGTAAAGTACGGTAAAACGCGGTAGGGCACTGGGTCATGAACAGCCCCGGCTCTTTCTTCGGAAGGACGCCCCCCCCCCCCCCCCCCCCCCCCCCTCCCCCCCCGAAGATGTCGGTGCTCCGTCTCGAAAGGGATGCATGGTCAATGGTCGAATGACTATGGCAAGCAACAAATGAGTACGCACCCCCCCCCCCCCGAAGATGGAGAAGGGGGCCGTTGCTTCCTCACGGGACAATTTTACGATTGCCGGGATTGTTTTCGTGTTCGCTGCATGTTGTTTCCGTTTCTTGGGTGACTGTTTTCGTCAAAGAAGTCACTTTCATCCCTTCACAGATACATTTGCTCGTTAATTTACCCCGACGACGCCAAACTACTTCGTAGGGATTAGTGCCGAGCACTCGGCCCTACACCTTTTACCAGTGCACGTTTCCCCTTAACTGACCGTCTCCTCACTTTTGTTGTTTCGGTGTGACCTTGCTCCCGTTTGCTATTACGGGGGACCATAGTTAATAGGACCTATGGTATACTTAAAAACCTATACATTTAGCCATTTTGACTAACAATATTTGGTCCTATTAACTATGATCCCCCGTAATAGCGGCATTCGGGAGGGGGGTCCCCTTCCCTGGTTTTATAGAGAGCGCGTATTCGGCGTACGTTTGTCCACCGAAGGAGTAAACAAAAATCGACACCCCACTTTTTGTTTTGATCCCAGACAAGGGGGTATACTAAAATCAGGCTAAAACAAACTGAAAAAATAAAACTATTCAACTTCTGACAATAGCCCCAACCCTCTATAATATTTATAGCTTGTTTTCCGTCTTGACAACGCCGCGGCGAGCGTGGCTCTGTTTTCTCTTCTTTTTTTTGTGCACCCCTGCATACACTCATATTTCTGTTATTTCTCTAACAGTCACGCCTTTTTTTCCAGCCAGCCGACGACACACCGTATCAATTTGTGTTGGATATCGTATCGAATTTTTCGATGTATCGGAATATCGAACTTGACACCAGGTACCTTACTTATCATATTGAACGCGTTTTACCCTCCAATCCCTTGCATTCCCTTGCTTTCATGCTGATACTGAGCGAAAAAAGTCAACGTATCGGCGATCTTTCGTTCACCGGTGTCGGCATTGACGGTTTCCGTTCGAATAAGTCCGTATCGCGCACATCTCCGCTGTTTCCTGCTGATTGTTTCGCCGAAAGGTCCTTCCTCAGCCAGCCAGGGCATTCCCAAAACTTAGCTGATACTGTAAAATATTACTTGTAGTACTGCTGCACTCGTTCGACGTACGTAATATACTCGTCCGCTTTTTCCCCCGTGCAGTCGAAAGCCAAAAACGCCTCCCGCTTCCTGGGTCGGAACTCCCGCGTGTTCTTGGCGGTGGTCTGGTTCCGGGCAGCATGGTGATGCTTGGAGGGGACCCCGGGGTGGGGAAGTCGACTCTTCTGCTGCAGCTGGCGGGGCAGCTTGCGTCCTATCAGCCTAGGTGTGTTTCTGGCTTTCGCTTTTTGTGGCGGGGTTGGTGTTAGCGTTGTTCGTGATGTTGTTGGCGTTTTTTCGCACGGCTCTTCACGGGTCGCGACCCGACCCGCTTGTCGGGTTCAGAGGGTCTTCCACATCCCACGGGCCGGGTCGGGTCGGGTCAGGAGGGCTTCAAAGTCTCACGTACCTGGCCCGACCCGGGCCGACCCGCGAAGTTTGAGTTGACCCGTGAACAACCCCGTGTTGTTGTGGTGGTGGTGGTGCTGATGTTGACGGTATTAATAATGATGGTGGGGGTGGTAGCGGTCGTGGTAGCGATCGTGGTAGTGGTGGTGTTAGTTTTTTGTCGGTGGTGGTGTTGATGTTGGTGGCGCTGGTGTTGGCGTGTTGGCGTGGGTGTTGGTTTTATTGTTGGTAAGTGGTTCTGGTGATGGTGTGGCCGAAGGTTGCGTTGGTGCTAATGTCGGCGTGCTGGTGTTGGTGTTTGTGTGTTTCGTTGTTGGACCTGTGACTGCTGAACAGGTGTTCGCGTTTTCTTGTGTTGCTGCTTCGCCATGAACCAGACTTCCTTGCTTTGCCTAGGGCGGTCGCGACGCACACGGCAGAGCGGCTAGGCATCCGACAGTGGTACGAACACTCCAGCTCTACCCCTATCACTTTCTTTAAGACCTGTGATTGTGACCATTTCTACCGCCACGCCGCCGAAAAGAGACACGATCAACGATCGCACGAGTGACTGATTAGCCGTGAAACAAACAAAACGAGCAAAACCTACCACCAGACAACGGCCGTGTCCCGTCCCCCACCCCCATCCCCTGTCCCCGCCCCCACCCCCCCCACCGTCTCCACCCCCCGCGCTAGCCCCTATCTCCTGCCTCCGTGCCCACTTTCCACCCCCATCCCCCTTCCCGTCATCGCCTCGCTTACCTGTCCCCGCGCCAATCCCTGTCCCTATGTCCTTCCTCCGTCCCACACCCTCCATCCCCTTCCCCTTGCGCTTCCCATCGCCTGCCCCACCCCCACGCCCCTGCCTCTGTCTCCATCCCCTGTCTGCACCCCCCACCTCTGCCCCCGCCCCCATCCCCCGTTCTCGTCCCCCATCCCTGTCCTCCTTCTCTCCCCCCGTCATCGCCCGCTCCCATCCTCATCCCTACGCCCTGTTTACATCTCCCGTCCTGTCCCGGCTCCCCGCTCCGTCTCCATCCCCTTCCCCGTCCCCGCCCTGATCCCTGTCCCCATCTCCTTCCTCCGTCTCCCGCCGTTGCCCCCACCCTGTTCTCGTCCCTACCCCCCTTCCCCCTTCCCCCACCCCCATCCTTGTATCCTATCCCCTACATGCCGTCCCGTCCCACCCCCCCCCTTGTTCTTTCGGAAGGCGTGGCTTTTCATCGACCACCCCATCCATGGGAGGGGAAAGCGATATCGGCGACGAGGATGATGACGAAAGCCTCGCGTCGGCGGAAGTGGCCGCCGCCCGAGGGGGAGGGGGGGAAGACGAGTCGGACCCTTACAGGGCAGGGACGGTGGTTTACGTTTCGGGCGAGGAAAATAATTCGCAAGTCGCGGCGAGGGCAGGACGGTGAGAGGTGGCCTGGCCCGTCGTTTTTTGTTTTTTGCGTCGCCAAGTGGTACTACCTGTTGACGAACCATACACTGACCGCTGTACTGCTGCGCCTAAAACAACGGACGAATGCTTGCCTGCATCTATAGCCGGGCGCAGTGCCTAGACCTCAGCTGATCGGTTGGTCCCGGGTGGTTGATGGTCTCGACGGCAAGGTAAGTATGCCCGGAATTTAGCGCAAGACAATTGTGGTGCTCATATCGATAACCAAAATATCCATACATTTTCCGAAGGGACCGGGGCCGCCGCACGAGCACCGGAACTCGGCTTGAAATAAAAGACGGCCGGCGCGGGGATTGACGCCCCCCGGGGGCACCACTGCCATGTCGGCGGAGTTGCTGGTCGAGGTGCCGTATTCAGCAGCCGCCGTGATTGGCACTGGTGGGCGAGTGATTCCTCCCTGCGTTATTTACACTACAACGTATGACTACTGCTTCTGTTTCATGTGTAGCCTGGTACGGTTCTTTGACGTTGTTGGCGCCTCCTCAGTTCCTAGGCTGCAGCAGTACGGTGTCATTTGCACACGTTTTTTTCACACGCTTCCGGCATAACGAGTTGCGTTACCGCCTCCGTCCCCCGCCCGCGTGAGCAGGATGGGCATTAGCTTCGTGGACCTTTTCCTCTACTGTGAAACCGACATCGACATCATCATCGACCAGGCGAGTGGCTCCCTGGGTCCTGGGTAGGGCGTAGTCCTGGCGGTGCTGTGAATTGTACTTTTTCTGTTGGACCGTTTGTATTGTACCTTTCCTGTGGTACCTTTTCTGTTGGACGTATTCTGTTGGACCTTTCGTGTTGCACCTTATCTGTGGTATCTTGCCTGTTGTACCTTTTCTGCTTTAACTTTTCTGTTAGACCATTTAGGTTGTACCTTGTTCGTTGTACGTTATCAGATGTGCCTTTTCTCCTGGCGCGATGCGCCCGAGAAGTTCGGAGTATTACTACTCGACTGATATTGTAGGTACCAAGATTATATGGGGCTCGTCGCTGCGGTTCGGCTCGGTCCGGTTCCGTGGAACCTAACCGAGCCGTAGGATGTTCGCCGCATGGTAATATAACCGATCGATCCATGATAATTTCCGCTCCGCAAGAAGCGCGGTTCTGAATCGTGAACAGACCTTCGTACTGAATCCAAGCAAGTGCGAGACAGCCGTAAGGATGTTCCTTAGGGTCCGAACCGAACCGTAGAGTTTCAAATGTTGAGACCCCAACCGAACCGACCCGTAGGAATGTCCAAGGGGAAAGAAGCGAACCGCGGGTACGGGTTTCGCAACCGTGAAAAACCCTGGTACGTACTGGTTTTGTCCACGACATGGTTGGTCTTTTGGGTGTTGGTCCGGCCTCTGAGCGCGAATTTCGGGCTGCACATCTGCACGCAGGCGCCTAGCCATCCCAGTGTCTTGAGGCTGGTCTTAGTGTTATGGTGGACCAACCTCTGGCGGCGGCTTTTGAATGCCCCCCCCCCCCCCCCCCCCCCCCCCCCCCCCGACTTTCTTGGGCATTCCTTGAGTTCACTCTCGTCATCTCGGCCTTTTTCCAAGCCGGGTTTTCGGTGTAACTGCTCTTTTATGGTTATCTAATAGCTTCCTTGCCTTTCTTGGCCGCTCTTTTCTGGGTCGGTTTTAGATGCTCATCATGGAACCAAGGCCGGCGCTTGTGATGGTTGACTCCATCCAGACGATGAGGACGGGGGACTCAACGTCTAGTCCGGGCAGCGTCACGCAGGTGCGGTACTCATCGTTACGCGCTCGCGGTGCCACCTGGCTATGCTTGTCTTTGCCGGTTGGTTGCATTCCGGCGTGTCGCAATGCTGGTGGTTGCATTGCAGTTCGCTACATTGCATAACTTTGGAAAGTATTGCCTTGCGGTGCATGGTGTTGCATTGCACTGGATGGCGTCTTATGGGATAGCGTTGTGTTTAATTGCGTTGCATTTTCACTTGAAACCCGCTGCTGTCTTTCATGCCGTTAGCTTTGTGTTGCACGGCATTGCTTTGTCCTGCCCTGTTCCTGCCCTGTGTTGCGCCGCTGGTCAAGAGGGTTTTCTACTCGCAGTCGTGGTGTGGCGTGCCTAGCGCTTGGACCAGCCATGGGCAGAACTGCCGGCCGTTGGGTTCACTGGTATAAAATATGCTAGATAGGTGGAGCGAGGGCAGACCGACCAGACGTAAGACGGTAGGCACACTACTGTCCTTATTCGGTGTTGTCTGTTGTTGTGGCTTGTGGCATACCGTATACCACTATCACACGGGTGATAAAATAGCACACCCCCTTGGAAATTTTCCTCGATAACGGGAGGGGGTGCAGATCCCAAGAGCGACGACTCAATAGAGATATATCGACGAGATTTTTCGCAAACCACCATTTTCGTTGTGTGCCCCCCCCCCCCCCAATGTTTCCCCCCCCCCAATGTTTTGGGGAAAACCGGCCCGGAAATTATTGCGTGATGTACGGTATTGCTCGTGGGTGTGGTTGAAACTCCCCACCCAAGGTCGCCGCCTTTCAAAACGCCTTCGGTCGGCTCAGCGCGTCCGAACCGAGCGACATGCAAAACCTGTACTGTCCTTAAAACGGCGTCGACGTTGTAGTGGTGTCGTGATGGACGCTGGCGACTAGTAGCCGACCTTCAGCTCTCGTCGTCACTACTTGCCGCTTGTTGGTATCCACCGGGGCGCTTTTGTAGCCTGTTTTTTGTGAACACGGGGTACATTTTGAGGAAAAAGAGCTCATGTGATAGCACCATCATCACCAACATCGTCACCGTCACCGTCACCATGAGCATCACCTGTTAGCTAGTACCTGGTACCTGGTAGGTGGTTAAGGGCTTCACATCTTGCATGCCTTGCCTTTGTGGACGTGGGGTGGGGTGGCGCAGGTGAAAGAGTGCGCTAGCAGACTGGTCCGCTTGGCGAAGGGCTCCGGCATCACAGTGTTCATCGTGGGGCACGTGACGAAGTCGGGTACGATTGCGGGGCCGAAGGTGGTGGAGCACATGGTCGACACCGTGCTCTACTTGGAGGGCGACCGATTCAACTCCTACAGGTACGGTACGCCCCCCAGCCCGCAATTTTTCTGCAACAGACGCTCGTTACTCCGTTATACGGTCCATCCTACATTTGTTATTTATTCAATACCCCGCTTATGTTGTTCTACACGGCCACACCCTATCTGCACAGCCCTGCAAAAAAAAGGGGCATTGTCCCAGCCGCCAGGCTCACTGCATTAGCCGCGCGTCACGATAAGCCGCTCGTTGACCTGACGTCCGTTTTTTCTGCCTTGACTGCGCGTCACGGTAACTGACGGCCCTTTTTCCTACGTTTTGGAACTTCATTTATTTGTTTGACGTTGGTTGAACACTGGCCACCCGGAGGCGCGTGGTACCTCTATACCTGGTATCGTTTTGAATCCACCTTACGGCTTTCCTACTTATCTCGCGCTTTCCCGGCACCGCCCGCTCGAACGCTATGGGGTATCTGGCAGCCTGCCGTTCCGGATCAACTCTGTACGCGAGCCTGCCGCATATATTAGGCATGCTGCTTGACGCTTTCCCGCCCCTCAGATATGGAAAGATCCAACCGCGTTCACAGTGCACGTGCCGAATCGCCGATGAGCGCTACAGCAGTGCCCCCCCCCCACCCCCCTCCCTGTTCCGTCTCCTTCATCTGAGTGAAGCAAGATCAAAAGTCTAAACAAGGCCGGACCGAAACGATTACCCCCGCCCCCATCAAATCAAGAAGCGGATCCAACCCTTGCCATTGCTTTTGGACAGCACCCCCCCCCCCCCAAGCAATGTCTGCCCGGTCGGTGAAAACCCGACGTGCTCCGTCCCGGCATTATAGGGATGCGAGGGTCTATGGTCATACGACTACGGCCATGCATGACATGAGTACAAACTTCCCCGGGCTCCTCGTGCTCCCTTTCTCATAAGGCGATACTCTTACGAACGTCGTTGTTTTTATTTCACCGCGAAGCAGGCTTCTGAGGAGCGTGAAGAACCGCTTCGGCCCCAGCAACGAGATTGGGGTCTTCGAGATGGAGGCAGGCGGGCTTCTTGACGTCGCCGACCCTTCCATGCTATTCCTGTCGACCAAGCACATAGATGGCGGAAGCGGCGGAGTGAGTCCGAAGTACGTTGCATGTTCCTTTGTCATCAAGTCCCTAAAGATATTACCGGTGGGACGGAAAATTTAGCCCCAAGATACTTAATATGTCCGTTTTTAAAGGATGCCCCACTGACCTACTCAGTCAGCCGCCGAATTGGTAGCTCTGTAGTGTATCCTTTATAAACGAGCAGTGCAAAGTTGACCTCGGAGGGGGGGGAGGCTTGTAGGTGAACGCCCATGATATTTCCATATTAGAGAATCTATTTTGTGTTCACGGAAGCGTCCCCAATGATGACCCCTATGCCAGGAAAACCCTTTTGGACAGCCTCTGCTAGACTTTTGACGATGAGTGAGTGAAGGTTTGAGCCCTTGCTGCCGGCGTGGCTACTGATCATTTGTTCGCCGACGCTCCTTGCTTTGTGGAAATCGCCGGCGAGAGTTGATCCTTTTCTAGCTGACCTTAGGTTGGACAGGCAAGACGCCGTCCTCATCCTTGCTCGGCAAGCACACCCTCATTGTTCCTCACCACGGACAGATAATCTGTTCCCTCAGCAGTTCATGATCTTATTCTTTCAGAGCAGTGCGATTACTGATATGTCCATGATCTAGCTCATGTTGCCGGATGTGACCCGTATGACCTGCGTGACCTGCATGATCTAAAACATGTTTCCTGAGTTGTATCTGTACTATGCAGATCCTGCGCGACATCCCAATACGGCAGGTTGGGATCTAGATGATCTATCTGATCTATCTGTAGATGATCTATGTGTCCGGCGTGTGCATTGTTCCATCGAGCACGTACTGCCGCAGCAAAGACAGTTACGGCGAAGACTCGCCATATCTATATCGATATCAAGCAACAACGACAATATCTATACCTGGTTCGGCATGGAACCGCCTGTACGATGAAAGGAACCTATTTCATAGCGTCGTGGGAGTTTTGGGCGAGAGCGATTTGGACAGCACGAGGTACACGATGTTTCTTATCCCTTTTGCGCCTGCACTGCCCACAAACCTAATACCAAGTTATATGTCCCCGCATCGGAAGTGCAGTCCTGAAGGTATTAATTCTACAGGCCGTTTTCGTACGTACGGCTTTGAACGAAGCACCACGAGCTTACGGTAGAACGAGAGCCGCGCCGTAAAAAAAAATGAAGCTGGTACACGGTAAACCAGCACACGACCCACGGTGTTGCTCAGCAACTATCGCGAGGCAAATGGATCGCTCCTGACGTAAGTAACGCCACGCCTCCTCATTTCCGAACGCCAACCAGCCACACCTTCTTGCCCCCCTCTCCCCGCCACCCCCCGCATGCATCCTGCCCTGTGTTACTCCTTGCACGTTTCTGCTCCAAGGATGAGAAGGATATGGACGGCTCGGCTGTATGCGTGTACATGGAAGGCAGCCGGCCGATCCTTTGCGAGCTGCAATCGCTCGTCACATACAGCCGCCTCCCTTCTCCTCGTCGCACCTCAGGTTTTCCAACGTTGGCGTGTTTAGTTATACGTTGTTGTCTGTACGATAACCTGTTGCGGTTCTCCTCGAGTACGCCTCGATTTTTTGTGGGTGTGGTATCGCCTTGGTGCGGTTGATTCTTTTTAAATGCCGTGTAGGCCCTTGCGTCTTGCGTTGTGAGAGAAGCATCTAGCACCCGCCTAACGTGCCGCACTCCTGTTTTTGGGGGTGAACGTTTTTGAAGGTTCTGGAAGGAGTGTTTTCTGGGGCAGTCGGCCTTTTGGGGTGGGAGATTGTTGTCCACGTTCAAAACATAATCTGTGGGCGCCAGGGATTGCTGCCATGAGCACAGCATTTGTAGCATTGGGAATAGACCAGGAAAAACCGTAAACCAGCACCGCTCATTTTCCCCCTCCAAGCATTTTAACACTGATAACACTATACTGTAACTTCGTACCTGTAACACAGTAGTCGGAAAACAAGGACTGATTATTGACATTGATATCGACTCATGGCTGATGGAGTTACGGGGAGTGTTTCAAGTTGAAGTTCTCAGTGAAATGATGAGAGCAGACGAATCAAAGCAGACAGCGGGTTTGTTTATTAGCAACCACAAATACGATACTCCTAACCTTGCTCGAAAAGCGCGCGATGTGCTACTTAAATGCCTCCCCTACTTCGACCCCGGCACCTGTTCCTCTGGATTCCTTTCCTCCTGCTTTCGGATTTGGTGAAAATGTTGCGCAGACGGTTTGCAGGTCCCGCGACTGTTGCTGCTGCTAGCCGTGCTGCAGAAAAGACTGGGGTACGATATGGGCTCTCGGGAGGTGTGTGTGCCGCGCGTTGTTTTCTTGATTTTTTGCGCTTTCTGTTCTGTTTTTCTGCTGTCTTTGCCGATATATCAAGGCGTCCAGGAAGCTGCACAAGCAAAGCCACGGACAGGCAAGCACGCATACGCCAACCGTTCACTGTGGCGGCGGCAGATTTTGTTTCGTTACTCCCGCTGCTGCTGTCGCTTTCTTCCGCTCGTGCTCAAGTCCTCGCGTCGTGCGGTGCCCCTTTTGATTCATTTTCCGCGTCAGCCTAGTACAAGACAGGAAGGTAAATAAAGAGAGAGGGACAAACGAGAATCACGTTGGCGGATATGGCGATGGTGACGGCCGGGTATCCCTCTGCGGCCTTGGTAGAACCTGCAAGCACGACATCGATTGTTTCAGTCAGCAGATGTTGGTTGTCAGCCCCCCTTCCCCCCCTACCTCCTCTGCTTTTTTGTTGACGCCGCTATCCTATAGGTGTACTTGAACATCGTGGGAGGTTTGAAGGTTCAGGAGACCGCGGCGGACCTGGCCGTCGCTCTAGCCGTCGTCAGCAGCTATACAACCATCCCCGTCCGATCAGTGAGCCTTCCTCTCCGTCTGTCTGTTTTTGTGTTCGTTGTCGCTGGCGGCCGCGCCTTCTGCGTCGACTGACACGCTTCTCGTGCTGTCCGCGATTGAAAACTGGTGAACATACCGTCTACTACCGGGTGTTATAGTGCGCTATCTACGGTGGAGTACACTGCCTACTGTATAGTATCGCTGTCTACCGTACATGAAACTATCTGCGACAGTGCAGTGAACTGTCTAGTGGGAGGTACAAAACAATGTACTGCCGGGTGGTGGCACAGTTACCAGAACGCAGGCGCGCGTTCGTGGCGCCTTTTCGGAGTCATACTACGTTGTGGCAGCCGAGTTGGGACTACCCGCGACTAAATCGAGCGCGTCGCTTCTGTCGTGCTCGTCCAACTCCGAGTTGAGGGCGACAAACGCGAAGCTGCTGCTATGCTGACGATTCAATACCCTATACCTACGATTCAAAACCCGATACTGACGGTTCAATACCCGATTGTCATTGTTCAACACCCGCATTCCGGTGACCGCTCCTCCACGACCAGGACACGTGCTTCATCGGAGAGATCGGCCTCGGCGGAGAGCTCCGGCCCGTGCAGCAACTCCCCCGGAGGATACAGGTGAGCGGAAGGACGCAGAAAGGGCACAGAGGGCAGAAAGGGCAGAAATAGCAGAAAGGGCAGGACGCATGCTGCGGTAGGGGTTCACCATGTTACAGAATTTCCTGGGACTCCTCACTGGAGGATCTCTATACCTCGTACTATTACTAAGTCATCAGCAAGTCAGTCCTTAACGGCTTGAAGAAAACGTGAACGCTTTACTCTATGAGCAACCTCATGGCCTAGGTTCACATCGAAGTATATTGTAAAAACAAACCGTAAGGCGTAAGCCTTATTGGGCAGCTCCTCGCTCGAGAAGCCCCATCAGTCCCAATGACAGTTCCGCCAGCACATACTACCCATATCGTATATAACACGCATCGTAAGTACACCTACCACCGCCGATGCTGGCCGCTGGGACACGGGATGGGCCCTATCTCCGTGCCAGGCAGTCCTTGGAGGCGCATGGGCCAAGAAGCATGCCCGAGGCTGATTTCAATCTTGCTTGAAGGTTTCACGCTGGAACGGGGGTGTTTTCGACTGGCAGACTCCGTGGCAAGGAATCGTATGCTTGCCTGCACCGAAGGAGACGATTGCCGCATTTTAGTGTAGACATGTAGCTCGTGCTGAGACTCTTCGGGCGCGGTTTAAATAGCTGGCCCCGCAACTATCGGGAAATAGGCCCGGCAGCTAAAGCCCTGGTCGTCGTAGGGGTCAAGGTGATTGTAAATCCTGCACTGCGACTATTGAAGTGCTTGTAGCTTCAAGGAAAGTGTCGCTAGATTAGTGGAGATGCACACACTAGCCCCCGCAGTAGCTCCCCTTCCCGATGGTGACATGAAGGCGCACTTAACCCCCGCCCCGACCCCCCGGTTGACGTACATACTTGTCAGGAGGCGGAAACTTTCGGGTTTTCGAGGGTGGTAGTGCCATTCACTCGCAAGAACCGCTCCGAAGGACGTCGTGAGGCACGGGGAGCAGGCAAGGGTGTCTCAGCAACGGCAATATCTTCGACACTAGGGGGTGGCGGTGGACGTGCTAAGATCGAAGTCGTGGAGTGCAGGTACGTAGTGAAGATCTAGTGGCAGAAGTTCGTGGGTGGTTAGAGCAGGTAAATCTTGAGCGGGTTATAAGAAGCCGGATTCAGATGGGCTTTGCAGGAGTGCATGTTTTCATGCGGCGATTACTCGCACTCTATCCGCATATACTGTGGGTTTGCGCGTGCGATAGCTCTTGATTTGAAGATGTCATGGGTACTTTATCCCTATTAGAGATTGCCTTTGACACGCCAAGTCCCGCCGGTAGGCAGGGCACCGCTACGAGCTGATGTCGCATTCGGTGGCCGGCTATGAAAGGAGAACGAGCGCCTTCCTGGGGAGTCAGCCGCTCCACCTTGCGATAGTAGCAGCGTGTTTTCATACAGCGAGGCCCTCGAAACCAGGCATGTGGTGGTGTGGTCGTTGTCCATCTGAATATTGTTTTCTCGTTTCTGTGTTTTCGCCCCCCCCCCTATTATATATAGGTTGTTGGTGTCGGTTGGCAACGACACTGTAAAACATGCCGCTCACTACTTGTGCTAGACAACCAGGGTACCGTTTTGTTTTTGTTGGCGGTCGGTCACAGCTGGTTGTCGAGTTTGATCCTTTGTGCGAGGTGAACAACCTTTACTCCGCACAAGTTGGAATGATAGGATCACGTAGTGTTTATGATAAGACACCCGAGAGGCAGTTACATAGTACTCCCATTGCTGTCTCTGGAAATGCCTACGAGCTGGTTCCTGAGACACATCAAATTCCACCTTTGGGCTATAATAACCGGAATACATGAAAAATTTCAGCACTGAAGATATCCATATGCCCGCATGAAGAAGGGGAACGCATCGCTGTAAAGATATTTGGCGTGCGAGTTGCACTTCGCGAGATATGGATATTGTTCGTATTACTTGCGGAGGCGCTGTTGCATAGGGATTTAAAATGCCTATGGTGAAATTCATATAAATTCGTATTTAGGCCATAAATCGGAAGTCGGCAAATACGTCGAATAATTCGACACTAGAAGTGTTTACATGATCGTATCAATAAGGGGAAGATGTCTGTGACACTTGTTTTGTTCTGCGAAACATGCAAGGCTGTTATATTTAACGTCTGCCAAACTACTAGAACAATGTGTTGAGCTTTTCGAGCTTTTAAACAACCGTCCCCGGTGGCTTGGTAGGTGGTCCGCGTGCCTATCAAGATCAATTTCGCGGGTTCAAGTCCCACCGAGTGCATGCTCGTAAGGGCTTTTTCTTGCATGAAAGAAAGTGATTAGCGGAAAGCGCGAGAGCGTGAGTTAGCTACATTCGATGAAAATCGACGAGCAGTGGGAATGCTGAACCCTATGCGCGACAAAAAATAAAGGCACGTACCGGGGGGGAGAAGGGTAGACACCTGTGACCACGGCCTGTCCAGAAGGTCCTCGAGGGTAAAACCTTCTACGAGTTAGGCTGGAAAGTGAAAGTGATGATAGGGATAAATATGCTCTTCACGGGAATCACTTTTGCACTTTGGTTGTTGAAAGTTGGAAAATGAAATTTCGCATGGTTGTGCGCCATGACAAGATGAAAAACTGACGGCAGGTATTTTTTTAATTTTTTAATTTTGTGAATGAGGGAGGGTTAAAGTTGCAGAAAAAAACAGAAAATTCAGAAAAATGTATCTCAAGAACAAAAAAAATAAAAATAAAAGGACCAGTCGTCAGTTTTTTCATCTTGTCATGACGCACAACCATGCCAAATTTCGTTTCACAACTCTCAAAAACCAAAGTGAAAAAGTGCGAAGATGTTAAGTCTCAGCTGTCGCTGGAACCAGCTCGTACACCGGACAGTAAATCAACTAATTGAAGCTTTCATCCTTATGCAAGTCCACCTCACAAGTGATTCTTAGTAGGATGCAGCATACCCTTCATGCGACTCGCCAGACACCTCACGGCGCTTCGCGCTTGGTGCAGGCAGTATCTGTCTGATCGGTGAAAACCCGACATGCCTTGTCCCGGCATTGTAGGGATGCGAGGGTCTATGGTCATACGACTACGGCCATGCATGGGATCGAGTACATATCTCGTATCGAGTGCACCCCCGCCTTCCCCCCCCCCACCTTCCCCGCATGCGCCCCAGAAATCTGAAAGAAGCTGTGGCAGCCGGCCTCACATCTTTGCCCAAAAAGCGCAGCTATGGTGCCAACAAGAGGTCTTCATATTCCAGCAAGTCACGCGGAGGGGAGGCCTACGGTTCGGAGCCCGAATTCGGCTGGCGGCAGAAGAAGCAAAGGGCTTCGGGCTCGACGGGCGCGGTAGATGAAGCTATTGAAGCGGGAACAGCGCGTGAACGCGGCAATAACAGCGGAGATGAATTCGATGGCTTTGGCGTTGAAGGCATGGAGGGGGGCTGGGGGGGGCTTGGGGGAGATGAATTTGGCGAGGGGGGGCAGGAGCGACGGCACGGCCGAGGAAATAGTGGGGTAGAAGAAGAGGACGAGGATGAGTGGGAAGGTCCCGACGAGTAAAATCGCTCTTATTAGAAATATAACGACGCGGTGAATTACGGCAGGCCAACAGCACACCACAAACCAGGGAGAGTATGTTTACGCCGCACAGTGGGGATGCTCGATGATCGAATGTGCTATACGTACTCGAAGGATCGTGGGCATCGCAAACAAGGCGAGTGACGGCTACCGCAGCGTAAAACATAACCGCACGCCGCAGGAAGCTCGAGCAGCGAAGCCAACTCAAGTGACGACAGCGACATTTCGGGAAAAGGCGACGATGACCGGAACAAAGAAAACACCGGAGACAACGGTAGTGGTAAGCGTTAGAAAACCGCACAAAACTCAAAATCCTCGACCGTTTTTGTGCCGAAATCAGAATGAGCAAGGGGAACTAGAAAAGTTGGCGCCAAATATTGCGTAGAGTCAAACGCGAGTGGGTCAAGGGTACTCGCCCTTCGGTGTAGTTATTAATTGTAGTTGCCATTGCACAACTTGGGTTACCAATCGTTACGTTGGCATAGAGTCCAACACATACCTGGTGTACAATGTTTTGTGCACTATTTCCGGTGACCAGTAGCTAAGGTCTTCATTCGGGCGTTGTTTTGGATATTTGTCTACCAGGTATTAGACGTTATCATCAATGTTTTGTGTAGCCTTGCTTGTAGTTTCATTGACTCCGGTGAAGTAGCCCGGTCGTATCAGGCGCACAGCTTTCATACGTATGCAATGCATGCAGGGATCCGGAAGAATAACAATAGTCTTTAATAATGGGATTTGAACAGCGATGGATTGTCTGGGTTGACGTCCATGTATGAGATGGACTACATGTTATTGATTGGTGATACCGTCGGTTTGCCTAGCTGCGGGGAATGTTTTTCTTCTGGGAAGTCGGGTCTGTGTAGAGGTAATGCGCGACTCATGCAACCCGCCGTTGTTGGCGTTGGGCGTTGTGATACAACCCGTAGGTACCACGACTACTGTAGATGGAGTGGGGGTCTGGGTGAAAGCCTTGATTAACGTTGATGCTAAGAGACCAATGTTTGACCCTTCAACTGACCGAGAGAGGCCTTGACGCGCCCAAAAAATACCGGTCTCCTATCACTAATTTGTACCAGGGTACTACGTAGTTAGCATATTTATGTGCTACGATGGACAACCCTGAAGAGAGGCTCCAAGACGTCGTCACAATATGGACCGCTACAATGTCAGGACCACGACTGTACTCCATTTTCGGTTCGAATTACCGACGGCCATCTGCTTTTCGAAATTCGGTTCGCGCAAGCATTAACCACTCCCTTGTTGGCTGTCTGTTCTGATTGGAGTGGCAGTTCCCAGCCGAACTCTAACGGTAACCCTCAACTACCCCGATCACCATAATATAATGTTACGTCCTATCAGGTAACTCCTACCCTGTAGGGAAAACAGCACGCACTTCATATCGTTGTCGTGTTCTATCAACAGCATTTTATGTTACGATGGACGACAGAGGCATTCGCCGGGACGTACAGGTCGTTTTTGTTGGCATCGGTGGTAACGCCCGTAGCAAATCGACAAGCGCTGCTGCTTTTTCTTGTCTCCAGAGACGAAGAGTCCTGGGTACCATGTACACATATATGTGTTGATGTGAC
Organism: Nereocystis luetkeana; assembly: GCA_031213475.1. Taxonomy (NCBI): domain Eukaryota; class Phaeophyceae; order Laminariales; family Laminariaceae; genus Nereocystis; species Nereocystis luetkeana. Next base: position 9,583,828 of record JARUPZ010000021.1, read on the forward strand.
GAGCTTTATACGTCTGTGAGGATCTAAAACCGGCTCAAAAGTATTTGAAATTTGAAGCGTTACGTTTGCACTTTTCGGCTGCAAACTGCTACAGCAGTAGTATATTTCTAATTTATACCCTGAACAGAAATCGTTGTGATAACCGATAGGCCACAGCTGCACTACCATGCAAGCCCATAATCTAGCAACGCGTTTCGCAGCATATCCTCAGTCCCCAAGAGTACTATGTTCAGTGTCGAAGAACTGGGGATGCATTTGATCAGGCACTTGATACAGCTTGAGGGGTGCGTTGCTCGTTTCTCAGGCGCATTCCGAGAGATACGAAGTACAGTACGCACAAGACGGGGAGGATACGAAATCTTGGGGTAACCTGGTACGATTATACAGCAGTAGTAGTAGTTACTACAGCAATCTGCAATATCTACGCTCCGAAGCGATGACATTGCTAGGATCGACTCGTGGAGTATGTGGTGGTACGAGCGGCAAGCGTTCCACTCAGCAAGCACCTTCGCATTCTTTCCAGTTTTTTTTCGGCGCTTTGCTGACCACTTATTATTTTGGCGCGATATCAACCCTGGAGTCGTTGTCAGGTCGATGTCGGACAAAATGAGTGGAGGGTGTGGGAGGGATCATGGACTACACGCACCTCTACATGTCCGCATCGTAGGCGTATATACGCAGAGTTGTCTATCGCTGCGATACCACCAAGCTGCGTTTGCCTAGTACCACGCAAATGCCACTTCGTACGATGCAAACTGCTGAAAAAAAAATACCAGGGTACTGAAGTGGGATCCAAACATAGCACAGGACCTTTCCAGCGATATGATACAGCCGACCACGTGGCCTTACCCAGTCCTCGAACTTCCTTATCGCGGTACCTTCTTCTCGTATCTACCCTTTCTGCTTCTTGTGGATGTATCCTGCTGATTGCGAGGTGGCTGGGACTCTCACAAGGTAGGTGGAGCGTGGGCTATATCCGCCTGGTGAGGCTATTTCATTTGGTGAAAGCTACAGAAGGGCCATGCAGCATGACCACAAGTTTCGTTTTGTTCTTCTTCATGACTATTGTGTCCCCGAAAAAAATGCCTCTTTATTGCAAGGATCCTCGAAAAGGTCTGAAAGTACGAATCACAAATCACAAATCATACGGAGTACATCAGAGTACATACTCAAACACAAGAATCACATTTTCTTTTCCACACAGCACGAGTACGCCATGCAAAGCTCGGCTGCGCGTACGAGCGACAACGCCGGCAGCAGCAGCGGCAGCAGCATCAGCGCGAGCGAGGGCAGCGGCAGCAGTGGTAGCAGCAGCACCTCCAGCAGCAGTGGTGCAAGCAGCGTCGTACACCATTTCCGCCAGAATTTCGAACTGAGCGGCTTCGGGTCCCCCGGAGAAGCACTCGTGGTGAATCAGTCGGCTCTTTGATGTAAAATACGAGTATACAAAGTCCAAATGTCAATTTTTCAAATTTCCGTTCGCTCGAAAAAGGCGCCCAAAGCCAGACTTTCCAAGTAAGATGACGCCTAGACCAAGCACTGAATCATGATGCGATTCGTCCATTGATGTCCTGCCTTTCTCGGGCCGTTATCTCGAGCCTTTTTTTTTCTCGTCGTGATCCCATGGCCGTGCCCCCCCGTGGCTTTCTAAAAGCCCCTCAGCTATTAGACTATGCGAAATGCTCACGCCCGGTGTGTGCTCAAACCGAAACGAAAGGGATCTTGAAGATGCGAGGACGCAGAGACACCGGGTGAAGATAGATACTGCTGTACCTGATACGTATTATACACCGCCGCCCAACGCGCATCATGATTTTGTCATTGGGAGACGGTTCACGAGATGATGCGGGCGACCCGCGCACGGATCGCCATCCAGACTGCTTATGAATCAATATGATAGGGCGTGCTTGCTACTGTACTCGGTTGCGTTCGGCGCGATGTCGTGTGCGCTCTCACCCAGTACGAGTAAAGTTGCAACTTCACGAATCCTGCCAAAACCCACAACATCAGTATCATATACCAGGTACCAGGTATACGTGTAGCGGCGTCGCGTGTTCACCATACTGTACAGCAGTAGTAATGTAGTAGCACAATAAATAGCGTAGCAAGTGCTGCGGGCGTTCGTCTGCGAGCGGCTCCTCTGTGCCTACCACCCCGCCCCAACGTCATTGAAGCCACGCCCGTCCGGTCGCCATGAATAAAAGGACGGATTCAGCCCCTGACCGGCGAAAAACCAATCAATCCACGCAGCCCCCCAGTGCAACCAATCAACATACCTGGTACGCTATTTGCTAAGCTTGGCAGTTGCATGAAAGCTTGCATGCAAGTGCAGCAAGTTGCATTCAAGTGCATGCAAGCACCGGCCCCCTGATAATGATGTGTCTACTACGGTTGTTGTGGTTTGTTCTCTTCACAAAGTTTCTTTATAGCTACGAGTATCCCACGAGGAAATTTGTTGCTCGGTGCTCACTTACCTTTTACCAGTCGACGATGGCGCGTCTTTGTGACGATGAATGATTATTGACGATGTTAACAAACGAAGCAAACGGTGAAGGAGCTGGTGGACAACGCGATCGACGCCTGCAGAGGGCGGAGCTGTGAGCAGGATGCCCCCACGGTGAGGGTGGTGCTTCGAAGGCCTTCTCAGGCCGCGCGCGATGGGAGCGGACCCGCAGAATTCGATGAAGGTGCGTGAAAGTTCATGGTAGTTGATTGAAAAGTGCAGGCAGGGTGGGGGGGGGGGGGGCGAATATGATAGCATCCGCTGCCGAGAAGAGCTGTCTACGAAAACGCAACAGAAAAAACAAGAAAAGAAAAGGGAAAGGGAAACAGGAAACACGAGAAGCAGGGACTGAATGCATACAGAAAGCAGCGAAAGTCCGCGCGGCCTTACGCTATCTACTTCCGGTCATGGGAAAGCACGCATCATGATGATGATGGCCGTACCCAGACGCCCGTCTGCTGGGCAGGACGGACGCCCCTCCCCGCTCGATTTGATGTGAATAATTCGTGCCGCGGTTGCAACCACCTCGCTTCGCTCTGCCGATCTACTCCTCTCCACATTCTGCCTTTTCCGCATGAAGGCCTCCGCTACGTCCTCGGCCCATCGAAACCAACTGTTCACGCGTGTTTACGGCAGGAGTGACCTCTACAGAACCGTTTTTTCTGAGGTACTAATACTCGCTTGACCTTGAGGAGCTCTATACCTCACCCAAAAATTGAGTTTGAACATAACTATAAATGAAGTTTCGACCCGATGAGTAGTCCTACTGTAGGTATACCACGAACAATATAGTGAAACACTCCACAAGTAGTAATAGTGGTATTCCCGTGGCATTGGGTTAAAAAGCCCAGGTCAGTCAGAACAAATGGGTTAAATGTGCTACCCCTATCTACTACGAGCACGCTGCTGCTGTGCTGCCTTCTGTGCTGCCTCTCGCCACCGTTCAGATTTTATGTCGACCTCCTTCAGATATTCCACGAGGCGTCCCATCGAATACTTCTTCTGTCCAAATGAACCCTTCACCCCCGAGTATTTCCTCGAGCATCCAGGGTTCTACACTCTTTGACTTTTTTGTGGCATGGCCATGGTACCACCCATGGCATACCATGGCATTCCCACAGCATCCCATGGCGTGGCATAGGATTCCATGGCGCCGTGGAGGAGGCCGTGGCATGCTATGGGTGGTGCCATGGCAACCCCCGCGGCAACCGCAACGGCACTCCATGGCAATCTCACGGAGTGTCACGGCAACCCCCACGGTACCTCAACGTCCACGACACCTGGGGTTAGGGTTAGGGTTGCGTGGTATGCCTTGGAAGTTCCTGGAAGGTTCCGTGGTATGCCGTGGAAGATGCCGCGGAAGGGTTTGGCGCAGTTGGTGCCACGGCATGCCACGCCATGTCGCGAAAAATGGCAATAACGTGCAGGCGCTCCTCTCACATACGTGCCACGAAATTCGTGAACGATTTCCTTCGTCTGAGCACCGTCGCCTCAACGCCCTCGGGTATGCTCTCCGTGCTTCGGTTTTTGCCAACCGAGGTATCGGAGGAGGCTTTTGCCGTATCCTGCCGTCTTCAGCTTGCTACGGGCTCTAGGTGACGCACCCGTACACTAGTGTCTCGATTTCTTCAGCTGCGTGCATCAGGACCTTTAGCCGCAAGCGCACATCCGGGCGGTCATACTTTTCCTCAGTGTACTGCCCGAGGCACGGCTGTGTCCTCTGCAGTCGCCGTGTTACCTTGACCCTGGGATCGCTGCCTACGCTGATAGCCCTACCCAAGTGCACAAACTCGACCGTGTGTATGCTGACCGATGATTGCTGTTGCTGTATCGAGTGCCTTTCTTGCTCTGTCTTCTTGGAGATGTCCCTTTGAAAACAGATCGAAGCGCTTCCACAAGAAGAGGTCGATGACCAGCACGGACAGCACCCGTTGTTTCTGAAGAATCGTCGAAGGGTAGTGTCAGCTGCTGAATCATCAATCATTATGTGAAAAACGTATGGTAATGCCGCAGGATTCGCAGACAACATCTGTCGATCTTGGACCACGAGAAGAAGAAATATGAACGCAGTAGTCTACTTCTTTAGCTTGTGAGTACAGAGAGCAGACGAGTTTCTACATTCAAAAATAACTTGCTGTTGATACTGACTGCACTGTACACTAATCTACACTAATAATGTGCCAATCATAGGTGTGCCTCGAAGTAAATCTCGAAGGCCAAACAGCGAGAGGAACTTGACAGCTGCAGATAGAGTTAGCAAGGAAATCAGGAGTGCGGGCGGGTCGCGCATGGCATCTGGCACTGCAAGCGCAGTTCGCAACGTACGGCATAATTTTCCTCCCGCACCCCTGCTGTACCGCACCCCTGCTGTACCGCACCCCTGCTGTACCGCACCCCTGCTGTCTCAGGTCCCCTCGAGCTTGAAGTTGCTGACAATGGCGCCGGCTTGACGGACGTCACCGACGCTCTCGCGCTCTTTTCGTCCACAAAGTCGGGTCACGGGCTTGCCACAGGTCAGCAAAATAGGAAAAGGGTATACTTGCTTGCAAAGCGGCGGGAAGCCGAGGCGCCACGGGAATGCCCTAAACCTTAATCCACGGAGCAATGCACGGCGCTCCCTGTTTTCCTTTACGAGAGAGTTGCCATGGAGTTATGAGCGAGAATACTCCATGACGGGGTTGACAAGCAGATGGCATGCTGCGATGCATGTTCGTTCGTGTCGAAAATGGGCGGAGAATGTAAAAACATTGCTGGAGCAATGTTACCCACGGTAGGGATTGCATTTTTTGCCTTCTGAGGCAATATTTTCTGACCGGTTGAGCTCCTCAAGTGAGCAACTGCCTGTTACTGTAGTATTTTAATTTTATTACAGTACTGTGTTTCGTTTAGGACTCCTATCAATAATGCATATAACTGTTGGTCGGGTCGCTCGGTTGAATTTTGTTCGAAGCAATGTGTCGGGCGAAAGATTGAGCTCCTCATGTGAGGAGCTCAGAAAATACGGCACCACCACTATAATATGGCATTGCTCGTTGGGGAAACATTGCCACGGACGTGCACAGTCTTAATTATACGGCAATCCATGTGTACGCCCTTGTCCTTTTACGTTATACGGCAACGACAGGTATGAGCATAGTCGAGTATCGGGCGATCAAGGAGGTGGTTATGCTAAGATGCGATGGCCACGGTCGCTTATTGAATGGATGGGGAGTGTCATCATTGTGGGCAAAAATGCTACCACGGGTATAAGCCCAGCCTTGTTTCTACGGTAATCCACATGTCCTTGCCATTTCAAGCGTGTGCTCCTGACGACAATCATGAGCGTGATCTACAGAAGTAGCAGTATCGGGTTAACAAGCAAACCTATATATCGTAAAGCGACGGCCACATTCGCATCTCCCAAGTCGCAGGCGCAGGCAGCATCATGGTTGTTAAGCAGCATGATTTAACGCACGACGAGTTTGTTTCTTGCAACGTGCGCTAACCCCTCCCTCGACCGCCTTTATCATCGCTTCTCTGTGCGCGTATCGGGCGGACCAAAGAGACCAGTGCTGGGGAGCATGCTGGAAAATACGGGCTGGGGTTGACTCTCTCGCTCTTGTATTCGCAGAAGCATTTCGGGGGATCCCTCAAGGTCGGTTTGAGACACGATGGATTGCACGCAGGTGATAGTGCACCACCCTACCAGTCACGATATATATGTCGTCCCCTTCACTGTGTGATTCACGTTGAGTTACTTCGATCGAACTACTTACTGTACTTCCTCTACTTTCGTCGCGTGACTATCTAGGCCAGTGGGTAGCGTTGTACAACCAACAACATGTACCCAGTTCACAGTTAGTTTCGTTTACAAGCTCTCTGGCGTTGACACAAAAAACGTGCAAACTCTGACCGGTTTTCTGCTAGCCCCACGCAACTCTCATTGATCCGTGTCGAAATACCTATACCCGCAGTTAGTTGCAAACAGACGCCTTCTTCTGAGAGACGACGCGGAAACATTTAATTTCTACCCTTGAGATGGATACACTCTTCAAAATGAGGCACAATATATCAAGGGAGGAGAGTATGGGTGGGTGCAATCAATTAGTTGATGTCTTGCGTTACTGCTGTAGACTACCAGGGTAGTAGATTATGTTTTGTTTCGAGTCGATATCATGATATATATGATGCGATTACTGCCCCTGGATAGATAAACCCAAAGAAGTCTCCGCACCAATTTCGGACTGACCAAAACATTTTCTCGGGACCCCCAAGCAGGTGACCACCGCGTTATTGGGCTCCGCCGAATGGTCTTTCACGAAGTGCAACATCGACCTCGCAACGGGCCAGCCCCGGACGGTATATCGCAAGAGCGGCTTGAAGCCTGGCTCCTGGGCGCAGGGGTAAGGCCAAGTGGCGTATTGTGACTTTGCGATTTTCACTCCTATCATGTGCTGATATTCATGATACAGCCTGACCCAAGCAACACGCTCCATTGTTTCCGGCATGTAGTGATGGCTACGTACTCGAAAGTCACATATTTGGTAGCATAGCGACTGCCATGAACCATGAACCGTAGAAGAGAGTGACATCGTACATTTGGGCTCAACATGTCCCGAGTGACGGGGCTCCTCAAGTAAGTGAGCAACTACCCCTCCACGTGTGTAGTACCGTTCGCGTTTCACGGTGATTTTGGCTCTTCGCCTAGCCCATGACGCATACATTGTCCTTTCCTTGGGTTCACGTACGCAGTTTTCTCCAGATGGTTCGTTTGGGCGAGGTATAAGACATCTCTCCTCGTTTGAGTGGCCTGTCAAATAGATGGCACCATACAAAAGGAAGGGCATCGCGAGCAAAATTATTGGCATCATACAGTACAGTACCCCTTCCACCTTGGCATGTCGTTTCGCCCTAATTTAGTAACAAGAAAACAGTGGCAGTGGCCTAGCCAACTATCCTGCCACTGTCGGGGGCAACCAGGGCTTTGACTACTACCCTGGTAGTCGTTTCGAGGAACGGGTGGCATGATATGGCAGGAGCGTAGGGGGATTAAAAGTTGTGCTATTTTCTACGCTACAAAAACTCCTTTCGAGAAAACGAACGAAGGGTAAATTAATGATGTAGTATCCTCGTAATTATAATTGCCGCCAAGCACGTGATGAGGTCGAGCTGATTCGGTTTCGAACCTGCCCAAGAAGTTGTAAACACACCCAAGGAACCTGACTTTTTCCCGATTGAAAGGAAACAAATCTTGAGATTGGATTTCATCGACAGGGCCACGACGAAAAATGAGCTTAAGCGACCTATGTATCATATCCATCCTACGAACAAGGTGCGGCACCGACATGCGTCTGTTGGTGCCCGGCGGCGAGGATACTCTACACTACGCCAAGCCCAGGCTGCAGGCTCTGTTCGCAAGAATGCACCTTTTGCCCGACCGTGCCGCGGGGGTATCACTCAAGTGTGAGGTAAGGGGGATACGTGCTGGGCATGGGTGCGAAAGAGCATATATCAAGTACGGTGGAATCGGTCTAGTGTGAGGCCTCATCCCACGGTACGGGTTGCATTTTTTTAGCCAAACATTTTTGACTGATTGGGGTCCTCAGCAACAACTACCGGTTAGTATCAATTTTACTGGTGTGCAGTAATTGTTTCAAGGCTAGCGCATAGAAAGGTTAGTCGGGTTGCACGACCAAAGTCACATTTCGGGGTGAATTATTGAGCTCTTCATGTAATGTGAGGAGCTAATAAATTAAGGTACTATCCCTACCGTCGCCTTGCTCTGAGGTAAGGGGGGGTATAGCTGAATTGTGAGTTTGGGGGGGGGGGGGGGGGGTACTCATTTGTTGCTTGCCTTAATCATTTGACCATTGGCCATGTATCCCTTTCGAGACGGAGCTCAGTTCCTACTCTTAATAGAGACTCCTCCAACAATTGCGCGCTCATTACGTTGTCTCCATATATTACATAGAAACGTTTTGCTACTATTATCCCCTTCCTGTTTGGCCGCCTGCGACCACCATCTAGCTCCTAGGACAGCGATCGTTTTCTCGCTGCTATTCAGTGTATCGAACTCCTCCATGTATGTCACATTCGTCGATTCCCCTCATTTCTTCTTCTAACACATCCCGTTCCTCATTGTATATTCCACATTCCCCTACTATGTGTGTTCTACTCGCTATTGTTTTGCCACACGGTTACATCTGTTCACCTATTTCTTCCTCCTCCCGGTTACTGGGATACCTCTTCCTTCTTTCTGGCAGGTGCAGGTCACCTACACGACAGCGCAGTTTCAGCGTTTTCGCGAAGTCCACTGGGCCGTGCAAATACGTTTTCTTTCCTATTCCTTCCCTTAATCCCCTATGTGCTTGGTTTCCCCCTATATCCTTCCAAATCTTTCTCAACTACGCTATCCCACTTTAATCCAGCTCGCCCTTTTGTTACTTTCTCACATACAGCTCCATCAACTATGGCTGGCAACCTCTTTTTTCGGCATGTTCCATACTTTATATTACCATTTTAACTTTCTCGTCTCTATTTGTCTTGAGTGGGCACATGTCACAGAGTCGAGCGGTGTGCGTGTCATGTATGATGGCGTAGTATCGTCTGGCTCTCCGGCCGATGTAACTTATGTTCTTGGAAAGGCTGCTCAGATGGACTCATACTATAAAACATCATGTACTATTTCGCTCTCATAACAAACAGGGCCATACGCCGTCTGGCACTTAATTACATGCTCAAGCTCTTTCAGTTCGTTGCAAAGACTGCCACCTGCACTCCCGTTGTTCCACACAGCCTGCGGGACGTACGCCTGAGCCACCTCCTAGTTGTCTCAGTCGGTACTCTTCAGGAGGTGTAGGGGAACACTGCCGGCAACATAACGAGATATAAGAAGCTGAAGGGGTGGAGAAAGGTTGTGACTGTGAGGCGTTCTACGATAGAAGTTCACCATGAATTTTCTGAGGCTGCTCACTTAAGGAGCTCCATACCTCACCCGAAAACTGACTTCAACGAAATTTAAATTGCATCCGATGTATAATCCCATGGCCGAAGTATACCACAACGTGAGTTTTCGAAACAAGATTGGCATTAAGATGATTTCGGGTTAAGAAATTCCGTCATTCCGAAAAATAATTAGCGGAAATGTGCTACCTCTATCGTAGAACGCATCCCGTCTGCTCACATCCCCAGTCTCTGGGTTCAATTCGCATTATCCCCTTTGCCTACATGCAGTATCCCCTTTTGGAAACCCCTCAGATCCTTGGAATACCACCGTAATATACATTCCCAGCTCTGCTCTTAACTGTATCACTAGTCGTGCTTGAGGATCTCAGGATTTTTTTAGGGTTTTTTAGCTGCTTTCATGTGTGTACCATTTCCAACGGTTTTACGAGTTTTTTCGCGTTTCCTTCGCATAGTTCTCCTGCATATTCTATTTTTGGTACTATCACATTCATCAGGATACATCTCTTGATCTTGGTGTCAAGGTGCGAATCTGTTAGGATCGTATCCATCTTGCCTATGTATGTGTGTTTTACTCTTTCCTATCACTTTTGCTATGTATGGGTGCTGTGGGGGGGGGGGGGTATCACTCAAGTGTGAGGTAAGGGGGATATCACCTAAGTATTGTGGGAGGGGGGTATAGCTCAAGTACTTAGTGTAAGGTAAGGGTGATATCGCCCAAGCGTTTGGTAACGGGTATATCGCTCAAGCATGAGGTAGGGGGGACATGCGTTGGGCACGTGCCCGAGGGGATAGCGCTCAAGTGGGAGGTAAGCGAAGCCAGCACGTGTTCGGCCCTTCTTCTTGTACACTGGATGCCTATGTATATCCCACATTGTGGAGGTGCGGTGACGCTTTCCTCCCGGTATTGGATGAGGTGTGGGTTCCTTCGCCCTGTTTCGTCCATGAGGACGATCGGCGCAGTTCTCACATCGAGCTTGGTTCAGGGTAACTGAAATGACGATGCTGGTGTTGTTAGCTGTGTATAGGAGTTGAGTAACCTGGTCCATGAATGGTATTTAGGGCACGTCAACTTCGTGTGATGAAGACGACATGTTGACTCGTTGAGGTTGGAAGTGACTGGTAATGTAATTCGGTCAATAGCCTCTTCCGGCTTTGGATGGCCACTCTCTCGCAATCGTGTCCTCGATAAGGGATTCACGTTGAACTCATCCCACGGTAGGGGTTGCATGTTTTAGCTCAACATTTTCTGGCCGGTTGAGCTCAAGTGAGCAACTATTAGTATAACTGTAACTGAAGTATATTATTTTTACTTATAGCAGTATACTTTTGTTTGAGGGCTATAGATAATGCATGAGAACGTTGGTTGAGTTGCGCGAACTGCTGCTTCGAAGTCCTGCTTCGGGTGAAGATATGTTGAGCTCATCGTGTGAACAACTCAAGACATAGTAAGGCACCACCCCAAGACTCCATTGCTCGTTGCTCTTACGAGCGGTCCTGTGCTGGAATAGGCATGAATTTGTCAAGAGAAATATTGTTTTTAAACATTTCGTAGAAGTATGTAGGTCTTCCCAGATATGAATGGCGTGCTCGAGTCCTGGCCGCTGTCGACCGCACGAGATGAAGGAAAACTAGGTCACTATGTCGAGAGCAGCTTATGCAAAGAGGTAATGCCCATGTAATGCCTATGCCAGTCCTCTTGTCACGAATGTTTCCGCATTGTGCAGGCATGCTGCGAGAACTTAAACATATCCGTGCCTCGCGGAGGGAGGGAGGCCTCACCTCATCTGCTGGTGGACAATCAAGACCTTGTGCGAGCTTTCGCCACGGTAAGTGCACCTACCTGTTAAAGGAGCACTCACCCTAAATTTCGCGGCGCATGGTTTGTTGCGGAGATAGTGATCAAGCGCAACGATCATGCTGCTCGAGGCACTTGTTGGCGAGAAGCATAGAGGTGTACCCCGTCGCCTACACCGCGGGAACCCTCTGTGATCGCCACTATATATCTAAACAACGGTTTGTTCTGGCGCCAGTTTATACCTCGTCATGTTCGGTAGACGTACCATGCATCGATATTAAAAAGCTCGCGGCAGGTTAGCGTTGTCGCTTTCACCTCCCTTGCACGCAATTATTACGGAGAACATATATATCAGATACAAAAGAGAGTAATCATAACGAAACATGGTGTGTAATGGGGGATACAAGGTTTTTGGGTCAATCGTGGCTTCTGATTACTTTGACCTATACACCGTAATACTGGGTATGCCAATGGCGTATTCGCATCAAGATAACGATGGTGTCATTTTGCTGCGCTCATCACTGCTGGGTGTATCTGCACAACTTAACTCCAAACTGGAGGACCGTCTTATCGGGCATAGTTTTGCCCGTCAGACCGAGGCTTCGGTGCATTGCTCGTTTCCAGACCCTTGGTTTTCAGCCGGTCAAAGCCACTCGGCTGAACGACTGCCATATTGCTCTGCAGTCTTGAGCTGTACCGCTGTTTTTCGGTCTGTTGGTATGCACGGCCATACATAATAATAGCGAAGGCATATTATGTTAGGAGGGATTGTTTAATGTGCTGCGCCAAGAAAATGTTTTATCGAGTCTAGTTTCGAGCGAGGCATACCGTGGCAATGACAATACTGTAGAAGCATCATACCCCCGCCCTCTCTACCGTAAGAGCAATCGTGAAAGGCTGAGTACATCATATAATCACTTTCTACTGCAAGTGCTTCCGTGTCGCCCCATGTCACCTTAACCTACTGTAGTTCCGAGATGTGCTTCAATTCGCCTTTTCCCGTCGAGAAACGTCGCGCAGTCGTCCCCACCACCAGAGATCAATGTCTGTGCGAATGTTGGCCTCGTAATTCACGAATAGTTTGGCTGTAGCATATTGGAGTTGGCTTCGTATTTCGAAAAACATTAGGTTTGGTCGCGTTGAAGTTGGACGCCACATGAATATTCGCACATTGTTGACGAATGTTGGGCAGGGGCTTGCGGCTATGGTCGGAGCCAACCACGGCACCCTGTGCGCACAGACGGGGGAGAGTCCCAGCATTGACACAGAAGATCAGCACGCCGAGAGCCAACCCACGGCCGGTCCATCAGGGACAGCATTTACGGCGGGGAGCACGGCTAGACAATCCCAGTATTTCCCGAGCGAAGACGTGGCTGTTTTTGAGTGCCAGGCAAGCAAATGACAGCAGAGGCCACAGACGCGTGCTACGATGCCGGCAATGCTCTACGTGGCACGTTTTAGCCACAAATAATTTGGCTCACATGGGGCTCCGAGCAGTGCCACGGCAGAGGTGGTCAGTAGCTCACCCGAAACATGAGTTCGAGGAACTATGTTCTCGCAACCCGACCAACGTTTCTACGAGCAGCATGCGCTAGCAGTATGCGCTAGCAGTAGTTAGTGTCGAAACAAACATACGAGTACATGTATCATACTGTTGTGGTAGCCGGAGTACTATTTTAATAATAGTTGCTCACCTGAGGAGCTCAACAGGTGATACAATATTGAGCCAAAAAACGGTATATATACCCCTACCTTCGGATGATTCCCCCCGCAAACAAACGAGTGGCTACCCAATATCGCTGCAAAAAAAACGTTCGGGTTTTGACTCGTGCTACGGTGCAAGCGGTAGCATTTTTTTTCTGACTCTTCAATCTATTAATAAGGTGGATCCTCAACTGATGAACTACCCAAAAACCCGTTTTTTTCTTGAACATTATTTTTCGTATTGTACCTTAAGGTCAAATGGTTCGTCGGGTTGGTCTTACAGTTTTTTTTTGTCGGAGCCAGTTCTGAGCGGAGCGAGCTCCTCAAATGAGGAACTTCAGAAAAATCCCGGTGCACCACTACCGCATATATGGCATGCTTATTTAGCAAGTTTTAGTTGCAACCTCATTTGTGTTTCGCTCGTCATCGTTGTAATCTCAGAAGAAGTCTTAGTGTGTGTTTTTACTATCGTTGCAATGTCGTTTGTATTTCGCACTATTTTCGTTTGTACCTACCACTAGACGACGTTTGTTTTTACGATACATCGGGTTGCACTCTCAAAAAATTCCTCAAGGTCAGGATTTCTGTGAGGTATAGAACTCTTCACTTGAGCGAGCCCCCCCTGAACATGAATAAACAAATACCAGTACACATTATGCGCACCTCTATCGTAGCATGCGTATATATACATCAACATACTAGCACTAATATACTAATACACCAATAGTTTCACGAACCATAGCTAAGGCTTGAAGAGATTGCTTGCAGCTATAATCAGCATAGACTCAGAAGGTATTATGTGTGATACTAAACCCTTTTAGAACTGCAGCCCCGTTTTGGGGGCAAACTACTTGGAATTTCAGTGGTCTGTCCCCAAAACGGGACTGCAGTCCTAAAAGGGAAGACAGAGTGGTTGGGCTAGGCGCGCCTCGTCGAATGCAGGTGCGTCACCCTTACAGACGAGGGACAAGCGCCGATTGGAATGACGCACTTTTTGTCTTTTGCTCTAGCGTTTTTTTTTTCATTTTGATTATTTCGGGTTTTCTCACTTCCAACGCATTCTAGAGTGTGTATGTCGTGCCCGTCGTATCCAGTACAATGGCATGACATTTCATGGTCTACTCTGCGTACTGCATAACAATGCAGTATCTCTGTGTCGTGGTTATATGACCACAGAGCTTATATCTCTCTAGGATTGAAGAATTAGTACGGGCACTGGTTGTGCTGGATGTCGACGGGTAGAAAGAACGCTTTAATGTCAACAGCACACACATCTCGTTTTATTATTAGTAGCTGGGGGCCATAGTCGGTGAGTCTACGGCTACAATGTGTGGCGCTGTTTGTCGTAAACCCCCCAGTAATAATAGTATCCATAGACCAAGGGGGCGTGCTCTGTGACGTAGGCATGCCCCAGTAGGACCAGTGGAATCACCAACCTGTTCACGCTTGACATCAAGCGGGCCGAAGGGAAGCGTCAAGTGAGTTTTAAATAGTTCTCGTCTTTTGTCGTTCGTTATCATTAGTTCGAGAGATTCAAGAACGTACGATGATGGAGGCGACCACTTTTCGGGCAATTTCCAATGCGGGAAAGTAGAGGGGGGGGGGGGGGGAGAGTACTAGTTTGTTGATTCCCCTCGGACATTTGGCCAATGACCACGCATCGCTTTCGGGACATAGCGCCGTCCCTACTCCTGATTGAGACACCTCCAACAGCCGGGCGCTCATTACGTTGTTTCCATATAATACATAGAAGCATTAGGCGAATCGTATCCCCTTCCTGTTTCGCAGCCTGTGGCGGGGGGGGCAAAATACTAAAACCCTCCTACATATGCTTACTATTTATGCAGTATACCGTTAAGATGATCGCACTGTTGGAGTAACACGGTGGTATCGTCCTTGCACCATGGGTAGCCGCGTGGCCCACCCTGCGTGATTCGGCTGCGGAGGGCACATAGCTGGTACCATTGAAACGATTGCAGGATCCGCAAAACTGCAGTCGGACCCTCGGAGCTTCAATCGCTCCAGAGAAAATCCGTATCTATCGCGTCGTTTCTTGCAAGTATAATCACTCTGACAATCGCCCGTCCACCGTGTCTTTCTTTCCGCATCTAGGGCACACACGGCACTTGGGTCACGGCAGCGGTCGCCGTTGAGCGACCACAAAGGAGCAGGAAAAGCAAAGAGAGTACGTGTGCTCAGGTATTGACGCTAAGGACGAGAGGGGTCCAGCAGTCACGAACGGGATAGTGGCGTCTGGTTGGCTGCAGGAGGGGCACCGTAATGCCTCGCAAGACGTTCGCGATATATATACATACCGTGGCACCCTCGAGTGTGGGGCAGTTAGTTGTCAAGATAGTCCACATCAGTCAATACGTCAGCCAGGGTACGGTAGGGGGGGGGGGACATCTTTTTTTTCTCGGTTTCCTTATGCGAGAAGGTTTATTCCCACAAAAAAAACGACTTTCTACGCTAAACAATAATCGCGCACCCCTCGGAAACAACAACGACAAGAGTGGTAAAAACGCATACAGAGTTGGCAGTATGTTATGTTAGTTTGATGAGTTTGATGGTTCAAAAGGGAGCCCAGTCTTCTACCATACTATGGTCGCGCCATGGGTCACATGCGGGTTGCATCCATCGAATATAAAACCGCAAATATAGGTCTGTGGCTTCCCGGGGGGGGGGTTGGGGGTTTCCCCGGCGTATAGCTACCACGCGCTTGTCCAACTCTCGGTCTGCCCCTCCACCACCACCGCCTCCCTCCCCTTTTGGTTTCCTCTGCAGTCGCTCGGCCTAGAGGCGACGGCACCCCTCTTCGTTCACCGATTCGCTAACGGCGTGCCAATGCTGGACACGAACACATCGTCTGCCTGCGCACTGGTGGCGGGCGTGGCCAAAGCCGGTTGGAGGGGACTCGGGCTAAAGCTCTCGGCGTCGCGGGTGCTTCCGAGCGAAGGGAGGCTGCGGTTTGTTATATCTGAAGCTCCTACAACCCTCAAGGTGATGAAGAGGAGGCAGTGAATGATAAACTTGCTTATACCGCCGGCCGAAGGGGGGGCCTTGCTGTGCGAGAATGTCATGTTAGTTGGTAGCGCAGTATATTGATGATATTACTACACTAGATGCCCCACTTCTGTTCCGCGGACGGGTCTCTTTCGTTCGCAAGAGGCCCCATTGCGATCGAGTATGGATACGCCCGTGCACGTCGCTCTCAATCCCTTTCCCCCCTTCTTTTCGTGCCTTTGTTACCCGCAAGTGGAATTTTCCAACATCAAATCATCTGCGGTACTTTCATAGTACCAACAAGGTAGTTTGCACCAGAGCAAGCCTGTGCCATCGTTATGCCTTTGCACGACTTGGTGCTGCACATGGCGAGCTCAGGCAAATAAAATGTCGGCTGAACATTCGTTGTTGAGCGCAGTGCTACGGTAGGAGGTATCCATCGAATGACCACTTCACCTCTTCAATTGAGCAACTACTACCGCAGTACGGGGTAGTTCAATACCGGTACTTATTTTTAGGACCAGCGCGTAGAACTGTTGGTGGAGTTGCGCGGACGAAGGTTTTGGAAGTAGTGTTTCGGGTGGAAGGGTGAAGTATTGAGGCACTCCTCAAGTGAGACATTGGCCTCAGAAAATAAGCCACCACGTCTGTATACTGTGGCATCGCTCTTCCAGAACCGTCGCCGGGCAAACATTTCCAACTATTGCCGCCATGCACCCCGGTTAGTATATACCAGGTACATACCAGTTGAACGACGAGGGGCTCCTCTTTCATGAGAACAAGTAAATGTTGGCTTGCCCAAGTCAAGTTGATAGAAAGTGTCAAGTCGACCGGGTTGAAATGGCACGTGGTGTGATACACTCCACGGCCTGTACTCTCTACTATTGTCCGACCAAGGCTATCTTAGGTGGGGTCACTTTTGGGAGGGGGGGGGGGGGGGGGGGGGGGTCAGTCGCTAAGAGCCACTCGGCCGGACGACTACTACCCCATTAATTTGCAGTCATGAACTTTAATCTGCTTGGTTTCACGATAGGTACCGCTTTGATATTATCATATAGGTTTTTGCCCTTCGCTAAACAAAATACCTGGTACATGGTGTCGTCGATCCCAACTATGAGTGAGGTACAGAGCCACTCGCCCAGGTGGCCTACATATTATATAACGGTAATGGCATTATTAGCTCCACTATCGTAGCAGCAAGTCGGCTACAAACCTCAACCGGCGTTTTTCGACGATACTGTACTTTTCTCGCCCGGCGCGGCCGTGCTTCAGGTGAAAGGAGGTGCCCCCTGGTCGGCCCTTGCTGATATCAAGGCGGTTCACGTGTCCGTAGCGGCAAACTCGAACGCGATCCCATACTCCAGTCTCCGAAAGGATGCCATCGCGCACAGGGAGGTATGTATGAACGGCGATGGCACTTTCGCAGGAATACCATTGATTGCAATAAGGATGCAATGCCTCCGTCGGCGTACTATCACACACGGTGTGAGCAGCATACCGTCTCGTAAAAAAACTGACTGCTGTAGATCGTGTTCACTCAAGTCATTAATTTGTTAGCCCCGACTACTATTAATAATTGGAGCAACGGCACGGTAGAGGTCGTGCCTTATAAGGGTGGTGCCATATTATTTTCTGCGCTCTTCACATGCGGAGCTCAATATGCCGCCCGAAACGTGGCTTCGTAGAAGTTGGTTCGCGCAACCCGGCCAACACTTCTGTGCGCTATGACGTAGTTCTAAGAACTTTTAAAACGCATATGCTACTGTAAGTAAGCGGTATACTAATAGTGTCTCACTTCATGAGCTCAATCAGCCAAACGACATTGATTGAGCCAAACGCGCAACCCGTATCATGGAATAACTATGTACCCCCTCCATAACTGTTAATCATGTGTGCAATGCCCCCCTAAATCTATCAATCTATCAACATATCAAGACAGCAACACATATATATATATATATACAAATGTCAGTGTTAATTGGAATGGTTGGATATCGTTCGGGGTTCAAATCGCTCGATCTTCCCACCTGCCAAACCACGGTATACACCGCAACGTGCGGGCAGGCGTGCATACATCCTCGGCGTTGCCCTTTGACACTAGTCCACCCCCTTATTATGCACCTTGTTAGATGCCGCAATGTTGAAGGGTTCCCCCCCCCGGCCGATGGCGCTCGTGTGACAACTATTTTGGCATTAAATGCGCATGACTGTGCGCTGAAAGTGTGTATACAAAAACCGGTTGGCCTGTTGCGGATAGAAGTTCAGGGCTGACCCACCGACCCTACCGTACGTACGTGGTGCAGGGTGTCGCCTGTCTGTAAGCCAACTCACGCACGCACCGTGTGCACAAAATAAACGGATACTAGGTGTGTCGATGTGTCTTGAATCTCGCAGACGGAAAATTGATGCCTTCTCCTGACAGGCTTTCATGAGTTCATGCTTCCATGCGTCGGCTGGTGCTACGGTCGGACGGCTACCTCCATTTTCACTAGTATTGGCGTGTATACGCTACTACGGCGGATGGCTCTGTACCTCACTCAAAATCGTGTTTACTAATTCTGCGTTGGTGAAGAGCAATGAACAATCCCACATCGTTGCCCATGCGCTTATCGCGAACCTAAAAGGATAAACCCCTTGACTATTTTACTGCTGCAAGAATATATTCTACTCTATTCCCAAGTAGGTTGTCGCCACAAGTGGAGGTTCAGTTGGAGAAGGGTTTAGACTGCAAATAGGTGGTGTATTCACTCTGCCGAGTGCCTCTGAGCGGCCGAAAACGAACGACCTAAAAGTGATCCACCCCACTATATACTGTATATAGGTTGGGTTGGCGTCGGTTGGTAGCGACACTGTAAATCATGCCGTTCACTTCTTGAGCTAGACAACCAGGGCACCGCTTTTTTTTGCTTTTCTTCTTGGCGGTCGGTCACAGCTGGTCATCGAGTTAGATCATTTGTGTGGGGTGAAGAACCTTTACTCCGCACAAGGGGAATGATCGTATCACGTAGTGTTTATGGTGAGGCACCTAAGAGGCAGTTACATAGTACTCCCAGTACTGTCTGTGGAAGTGGCTACACCGGAAGTTATTCAACTCATTGAAGCTGTCACCTATATGCAAGTCCGCCTCACAAGCGGTTCTTGGTAGAATGCAGCTCACCCTTCATGCGACTCGCGCGGACAACTCACGGTGCTTCGCGCTTGGTGCAAGCAATATCTGCCTGGTCGGTGAAGACCCGACATGCTCCGTCCCGGCATTGTAGGGATGCGAGGGTCTATGGGCATACTACTACGGCCATCCATGATATCGAGTACAACTCCCCCAGCCTTGGTCCGGTCATCAACATCAGAGACCATGCCGTGCGATAAAAGAGCCCACACCCTACCCCTCGGCGTGTGTACTGTGCACACAGGGGTATGTGCCTGCAACGACGAATGCCGTACGGAACGGTTTGCTCAGCTTAAGCAGCCGCGAATCAGGTGGCTTCCGGTCGGCAATAGAGGCGGCCAAGGAAATGATGCAGGAGGTATCTGCTGTAAACGTTGGGTGTCTGCACCGGACAACCTCAAACATGAACATTGTTTTGGCGAGGTGGTGTGGACTTGGCCTCTCTCGTGTGTTTGGAGTATCACATCGCCGCCTTCATTGCGCATCGGTAAGGTGGCACCTGCCAATATATTTTCAAAGTATTTTTTCGAGGCTCCTGACTGAAGAAGCTTTGCACCTCACCCGAGAGCTGATTTTGAGGTAAAATGAACGCTTTACCCGACGAACACTCCCGTGGCACTGCTGTAGGTACCGTATGTCGGAATCCCGAAAAATGATGCTGTAAACGCTTTTACACCTGTAATCCAACGACGCGGCATGCCTTGATGCCGGAATGCCTTATTGGGGAGTCCATCGGTCAATGAGACCCATCCGTCAGTCCAACCAGTGTCTTGCCGAAATGAGCTTCCCCCAATCGCAACCCCTGCCAAATGATAGCACGCCTTGTGTGTCCATACTTTATTCGGATAAAAACAGTGAGTGTGTCGTGGGAAAATGCCCATGTATAGTAGATTCGTTCCGGAGGTTCGCCCGCAGTAAAACATCAACTCAACTTGGTATTCAATTCTCAATTTTGTACCAGAGCAGCACTGACCTCCGAGTTTCTGTAGTGGATTCATGCAACCCCTCTATTGCCCTGCGAGACCCTCAACGAAAACCTAAGGGAGGGGGGGAGAGGGCTGCAATGGCTCGCACCAGCTATGCCCTTTGGGGCGTTAAAATGACAACGGGGCGCTAGAATAGCTTGGTCGTGTGAAGGTCAACGGTTCTTACGATTGTGAGAGCAGAGGTCAAAAGTTTATTTCGTCCGCCCTCACAAGGTCCACGGCTTGAGTTTATTTCGTCCGCCCTCTCAAGGTCCACGGCTTGAAGGGGCGCCTTTGACTGCTTCATACCTCCACACGTGCAGGATCTGGTCCCGCTGGTGGCGTCTAGCATAGCTTCCATGGTCAGCCGCAGCGGAGATGTGTCGTTCCAGAAGAATTGCCTACACGTGGGTGCCCCTGACGCGTTGAATGATGTATTATAAGCTTTCCTCTGCTTCCGCCCCTATCGCGTTGAAACAGTCCGCCTGTTCTTCGGCTGTTTCTCTACTGCTGTACTGTAGTAACATATTTATCGTAGTGGTGATAACAAAACCGGCCAGCTTCAAATCTGTTGACCTTCGCCTGGTATCACAGCGAACCTGAGGGGTGGGCGGCTCTTTCATTGGGGCAAACTTAGGAGCCAAGCCCAAGCGCATTCCTCGTAGTTTGTATGTCACCAACCGTCTCATGCTACGTAGTCAGAACAGTATGGTGCGCCCTACAACCCCCCTCAACGAGAAACTGCCGCAATGGTTAAGCTTGGGGCAATCGGTACGACTTACCGCTCTAACCGCGGTGAAGCTTGGGGCAATCGATGTGACCACCGCACAAACCACGGCTAGCTCCGTTACCCAGTGAAAACTGGCCAAATCCGCGTCACGTACCTGGTGTACCGGTACACCAGGTATACTAGATACCTGGTATAGTGCAACAAAAATTGAACTTGGGGAAACCAACGGCTTGTAGAACGCTTTTATAGCGGGTTTAGTTTGTGCAATTCGACGCAAGTCAACGAGGGGAGAAAGGGCGGAAGTCTTCTCGCGATAACATAAATCCAAGTCACGCACCGTAGTGGGGAAGGGAGAGGAGAGCTTGCTACGCGACCCCGGGTCTGAGTTACGACTAGTAGGTAGGAGAGAGAAACGCAGGGTGAACTTAATAATAAGGATACAAACTCGAATTGAAAAAAGGCGCGCGTCTTCTGCCACTTCCTGCGTCCCCACATCTCGACGAAAGGCTCTTGGTGTCGGCAGCGAGTACGTGCAGCTCAAGCGCCTCAGTCACTTCGTCCAAGACGGGTTGCTCGACAACATCCGGGAAGAGGAAGAGCGCCGGTCCAATGCCAAGGCGAGAGCCGCCGCACGCAGAGCAGAGGAAGCCAAGGAAAATCAAGAAGGGTCACAAGCAGAGGAGGCAGAATCCTAAACGAGAAAGAAATTCCCGTGGTCACCATTTTGGGCAAGCAACACAAGAAAGCACCCCAGCAAGCTGCGCTACAGATTCACCGCCTGCATTTAGTACCGTTCCGGGCGGTACGTGTATCGGGGTGCGCTGGAGTTTTGCGATGGCCACAAGGTCGACCAGTGGAGCTAAGAGTAAAGAGCTCGAAAACAGCCCAATCGGCACCCTCGTATCAAACGCTACACGTAGTGTGTATGTGTGGGGGGGCTCATCCATAGCGATTGGTATTGAGACGCAACAACAGTAGAACTCACGTGCACTCGTATGGGGCTAGCAGTAGGGTTGGGTCCCGTTTGGTTCAAGTTCGACAAGCGATAAACCTCACTGTTTTGAGTTTATGGGTATTTCCACGCTTGGCTGGTGGTGGCACAGGTATTCCTGCTTGTCCCCGAGCGCCTGCCGAGCTGCTTGTCCATCTCTGAGTCCCCCCTCCGGATTCTTGCGCTAGTTTACGGGGGGGCATACCAATCAGAACCCACGACAGACCTGATCACAAGGTATACCCCCTAAGTTTACATACAATATTTTGTATAACTATGATACTGTACGACATGTTCCTCCGCAATAGTTACACCGCACAACAATTGTAGCGACTCCCCCGTTTGTAGCTAGGAAGATTGACGTTTTTGCGCTGCCACTTGACCAGGTCGCCGGCGACCGCCGGGCTGGGCTTTTCCCGCCATCTCCCTACCGGTATGTTTTAGATAACAGGAGGTGGCATGTCAAGATGAACCTTGATCCGTGCCTCTCACACGCGAAAGGTAACTATTTTTATTCCAGTTGAACTGCGGGGGGTTATTTGCCACATTGCCGCCACTTTACTGGGGTTGATGTTCTCCTTGTCTGC
Source organism: Nereocystis luetkeana (assembly GCA_031213475.1). Lineage (NCBI taxonomy): Eukaryota > Phaeophyceae > Laminariales > Laminariaceae > Nereocystis > Nereocystis luetkeana. Next base: position 9,606,217 of record JARUPZ010000021.1, read on the forward strand.
GAAAAATTATTGTACTATACCGCAGCTGGTACGTGCCGCACCTTTATAGATTCCGTATCATCTGCACGGAGCTTGTTTTTTAGCACTTACTTGGCATATGCGAGTATTTCGCAGCTTTGCGGCTTTTATGCAGCACTTAGATGCTTGCTTTCAGTCGCAAAATTTGCGGGCTTAAAATACCGCAACTCTACGGTTTTCGCATGTTGCAATTAGTGCGAGCTTCAGCGACACCTGTGGGGTCTTCTCACGAATGTGTTGCTACCTGTTAGTTTCTAATATCGCCCCCGAGAATCGCGGATTTGCAACCCTCGGCCCGTGAACATGAGAACGCGAACACTCGCCCCCCGTCGCGGCAGTGATTGATCGACGTGCTGATGTAGAATCTGACCCCAACGCGGTATGATTCGCAGATTATTATTGTAAATAAAAAATGGGATTCAAGACGTTGGGTTGAGTTGCAATGATTGAAGAACCTCGTTTGTTGGAAAGGTCCCGGCTAAAACAACATACTCCTATCATCTCGTGCAACCGTGCTATACTTTTGATTTGTCTCCTGTCTGGTAGTTTGTAACCACAGAGAGAGCTGGCATATCTCCTTAAGATGTTCATTTCGTGTGGCGCCCCAGCTGTGTAAATGTTCGGTCTTGCCAAGAGACGCTTGACTCCGTTCTTTCTCACCTTGTTATTGTTGTCTGTAGCCTCTTGGTAGTCTCGCCTGTCGATGTACAGTAGCAGATCCCCTCGAGACAGTCCGCAACCAGCTATGGATCCCCAGACACCATGATGTCCCTGGTGGGCCTGATATTTGCATCGCGTTTTTCGAGGCTCGTAACCTATTAGGGTAGTAACGAAACTACTTGACTGGTGTTTGAAAAGCGCCGAAGATTCACATATGCATGTTGAAAGTTACAAAGGCAACGTGAAAATGTGAGAAACAGTGATTGAGTAGGCCTAACCAACGAAGTAGATCAACTTGGCAAGATCCACGCGCCACGGCTAGATTTGTATCGTGCTCGATCATTGTACTGACCGATCCACGTCAGTATCTCTTCATGATTGCTTCTTGTTATTGCCAACAACTCGACCACCGACCAAGACTCATGGTAACATTCTCACACCAGGTACCTCTTACTTGACAAACGCAGAACAGGAACTACTAAATGAAGTATGTCTATGCCAGGTGCCAGGTAGTACAGTATTGTAGTTACGCCGTAAATAAAACGACTTTCAATATCAGACTACAGTATTATATTGTAGTAATCTATATCAACTACCAAGTGCATACATAGTATTTAAATTGGTTAAAATACTTAATGAATGCCAGGTCGCCTGAACCAACAGGCCAACTCAAGTAAATACAGGAATCTCTTTTTTTTGTGGCGTCCACCCACGCACGGGTCTTTTCTTACCGCCCCCCTCCCGCCACCGAGGAGATAATCTGATGTTGATTTCTTGTGTTTCGCTTCGGGGCGAATTGTTCTCCGTCAGCGGACCTCTCTTTGATATCCAGTCGGTACGACTTCGCCTCCACCCCCCCCCCCCGTCTCTCTCTATAAATATATTATTTCCCACCCTGTCTGCCAGAGTGCACGCGGCGTTTTACCTACATTAAGGCCACGCTGGCAACCAAACGTCCCCCAGTCCCCGGTTTCCCGGTGACTCTAATATCTATAGATGGTTTATCGGAACAGAAGAAAAAAATCGCTATTTTGATACGTTCCGTTTAGAACCTCGGTTGGTTCGGCCGTGACCCAAGAGATTTTTATCGCAGCAGCTTGTTTTTCTCTCAAAATTGATTTCCGCAGATTCTCAACAGAGGCCTACACCTCGACTAAGAGGTGCAGCAGTGGTCAAAATTGATCAAAACGAGACAAAAAAAAACAACTGAACACTTACACTTCACTTGCGACAGCTACACAGCTTCTCACAGGAAACTGCAGCACACGAAATTCAGAGAGGTTCCTGATGGGGTGTGTGAGGGCGTCGGGTGCGCCATACAGTAGTCGTAGGCAGCCAGAAACGACTCACGAGATGTGTTCGTGTACTCGAAACTACGAGCCAGTATATAGTAAAAAAAACTCCCAAAACCGCTAAAACAAATAAATGTTTCATTTCACGCGCGGAAGCATAGTACAATGGCTGTATCACCGATGAAGAATAGCAGATTTCTGTTCTCCAGGCGGATGATATCTCTCCTTTTGGGTCGTCGCCGAAGATGCTGCGAAATGCAAAACTACGTTCCCATGGTACATAGGTAGTTGCGTTATTATTGAGCCCTAAAAAAGGCAAAAAAGAATACGAGATAAAATCTCTGGATTAGGGTTGGTAATCAACTAAAATAGTCATGATTAATCACGTTTTTTTACGGTGATTATTTTAATCATAATCAATCATGATTATATTTATTTCCGTGATTATTTGATTATCTCAAAAATAACCATGACTAATCAATCAACCTAAATTTGGTGATTATTGTTGATTATTTTTCGTTAAAACATCTATTTTGCTTCGTAATTACTGGACAATAGTCTGTTGAGTGTGCCTATTGGTCTATGAATAGGTTGGGGTATTGCATATCGATACCTATTGCCCCCTACAGTAGGAAGGTGAAAGTGTCTATGGATAGTTATCTATTTGATCAACATGTATGTTCAGAGCAACATACAATTATTAGGCAAATTGGCTATTATTATTATTGTTCTTAGGATAGCTGTGAATATGGATTTGTTTATCGGTATATGTTTCCTTGTTTGACCAAATAGGTTCAGAGCAATAGGTGCAATTGGCTATTGCTCTTGGCATAGGTGTATGCAATTGCCTGTTGATGCCTATCTATTGATTTCCCAACATGTTGAAGTTTTGATCGATACGTATATATATATATATAAAACCAATATGTTCAGAGAATTTTCATTTTGTGCAATAGCCTTTAGTTGTTCTTAGGATAGGTGTGAGGTTTTTTTGTCGATCGATACCTACTTCTTTGACCACTGTTAATATGTTAAGATAAATGGTGCCTACAGTAGGCTATTTTCTTAGGATAGAGATGATGCGACATTGTCGAGCAGTAGTACCTATATTTTTGGCTTGATATTTACCTGGTATTTATTTGACCAACAGATTCAGTTAAATACGTGTATAGGTGCAACAGGCTAATGTTTCTAGGATAGGGATGCCTAAAACTGTCGGTCGATACGTGTCTATTTATTCACTATAGGTATCTATCGATACCCTTGCAATCCTACTTTAAGAATTACTAAAAGCAATATGGATGGATGGACACCCTTGTGGACCTATTCGATTGAGCAATAATAGGTATTGGTCGACATTTAATATTATTATTGCATGGCTAATGAATTGACCAATAGGCATCCATCTATCTCACAGCAAACCTATCGCTTTTTTTATTATCCGTATAGATAGATGGCGATGCAAAGGTATTGTTCGTACGATAGCCTAGTGAGGATCACTTTCGAACTATCTATATGGGTGTCCAAGATAACTACCGATGGACACCTTAAAAATCCTATCGGACGCCCAAAGGCTGTGGTCTTATTTTTGCTTTCAATACCTATCGATATACCCCGGAACCAACCCATTGTGGTTCGCAATCAGTATCGATACCCATCATCTCCCACCTGTTGTTGGTCCGATAGCCTATTAAATAGGGTATTGTCCAGGGTATAAGAAGAACCCACACGAAACACAAACATGTCGGTCTAGAACACTACAGGCTCGATCCTCACACCACCTTGTTGCGAAGAGTATCCACCTCAAGCTCTTCAGAAACAACAACGAGAGAGACAGCGCCGGATAAGGACATGCTGCGCCAACCCACGGGGCACGCCGCGTGGATTATTAAGCTCTATGCGAACTGAAGGTAGGTGTCCTTTAGCCACGAACCTATGGAAGATACCACGTCACAATGCTCGGCACCTTGGACAATATGGCCTATTGAATGTGCTTATTGGTCTGCCGATAGGTTGGGGTACTGCGTATCGATACCTATGGTCCCCTGCAGTAGAAGGATGAAACAGAGGTAGGTATGCTTAATTGTCTATCGATACTCATTATGTTACCAGTGTGTTCAGATACGTAGTGATCGATACCTATTTATTTGATCAATGTGTTCAGAGATTATTGTGCAGTAGTAGCCTATTGTTTTTACGATAGTGTGTGGTTTTGTCGATCAATACCCATGTTTTGGACCAATCAATGTGCTATTAATACGATGGATAGGTACAATAGCCTATTGGCCGAAGAGTAGATCAGTGAAATTGCCTATCTATACCCATTGTCGTCCACACTAGGCTTCAAAAGGGGTCAATCGATACCTATCGCAAGCATCAATAACCCTCCTATTGGAATACGAGCCTATTGATTGCCTATTGACCTAAACCCTATATTGTTCAGGGTGTATTCGTATAACGCCGTGGCCCTGCTGCAAGCCTCCGCCGACATGGCAGGAACAATGGAGGCCGCCATGCTCGTTGTCACAGACAGCATAGATGGGAAACAGTGGTACACATCCACAAGCAACGTCGATGCAGACTGGCTGTTGTTGGCGAACCTCACACCGAATATGACGGCCCGGCTCATGGGACGCGGGTGCCATGCCGTGGATTCGAGGGCGCAGCGTTGAGTAGGACATCTTCTGGTCAACCGCGTTTTAACTTACTATATATATGCGCTCCGTCGGCGACGTTGAGTGGTGTTCGGCGACAGGTTCAACGACAGAGTGCAGGACGTTGCGTGGTCTGATTCGGTGGTGCGTGCGGCGTTCAGTGTGGCCTTGGAACAGGAGACTGACGGAGTCTAGTGGCCGGCTTTTCTGCAGGAACTCGCCTGTGGCTGCCATTTCAACCACGTGTTGGGGGGAGGAATGTGGCCGAGCACACTGAACTGGATAATAGTGTTGGACGATTATGAGCACTCGACCGTAGGAGCCACTTCTTTTTTCTTCTTCGGGGTCAGCAATCGAGGTGTTAATGCCTTGTATGTTTTGAGCAATATCGAATTGCTGATACTTTTCGAGGGGGGGGGGTGGCGTACTCATTTGTTGCTTCACCTGGCCATTTGACCATTGACCACGCATCCCTTTCGAGACGGGGTGGGCGGCGGGGTCACTATACTCTACCAGGTAGTAGGTATACGTTAAATATGTCTCGATGGCGTGAGATGTCTTGTGGGTTGCAAGTTGTAAGGCGATACGTACGGCGTTCTTCTTTTCCGCCCCATTTGTTTCCTTCGAGGGGGCGAGTGGTGTGGGTTATGGATTTTGGTTAGGCGCCCTTGGTTTCATTGAGGGGCGGGGGGGGGGGGGGTCCGCCTCATTTTTGTGTTTTTTGGACGGGGGGAGTAGTAGTGTGGAAAAGGATTTTGGTTTGGGCGCCCTCGGTTCGAAGTATTTTATGCGACTTGGGCCGAGACTAGTTCGCTGACTACCAAAATAACTGCCCTAGCGGATATACTAAAACTAGTGTGTGGAAAAGTGCATGGGACGCACCTTCTAAATTATACTGGTTTGAGCCAGCTATATACGTAGATTGGGCCACAGTAGTACACCGTACACACACCGTGGAGATGGGGTTTAACCGATGGCGGATTCGCAGAAGCAGTGCGTAACGTTTTGATCCCAGGTGAAAAAAACAACCGAGAGGTAGTTCCTACAACCAACAACAAGTGGCTCTCTCGGCGACCATGCTGCGGGCCACGGCGCCGCTGCTTTGCGCTTGCCGGCGTTCCTCATGACTTCAACTATTATTGACGAAGCCCGCGATTGCAAAAGGCACGACTGCCCTGGCTTAGCTGTACCAGTAACTGCGTGTGCTAGGTGTGTTGTTGTGCCCTCGGGTCGGATGCCGTGGTGTCGACGCCGCTTCAAATAATATCCCGGCATGATAACGCTTTCCATTTCTCTGAAAATAATCAAATAATCATGATTAATCAATCAACTTGTATTTGCTTGATTTAATCACGACCAGATTATTATAATCAAATAATCATGATTAATCAAGCCAAAAACACCCGAAATAATCAATAATCAAATCAAGACCGTATTTATTTGAGTTGATTACCAACCCTACTCTGGGTTCTTGTTTGTTTGCATCAATCATTCTGAAACCCCGGAATACGGATCTTCGTTGCAAATAAATCCCTTACTACACAGCCAAAACAGTAGTTCCAAGTTGTACGTATGTGTTGCCGAAACCTCTACGCGCGCCTAGTTGACGTCGCACATTCCTGAGTGAGCCAGCGTCCCCTTAAGATTGCACGTGAGAACCCTGGCGCATATCGCCAAGCAAAGCTGCCGTGCTCATAACTTTACACGTGCTCATAGCAACGAGTGAGCGGTGGCGGGAGGGGGGGGGGTGTACTCGATAGGAGAGATGTACTCGATCTCGTGTATGGCCGTAGTCGTATGACCATAGACCCTCGCATCCCTACAATGCCGGGACGGAGCATGTCGGGTTTTCACCGACCAGGCAGACATTGCTTGCACCAAGCGCGAAGCGCCGTGAGGTGTCCGGCGAGTCGCATGAAGGGTGAGCTGCATCCTACTAAGAACCCCTTGTTGTGAGGCGGACTTGCACATCATGACAGCTTCAATGAGTTGAATTAATTTCCGGTGTAGGCACTTCCAGAGACAGCAATGGGAGTACTACTATGTAACTGCAACTGCCTCTCGGGTGCCTTACCTTAAACACTACCTGGTACGTGATACGATCAATTCCCTCGTGTGGAGTAAAGGTTCTTTACCTCACACAAACGATCTAACTCGACAACCAGCTGTGGGCGACCGCCAAACAAAAATAAAAAACGGTACCCAGATTGTCTATTAATAGCTCACGTAGTGAGCGGCAAGTTTTACAGTGTCGTTGCCAACCGACGCCAACCCAACCTATATAAGGGGGGGCATGGGGGCATGTTTGGTGACCCCACAGCTTCGAGAGCGTATTTCAGTTAAAAGGGCCACCATTATTCACCAGATATGGTGAAGCATGTCAGACCGCGAATACTTTAATGCTATACTTCACTGATTGAAGGGCGTCACACGTACGCATCATGGTTGGTAATGAATGTGCATTCCTATTTTACGCATAATATGATATTGATTATGGCTGGCGTTTGTTTGCAACTATTACGACTCATCATGGAAGGTAGATACATGTACTCCTGTAGGCAACTAACTTGTACGTTTTAATGCAGCGCCAATTCACGGTGTTCGCGTGCTGTTCCCCAGTGTGTTTTCAAGGGTTTAAATGAGATTGGACGGTTGGGCGAGGAACTTACAACTAACTACTATTATTCACACCTCGCACAAATCATCGATCGATATATATATATATATATATATATATATATATATATATATATATATATATATATATATCCACTTCGTGATCTAGATACTTCCAGCTAAATCGATAGATTCCTACTCTGTAGACCTAGCTCTTGTTGCCGGGTGGGAACCGTATTTATCCTGCATGATCTCAAACACATTTTCTGCATTGGATGTGCCCTGTACAGATCCCGCGCATATATATCAAAACGGCAGGTGAGAAACTACAGTAGTGGACGGTCTTCTTTTAAACCTTGATCTGTCCGAGGCGTGCAATTATTAATAATAGTATTGCAGCAATACGCTCAATATTAGGTGAACCCATCGTGCTTCTTTCTACCTATAGAAAAAAACTGAGCGTGCCGTACTTGTGGGCTTGAACACAATCTACCTTGAGAGAGGTGGGGATGCTGGTTTGGGCTTGGGGTGCTCGTTAGGCGGGTTTTGTTTACGTTGTAACATTGCGTCGTAGGTTAACGAGGCCTCCTGCTGCGACCGGCCGGAGACTCCCACCCAGGGCTACTCCGGCGTGAAGTATCTGGCAATCAATGCGGCACCAGGTACCCCGGTAAACTAAACACTACCAAAACTGATTTCGTTGTCGACGGTACGCCTCGCTACCGACGATGGGCGGGCGGAATGGTCTGTTTTTTCCTAGCCTCGTTGTACTTTGTCGTATTGTTGTTGTTGTAGAGCTGCGGTATCGCACACGGAGTGATGCTTGATCACTGTCTCCTAGTACAACAATGAGGCTTTCTCGAAACGGGATTAACCCTGCCGGCGTCCCCTCTTTTCTGTTTCAGATTACTGCTGTGACAGTGCGTCGTAGGTTAATTAGCTAGGGATCAATTAGGCCTCTCTGCTGCGGCATGAGATCACACCCACACTACGAGGCCCTTCTCCTATCTTTGTGTCGTCGCTCGTTTGATTCGTATCATTTCTGCGGGTTATTTCTCTCCCACGCTGTCCTCAAACTTGTAGCCTAGTTGATGAGGGTTCTGCTGCGCTCCTTGCACCCCCCCCTCTACCCGCCAGCACCCGCTGACACCCGCGACAGTGCCGCACTCGCCCGCGGCGACGTGCTGTGAATTCACGCACGCACACGAAACGAGAAATTTCTTCAGAAATATAAGCTACGCCTGACTATTCGTATGAATACGAGTACGAGAGAGCGCTTGTATTCATGAACGAGGTTTTTGTTCGTAATTATAAGCTCCACCAGACAATGACTTTTTACCTGAAAAGGTATATATATACCGTGACAGAAAACGTCATCTAACTTGGATTTGATGTGCCCTGATTACCTCGTTTTTTATATACCGTAAACTGTGGCAGAAATACACTGGTGCACCGTTATTTTTTTTGACAATTTGGTGACTTGGACGGACGATCACTAATATTTTACCAGAAAACGGGATACCGAGACAGAAAAAATCATTTAACTTGGGTTAGGTGTACCCTGATTTCCTGGCTTTCATGTGACGTACCGTAAACTGGCAAAAAACACTGGTGTACCGTTTTTTGTCAATTTGTTCAGTGGGACAGGTTTTTTATTTCGATCCTAACCCGCTCTGTATGAATGGGGCAATGCACAAACATTGAAGCATCTACACTGTACTCGTACAGCACAGGCATGATGCCGCACACGCTTGCCAGAGCTCACCTATGTACTGTAGCACAGCACTGCAGCTTTTCATTGGACAGGAGGTTGACCAGTTGGACGAGGAGCGAACCCGTGTCGTTTCAACAAGGACGCCGAGATTGGAGTCCCCGTGTCGAGCGCTAGGCGGAGGGCGTGCTTATTTGTTGCTTGCCGTAGTCGTTTGACCTAGGGGGGAAAGTCCACCCCAAAACTTTTATGAAGAGGGACACTGGACACCCCACCCACCAAGAGAGTATCAAGCACGAAATGAATGCCATATTATATTTATTTACGGGTTGTTGAATGTGGTTCCGACTCGGTAGGGGGCAACCCACTGGAAATGTTACCCCGTGCCAAGCGTGGGCAGAGATTCGTTTACCGGAGGTGTCGTCTCCTTCCACCAGCGCATCCTCCAGATCCGCTGGCACACGACCCTTACCGGCATACTATAACGATCACAGCAATATCTGTTGCTGGGAGCCACAACAACAGAAATAAATTACCAAGCTGCACATCAACTTACAACCACTCATGACATCACAAATAAATATGACTAGTCGAGCAAAATTGAAACTATTTCAAACAGTGGGGGGGGGGGTCAAAATCACGAATAGCAGCGAGGCGCTAAACGAACAGCGCTAACACTGTGCATCACCATGATCCAACCACACGATGAAGGTCAAGAGCCCACAAACAAAGTCCACAGTTGTCTTTCTACCGCCGAGACGAGCCATGAACCCAGAGGATTCCGGTGTACCGGTAAAACTGCAAAACCATTACAACCGCCAGTTTGACAGTGGCAGCCAAACACTCGCCGGCAAATCCGGAGGTACCCGAAAGCCCATCGAGTTGGCACCGAGGATACCAACGCAAAAAAACTCGCAGCCGCCCACACTACGTACACCAGGGCGGCTCTACGATGCCACCGTCGAGGAGTAACGGCAACTCCTATCGATAGCAATATATCATAAATATGAATTCCGATGCCGCCATAAAAAAATAAACACGATCCCTACACTCGTACGAACAGAAATATTAAAACCTCATATGCTCCAAACCAACGACCATTCCAGTCGGGGAGTCACGACAACAACTCCTATCGATAGCAACATATCACGAAGGTCAATTCCGATGTTACCATACAGAAATCAACACGATCCCTCGTTTCCACTTGTACACACATGCCAGGTATATATCAAAACCTAACACTTTGCAAACAAAAGACCATTCCAAACGGTGTTCAAACGATTAGTCCTTCGTCCAATCCCGTTCTGCTTGTCATCTACCGTCCGAAACCAACTGGCGCCATGTACCCAAGTTTTACCTTCATTTGCAACTTAATGCCAACATTCAAGCCACTGGCGCTGCATTGCTGGTGAAATACACGATTGTAGAAACGCCCACTCAAACGACCCAGTCACTTAACCCCTTTAGGAACGCCGTCCCGTTTCGGCGACAAACTAGTCAAATTCTACCAAGTAATTAGTCCCCAAACCGGGACTGCAGTAGTAAAAGGGTTAACGCGCAAAGTCGTCAAGTATTAATAGTACTCCCTCTAAATTCAAGCTCATGTGCCCCCTGTTCAAAGCCGGTGACCACCGTCCATGCAGCCACTTGCTGTCCACAGCGCCCAACGGCCGGTCGATCACCACATATATATCGTACGGACGGGAAACACCGGAGAGATGTGATCGGAAGGAGGCACTGTTGTGGGCCACTACTGTATGTCAACCAACTACGCAAAACGCAAGCGCTTCCCGCCAAGGCTAGGTTCGTACAAAACGCGTACGTAGATATCCTCCGACCGACTGCTGGCTAGAAAATCCTGAATTTGGCAACCTAAGGGCTCGCACACACGTCCCATCCAAGGAAACACAATCGGCGACCCTCACCGCTCCGCTCCCCTTCATGGCTAGGTTCGTGCAAAAAGCGTGGATGTCTTCCAACTGGCCGCCGGCCCAAAAGTCCGGGAGTTTTCGACGGTAGATCCCGCGCACACGTCTCATCCAAGCTGATATCATCGGCGACCCTCACCGCCGTCGTTGTGGCCACCAGCCCCGGAGCCCTTGCACTCTCCAAACAAAACGCAGGGGGTCTTGACGCTGTACATGTCCCAGGCGACCATCCCTCCGCACCCAAGCCGAGTCTTGTCCCCGCTGCACGCGTGGTTGCACTGGAACCTCGGGTCCCCAATGACCGCGCCGGGTAACGGCAGGGCAGCTGTAGCCGCGTCGGGTTCATCGAAGTCTAGGTGAGGACCGGCGTCTTCGGCCCAGGCTGGCTGCCGAACCGAGCTTCCCGCATAGCGCGTCATCACACCGCATCGGCACCAGTTGGAGCGTTCAACCCCGAAGAAAGGATACCGCAAAGAGGTGCAGAATGCCCCGCACAGTTCCGGGACCATCGCGTCACTGTTTTAAGGGTTTCAAGGGGATAGGGAGCGGGGCGGAGACGCGGAGGCAAGGGTGGAAGCGTTTCAGTGACTCGCGGGGGATAATCGTGTTTTGCATGCCGCTCGGTCTTGTTCTACTCCTCCATCGAGGGGCCGCATTAGTTTCATGGTGGAAAAGAAAGATAGCTCATGATGGTGCCCGTCACTAGCAAACAATCACCGGTCACGGGCGTACGGCCGACTTCGCCCTCACCACAGTAAGACCTACCAGTTGTTATCGCTATAGCAAGCACTACCCCACTGTACACAGTCATATATATATATATTATATAGATACCCGTGGGAGACGCTAACATATCGAACTACGAAGATTTTACTATTACGGGGGACCATAGTTAATAGGATCAAATATTGTTAGTAAAAATGGTTAAATATATACCCTGGTAGTTTTTTATGTATACCATAGGCCCTACCTGGTATTAACTATGGTCCCCCGTAATACGATTTTGTCGGAAACGACAGCATCGGCAGCGTTCAACCATTGCGTGAACGTGTTTCGATCCATCATGACTTGCGACACGACCAAGGGGCCTTGCGAGAGTGGGGAGCCCTACGGGCTGTTTGATTGTCGGCTGAACGAATGTTTCGAAGGCAACTGCGACTCGCTCACTACGGCGTGCGGCACTTCTGTGCGCAACACCGGGAATACGGCCAAACAAACTATAGGCGAAGGCGTCGGTTGACGGTCTGGTTTTGGTCCGTCAAGGCCGCTTTAGACTTAATATTAGTGTTAGATATCGTATCGAAAGTAGGCTCGGCGCCGGAAGTTCTGTAACGGTTGTCTTTCAAGAGGCAAGATAGGCACCAACTATCGCATCATCTCGGTTTAGAAGTACACTTACTTCCTTCATGGGGTTCGTGTACATGAAGCCTGTAGTACGCGCTATCGTAGTCTGACACACAGCTTGCAAAGATGGGCCTCGACGAAATCCTCGACGCCACAGCTGAGCGGCCTACTAATAGTTTGTTTTGGTGAATATACACATAATAAACATACATAAAACACAAACGTGCCGGCGGTAAATATGATCGGCACTGAAACGTAGTACCTGTAAGAAGAGCAAGAAATAACATAATTCCCTATTTTTTACGTACACGGTACACACGAGCGGCAAATGTGATCAGCACTATTACGTAGTACCTGGTAGCAACTATTAAAGCTGAAAGAGCAACTAACAGCAGCCTTTGTCATTTTGGAAATATGCGCACGGGTGGTAAATACAGTCAGCACTACATCAGATATTGCAACTACAGTTAGTACGGTAAACAGCAGATCAATAGCAACTAAAATCGCAACTCGCCTGAACTTATACTCTGCGTGGTAGAGGAAGCGCTCATGCTGGGGGAAGCAACCGTGGTAGACATGATCCAGTGGCTTGCCAGGCGGCCCGAAAACATAGACGTCGCTCCTGTCGTACCCTGCTTCCAAGGCACAATGTTAACAAGTACCAGGTATGTATTTAGGACAGACCATCAAGTCCCACTTGATGATCTAAATATTTCAAGGCAGATCTATGTTCCCTATTTTGTATGATCTGTACTGGTATGATCTAGCTCATGTTGCCGGGTGGAACCCGAACAATCTGCATGCTGTGGTGCATGTGTCCTGGGTTGGATCTGTGCTATACAGATAGATAGATAGATCATGCAAAAACCTCTCTCAACGGCAGGGGTGAGGAACTATGTGTAGATAAACTATTTACGGGGGACCGTATTAAATAGGACCTACGGTATACACAAAAAACTATATATTTTGCTATTTTTACTGACAATATATGGTCCTACTTACTACTATGGTCTCCCGTAATAAACGATCTACAAAGTAGTTAACCCTTTTGGGACTGTAGTCTCGTTTTGGGGACAACTGGGGACAAATTACTTGGAATTTGAGCGCCTTGTCCCCAAAACGGGACTGGAGTTCTAAAGGGGTTAATGGCCTGTCCAAGGTGTGCAAGGCAAACAGGCCCCTGCCTACATCACTGTGCAAGCGTACTTGGCGGAAACCACCCAAGTACTTGCGTGCGTACAAGCATTTCGGGTGCGCCTGCGCACTTACAGCACTACAGTAGAGAATATTGGCCCGCTTAAGCCGGACACTGTGCTGTACCAGTAGTGCAGACACAAGGCGACTTCAAGAGAGACAGCATGACACTGTGCTGTACCAGGTATACAACAAAGGCCAGAATTATTGTCGAGGCAACGACGTCATGCGCAACGCCCGCGAAACAACTGCTGAGCACGAACGGGGAAGATGCCGTCGGGTGCAAACAGTCAGGTATTTATTCGAGTCCTTTACGACAGACCCCCCTCTCCAACCCGTGTAGAAAAGTTGTGGCTTTGGCCAAGCCTGTCAATATAATATGGCGTGCCCTGAAACTCTCCAGCAGGAGCATCGATTCGGTAAACTATCCTATTCACATTAATGGCGACCACAGGAGGAGCGCTCACCATGAAGCAGGCATGTATCAGGAGGGTCTGGATCGCTGCAAAGAACGGGCTGCCCGCACCGACCCTCGGACACCACGCCTCCGATGTCGTTGCCACACCAGCACCTGCAACCCGGCGAACAGTAACAGTGCACACAATCACATGACCACAAAATGATTACCAGGTACCCTGGTACGTACTTTAGTGGGCTCTGTCGGTTTTTCGATTAGGGGTAAGGTACTAAGGCGACACAGGCGTCACCTCTCCCTCCGACCGATCGACGACGGATCGACGCTCAGCAGATACGCGGCAGATGCGCGGCAGACGACCCTGCAGACGCCCCCACGATGCGCATGCTGGACCGGTGTTGAGATATATAGGGCATCAAAGCAACCCCATTGACATTCCTATCTCATGGACCACGACTTGAGCCGTGTTATACCCTGCTCCTTTGCGGTAGGGGTTGCGATTAGGGGTTGGCTGCATGTTGGAGCATGAACGTGTCCAACTCAACTGACCACCTACCCGAACATTTGTAGATTTGAATCCCATGGGGTTTACTCACTGTAAGTATGTACGAAGAGTGAATATGTTTATCACGAGAGACCATAGTTAATAGGACCTACGGCACACACAAAAAACTATATATTTCGCTATTTTTGCTATCAAGATTTGGTCCTATTAAGTATGGCCCCCGGTAATAGTATAAATACATACAGGTAAGTCCTACCTGGGGTGCGCGACGATAAGGTAAAAACGACACAACGCTCCGGAAACAGGTGAAAATTGTCACAGCAATCAAAAAAAAAAACCAGTGGGGTGGGATTTGGACGAATTCACGTTTTTTTGTTCAGTTGTGCGTGGCTTTAGTATATACCCCTACCCTGTCTGGATCTCCAAAATCGATCTCCAACATGGGTAGTGGGGTGTCGAGTTCCATTTCGTACGTGCACCTCTGCTTCTGCATATGTGCACCGGGCCCAGTTTCAAAAGTGATGAAAAGTTGATTAATGGGTGAGGTATCGAGCTCCTCAAGGGAGTTAGGAACCTCAGAAAAATGAGGAGCGACTCCCACCGTAGCACGGACGCGATATCACACCCTACCAGTTCACCCTAACAGTTGATGGCACAACCACTCTACACCTCGACTCACTTTCCGTCCGTCGTCGTCCCAAAGAAGCCGGTGCCCGCTAAGTCGTCATCGCGGCTGTTACAGTACGACGCGCAGTTGTTGGCAGACTTCTCCTTTATCGGCCGAAGGACATCTCCCTCGCCATGCTTCCTGTCGAAGCAGCCCACGTGACGGTAGGTGTCCCACCCAGGGCTGTCCAGCGGTTTTGATGATCGCCTCTGGTACGGAGACCCTGGCTCAGACCCTGGCAGGGAAGCGGCGGGGGTTTCGGAACTTAAACATAATGATGATCATCATCATCGTCAGCATCGCCATCACTATCACCATCACCATCATCATCATCATTATTACCACCACCACCATTGTCCTCATCACCGCCATCCTAATCATTATCACCATCATCACAATCGTCCTAATCATCATCGTCAGTATAATCATTCTCATCACCATCATCATCATCATCATCATCACCATCACCATCATTATCAATGTCATCACCATCATCACCATCATCGTCCTCAACGCCGTCATCCTAATCATCACCATCATATCGCCTCCCTCGGATGTTTCCCCCCCCCCCCCATCCCATCTCATTTAGTGTTTTCACCCTTATTTTATCTCTCCCTCATAGCAATTATAACAGTCGTAACTCAGATCCAGGTCCAGTCACACACCACACAGGCTCCCCTCCCCACTACGGTACGTACTATGCTTTCATGTATCGCGAGAAGGCTTCAGCCTTCCACCCTCGTCGACATGCATCTATAATCGTGGGACCTGAAATATTATCTTGAATTACGGTATTAGTAGTAAACATACACTATATCCACAACGAAAACAATTCAGTAAGGTATACCGCTCTGGAGGCAAAGTTCAGTATCGTTTGGTGATCATATGAATAACTGAACGTTACTTACATTTGCACCCAGAATGTGGTGATATACGAAGGTAGCCCTGGTATGAAACTTCTTGCACTGGTATAATTTTTTTCAGGGGAATAATCACTGGTCAACTTTATTTCCAGGACGGGAAGGTTGCTCATACTCGTACGAAGTACTGGTATACCGATACCGAACGACACCAAGGTGTTTTCGGGAATATCTGGCTGGGAGCCTTCCGAAACAAATAAAACGTTCGACTTCATATAGCACCCTTGCCGTTGTGGAGTAAAAGGACCAGTAGCGCTGAAAACCCGATCGCACCCTACCTCCCCTGTGCAAACTGAACCCTCTTTACGGTGCTTCGATCAGAGCGCACCGCGGGGGGGTATGGCCTCATGAAGGATATACCCCCCTCGGGGATAGTACCAGGACACTTTTCAAGGCGTATCCGTGTTAGGAGGAATGCCGTGTAACACTATCACACGGGTCATAGGATAGCACATCCCTTCGGACTCTTTTTCTCTCTGTCCTTGTCGACAAAGATGAGTATGATAAGAGTGCACACGCCGAGCGATGTTGCGTCAATTATGGAAGGATCGACGAGGCATTTCCAAAGCCGCTGTTTTGGTTGTGTGTGTCTCCCTTGTTCCGGAGAAAACACGACCTCAAATTTCAAGCCAGGGGTGTGTACTATCCTGCGAACTAACATGCGGCACGCGATTCGTAGCGCGGTATGATACGATGGCAATATAGCGTGTTTACGCCCCAAAGCGAAGCGGTGGCACGCCTATTGGAGAAAATGGCTCAAGGCACCCCACCGCCGCCTGTATATCGCTGTGCTGACGTCAGCAGTCCAAGCAGTCAGTGCCTCAGCAAAGAGGACAGCCAAGATGGCAGCAACACTTATTACCCCATTTCGAACTGCACACACACAATTTTCGGGACAAACTAATCGGATTTAGTCTAGGACTCTTACTGAGTAATAAAAATGGTTCAAGGCATTGTGGGGGGGGAAAACTGCATGCCCCTTCGAAGCAAAAAGGACAAGAGGAGTTCTGCGAAGCAACGCAACCGAACGCAGAACATGTACGCTCACCTTCAACATTCAAGACCGTCCTTCGGATGTAATTCCTCCAGTAGCCGTGCGTCAGCTTCTCGTAAGCCAACCCCAAACCGTTGCCATCGTCGTCTCTCGCCATGGTGGCCTTCACAGCGCCAGCAAACTTCAACAGCCGGTCGCAGGTCAACTCGCCCCAAGAAAGCTCTTTGCCTGCGAGCGTAAAATATGGAATAGGAGTACTTGTGAGGGATGTGTGGTACGTGTATCGCGTCCGCTCGCATTTTTGTTTTCGTTATCATCACTTTTACTTTCCAGCCTACAGTAACTCGTAGGAGGTTTTACCCTCCGCGATCTTCTGGGCAAGCCGCGGTCACAGGTGTCGTCCCTTCTCCCCCCCGGCACGTGACTTTATTTTTTGTCGCGCATGGGGTTCAGCATTCCCACTGCTCGTCGATTTTTATCGAATGCAGCTAACTCACGCTCTCGCGCTTTCCGCTAATCATTTTATTTTTGCAAGAAAAAGCCACGAGCATGCACTCGGTGAGACTTGAACCCACGAAATTGATCTTCATAGGCACGCGGACCACCTATCAAGCCACCGGGGACGCCGATACCAGGTACCAGGAATACCCATGCAGTAGTATACCGCTTTAGTAGCGAGTGTAGTCTCAATACAGGGGGAGGACCTCACCTAAGAAAACCACCGGCAATCCTTCCATGAAAGACCGCAGGCTGTCGTCGTCGGGGACAAGAGCGATATTTCCTTCCACCATCATCTCGTAGTGTCGGAAGCAGTCCGGTCCTGACCAGACACGTCATTTTATGAAACATTATTAAAAATACCGTCAGCTGCGGGTTCGATCAATTGAGTGGCTGACTAATGCTCAGCTTTGCAAAAAATGCGTCATACGTCCGCCGAGTGAGTCAGGATTAGGGTTAGATCCCACTTAGATACAATAGGGGCAGTACCGAGGTAGGGTATTGCCACAGATGCATACGTCATTTTGTGAGTTCGACCGATTGAGTGGCTGATGCTTAGTTTTCATGCCGTGTGATATTAGGTCATTCGCGCGTGTTCTGCATTCACCCCTCGCGAAGGACGTACGTCGATGACTCCCTTGGATACTGCCAGGGGGCAACAGGACGATATTATAAGAGTGATTCCGGCCCACAACCATTATTATGTGCAAGCCTACGCGAGGGGGGACCGGGGAAGGCAGAAAGGAAGCGGGTGGGTGAAGGGGATGCGGCGTACTTATTTGTTGTTTGCTTTATAGCCATAAAACCATTGTCCACGCACCCTTTTCGAGACGGGGCACGCTTTCTACTCCTAATAGAGCCACACCCAACGTTTGGGCGCTCATCACGTTTTTTTCCCCATATCACATACCAGGTACCTGTTAGTTTTTTTTGTTTATCTCATTAAATTTTCCTTCCTGTTCCGCGAGGGGGGGGTACTCATGTAATGCATGGCCAGAGTCGTATAACCATAGACCCTCGCACCCCTACAATGCCGGGACGGAGCACGTCGGGTTTTCACCGACCAGGCAGACATTGCTTGCACCAAGCGCGAAGTGCCGGGAGGTTTTGGGCGAGTCGCATGAAGGGTGAGCTGCATCCTACTACGAACCGCTTGTGATGCGAACTTTATTGCATATGGATGACACCTTCGAGTGGATAGAATTGTTTTCTTGTGCTGCCACTTCCAGAGACAGCAATTGACACACTCCGTACTTGGCACATGGGTGCCTCGTAATAAATTTCGTACACATCACGTACGCGATACGGCCGTTCTCCCTGTACGGAGCCAAGGTCCTCCACCCCGCACGAACGATCTAACTCGACCGCCAGCCGTGGCGACCGCCAGACAAAACAACAACAATAACAGAAACAAAACCGGTACCGTGGTGTTTTAAAGCGTCGTCGCCAACCGACGCCAACCCAACCTATAAATATACATATGTATCCGAAGCACATAAACATACTATTAAATACATACTGATCAGGCATGCATCCTCTGCTAAAAACTGCTTGTGAGGCGGACGGGTAGGCGGGGGGGGGTTACCTGTCCCCGGCGGGCTGACGGCAAAAATTCCGGTGGATGCAGCCTCCACCATCTCATCGGGCGGTAGCGGACAGTGGTTCACGGGGAAGGGCTGCCCCTCAGTGTTGGTCATCTCCTGCCAGATGGCACTCCGCTTCCCAACGAAGAGCGTGTTGCACTCAAAAAGCAGGTCATATCTGTCACGCGGCATACATTTAAAAAACAAATGCGTCAGCTGTGACTTGGGCCGGTTGAGCGATTGGTAGGCTTTTAACTTGTGGATAACGCTGGTAAAAACAGAGTTCGGGTAGGTGGTGATTGGTGAGGCGGAGGGCAGCGTCACACCACGCCACGCAGTGAGTGTACCCACACCAGAGAAATACTCGGGTCGGCGTCGCTTCGATGGTCGTCGTGCTGAATCCTGGCACACACGTGCCTAAGGGTAGTTGAACCCCTTTGGGTTGTCAAGACAACGACCAACACAACAGTGGGCAGCTTTGGTTTTACCAACCATTGAACTGTCTAGGAGCAGTGTGAACGCCCAGCAGCAGCAGGGGCAGGGTCATGTCGCCGTCGCGCCGTACGACCCCCTTGCAACCAACCATCGTAACTCGAACATGACGCCAACCATTGCTATCATCCCCCGAATCACGCAGAGGTCGCTGCTGCAATCGCCCCTTTTGGTCGCCAAACTTTCTCCTCTGAAGCCCCAAGAGGATTGAGTTAGCTCACAGGAAAATAGTCGCGTTTCGTGTACAGCAGTGTGCGACACCAACTTACGAATCTCGTCTTTTGGGTCAGGCTCTAATTACTGTACGTAGTAAGTGGGGTAGGGTCGTGTCCTACTCTAATTTCAACGTATAAATGGTCACGGTATTATCTTCGTCCAAAATCCGAGCTTGAAAATATTCGTAACTCCCAGATTCCGAGGTGCTGTCGCGTCCTGTATACCCTGGTACGTGCTGGGTACCTATCAGTAGATTATAGCGAATCATCACCCACACATACATGCCGAGCACTTTGTCACACCAAGAAGATGAACTACCCGTTTGCTTCGGAAGAGAAGGAAAGTTTGTGTACCGTAAAGGCCGTTGAACAGGGGTACGATCACTCTTCCGAGCTCGACTTTTCCAGAAGAAGGGGAAGTTGTCCAGTACCGCACAAAAAGGCGTTTTCGGATATATCTGGTCGGGAGAGAGCCTTCCGCAAATGGTATATGTTCGAGTTTACGGTAGCACCCTTACCGCTGCCTTCAAAACTATCAGTATCATTAGCGCTGAAGAAACGATCGTACCCTACCCTGTGCTATTGCAACGATCTGTACGGAACGGCACGCTTACCCTGGCAATCCAAACGGCCTTTGTACTTTGGAGCAGAGTGGTATAACTACCAGGTATGTCATTATATAACCAACACCTGTAATATCATGTTTCGAGGAGGGAGGAGACAAAACCGCGAATCTTAGGTGCTGGATGCACCAGAGTTAAGTTGATTGATTCCCGCACAACTATGTACCAGGTATTAGAAGCTAATCTCCGCGAAACCACGTATAGATAGGGCTGATATTCATTACGAAAATATAAAAACGAAAGTTTTTGAGGAGGAACAAAATCGTGCCTATTAGGTGCTGGATACTGGATACGTACGGGTAACGACCTTATTGGGCAGATATACTACACGAACAAACAAATATGTTAGTTCGAGGAGGGACAAAATCGCGTTTCGTGCAATGGGTACTGGGTATGTACGAGTTAAGTTGCGCAAAGCGTCTCCTCCGAGATCGCCGACACCCCTCGGGCGTCTGAGCTTCCGACCAAAATCACTGAAGAACGACCCCTACGAGTAGATAGGGATGTGTGGCTGGCTGACTAGAAGTTACGTACGGTATTTTTTAGTCGGCTAAGGTGCTGTAGTCAGTTACGCTGCGGAAATTGTCGGGAGTTCCACGTCCTTGTATCTGACTGGCATTCTTGTAGCTCGGTCTATGTTTCGTTCAAGTACCAGTACCGATAAATATGTACCCGTACTGAGAAATACTACCTGGTACCAGGGACCAAGCGCCAGGTACCTGGTAAGTCAGTTGTTTTGCCATACTTTCGCCACGCCATAAATGCCGTGTAACACTATAACATGTGCGATAAGATATCACATCCCCTGGGAAATCAATTTCCGGGGCAACTCCCTCCAAGCCTAGGGAGGGAGGGGGAGGTACAATGAGACGAAAACGGTAAAACGGCGGCTGTGAGAAGACCTCGTCGGCATCATGTTTCCATACATACGCAGACCGACAGACAGACAGACATACAAACAGACAGACAGACAGACAGACAGACGCGTCGCTCGGCGTTTTCATTCTCGTCGTTGTCGAGAAATTCAGCTTCGAAAAACCATCCGAGGGGGTGTGTTATCATCTACCACCCGTGTGATAGTGCTAGCCGTAAGGTCCAGCCAGCTCAAAGCCCTACTCTCTACCCACCTACCCACCTACCTACCTACCTACCTACGGGGTCCTGAAATTTGAGTTTTCGTTTTGCTCGCTGTCTCACCTGCCGAGCATGGCGTACTCGCACTCCTCCATCGTTCGCAGGCGCCGCCTGGTGCTGTCCAAGTACGCCGACTGTGGCAGGCCGTTTCGCGTGTCCAACCCGCCGAAGCCAATAGGGAGGTAGTGGAACTGCCGCCAAAAAGCGTTCGCCCATAATCATGTATAAAACAAATTTCGTGCCGGAAAAAAATAGGGTTGTTAAGAAGCCACCCCAAGCAATCGAACCGCAGGCAGGACTTTGACGCCAAAGCGTTCACCCGTGACACCGGGCGGGGAAAAAATAAGGGCGTTAAGAAATAGTCGCAAGCGATCGGACCGCGGGCAGGTATGTAGGTGGGCGTGTACCGCAGGGGAGTGGTGACGACTAGCCCGAAGGCCGTGCTGACTGCACCGAAAATGTGCATGCTACCTAATTTTTTTATATGTAAGTGCCTGCAAGCTCGCACGTCAATGACATACAAGTTGTGCGCAAGCTGCATGCGAATGAGAGTACAATTAATTGCAAGCGCGCGCAAGTAGATCCAAGCTTGCAGGCGGCGTCTGCATGAAACTACCGAAAAGGGAAAACGAAGTCACAAGACTTTGGTTCCCCCTCAGGTCAAAATGAGAAAACGAACTATTAATAGGGGGATGGTAGTTACGTACGAAGTAAAAAACAAAACGTACCAGGTATCGATTTTTTTACTTGAGTATAGAATACTCCCGTGGGTCTGGAACATGGTTTTAATAGTGGCGTGCCGCATGCAGTATAGATAGTTATTTTGCAGGGAGGGCCCTTCACGGGTCATGATCCGACCCGCGGGTCGGGTAAAGCAGTTTCTGAAAAGTCACGGGTCGACTCGGGTCGGGTCCGATCGGGTCGGGTCGGGTCGGGTCGGGTCGGGTCGGGTCGGGTCGGGTCGGGTCGGGTCGGGTCGGGTCGGGTCGGGTCGGGTCGGGTCGGGTCGGGTCGGGTCGGGTCGGGTCGGGTCGGGTCGGGTCGGGTCGGGTCGGGTCGGGTCGGGTCGGGTCGGGTCGGGTCGGGTCGAGCCAAGAGGCTTTCAAACTCTCCCAGGTTGGGTCGGGTCGCCCTTGCCCGACCTGACCCCACCTCACCGGCGAGGTTTGACCCGACCAGTGAACGGACCTGTTTTTTTCGCGGCGTGATGAAGAAAACCCTGTAGTGTACAGGTATCACACACCATGATACAGTATGATACAGTGTTATACGAGGACAACGACTCACGCACGCACCCCCCCAAGGAAGCAGGAAACTGAAGCGCCCCCGCACTCCTCTCGCATCAACCACGGACCCCACGAATAGTTGCCAGCTACCAGTATCTCCCCCGCAAGCTCCCTTCATTTTTGCCAGCATCTTGAAACGGCAAACTTCATCAACCCTTTCAGAACTGAAGTCTCGTTTTGGGGACAAACCATTCAAATTCCAAATATTTTGCCCCAAAACGGGACTGCGACCCTAACGGGGTTAAAACACTTTTACAAAGGCACTTCCGTTGTGGAGACAAAACACTTGGAATTAACGTCATATTTGGGTTTTGGAGCAGGGCACCACCAAAAGGGTTAAGGCCGACTACGCTCAGCACAGCGACACGAAACTTTTGATACTTGTATACGGGCACAGACAGATACGCAAACGTCACGTACGCGTAGGTAGTAAGCATAGTAAGCATTATAAGGAGGCAGGAATTACCCCCCCCCCCCCCCCCTTTTTCCCCGTTTTCTCAGATAGACGGCGAAACATACATACCAGGTATATATATGCCACTTCCTGCGCTTTGCAGGACTTTTCTACGTCCATTTTTCTATAACTTCTAATCCGTAATAATACTACATACTGGCCGTGCCGAGATAGGCGGCGGGACCCTTTTACACCCTAGAACACGCAGAACAGATCAGATAGACCACGATTTAGATCATCCCCTGTAGTTCCGCACGGCTGCGGGCAGAACCTGCACTATACGTATCCAACCCCGAAAGTATGCCTTAATAGACGATGCAGGTTGTACGGCTCCCACCCGGCAACATGACCTAGATCACCTACTGTAGACCCTACCGATCCGGAATATATCTATCTAGTTATCTATCTATCTATCTATATATATCTACATTTATCTCTCTATATATATAGATGTATCTATCTATATATCCGCCCTGAATGATCTAGATCCTCAACTGGAAATCGATGACCTGTCCGAGGTATGCACCCCAGTACCGTACGCATTTACCTACACGAATCTTGAGCTACGAGTTCAGACACACAAACACAAGTACAACGTCTATGGTGGCAGTGGTTACGGCCCTTCTTCGCTCCCAGCCTACCGCGGTGGGAGGTGCTCCCAAGCCGGTACGTGCGGTAAACTTCACCTTGGGGTGCGGATGCGAGCGCAGCTGCGTGTGGGAGGTAAACCACACCGTCACTCTCTGGCTGTTCAGAAGCCGGATCGCGCACGTCTCGTCCCGTCCGCTGCCGTGCCAGTTGTGGGTGGGGTCCCCCGAGGGGTCCCAGCCGACCGTCATCAAAGCCAGAGGCACGCTGAAGTCCTCGTCGTCATAAGGCTCGCGCTTCTTCCGCCTATCTCTGCCGCCCGTGAAGATATCGGGATATCCCGGCCCACCCTCCACCGCGATCAAACGAGCTGTCCGCGAAATTTCATTCTCCAGAGCGCATACGTCATCGCCCTGCGAAAACACCAAAGACCACAGCAAGTTGCACCAGTGAAGAAGGCAAGAGGCATACCAGTAAAACATGAGCAAACACGTTCCAGGTCAATGGGATAATAAGTTGCACCTGCGAAAGTAAAGAGAAAAAAACGGTGGGAAAAAAAGCTCAACGATGTAAATAATACTGGGGTTTTGAGAAGCCGTCTGAATGCCCGACCACCCACTCCCACCCGTAGGCCCGCATGGCAACAAAATCGTCGTCATATGGTTGACGCGTGGGGCTACGGTAGGAGCAGAACCTGCTGTAACTTTTCCGAGGCTCCTTGCTTGAGGTCTAGATGCCATCCAACAATCGAGTCTTGGGGAATCATGTAAAGCTATGCCCGATACCTAAAAATTCCATCGACCAGGTACCGTATCTGGCAAGTCTAAAATAATACGGGGCAGTTGACGCCAGCTATCTTCCAATCAAATGGTTGGAATAACGCGAACGACGGGAGACATCTTCCAATAAAATCGATGTATTAACGGGAGCCACGCGAACCACGCGAAATCACGCCGCACACAACCAAGAAGAAGGAATACACAGCTCGCAGCTCGCACACGACGATTGGCCTTCAATCTCGACATGGAACCCATCCACGGTCAACGAGCTTCGTACCGGGCAAGGCCAATGAGTGCAAATGCTGACCTCGGAGGTATCATTGGAATGCACGGTCTAGGGGGCGAGAAGTTGTTCGCGGCGTCCTACGCTCTTCGTCGAAACATTAAAAAATATATTATGTGCCAACGGAGAGGAAGCGAGAGTTTTTGTCGTCTGTTTTCTACACACCAGCTAGCTGCCAAATATGTTTTTAGTAGACGCCTGGCCCACCCACACCACATATCACCGACCGAGGTGTGAGCACTGTGATACTAGCGTGGGTCGGAGCCTCTAACCAGCGCGCTTCATTCAGACTTCGTGACGTAGTCGTCGGGTTTGTCGATCGATGTCAAACCTGAAAGGTGATCTATATCTTGCCATTGGAGAGGGGTCTATAATTTTTTGTCGTCTGTTCTTCTACAGACCAGCGCCAAAATGTTTTTTATCACACGCCTGGTCAGCCCACGCCACATATCACCGACCGAGGCGTGAGCACTGTGAGTCGGAGACTTTATCCAGCGCATTCCGTTCAGATTTCATGACGCTGTCGTTGGTTTTGTCGACCGATGTCTGCCGAGGAGTTGGCTCTAGTCTCCTGAGCCTGCCAGGGCAGGGGTCTAGTCTCCAGAGCCTGCCAGAGCAGGGGCCTAGTCTCCAGAGCCTGCCAGCGCAGGGGTTTTATATACATTGCGCGGCGCGCAATTAAAGCCCGCGAAAGCTGTCCCGTGACATTTAAAATTTGCCCAGGTATCTAACAGATTGCTTCATAAAGAAAAAACGCGTCGGATCCGAACAAAGATATTGAGCACCTCCTCGGTTGCAGTGGTTGATAAAATGGTTGAGTGAGCCCCGTCAGCGATAATGCTTCACACCTCGGACAGATCAGATATATTAGATAGATCTTAAGCTCCCGCTATGAGATGTTGTGCAGGATCTGTATAGTACCTAACCCAGGAAACACGTGCAAGATCCTGCAGACTTGCACGGCGCCCACCCTGCACCATGAGCTAGATCCTGCATATCAGGAACATATAATATATATATATATATTATATATATATCTGCCCTCTGGCAGATCTATTTAATGAACTGTGGAAATGATCTATCAGTCCGGGGTGTGGAATGTTTGGGCTCAAAACCGCGACCCCTAATTGCAGCCCAGACCGTATATAGCACGGCTCCAAAACTCTCACATGGACTTGCACGATGACAGGGCGAGTGCCCTTGAGCACCTCCTTGTAGTACCTCGCCAGCCACCGATTCATGCCGCCAAGCTCAGGAGACCACCCCCCGGCATCCGTCGCTTTTTCGCGATACACGGAGGTCGCTGCACCCACAACCGCATCGGCCTCGTCCACCGCCAGCTTCATGACCAACAGCAGCGGGTTCGCGGGGTCGCCGTCCTCGCCGCAGCTCTTGGGGTCTTCCATCACATCCAGAACGCCCTCGAGCATCGCTCGCTTGAGGCCTAGCAGGCCGTACACCGCGCTATCGTCCTTCCACTCGGTACAGTTATCGATCCCGGAGACGTACAAAGGGGCGCACTCCAGCTTGTCGTCCTGTTCCTGCTCCGCGCCGTCTTCGTCCTCCTCCGCAGCGGGCTCTGGATCGCCACCCTCCCCCACCTCCTTCTTCTTCTCCTCTTCCTCCTTCACCTCCTCCTCCTCCTCCTCCTCCTCCTTCTCGTTCGTCTCCCCCTTCTCTTCCTTCGCCTCGTTCACTCCCTCCTCCTCCGCTCCTTCTTCATATTTCACCACCTCGAAACCGACTAGGACACGGGGGGGGGCTGCTGGGCGAACGATGCGCTGTAGATCGCCATCAAGGCCGGCTCTTCTGCTGCCGCCGCCAACGATCGAGGGGCGCAGACCGGGGGTAGCTTGTCTCCAGCGTAAAAACGTGACGGTTCCGGCACTGAAGCACCACAAGACCGCCGCCGCCCCCGCGGCGGACGTGGCAGCGCACCTCCGCCGGCGTTGCGTCGATTTGGCAGGCTGCAAGCGCGGCGAGACGGTAGAAAAAGGTGGGCGGTGAACGGTCAACGCGACATTCATAGCGATGCATGGGGAAAAGTATGAACAACACCTCGAACAGCTCATGATCTTCTGTAGATCATCCACCAGTAGTCTTCTCCTCCTATCGTAGTGACGGGTTGTGCAGGACCTACATAGTACAGGTCTGATCTGATCGGGAGAATCAACAGCTGGCGTATTCTATAGCTTTTCATGAAATAGAGTAAAGTGCCGTTTCCAGGCATATTCGGCATCGGCTATACCATACCCCAGGGCATTGTATAACACTGGTAATAAAACAACGCCCCCCCCCCCCCCCCCCCAAGGATGATTTTCCCAGGCAAATTTCTCCAAAGCCAAGGAGGGCCAGCTCAACGAAAATGGCGGCCTTGGAAAGATATCGCCGTGACCTTTCGATAGACGCATACATCGCTCGGCGTATTCAGTACGCCCTCCCCGTCGTCGACAAAAGACCACAGCAAATTCGTCCGAGGGTGCATGTTATCTTATGGGGCATAGTAACGTACCTGGTATGTGCAGCAGCAGTACAGAGCAACGACATCCACAGCAACTACAAGGAGAACGTCGTCCAATAACTTATTGCGGACAGTGCATACAGTACAGACACTCGTTGGGGTGTGGCTAGGACGACTCGTCATTTCATCATGCTGATTCACGACAAACAAACGCGAAGAAAGAAACACGCCGCTTTTGGACCACAACCAAACGAAATGTAAAGCAAGTCCGTACAGTATGTACAGTAGTAGTCCATCAAACAAGCAGTTTCCGGTTTTCAAAGCACAGCCGGGAGGAAATAGTGTATTTATCGCGTTCTATCATCGACCACTCCCCAGGCCCTCGTACGAGTAGCAATATGATACCCAGCCTACAGCCCACAACCCACAACCCACAAACCCACCAGCCCTCACCCACCCACATACACTTGTACCTGGTATAGCCCAACCCTGTAATAAATATTTACCTGTGGTTATGCAGTTGAGTAAGCTTCTGCAACGTACAGAAATTGCTTCTCGAGTACTAAAATAAAGTGCGGCACTACTTGGGTACCAGTATACCAGTACGTGGTATATTTTTGACATTTATTTTCGGATACCGTTACGGTTTTGTGTATTTCACGGCATCCACACATACATCCAGGCAGACTATTCGTAACTACTGCTGTTTGCTGTTACAGCTTGCCGTTGTGCTGCTGCTGTGCTGCCCCTGCTGTGTTGTACGGCACCTCTTCTTTCTCCCCGCTCCCCCCTCTCACCGTAAGGACGCCCATGCTGTCCACCGACGTTCCTAGCTCTCCTCCGGCACCACGCGTAGTAGTATTAATCGTAGAGCCCGTAAAATTGAGTCCCTGACGAACAGCATCATCGCGTTCCTCGCCAGGAGCCTCGAGCGCCATGCTTCCTTTTTCGCTCACTTGGCTAGCTCTTCGCTCTCCGCTCCGTTCTCTGTGTTCACCACCTTGCTTGAACTCCACCAACCAACGTCTACCGTCGTACTGGTGCTGGTACTGGCACTTGTACTGGTATGCCAGAAAAACGTCCACAGCCAAACAAGGAAAAAAATGCGCTGTCAATAATCAAGGTTGTACTCGTGTGTAAATACAATGGGCTAAGTGCTCCAGTCAGTGCTTAATGTAAAACCTCCGTACTGGTACAGAGTAGAGCACTCGACGAGGCAAGGAAGGGCTGGGCTTCAATGTTCTCTCGAGATAAAAAAGCCTTCCAAGGCACGAACCGTAGTGGGGAGGGGGTAGGGAGGAGAGTCTGCTAGAAATGCGTACCCGGATCTGAGTTACGATTAAAAGTACTACTGTTTGTGTACCAGCAGGAGGGAGAGAAACAAAGAGGGGCGAGGACAATTAATACCCTGGTACGTACGAAGGGTGGAAGAAAAAACAGAGCGCGCAACTGCCAGCTGCTGTAGTTTGGAGTCAAGGGCAAATTAACAAGGAAGTACGTACCGGTATGGCAAATTTGCTATCTCTTTCGCAATGCGAAGGGGGGAAAGTGCTGTCTCCTAACGCATTTGCTCTGCCGGAGCTTTGCTTGCTCCGGCACTACACTATCGCGCACACCTGATGCGTGATGCTGTTAATAATATGGGTGGCAAGGTGCAGCAGGCAGCAGCAGCAACAGAACAGCAACTGCGACAACAGCAGGATGTGTACTGCTGCAAAAGGAAAAATACGGCAGTGTTCGTTCGACCCAAACCGGAAGGACGGCAGGATTAATGAGATGGGGGGATGCCGACCATGAGCGTACGGAGGTCGAGCGCATGGTCCGGGTATCATAATACTTCGTATAGCAGCAGCACCCTAAACTGTAGTCCCGATTTGGGAACAAAATACTTGGATTTTGAGTGATTTGTCCCCATAACGGGACTGCAGTTCTAAAAGAGCGCTAAATTGGCGATAAAGAACAGACCGAGGACACACTGCGCAGGACTGCAGGAGAGAGAAGCAAGCTGTACCAGGTACCAGGTCTACGACTGCTAGTAGTGTGGGTGTGCCTTGTATTTGATATTTTTCTCATGTCTCGAAAATTTTAAATCCGTATACCTGGTACTATACCAGTAGTTCTGATATTTCGGAATTTCAAAAGGCAGAAGTGTGTCCGCCGCTGCTGCTGCTGCTGCTGCTTGCTGCTGCTGCACGAAGTGTAGCTTGCCCATAAAACTGGCGATGCTTTGCAACCCGTGTCGACCGTACCGTTTTGAGCGCGTGTAATCTAACCACTCTCAACTTGCCACGTACGTATAGAGACTTGAAAAAAAAGAGGCAAAAATTGAAAATTGGAGATTGCAGCATATATATGATACCCGTGGTGTCGGCTACACAAGCTGCTGATAGAAAAGGAAAAGGCGTGTGTCCGGACTGCAGTCAACGCGATGGGGTGTATGTGTCACACGCGCGCGCATGCAACATGGTGATGCTTGAGCGGCTGGGCTTCACGCTCTTCCACAGCTGTAGTCTATTATAGTCGTTCGAACACATTGCCCTTCCTCGTGATGTTATTGGGCCGCTGTGCAATGAAGTCCGTCGAGACAGAAGTAGAACCATTTCGAAAATTGAAATGGTCGCGGTCGAAATAAAAAAGTTACCTACCGTTTTATTATTACAACTCAACTGCTATCTATCTCATGCATGATCGGCCTACTGATAGGCCTCCTCTCTCGGTTGTGAGTACTTTATTAGTGCCGTCCCTGTCTGGTGCTCGTCCTCGTGCATACAGCAGTAGGCACTTTTCAGGGGTAGCCCTACGCCTATACCTTGGTAGCTGTTATCTCTACGACCGTATCTTCTATCCTGCCTGCAGCAGTACCATACCTGTACAGCAGTGGACACGAACAGCTGATACAACAGAATACCTTCGAGTCAAAAACAAGAACAGAACAAGGAGCGGGAGTATTCAAGAGCACACCTGGGGACAGAAGAAGGAGGAGGGGGGTGACGGACTGGATTGAGATTCTTCGCTGTGTGTGTTGCGCACACAAGGCCAGAAGAAGAAGAGAGAGGCTCGTCCTTCCGTGGAACTGGAAATAAATACGTGTCTGCTGCTGCCGCCGCCGCGCCTGCTGTTGCTGCTACTACTGGTGCTCCAAAGAAAGCGTCAATGTAGAATGGGAGACAAATGTAGGGTGGGTGACGCGTGACGCACAACGCACAACCAATGGTCCAGCATGCTGGTGAACGTACAAGATACGTAAAGCTACGTAGGAGGTAGGAGTGCTGGTCGAAGTCAGAAGAAACCTTTTTGTTCGTATAAATAAGTAGATCGTACTAACTCTGGACTCCAATGTAAGGACCGCTTGGTGTCCATATTAATAGCTCAAAGTCCCTTACATTTACGGCTATACTTGGAGATACGGTAGATGTTTATGTGAACCTTGGTGCGGAAGATTTGAAAGATCCTAAAAAACACGGTTCGTTGTTTATCCGGTTCATTTATTATTTCCCCGGACCAGCAACCTTTTTTTGGGAGATAGATCTGCACATACATACATGCACCGAGAAATTCATGTGAATCATCCCGATATACTTCGTATACCACTACTGTGGGTTCGAGGTTCTCGACCAGGCCGTCGCATGGCATGGGTATATTGTCCCGCGAACTGTGAGATGGGTGTCCGTATTTAATACCAGGAGTATGGGATGGGAGAAAGAGATGGGATCGGCAGATAGATATATGATCTGCAGTTTTTTCGCACCATGGAAATTAAAATGTACCGGTATCTCGTTTCCAATCACATACATCTGGGTTCAGGTATTACTAGTATTATTGGTATTATTAGTACTATTATTATATGCTTACCACATCCGACACTGAATGTGTACTCGTATGTGTAGCGTTGTTCTAGAATCGTATGGAAAACATGTACCAGGTACCAGGTATAGACTAAAACTGTTACGCAACAAACGCTATAAACTCGATTCCCACCACATTCTCCCCCACTAAACCTGACTTATCCCTTTTGGCGAGTACGTCAGGAACCCCGATGAGACTCTGAGTATCTAAGTTTCAAGTGACTGAGTTTTACAGGTTCTAGAACATGAGATATATTCTCCTTTTTTATTTTTTTAGGGGGGGGGGAATGAAGGCACAAGAATCTAACCACGGACGGACCTCTCGCTCTTCATAATCTTACACCCTGCCATCGACGCCATGGTAGGGAAATAGACTCTATAAACCTGTTCTACGCGACAAACCCTCTACCCGAGTTCAAGGCTTATAAACTCGATTTCCACTACTACTACTACACAGTATTGGGGTTGTATTTGTATAGTACTTGGGAGGCGTATCTCATGTGGAAAACCAGGGATTTCCCCAGCGAAGGCACGAGCTTGGCTCTCAGTCTCCGCGTGCACGAACCGAATAATAGCTGCTGCTCTTCTTCTATCTCTAAGCACACAACACACGTGAGTATACCAAAGGGTTGGGACCGACTTCATAGGGAAACCTTTCCAGGGATATATACGAAGTGTGCCCCGACCTTGTGATCTTTGAAAGTGGCGTCGACGGCAGGACGGGAGAAAAAAGTGTTATAATAAAAGGCAGATTGGGTGTTCTATTAAGGAATATGGGTGTTATAATAAGGCAGATTGGGTATATAAGTTTCATCGCTTAACCTTTCACCAGTTACTGTAGCCCAACGGACTAGGACCTTAGCAAATGGCGTCGTCGGCAGGACATGGGTCGTTGGTCGTAAGTTCGAATCTCACGTCCACCATGAAAACGTTTTTTAAAGAAAGTGAATTTCTTCATGTCCATAATCTGATAAACCGCTCTCTTCCTCGGTCCCCGGAGATTGTGAAGAACTGCGAAGCACGTGCGGTCCCATACGAAAACCACGGACTGCCCCGATGTTCCGAAGGTGAAAAGAGAGTGTTATAAGGCTTAGATTGGGTAGACAATTGGTTAACCTTTTACAAGTAGCCCAACGGACTTAGACCTTACTTAGCAGAATTCTACAAAATCCTCGATCTCACAGCTTTTTAAATTATATACCTGGTATATATATGAACTTCGTATAACCCGCGATCGTGTAAAATTTCAGGGTTTTCCTCGGGAGCGAATTTTCGTCTCAGGACGGGATCGCGCGGGATCAAGCTATTCCGGTATTCTCCGGGACGGAACAAAAGGGGAGTTTAAAACACGGGACTGTACAGGACGGGGTTGAACCATCACGGGATTGGACGGGAAATTTGGGCGGGATTGAGGTTTCACGGATTGCACGGGACGCGATTGAGATACTAAGGGATTTTATGGGACGGGGTTTCACGGGACGAAGAAAGCACGGTACTTCACGGGACGGGACTGAGATATCACGGGATTTTACGGGACGGGATTTTTCGGGACGAAAAAAGCACGGTACTCCAGCGGGAAGGGATGTAAAAACGATCTACACGGTATTTATTGTTAAGTGAAAAACAGTATGGACCTAGGGACCGACTACTGCTAGCAGGTTGATGCCTTTTGGGTCAGCTCTGGTCACTCACGCGAGGTGCTTGGCGATGTTAAATGTGATGAACTCTTGTACTAGTTGCTGCTTGCCTCGCCAAATGTCTTCTGAACGAAGGGCCGAGGTGCTCATCAGAGAAGCAGTATGATCAGGGGACGATTGCTACAAACTATAGCGCCGCGAAAGGGGAGAGGGGAGAACATAACAACACTAGCCCACCCTGAAGGCCCGTACGTTATGCATATTCGTAGAAAACTCATGCACGAACCCAACCAATCCGGACAATTCGGAGAATGGATCGAGGATGCGGGACTTCACAGCCCACTCCCACACCTCTAACTTGCTAGACTGTGACCGATTACACGTAGACACTGCGAATCAGACAACCACAAGTCCGAAAGTATGGATACGTGAAAGCAGGCAAAACAAGCTGGAACCACCCGGGCGCTAAATGCAGGACTTAAACTCGAGGAAGCGGTGTGTGGCTCGCGTAGCCAGGAGCGACATAAGCTAAACTCAGAGCGAAACACACGAACAGAAAGAAGAAAAAATAACCGTTACACTACCCACTGCGGAGGTACGGGGTGCCTTGAGAAAGAAACGAACGGGGGGGTAACAGAACGGAACAAGTGCTGGCGCGACGGAGCTCACTTGAATAGTGAGAACAGTGTCGGAAGACAGGAAATCAAGCAATGAGAAAACCCAATAAAGTCAAGACAATCCCATAAAAGAGGGCAGAAAGAACGCGAGCGAGATTTTGCCCACGCTGAGCGCGCTAGAACACAAAACATACAATGAGCAGACATCGTTACGGACTATTGTTAAGGTCTGAATCCGTTGGGCTATCAATGAAAGGTTAACCAATCGCCTACTACCCAATCTACACCTAGAAACACTAAGCAATATCGCGCGGGAGAGGGCGGAATGCAAACGTTCGCCAAGGAACGAAATCGACCACCCCGGCCTGCTTGGGGATATTGAGGAGGCGGAGGAGGAACGCATGAACGACAAATGTGGTCAGACCTAAACCCAGGGCAATCTGTACGATGCGCATAAAAGGCTCACGAACAAGGCCTCGGAAAAAACAAGAGGGGTCGAGGGGTACGAGAAAAAAAAAAAAAAATGGCACGGCTGAAGGAATAAAAAAAGCGAACGAGCGTTTCCGCCGCTCACGAAGAGGGGACGAAAACAGTCATAGATACGGAACGTAAGAGACGAATGCCCGCATGGCAAGGAGGAAGAAGTTAATCTAACCGTTAGCCCAATCGGCGCCAGAACTCAGCAGGCGGTTGCCGTGAAAGCAGTGAAACGGCGGGAGAGTTCGTGAAAAGTCAAACAAACTATACACCTTCAGCACAACAAGGCAAAGAAACCACACAAACAGTGACATGATACCAACCCCAGTCCCGGCGACTACAGAAGGCACGCATGCGAAAAACTATATGTTGGCTACGGGGACGTGTTCAAGTCGGCAGAGCCAGCTAATTCAGCTCCGCGGGACTCGTCAACTTTACGCACAATACCACGCATGAGGGGGCTTTTTTGGTGCACTTGCAGACACCACGATCCGCGGACGGCTCCAGTAGCCGTAGTATACCGAGCAGAACATAGCGCAGGCTTGACTGGTCCGGGGTCGTCCAAGAAGCGAACGACGTAGTGTCCAGGAGTTGAAGTGTGGGCGGAAATTTTCCCGGGCCCCCATAGATGATCTTGACCCTTGTACCAAACGTGAACGCCGATAGGCAAGATGGTGCCGCTGAACCGGCGAGTCTATGTTTGCTAGTCGGCGTAGCTGTATCCAGGAGGCAGAAAATGTGAACCCTTGTCGGGGGTGCGCTCGCGTTGAGCGGCACCCACGCGCATACGGCGGTTCACCCTGTTCGCCTGTCGAAGTTGCAGGGGCGCGCCGGCCCAATAAGTGGTTGAGGATGTGTTGACGAGAGTGAAGGAGGTCCGATTCACGTTCCCAAGACGGCCAGAGGAGGCATTTTCAGTGTGTTTCGTAGAGAACGGCGATGACCCCGCCCCGGCCTCGTCCTCACCGGTGGCTGGAAATCATATCGACCTCCAAACTCTCAATGGGCACGGAAAGAGGCGTTCTACGATAGAGGTTCACCCTAAATTTTCCGAGGCTCCTCACTTGAGGAGCTCTTCCACCTCACCCGAACACCGACTTCAGCTAAAATCAAATTGCATCCCGATGAATAATCCCATGGCCCAAGTATACCAAAACGTCTTTTTTCGAAACAAGATTGGCATTGCGACGATATTGAGTTAAGGAGCCCCGTCATTAAAAAAAACATTTGAGCGGACACATGCTCCCTCCATCGTAGAACGCGTCGAAACGTCGTCGGCGGTGACGTGGAAGGAGGGGGGGTTTGGTGGTATGGTTGCTGAGGACGCATTGCGTTAGTCCAGCGGGGAGGTATCGAGGAGATCGGTTGTGTCATGTGGGTTGATGCAGGGTTTACAGCGGGCTACCGACACGCGACAGTGGGCGTCAGCGCCCGGCATGCTGTTAGGAAGGCCCAAGTATAACAACTTGGCGGCCAAAGAGCGGTCGTCCGCGTCGAATCGGAGGGCTTGGGGGCGTCAGCTAACATCTTGAAGGACCCGTCCAGTTGAGCGATAGCTTCGCCTTGAGAACCTTGGCGCCTGTGCCAGATTTCGCACCCTGGCCAATCGTAGCAGCGGTGTTGTAGATCCATACCTAGTTACCGATGCTGTAGGTAAGGCGTTGTTTGATTGCGTCTGAGAGGGCCGAGTCACGGCGATCCACACAAGAGACCGTGATAGCGTGTTGCTCACGCACCAGCGCATACGAGCGCCGTTGGCGGTCGGCGGCGAGGTCGCAGTATTCCAGTTGGTCGCGGGCGAGACTTTGGTAGCCTCTGGCGTAGTGTTGTTCGAAAATGGCGAGGGGAAGGTGAGGGAGGCGGTTCATGTGCACCTCATTGGCGGCCAACCCGGTGGCGGCGCAGACGAAAATTTTGTAAACTAACTCCACGCGCGGCATATGGATGTCTCAGTCGTCCTGTCTTTCTTTGTAGACCATCGCTGGAATCTGAACCATGGTGTGCTTAATGCGCTCGACACCGCCGTAGCCGTTGGGATGATAGGCGCTTGTGGAGATGTTTCGCATTCCCAGAAGTTTATACACGGCATGTGACAGCTTGGAGCAGAAGTGCAGTCCATTGTCGGAGAGGAGGCAGACCGAACACCCCCAAAGAGGTATGTACGTATTGACTACGATGGCAACGGTGTCTTCAGCCATGAATTCCGCAGCCGAGACGGCGTACATGTCTGCGCGTCGGCTGAACCTATCCGTGAAGAGAATAGAATAATGTAGCAGTTGCCCCGAGGTGTGACGGGAAGGGGACCGACGCAGTCGACGTCCGCCGTGACACCAGGGCCGGACGGAAACGGGAGGGAGCGAATAGGCCAACGTTCCGTCTGCCTGGAAGACTTGCGCGCCTGGTATTGGAGACCACGACGAATCCACGACCGCGTGCAGATGCTCATGCCAATCCACCAATCAAAGCGTTCGAGCATCGCGAGCGTTCGGGCGACGCCGAGGTGCCGGAGGGTGTTGTATGGCAGGCTTACATAATTCACGGGTGCATATGCAGCGGGACGTAGATTCGCGTAGGTTCGTCGTCCAAGAGGGGGGCTGCGCGTCCGCCAGGCTTGCCGGGGCAAGCCAGAGCGGGGGGTGTCAAACTCTGCGCGAGCCGGAGGACGCGGTCGTCGTCTGTGTATAGTCGTCCTGTATCGGCTAAAGAGCGCAAATCGGATAACGGGGGGCGTTTGTCAGGCGCCAGGTGAACGAAGAAATCGTTGGGGAGGATCGAGGGACTGTCTAGAAGACGATACCGAATGGCGGCGTCACAAACCGGCTCAGCGCGTTGTTCGCGGGCCCGATCGGAATGCGTGTATCGCTCGACAGATTCGATGAACTCGATCTCTGTCGGTGAGGGTATCTCGGGGAGAGCGGCTGGAGTGCGGGCACGCCGAGGAGCATCCGGAGGGAGGATGCCAAGCGAGGGCGGAGCAGGTGTGACCGCATCAGTGGGGAATCGAATCGGCACAGTCGGAACAGGAGAGCCGGGAAGAAACCTCTGAAGGTGAGGTGGTCCGAGGCGGGCGCGGCTTGCGCGCCGTGGGGGCTGGTCGTAGGACGGTGGGTGGAGCAAGATACGAACGATTGAAACCATAGTCCACGGCGGTCGTGGGCTTGCCAGCAGCGGCAGCTTGGCGACGGAGGGCCCGAGACGGAATGAGCCCCGACGGGAGGAAAAACGGCAGAGCCGTCTGTGAAGATGAGGGCAGCAGAGGCGGAGCCGCGGGCACAACCGAGACTTGATCACGGTTGGTCCGGGCGACACGCGAGGTTGGATGAGACACGGCAGAGGGTTCCTGAGGACCTGAATCCGTTGGGTGCTCGGCTGAGTCGTGATGGACAGAAAGAGGAGGAGGGAGGGTTTTCGACGTTGCTTTGTCAAGGACGACCGTGGATGAGACGGGGGCCGGTACTGAGCTAGAGTGCGGTGCGTCGCCGTTGGTGGATGATGGGGAAGCCCCGGAGGAAATGACGCGTCGGCCGAGGTCCATGTCATCGATATGAAGCTGGCAAAAGTGGAACAGGGACTGCGAACACGGAAGCTGCGAGATAAGCGCTGGTACATGTATCGGCAGGAAGGGCCCAGTTGGGACCTCGCGAAGTACGCAAGCGAGAGCACGGGCAACGAATTCTCCTGTTGGAGCATCAAGGTCGTCAACCCTCATTCGGGGTCCGTATTGGCGAAAATAGGGGAAATCGTGTGGGGAGAGTGGAAGCCCACCCAAGCCTGAGCTTGGGTCGGAGAGTGCCAGCCCACTCAAACCGACACGCACGGCGGAGGGTTCACCCTGGAGTAGGCCGTGAGGGCGGATGAGAAAGACGCGTTCTTCGTCGGACGGAGTGAAACTGCTGGGGCCGTCGCAGTCGTGCTCCGTCGCAGGTAAGGGCAGGTGGGGCAAGAAGTCGGCGCTCCCGTTGGCACTGCCTTTGCGATATTCCAGCGTGCAGTTGTACGCAGTGAGGAATTCCAGCCATCGCTGTACCCGCGGGTTATGTTCTGCGGTGTTGTAGAGGTTTTTGAGTGCCTTGTGATCCGAATTTGTTTTTCGGAATTTCGTACCTCAAAGGTAGCCGCGAAGGCGCTTGATGCTCCAGACGATGCTGCCCGCTTCCAGATCGAGGGGAGTCCAGTGGCGTTCAGACTCAATGGTAGCGCGGCTGATGAACACGAGGGGACGAATAGTGTGGTCGTCCTGTTCTTGTTCGAGGGCGGCACCGAAACCGTCCACGCTGGCATCGCAGTAAAGGAGGAAAGGGCAGGAGTTATCAGTGACGGCGTCCCAGTTGGGGTAGACGAGGGCCGGGGGCGTGGTCAACTCGGCCAGAAGCTCCCGCATGATGACTTCCATTTCTGGAGTAAAGACGATTTTGACGCTTTGTTTCAGAAGGAAACTGATCGGCTGTATGCGCTTTGCCATATCGCGCAGGAAAATTTTGTGGTAGG
Source organism: Nereocystis luetkeana (assembly GCA_031213475.1). Classification (NCBI taxonomy): domain Eukaryota; class Phaeophyceae; order Laminariales; family Laminariaceae; genus Nereocystis; species Nereocystis luetkeana. The sequence continues at coordinate 9,644,595 of JARUPZ010000021.1, forward strand.
AAAGTGCGCCCAAAAGGGAGGGTAGCTGTTTCAGGTCTTTCAGCTTGGGAATTTTCGTCAGTGCTTCCACTTTCTGCGCGTTCGGCATGACACCGCCCGGAGAGATGGTGTAACCGATGAAAACCGCTTCCGTGGCGCCGATGGTAGCCTTTGAAGGGGACAACTTGAGGTTATGATGTCCCAATCGCGAGAACAATTCCTTCATGTTGGCGACGTGAAGGGAGCGATCGGCGTCGAAGACGATGACGTTGTCGAGGTAGGCGGCGACGCGGTCCAGGCCCTTGTTGAACCCGTTGATGACTTTGACGAACCACCCTGGAGCAGCGCTGCTTCCTTGAGGCATAACCAGCCACTCGAGGAGCGTGGGTGTACAGAACGCAGCGAGAGGGGTCGTGCAGTTATGGACTGTTATCTAGTGAAAAGAAGAGACGAGGTCAAAGAGTGAAAATATTCGACCGGTGCCAAGCTTGTCGAGAACCTCATCGACGCGGGGGATGGGGAGCTTGCCAAGGATGCTGAGTTTGTTGAGCATACTGTAATTCACCGTGATGCGGATGCCAACGGATTTCTTCGGAATGACAACTACTGGACTCGCCCAGGGAGATATGGAGTATTGGATGAGGCCGGTGGCGAGGAATTCGTCCAGAACCTCGTCCACTTGCCTTGCGGTCGAGGGATTGATGCGGTAGGGCCGAGCGTGACAGGAGACCTGTTCGGGGGAACAGTTATCTCGAAGGGGAGAAGAGAGCAGGAGCCAAGATCGGTTGGAGACTTCGAGAACACGTCCGAGAACTCAGCGAGGACATCGCCCAACTGGGTGATGACGGTTGGCGTCCAACCGAGATGGCGCAAGTCAAATGCGATTTCGCGCATGTGCGACGGCAAACGGTTTCATACGTGTAGAAGCTCGTGCGTTGGCCTGTGCTCAATCGTTCGAGTAGGGAAGGTGAAGGGGGTGGTCGACAGGAGGAGTCGAAGAGGGCACGAATTATTTGCGTGTCGGGGCTGTCTCGTCGCGTAGATGGTGCACGAAGGGATCCAGGCACTGTGGTGGTGAGGGCTGGTCCGCGCCCATGGAATGGGAGGAAACTGGACCTGGGACTGAAAAGTCAATGAAGACATAAAGAAGGAGCCGGAGCGTCGGACAGGGCAGTTTCCAGAGATATGCGTAATAGCGGGCTAGAGGAGGCGCCAAGCAAGGCACCTGGGTCTAGATCCGCGGCGTCGGCTAATAAGATGAGCTGGAGTCCATTTTCCACGATTCTTTGTCCCGCAGAAAAACCTATGGCCTCGTCCTACATACTGACCGTATCAACCGGCGAGGTCAGGGGCACCATTACTGCGGACCAAACCGACATCGACAATTCGATGGTCGCGGGACAAGGTGATGCCGGTGTCACCCGCATACAGTAGGTGGGAGCTTTCAGGGTGAGCCGAAGAGTCGGGCACAAACGCTGTTATGCCCTGTAGTCCTGGGAGGGACAGCGTGAGCCGCCGAGAATCCGACTAGTCATCGAGCAGGGAGCCAATGTACGGTAGGAGCGGTCCTGGAACCGCATCCAGCTGTCACGCCCGAGTAGCACGTCGTGTTTCATGGCTTTAGAGGGGACGAATCATGCCCATACAGCCAGTATTCCAGTTGGTTTATCACCGTGGGAGAAATGTACGCCCAAGCGTACTGAAACGGAGGTCTCAAGAGGCCGGGGACTCGCCAAAACAGCCTCACGACCTGGGAGGAGTGTGTCGTTCGCAAGTGGTAGAGGCAGCACCCACGCGTTTCATGTTATCGAACGCGCCGGTGTTATTGAAGGTCTGCGGTAAGACCGTATCCAAGAGGGCGACACATCCAAGCTGCAAAGCAGCTAGGCCACTGTGGATCTTGATTTTGGTGGTGAAGGAAGAATCGTCCATGGGTACTGCACCAGCAACAAGACAAGGCCCTTGCTCAGCGAGCAAGGGGGGGTGCTGACCGGAGCGAGCGGCGGACATGTGTTCGAGAGCATCGCCGCCGTGGTCTGATGGCACGTTTGTAGGGGAGTCGGGATATCCCGACAGGGAGACGGCTGCAGATGTGTCACTTGGGCACAGTTGCTGTCGCGTCAAAAGATCCATTTCGAAGATGCGATATATCCACTAGAGGGCGAGGTGCCCTGAGGAGACCATGATTGGGGTCGTGTCGGTGGCAGCACGCCGTCGTGGAAGAGACGTCGCACGTGTTGAAGAGCCTTGCCCAGCAAATTTAGGCCGTGCCACAGGGGCGGCTGGCGTGCAGGAATAGCGTCTGCCCTGTATCCGATGCGCCTTATGAGGTCACAAGGGCTAGCTTCCGCGAGAAGTTTGTCGCCCGTGTCCAAGAGGTGGGTTCTCATGGCCGGGTTTTGGGTGAACTTGGCGTAAGAGTCGACAAGCACGATATTTTCTCGCTCGCGCTACCACACGGCGAGATCGACGTTATTGGCTTCTCGTGCATATTGCTTGTGCAGGCGGGGGTCACACACGCGCATAATGTGTTGTAGGGTCTGATGGTCTCTAAGCGGCTCTTTTCCGCAGCGAAGAACTGTTCGCCGAGGAAAAAGAGATGTCTTCAACCGTAAAACGGGAAGGCGTCCATTGCGAAAAGCAAGAGGGAGGCTGCCAGAAGAACACGATGTCGCGCGTACAGTAATCTTGGGTAAGATCAAAGGCGGCGGTATCCACCGTCGCGCGAGACGAAGTCGGGGGGGTGTCGAGCACATCCCCGCAAAAGCAGTTGGGGGTTTCTCTCTCTCTGGGAGACGGGCCCCTGCCTTGCCAAGGCCTCGTCATCGAGGCCGGGGTGGGAGGCGCATTTGCCTGGACCGGTCGTGTCTGCGATCCCCGAGACACTTCGGGGACGGGCAGGGGGCTCCCGACCGGTCCACCTTAACTGGGTGGGTGAGACGTTCGCCATGTAAGCGGGAGGCATTTGAAGTGGGTCCACAGCAAATGGTGTTGTCTGCACGGCCCGGGCGGCACGCGGCGTCTGATTTCTCAGATCACCGTCGTCGTAACTCGTCTGGGTAAGAAGGGGTGCATTTCGGCGCCAAGGGCGTAGCGGTGGTTCAGCCCTGTGGGGGGCACGTGTCACCCTGTCGGGGACACTTGTTCTCCACCAGCTCTGTGGCCTCCAGCGAAACACCGAGGGTCAAAGAAGAATATTCCGCTACGCTCTGGTCAGGATGAAACTCGGAGCTGACATCACTCCGATCGTCTTCGATACTAGTGCGCAGTGGGAGATTCAGACTGGTCTTGCGTGAGGACCTCAAGCGAGCCCCCGTGTTGTTTTCGAAGGGTCTGTGTTCCCGTACCCGCACCTCAAGACGACCCTCATATCCTGGGAGTCACTCCTGGGCATGGTGGATGCCTCAAAAGATGATGTCGGGGAAAGACTCACGCGGAAAATTACGAGTTATGTCGTTTACGCGGGAACCAGGAGTGCCAGGCACCCCTGGTGCTCGCGGCGGAGAGGCTACGGCAATCATCCGGTCGTCTTCGCCACGACCGGGAGCGAAAAGCTTGCCTGGCGCCGGCGGGGAAGGGCCTACGGCAGGAGAAAGGTGGCCGTCTTTGCGGGGACCAGGGGCGGTACGCATACCTGGTGCCGGCGGAGATGAACGAGTAATACCTACGGTCTCAACCAGCGGACCGCCTTTGCCAGGACCAGGAGCGGTACGCATACCTGGTGCCGGCGTTCCAGGGGCAACGCTGTCGCCGGGGGGGCGATGGTCAGTGCCTGGGTCAGACGTGGTTCCCGTGAGTGCTATCGGTTTGATGGGAAGTTCTAACGCACCGCCGTTGGGCAGTCAATTATGGCGGAAGGTCCCTGGCTGACGTCCATTGGGGTTGGAGTCAGCAACAGATCCGTAGCGCATACCCGGCGCCTGGGGGGCAGAAGAAGGCGCCGGGGGAACGCCGTGCGGAGGCTGGAAAACCGTCAGCGAAGTGGTCATTGAGCCACCGCTTTGAGCGCCTCCAGCATTACCTTGTTGTTGCACGCCACCGTGACGAGACTGACCAGAGTTGGAGTGCCCGTTATTGTTGCGGCGGTTGTTGCCGTAGCGACTAGACGAACTTTTGTGGTGATGCGACAAAGGCGACGAGCGTGTGGTTTCGCCGCCAACGTGCGTAGGACGGCGGTATGACTACATGCGGCGCTGCATACGGCAGTAGGTTTCATCGTTATCACCATGTCGGTCTACCTCGGGGTGGAGACAGTGTCTAGAGTTGGTGAACGGGGCAGCGCAGGTCTTAAATGAGTGATCCGTGCCATGGCAGTTGAGACAGTGACCCTTGGTCTCCCCAAAGACTTGACGCCTTTCTTCGGGAGTGGTAAAGGGCGTCCATAATGGAATGTCTTTGTTGGGAAGGATTTGGATACTTGAAATACCCCGTCCCAATCAGTCGAATTAGCAGGCCATTCGGCCGCAGACGGAAGAAATGGATCAGGGGAACGACCTGATGCTGCGACATTCATCACGATAGGGTTGCGCGATGACCCCGATGGGCCCTTAAAAGACTGCGGTGCGACCGATCGACCTTGTGTGCGGCGGCTTGCATGCGAGTGCAAAGAAAGACCCGCGAGGGGTCGAAGAGTGCAATGCTTTTCGTTGTTGATGGTGGGAGTCTTGTTTGTTGAAAGTCCACCAAACGCCAACCACATTTCGTCGATAGACCCAAAAGGCTTCGACGCTGTCGTTAAGTCTCCCGGGTACAAAACCTGCATGAGACTCGGGTATCGCTCGCTAACGTTGTTACGAACAACCTCTAGCACAACCTCAACGCCTGGGGGCAGGACCTGGTCACCGTCCGTAACGGACGCTATCAACAAGCGAAAAGCCCGAGAATTGTCCGCGAAAGGCGCCTTGGTGGCTACCCCAAACAAATGGAGCTTGGCCATAGCTGCACTTCCGTGGCCGTGGTCGAAATGGGAGCTGATGAGGCGGAGTAGCAGCTTGAAGGCGTCCGGGCCGCTGAATCTTTCAGGAGACTCTGTTTCACCTGTCGGAAAAAACCGTCGAAGTTGTTAGTGAAGTCGAAGGTTTGTCGGGCGCGATGGCTCTTTGAACGCATTCGCGAAGCGGGAGTTCCCACCCGAGGATCCAAGACTTTAAGTCTAGCCCGTCAAAGCATTTGTCGTCACATCGTACTAGTATGTCTGCCGCTGCGACTTTGACACTACGTGTCAACTGGTGTGCTGCGTCGGTATTGTCGAGAGCTGCGTGAAACGGCATAAGTATGACACGTAATGGACGTTGATGTTGGTATGAACACGCTTTACGGCAGCATCGTGGGCTGCGTCGCCCTCTGTTGCGATAGCTGTGACGGTAGCCCGACGCACGTGCGCTGTTGTCGAGGACAACAGTATACCTACGACGTCTTACTTGGGAGGCTCAAACGTACATAGGGAACAGGGGCTGGGCGAGGCCAGAGTAGTGTTTTTCGCAGTGCCGTTGCACCAGGATTTAGTATTTCAGCGCGCAGCGACTGTCCGTACCAGTTTTGTACGAAGAGAGAGGGCGGGGATAGGGCTGTGTCAGAAGCCCCTTTCCTCGATAGAGGTACGTAGAAGGAGTGTCTCAGGAATCTCACCGAGGGGGTGTGGAAACCCAAAAAGGACCGTGCCATCTACCCGGCGTCACTATTACGGGGGACCATGTTAATTAGGACCTACGGTGCAAACAAAAAACAAAATATTTCGCTATTTTTACCAACAATATTTGGTCCTATTAACAATGACCCCCCGTAACTGATACCACCCGACCACCCGAAAACCAAAAGAGAGACCAAAGCCATACGACCTGTGTATTTTACTAGCGGGTACTAAAGCCGTACGATCACCGATCGCCTGCCGTTGACATCAACTTCGTTTGACTGAAACACTAAAGAAAGAAGCCATAAGCATAGTGTTTTCGTTTTAGCATAGCTGATCTGTGGAACGCTCTCAAACGAATTTAAACAGCAGGGTGGACCAGTCTGGCGAGTAACAATCTTGGTCTACTCTGTGGCCAGGGGCATCGCACACAGCAATCACTCTAAATATATCTCTTGTCTCTCAATCAATCTCCCTCTCCAGGTTCAATTAAGTCAGCAGTAACATCTGCGTTGTCTTCAAGATCCTTATCCACAAAGGAAACCTGGGGACGTACCAAGGAAGCCACCTGACGAACACAAGTCTGAGCTCTGCACCTTGCTGGAACAAGAAGAGGCTAATCCCCCTTTTTCAGACTTCCTCTGCAGCTCGGACTGAATAAAACGACAGACCACGCACACCATACACATATGGGTATCAACGCGGGACTTGATCAATATAGGCAAGCCTGGAAAGGGCTACATAGAGCCCTCTGCACAGCGTCAAAAACCAGGATTGTTGTAAGGAGCCCATGTTGTATACGAGCGCTCGTACGGATATAATGTGGCAGTTTAATTAAGGAAACGCCGTCTACAGTAACAGTTGAAAAACTAATGAATGCTCGAGGCTTTCCGGGTTCGTAAATCGCGGATCGCACATTCGAAGAAGACACAGCCCAACATACCCTCTCAATAGGTGTAACATCTATGCATCCATGCATCCATCCATCCATCTATCCATCCATCCATCCGTGTACCCGGCGGTTAAACCGCATACTGTACATACGCTCGCCGTAATATTGTTAATTTCAACTGGACGGGGGTGCCCGTGTGCCCACAGCAACAGATAGATATTGCAGTTCTCAGCGTGAACCGGAGTCACCTGGACCTTGCGGGGTGGTACAATACAGCAACCAGCCGTGCTTGTGCTGCAACGTCTCTTCATTCGGACGAAACCAGATGTGACCCGACCGCTGTTGCACCAGCAGACGGGACGGCCAGTGCGGCCCCATGAGGGTCAGCAGGGTCAATCAACACCGTGGTCCTACGGGAGGTCGACTGCAGCCCGCACATACATTATCCTACCGGACAACGACGGCTCCATACAGCACTTACCTGGTATCCACAGAAATTGGCGGCACAAAAAGCCTTTCTTCATTACTACTGCATTCGCTCTAGGTTGTTGCCGTGATACCGTGGCAGCAAATTACCACGCGCACCAAACAAAAACAACTCTAAGATGCCTCTGGGCCTGTTCTTGACCAAAACGCTCGCTATCGACGTGCCAAATGTTCTATATAGACGTAGGGATGTCGACGGAAAGATGCTCGCAATCACACCGCAAGACGCTGGCGATCACAATGCAAGCAGCAGAAGGACCGGTCACAACTGCTCGGTCACCAGCTACGGTGGGCAACGGCAGTCAAGTCTCGTCGACCCGCTCTTCACATCTGCGACACATCATCTACAGAAAATTCCCGCTTGATCGATCTAAATAGTTCAAGGCAGGTCTGAGGTCTGCTCCCGATCTCGTACGAGTAGCTATAATTGCCGAGTGGAACCCGTAGAAACCGCATGAGCTAACACGTGTCTCCTCAGTTGGATATGTGCTACTGTTTGCAGATTCTGCCCAACCTCTCACAACGACAGCTGATAAACTGGATGATCTTGATCATGATCTATGTGCAGACGATCTATCCCTAGATGAACTATTCATATCTGTAGATGATATATCTGATCTGTCAAAGGTGTGCAGATCTTGTCGAGCCACCATGGCTCAGAAGAAGAATTTGGACACGTCTGGCACGAGCATCGGCGTGTTCTCCTTGTACTCTTGATACCTGCGCAAACCAAACGAAAGATCGGCAATCAGAACCACAATCGAGCGGTGCGTGGGGAGGGATTTGTGTACGCTTCTGGGCGGACAATTTATCAAGTAAGTCTTGCCCGAGAAACTACCCCAGGGGATTTTCAGCTTGAAACCTCCTTCCAGGATTGCGTCCACTTTTATGGAAAAAGTACTTGAAATCAGTGTGGGATATTATTTTGCAGTCGTGACAGGGTTACCGCCGCAATCTACATCGCATTTCAGTAGGGCTGGATCCGATCGCAGCCATCGTAGAACGGGCCACCTTCAACTATTTTTAGACCGCTGATGATGGTGTCGAAATTGCCTTGTCAATAAAGCCCACCGTTAGGAAGGTCCCGTGGCGGCAGCATGACCACCCGCTGAGCGCGCTGCATGAAACGAGGGTAGCATTGTCACCTACTGTAGTCGACAATTCGTTTGCTAGTCACACACAAGACCGGCGCAAGACTTGTTAGGTGTCGGCACCAATACTTGCAAGGTGTAGACTCACCCGATGTAAAATCGAGTGCAGACTCGAAAGCAGCAAAGAAGTGCGTAGCCTATACGCATGAGCTTGTGCAGCACAGCGGTTGTTGGGAGTAGAACCAAACACAAGCCAGCAGCATACATACGTACAAGCACGCACTACGTACAGGTTGTAGGAAGTAGCATCGAACATGAAACCAGCAGCACCCAGCAGCACGCACGCCGTAGGGGTTGTTGGGAGCACCAAAAAAAAAAAAAACACACACACACACACACACACCTAGAGTCGTGGCCGTACTTCTCGTCGTGCTGTTGCTCCAGCATAGGGATGCCGCTGACGTACATGATAAGCGATGTGATAAACACCGGACTGGCTACCCCGAGCGCCAACTGCCCAGGGCCCCTGCACAGACGTCGCAGCCATAGCGATACTAAACAGGAGAAATATGTCTCGAGACTGTGAGCACGAGAAGACACGATGCGGCATGTGACATTCCTATAATTCATCGCACACAACGAGCACGAACAACCGGGTCTGGGTAAAGGCGCGTACGCCATGGGTGGGACAGCCAAACTGTTTGCCTGCGCTTTCGCGGCTCCCTGTCCTTAGGCGCATGGCAGGAGCACAACATTAGCGCCGCTTCGCATCCCCCCCCCCTACAAAATTGTGGTAAACAGTCGTTCAGAAACCTACGCGGATATGTTGCCACGAGCATGGTTAACGGTAGCACTTCATCGTACCCAGATTATAGAATGTGGTGGCGCTATGCACCGATTCTAGGTTTTGGGCATTAAATTCATCGAGTTGATGGATGACGAACGACAAAGACAGTACAGGGTATCACATATCGTGAACCGAAGTCCGGTCCACCGATCGTCAAACAGAACCTGTAGCTCCCAGCTACACGGAAAAACACACACACTGATCGACAAATACGACACAGAACCTCTACCGATATACATAAAAAGCAATGTTAACCTAAAACTACTACTGTTGCGTACTGTATGCTTGCACGACAACCTGGTACCAGGTACTGCAGTTGCGTGCTGCAATATGTTCTTGTTCTGGATCAAGAAATAGTACAGAAGCATTTACGAACAGTCAGCGTGCCATACATCATAGTGGTTTCCGGGATAACTACGACTGTCTTGCCGTGAACCAAAGGAGCACACAACCATTGAGAGCATTCACAGGCCATAACCCACCTCAGCGCAGGCAGAGCCATCCCTAGGATAGCCCACCACACACCCATCTCCCCTAGGTAGTTCGGGTGCCGCGATACCGACCACAACCCAGAGTCCACAAACTTTCCTTTATTTTCGGGTTCATTCTTGAACTTGAATTTCTGCGGAGCGGGTTGACGAGGGCGGGTCGGGAGCGAACGACACACCATCACCGCACAGCTGGAGTCAGGTGGTAGAAACTTGTTTGGAACGCTGGATACGACGTTCCGTCAAAAGCAGGCGTTCACGTATTGAAGTTGGACACCGACCCCTCGGACGACAGTAGATACTTGAATGACAAGCAGGGAACGTAGGCTCGGGCTACCCTGTAAGGACTGCCGTAAAGGTGTGCGGCACGGACTGCGACGGCATAACCTACCGGTAGATTTCAGTGCCTACTGGGTGGTCTCGACAGTTGTTACAGGACGCGGTGACACAAGGTGGCGTGGTAACCATCGGCAAGGGCGAAGCAAGGTGGCGTCAAGGGTTAACGCACAACACCAGTGTGAGGCACGAGGTATCGACTTTGGCGTGGCTGTGGTCGATATATAATATAGGGTTGTGGGTAAATTGGACTTCACGGCTATTATTAAGGAGTTTATTGCAAATAGTGGGGTGTGGAAGTATTCTCACCAACTGAGATTGTCAAGTCAGTAATAAAAAAAACTATTTCCAGCCACCCACTCGACAGTCAGATGAAAAAATACGCAAAAACTACGCTCATCATCGCACGCAACTACTGTACAGTAAAATTAATACCAACCCAACTACGGTAGTAACAGGTTGGCGACTCTTAGTCAGCAGACAAATACAGCCCTGTCTCGTTGGCGACTTTTAGACAGCCACCTCACAGCCCTGTCGATTACGTATCGACGAGGTACTCCTTGGGTGTAGAGACCTGATAGTCGGCGACGGTCTCCACCGCTAGCCCTGCAGCGAAAAGGCCCGCGCACGCCCACCCTCCCGCTCCAACCGGCACCGCCCGAGCTGGAGAAAAGTTTGCGACGGTGACAGGCAAGGACACCACCCACGCCCACATTGCCTGAGGCGAGAACATTAAGAAAGAGCAAGGAGGGACACGAAGGCAGTGATGACAACGACCGAGCAACTATCCATGCTTTCACCTACGCGTGCTCCAGTCTGTACGACGCGCTTGGCGATTTTTAACCCAGTAAGGGCGTGAGCTTGCAGATTGCAGGGGGGGCGGCTATTTCTCGTCCAAGCTAGTTACCAGGCCCGTGTGTTGCTCGGAGCTGTACGAAGCGGACTCAACCTCATGGAAAAGGAAAAGAGAGACGGGGGGGCAAGGCCCGAAACCGCGTCAATTGTGGTGCGCTCTACCCACCACCAATACGAAATGGTTCACTCGCTAGAATACTAGACGAAGTCAGAAACGTACCACGAACCACCACCAGTACACGTTAGTGCCAACCCCTCTTCTTACCTACCATATAAAAACTTCCGTAGTACGTGCGATCGCAGCATCACACACAGCTTGCGAATGACAGATTTGACCGAATCCTCGATCTCACTGCTGAGAATGTTGTTTCATATGTTATCAATACAATACCTCAGCGTACGCGAGTCGACGCGGGAACATGCTGAACTCTTCCCGCGGTTAAAAATGAAAGCATGCCCCTCGTGGTGGGGAGGGGGTAGAAGTGCCCGCCCACTGTTTGCCCCCGAATGTGAGTTAGCAGGGAGCTGGAAAAAGCAAATCGAACACTATAGATGGGGACAGGGGTGCCGGAAAAAAAAACCGACACCCCACCATCAATTTTCGAGACCCAGTCGGAGGAAGGGGGGGAGTGGGGGGCGCACTCATTTGTTGCTTGCCTTGGTCATTTGACCATTGACCACGCATTCCTTTGGAGACGGAGCGCAGTTCCTACTCCTACTCCTAGCAGAGACACCTAAAGCAGTTGGGCGCTCAGTATGCTTCCATGCATTTTATAGAAACTTTTTGCTAATATTATCACCTACCAGGTATTATACCTGTTACGCTACCTGTGGCCACCATCTTTCTCCTACAGTAGGATAACGCCCGTTTTCTCGCTGCTACCTGTCTACAGTAGTGCATCAAACTCCTTCAGGTCAATTTCGTCTATTTCCCTCATCTTTCTCTTCTAACACATCTCGCCCCTCCTTGTACATTTCACATTATCCTAGTATGTGAACTCTACTCTATTGCTTTGCCACGCGGGCACACCTGTGCATCTACTTCCTCTGCCTGCCGGCTACTGGTATACCTCGCTCTTCTTCCTGGCAGGCCCAGGCCACCTACACGCAATCGCAGTTTCAGCGTTTTCGCGAAGTCCATTGGGCGCCGCAATTACGGTTTCACTCCTATTCCATCCTTTGATCCCCGGTATATCTCTTGAGTGTTTCTCCGAATTTATCTTGTTTCTATTAACGCTAGCCTTTCCTTTATTTCTGGCAATTCTTCTGTTTCTGTTTGGTACCTCCCAAACTTATCTGCGGGCATCCTCTCCTCTTGATTTCTTCCTCTATCATTCCATACTTTCTCAGCTACGTTATCCTTCCAGCTCGCCCTTTTGTTACTTTTTCCCATTCAGCTTTATCAACTACGGCTGGCAACCTTTTTTTTGGCATGTTTCATACCTAACATTTCCACTTCAACTTTATCATGTCTCCATTTGTCTTGAGTGGGTATATTCCCAGTTCTGCTCTTAATACTGTATTGCTCGTCGTACTTGAGCATCTTTGGATGTTTCAGCTGCTGTCATCTGTACTGTTTCCAACTGGATTACGAGCTTCGCGCTCCCTTCCCATACTTCTCCTGCATGGTCTACCATTTATACTATCACATTCGTCAGGATACATCCCTTGATCCTAGTGTCAAGGTGCGAGTCTCTTAGGGTCGCATCCATCTTGTCTACGTGTGATTTAGCCTTTCCTATGACTTTTGCTACCAGGTATGTGTGTATCCCAAGAGCAGTATTGTGAGATATCTACGCCAAGGTACGTGTACTAGTCTTCGATCGGTAATTCATCTTCTCCCCACTTCCAACTGAAATTTACCGGGTTCACTTCATCTTCGTTGCATACAACTACTACGCACTTATTTACGTCGCCGTCACCCTCCATTTCCTAGTGTATTCTAGAGCCTTATCTATTACGGGGGGCCATAGTTAATACCTGGTAGGACCTATGGTATACATAAAAACCTAAATATTCAACCCTTTTTACTGGCAATATTTGGTCCTACTAACTATGGTCCCCCGTAAATAGTTGTTTCTGCTATCCTTCGGGTGTTTCTGGTATCCCCAGGAAGTCATCCGCAAACATCAATCCCGACATCGTATCTTCCCCCCACCGGGACCCCCTTCCGTGCTGCTTCGACTGCTACTATCAGGCCGTTCATAGATATCTTGAATAGATCAGGTGAAAACGTACATCCCTGTGTAGCTCCTTAGTAAAATATCAACAAACTTCGAAATTTGTTATCCAGCACCACAGTACTTCTCGCACATTCCGTCACATTTTGTATCGTTCTCCACATCTTTCCCCTCATCATCTCTATTTCCCACGGCTTTTTCCACAATTCAATCATCCATACTGCTGTGTCGTAGGCCTTCTGTAGATTGAAACAGTGCGTTGCTAGTCCCGCGTCTTTGCTACCTTGGAGTATCTTACCTAATGTCTACACATGGTCTACTCAGCTACGGTTTGGCCTAAACCCTTCTTGCCCTTCGCTTGTTTTGTCTTTCTTCTCCATGATTGTTCTCATTATATCGTTCAAAATCTTACAAAAGTGTTGTCTATGGTGCATAATAAAGTCGTTAGTTCCACGGGTCAGCCTTATCTCCTTTCTTGAGTAAGTTAATACTTCTCCTCCTCTCCCTCTTCTAGGTACGTACTAGTTTTTCCACATCCAGCTATACAAAATAACCATAATGTTAAACGTTCCTTCCTCCCCGTTCTTCATAAATCCATTCACTATTAGGTCTGCCCCTGCTGCCTTTCGCTTCTTGAGTTTAGCTACACATTTATTTACTTCTTCCCTAGTGACGTATCTCTCTGTGAACCTTCTGAACCAGTATTCCCTTTCTGATGCATCTACGTTCGCCTCCGCCCACACGTTGATTTCCTTCTCGACGAATGTGTCATCGGCTGTGAGCGTTCCTAGCTTACCGCAATGCTCTATCAATACTATTAATAGTACTTCCCTTTTCCCCTTGCAACTACTAACCATGTTACCGCTCTGTTATCGTAAGGCGCTGTAGCTATTCCCGTCTGCCTCTTCTGCTTGTTTGCCCAGTGTCCCTTTTATCCCTACAAACATCTGCTTCATCCTGCCCCCGAAGTCTTCATTCGTTTTATTTACAGCATCATTCAATATCCCTTTCTTCTTTTTCTCTATCATATATTTTACTTTATTTCTAGCTATACCATATTCCTCCCATCCTGTCGTAGATTTGCTCGACAATGTATATCTTGCGTGGGCCTTTCTCCTTGCCGGTATAGCCTCTTTTGCTTTCTCACCCCCCCATTTTACTGTTCTGTTGCATACGATCAACTTTTTCCCTGTGGCTTTTCTTGCTGGGGTCTTGACCAAGTGCTCCCATCTTTCTATTATCCTAGCTCCTGCATCATCCCTATCTGCATATGCTTCGTTGTACCTACTATTAATCGTACGTATTATTTCCCAACAGATCGGGAAATTGGGGGGTTTTAAAACCATGTTGATTTTTTTTTAAACAAACTGCTTTTCGTAAATTCGCCCAGAAACCCCATCCCACAGGTTAGTTTCTCCTTATGACTATGAATGGTACTCATTCTGACTTTTTTAGGAGTATGATGTCGTTTTGTCTTTTTGTCGTGCGCCCCTGATGGAGATGGAAACTAAAAACGGAAAATCACCTGAATGGTCCAGAATCCGGCGAGATTTACCGGGAAGAAAGAGCGCTTGCTGTCCAGCCACTCTTCATCCTTGCTGGGGAAAAAACTTGCCAAGCGCTCGTCCTCGCCTGGTGGAAGTCAAGCCCGCGTGTCGCCAAAGTGGTCGGTTTGGCGGCCGAACGGTGAGAGCCAGTGGAAGCCACAAGCGACGTAAAAAGGTTGCTCCAACCAACAGAAAAGGGAGGGGCAGGCACAGGAGAAAGTTGACTGGGTGGGGGTGTACTCATGTCGTGCATGGCCGTAGTCGTATATATGGCCGTAGACCCTCGCAGATCAGACAGGGGAAGGTAGGGGACTAACCCTCAGTTCGTTGACGTTTGCCGGCGGCTGTGTTGTGTTTCTTGCACACCGTCACTATCAGTGGTGACATTATAACATGAGAGGCGGGCGCCTTATTCGGCTAGAGCAGCCAAAGCCTGTACGGCAAACGGCATGCTATCACAAAACGCGGAGGGATCAATTAATCCATCTCCGAACACGAAGCTCGCCCCTAGAAGATGTTAGACCGCAACACTATGCACAAAAGAAGCGTGCAACAATTTATGGTTCAGACACCTCTCGCTCACGAAGGATAAAAACTGCCCCGACGACTGTGCAGCGCTACTGGGCGACGTCAATGCCACCAATACCACGGCAGTGCCCTAAATGAGTATGGTCTGCGCCTGCGCCGCTTGCGATTCCGCACGGATAAACGTTAAATATCGGGGCGACCGAAAATACCAGAAAATCGGCAGGACAAACCATTCGGGATAAACGTCGGCAACGCGTCAACGAGAGAAACGTAGACGAGCGGCTGAGCACGAGAGCTTCGCGCTCTTCCTTCCTTCTTGCTCGCAGCACAGGGACCGCACAGACAACAAAACAGTGGCGTTCACGACTTGCCCCAGAGCTTCGAAAAAATTGTTGATAACCTATACTAACGCCTCGTTACATACGCACATAGTCATCCCGGTATTTCTTCAGGCTGTCGAGGTTAGGGTTTTATAGACGCAAGATTACAAGCACCCTCAGACGAATATTGCTGAGAGTTTGGCTGATTTTCTTGACAACGGGGAGGGCATACTGAATACGCCGAGCGACGCGCGTATGGAAATGTATCGACGAGAACATTTGAAAACCACAGTTTTCGTTGTGTGTGCCCTAGGCCCTCAAGTCATGTTTTGGAGAGAATCGGGCCCGAAATTCGTCCCGGAGGGGTTGTGTTATCTTATCACCCGTGTGGTACGGTATTGTTTGCAGTGAAGCGTATTCCAACCGGTTTGTCGGAGCTAAGCGAAGGTCTAGAAAGCCCTCGATCGAAGCATACGCAGCAGTAGCTTCACGCAAACGTCGATGTGAACATAAAATTGAAGCTGGAATCTGCAGCAGCAGTAAGTGCATATGTGCTTGCCTGTCTTGATGATCCGAGCGAACAGGTACGAGGCGAGCCGAACCCCCCACACGCTAACCGCGACGTTGAGCAGAAGCGGTCGAGTCGCCCCACTTGCGAAGGACCCCGATTTCCTAAAAACATGGGGTAGTCGAGGAATACGAACACACAGCAATCATCATGATCAGATATGTCATCATCAGGATATACAGCAATCAGCACGATGGGCTTGCGACGTCATCAGAATATACAGCAGTCACAGCGAACACAATGGGTTGCGACGTCATCAGTGTATTTATAGTAGATCTGCTGTACAGTAGATGCTCACTGTAAAACAGCAACTGTAGTATGTGAAATAGTTAGTGTGTGCAGTAGTGACATAATGTACGGTAGAGGCAGCATGCACAGTTGTAGTGAAAGTATGCACAGCAGCAGTAGTAGGGAGTACATGAGCAGTAGTGGCAGTGTATATCTACAGCAGTATCAGAGGTGACTGTGTGCACTACAGCAGTCGTTATAATATCTACAAAATGTGTAAGTGGTGAGAACGCAGTCTGCACAACAGCAGTAGCAGCGGCAGCATATGCAGCAGTGGTAGCGACAGTATAGAGAGCAGTGGCAGTAGTACCGTAGTGGCAGTAGTGTATACAGCAGCAGTAGTGATAGTACGCAAAGCCGCGGTAGCGATGGTGTCTCACCATGCGCATGCTGCGGCGGACAGAACGAACGCTCCCGCACCCGTCAAATCGGTAACCTTGTGCGTCCGTGTGCTGGCCGTGATCGCATACCCCGCAAGGTTCGCGCCCCCGATAACGCCTGCCAAGACAACATAAAATACGCCGCAGGCAACACACAATACGCACCATGCAACACGCAGCACAATCAGCGACACACAACACACGACTTACAACAGCGGCATACAAAAAACAACACGCAACATACAGCATTTGGAGAACTGGTAGGAATATTACACACTGCTACTATCCCGCCGCAGGGGACGTCAGCTTGCCCTCGCGTCGCTCCTCGTGTGCTCTCAGGTTCCGCCGCTTGCCAGCCCAAAAAATCACCCTGACACAACTTCGCGAATTCCATCCAGAAAAATTACACCAATGCCAGCCCCTGGCCGGCAGGTGAGAGATAGAGTTGTGGGTCCCCGCTGTGCTACTTGTGCTGGCTCCTGCGATAGCCGGTGGACCTGCACGTGGTGTTCCACGTGATAAAACCATAATTTTACCCTGAAATTAGTAGAGCTGCGGGTTGAATGACTAAAAGTCGCCAGCCATCAATAACAGATTTGGCTAGCTATAAACCGCTATGTGTTCAAGTTGGTTGGAGCGGTGCCAACTATGCGACTATTTTGTGTTTCCTTGTTTAATGAAGGCTTCTTTGCTATGGGGTGCGCAATACTCACCACTCTCTCAGAGGAGACCTGAGAGGTCTACTGCAAATTCATAGCGCATCAAAACCCATCGACGGTGCCGGTGCCGATGGCCGTGCTTCGTTTCGCTTGGCAGTTCAAGTTACAACTACAGTACTGTAGCTGGGAAGTTCAGCCACCTCATAGTCGTAGAAATTAGCGCACGATACACCCTGCTTCGCACAGTAGTAAGAACCCGAGCCTGCCCCGAAATAAAGGACTATCAATGGTGTCACTTTCTGCATCATCTACAGCGGCAGGTATAGGAATAATAATCACAACGACGAGCACTTCGGGCAGGCATAGTATGATGGCATCATGGCCAATAAGTTCAATTGGCATGCACGTCTGCAAGATAGAAAAGGAACACCGGCAGGAGCATTATACAAAACCGCAGCAGCAGTAGCAGCAGCAGCAGCAGCAGTAGCAGCGGCAGCAGCAGCAGCGGCGGCGGCGGCGGCGGCGGCGGCGGCAGTAGCAGCAGCAACAGCAGTGGCAGTGGCAGCAGCGACAGCAGCAGCAGAAGTATAACTGCTTCAATCCCTGCTGCCTGTTTCTGGGCATTGGCTGGGTGGAGAAGGAAGTCAACAAACTAACCTTACCTTAGTTCTAGAAAACAAAAAATAAAAATTGGGCACAAACGCGCCAGCCAGGTGCAAAAACGCAAAGCTGCGCGAATCACCGCACACAAGTAACTGTAATACCTAGCAAAACTAAAGCCAATTTACAACGAGTCGGCAACTTATAGTCAGGCAACTCACAGCTTTACCAAGCAGGAATATCCCACCCATTCGAGTCAAGCCTTAGTGGCACAACTCCCTACACAGTCCGACCAGGTTCCCATCGTAAAGCACGGCAGCGCGCAAAATATGATGGTATTAACGTAGACATATCTCAAATATAATGCCGGTAATAGATTATATTCTAGATAGCGGTATCATTATATTAGACCCTCACGTCGGTACCAGGTGTTTAATGGTGAAAAAGCGCTACGATATACCAGGGTATCCGTATTCAAAATTATCCCCTACTTGACTGCGTATACTATCAAGAGTGACACGCGATTGAACACGTACATCAGTACTACTGCTGTAGAAACTGCACTACTCGCTCGACTCGTTCAGTGCGGTTCAAGGTCCAATAGGATTGATACGTACACTATTTTGGACTAATACTGTTGTGCTTCTGCTGCTGCTGCTGCTGCTGCTGCTGCTGTTGGAACCCAGGTGTAGAGATAAAAAAAAGTTAAAAAGTGCCTCTACAGTGTGCAACATCACTTTCCGCCATGCCTTATTTTGGACCAGGCTCGAAGTACTACGTTAGGCAGGGTGTGTCCTACTCTAATTTCAGCATAAAAGTGGCCGCATTCTTGTCGTCGTCCGAAACTCTAGCCTGAAATGATTAACTCCCAAATTCTTGAGAGCTGTCACGAGCTGTCAACAACGTATCAACGGTATTAAGTATCAACGTATCAACCGTCAAGTTGGGGCGCGCAGTAATAATACTACTGGAGGACAGTGGTGTACCCATTTCGACACCACCCCGTGACAAGCTACAAGTCTCATCTCTAATATAGCCTTGCATTTTACTTCTAGTTTTTTCCGGCGACAAGCCGGTTTACCTGGTTTCATGTCCCCTACGGTATGGCCTTAAACCGGATGGTCTTAGAATGGGTACACCACTGCATTACCACCGTAGGATGACACGCCGCGCGTGCACTACTGTACACATTGTCGTAGCACTCCTTGCGTTACAGCGGAAGTAGTGTAAGCGCAATTCGGACACGGATATAACATCCTCTTACCCAGTACCCAGCAGCCTGCCAGCAGCCTGCGCTGCTTCGTGTGGCCGCCGCTGGAATCGTAAAAGTGCGACAGTGTTAATACTGCATTACCACCGTAGGATGACACGCCGCGCGTGCACTACTGTACACATTGTCGTAGCACTCCTTGCGTTACAGCGGAAGTAGTGTAAGCGCAATTCGGACACGGATATAACATCCTCTTACCCAGTACCCAGCAGCCTGCCAGCAGCCTGCGCTGCTTCGTGTGGCCGCCGCTGGAATCGTAAAAGTGCGACAGTGTTAATAATGCTCATAGCGTTGTTTAACGTCACTTTTTACTCCTTTTCAAGCCCCAAAAGGATTCAACACAGACGTGAGCCTACAGAAATAGAAGCCCGAATAAAATGTAGTTGCACTCATCACATGTATTGAGCAGCCGGTAAAAACGGTCATAAAGAGCTTTTGAGCGGTCACAGATGGATCTGCGTGACATCATGCGTACATACAGTTCAGTGGCACTGGTATTCATCAAAATACGTATACTTTTGGTGCCAAGGATGCCATAGAACATATATTCCCAGTAAATAATTGTAAGATCAAAAGGGAAAAATCGCTTAGTCCAAAATGAGCAATATATAGTCAGGGATGATACGGCGTTACCCGCAACAGAGTCAGCCGTACGCAACAGGAACTTCTGCCGTGCCATTAATATCCCCGGAATGACAACGCCTCTGTATAAGACAGTGGGAACACGGGGGTGACTTTTATGAATCGCCTACCATTAATAAGTACCAGGTACCAGGTATTGTACTGCGTCATCCCCTACTGTGCCGCAATACGCGTACGTAACTCGAAATGCTGAAATCCCTCCTCCTTTGAAACTACAGCATGATACATCATCATGATATTACCAAGGGCGTGTTTAGTAGGGTACATGCTCAAAGCCGGCGTCCCCGGTGGCCTGGCAGGTGGTCCGCGTGCCTATCAAGATCGATTTCGTGGTTTCGTGGGTTCGAGTCTCACCGAGTGCATACGAACTCGTAGGGACTTTTTGCTCTAGGGTACCTGGGTATCGAATCTGGTTGTGGTCATACTTGGGCAGGTACCCAGGCGCGCCCAGACTGTACCTGGTATACCATAAAGAGCGTAGAGTTCACACAGGTGTGGGTAATATATTGTGTTCAGGGTTCGTTTTCTCGACAACGGTAGGATAAGGGTGCTGGATTTCGAACATTACTTCTTCGCAGGGCTCTCGGCCAGATCTTATGTGGTCCTATTTACTATGATCCCCTACAATAATAGTATGATACTTTCGAGAAGGGAATATTAGTAAATATTAATCAAAACCCACGATGGACCCAAAAACCGCATATCCCCCTACCTTCACAAACGATATGTTGGTTCTGATTATTTTGTTCCCCCGTTTGTACTATACACATACTTACGTTTATCCATTTCTGAAAATCCCTTGATTATAAGCACCTGCCTCACGCTCAGCGAGTCTCCCACGAATTTTTGTCGCTTCTATGATGTTTGTTTTCTTCGCGTTTCTTTGATTGCTTTGCGTGCTTGCTTCTCGTGCCACCCTTTTTTTCCCGGGACAATAGAAAAAAATCTAGGAAAAAGAAAAAAGTCGATTTTGTTTTTCCAGCGGTTTGGCAGGCTCTCTTTCGCTTTTTTTCACCGTGTTCGCGTGTGTAGTAGGAGCACGGCGACGCGGGCGAGCCCGGCGCCGTCGCGGGTGTCGGCGGATGCTGGCGGGTAGAGGGGGGGTTGCAAGGAGCGCGGTCGTGGTTTTCGTGGCTAGGCGTCGTGTGTGCCTCGAAACACAAGGCAAGCATGGATGGGCTCTTTTGGCCTCCATCTGAAAACTTAGACTGAGTGTATGTACGAGTCCATGAGGGTCGTTCGGGATTGCAAGCTAACATTCAAGCGGTGCTTATTGTTTCGACCACGCTGAACTATACGCAGAGGCGTACGCCGTCTGGCCACCGACATCGTCGAGCTGGCGAACGAGGGTCACTGTGAGCACCGGGCTTCACGCGGGGCGGGCGACGGGGACCACTGTGACATAGAGGGAGGAAAGCTTTACCCGGACCGAATCGGTGGCGAGGTGGTCGCGAGAGGGGCGGGCGGCGTACGAGGCTGAGGGAGAAGCTCTGCTGTTCATTTTTGTTTTTCTTTGACTGGTGCAAGGTGTCCTAGGGGCAGACAATTATGACATGAGAGGGGACGGGGATTTTTTTCTCTTTCCGAATTCTTCGGTTTCATTTTCATTGTTTTTGCGGTGCTGCTGCTATGCCATGCTGTGTTTTCTCGTTCGTACATACCAGGTACATACAGCATATCAAAAGAAGAAAATCAGTGCCCTACCTGGGGTATGTTTCGTATGTACGTACGGCATGTGACTCTTGGCATTATCAAGTGGCCGATTTGCAACTACAACAATCATAAAAAATACATATCCAATCATCGACCTTCTGTCCGCTTCGCGTAATTCGATGTACTTTTCCTTCCTGAGCGAGCGTAGCGGGCGGCGTAGGCCGCCCGCGGAGCGAAGCGCCTTGTACAGTACACATACATAGATAAAAAAGGAGGCATGCGCCTTAGCAGGGAGGGCGGAAGGATGCCCTCTGTGACCCCGGATCTGAATAACGGAAGGGAGGGAGCTGGAGACGTTGAGCTCAGCTAACAGAAGGGGTGGAAAAAATAAACAAACTGCCCACCCGTACACTGTGGGCCCGTCAACCTGAAACGCCTAGTACTTTATTGTAGTGTTAGCAAGCCCTAGAACCTGATTGTGACACCATCCCTGAACAAATCTTAACAATTGGCTATTAGATACCAGTAGGATTTAGTGTAGCGCTCGCCGTTGAGCACGACTTCTTAGTCCAATTTTCTCAGCGCCACCCCAAAATTGAGCCTTACGTCCATATCAAGTTATTTCTTGTTCGTGGACTTATACTGTATTGAGTGTTGGTATTCAAAAGTGTGCACAAACCCACGAAATGCCAGTGCTATCGTTGGATAATGAGACAATCAGAAAACGAGAGACAGCGGTGAGATAAAGATACTATTAACACTGTAAGTACACAAGTTTCGTCCTTGCGATATAGTAACACCGTGAGATATTGCGATCGCACGCTCTCACCTGCTGCCCGGTCAACTGTCTAATGTTTACCAGGTGTGGCGCGGCTGATGTATACTGAGTATTTTAGATGGAATAGAGACGACCAAACTATTATTATAGCAGGCGTACCTGGTGCCAAGTATTATTAGTATCTATTTGCCCTCCGGCAATGTATCGGACATGTTCCCGTACCGATACAAATCGAATATCCTCGAAACCGTTAATAGAGACTAATATTAACACGAGGGGCATATAATAGAAAGGGCTGACTCATAAAGCCAAAAGCGAGGAAAGCGCGCACCGTGTCACCTCGTGCTTCCCTTTCTGTATTACTTTACTCGTTGACAGCAGTACTGCACCTACCACAGGTACTATGTACGGGTACTCGTACCTGGTAACAACTGTTGATAGGGATGAGGGCGGGAATGACGTCTGGACGCGCGACGAAGGAGTCGAAGAATAGAGGGTTGACGAGCTTGTCGTGAGTGAGGAAAGCCCCACAACTCGGGCAGGCCACCGATCCCCACAGTTCATTATACAGACCTTTCGAGGCAAATACATTCCCGATCTTTTATGATCTACAGTAGCAGCTCTTGTTGCCGGGTGGGACCTGTAAAATCTGCCATGATCCAATAAAGTAGCACATACTTCCAGGGTGGAATATGTACTACGCAGGTCCTGCACAACCTCTCGTAACGGCAGGTGAGGAACTAGACCATGATCTAACTGATCTGTCTGATCTGTAAGAGGTGTGGAAAGGTCGGAGCAACGTCAACAGATGTAGCCCGATGTTGGGCCGGAAACATGGCAGGTAACGAAAGGAAATAGACGCGTGCACTGGCCATCCATATTTGGTTTCCCTGGGTTTTCCTCTCCTTCCCGTGTCTTTGTATGAGTGATCGACGTCTAGGTGTGCAGTATGGGTCCGCGAACAAGGTAAACGCCAAATCTGAGAAAACCTTAAGGCCTTACGGTGACACCACCCCTGTGAGCAACCTTGAGGATAGTCTATAAGATAGGATTCAGTGTAGCGCCTGCCGCCAAGCACGATTTAGTAATCCAATTTTCTTTGCATCCCCCCGAAAATAATAATTACTATAGTTTCTTACTAATAAAAGTGTATTTATCATCTGTGGGTTTATATTGTACCTTGTATGCTGCACACGGTCGGTTGGCAAGGAAACGCGATACCAGTCTGGTCCATAATGAAAACATAGACATGTAAACCCCACCTGGACTTTAAAGTGAATATTATAGCGGGGACGAAATTCATGCAGTAGGCTAGAGTGGTACATAACAAATACCTGGTGTGTGCACACACATCCCATGAGTGCCACAGCTTCAGATTACGTTTCCCTCAATAAGAGATGTATATATAAAATACAAAGTTCCCCTCCGGGAGGTGCCTAGGGGAGTGGCGCAAGGGCGAAATGAAAACCATACAGCATGTTGATATATCCCTGGTTGTATAATACGCATGTCCGATAGCATATGATATCACATCACGACGTGATGGACTCCTGCCTGCATTCTACATGCGGACGCTTTTAGAACTGCACCGACACCTGCATTTTGGGGACAAATTATACTTGGAACTAGTGGAACCCACACCGGTCGCCCCGGTGGTTCAAGTGGTTAACCTCGAATTCTACTTGTTTGAGTCCTGGGTTCGAGCCCCAGGAGGGTCGGACTTTGACTTTATTTGCAAAAATAAAAAAAAGGGATTCAATTGTTGAGAGCGCCTTGCAGCGTGGGTAGGCACAATTCGATGCGAGTCGACGAGGGAAGAAAATGCTGAAATCTTCTCGCGATAAAAAATGAAGGCACGTACCGTAGCGGGAAGGGGGGAGAAAAGCCTGCTATGTGACCCCGGATCTGAGTTACGAGTTGGAAGGAGAGAGAGAAGAAGATGTGCGAAGATAATGAATGGGATGAAAAAAATAAAAATAAAAAAATACTATTGATTATGTCGTTCTTATATCAGCAGATATGATTCAGCCAAATATTGTTATCAATACGAAGTTGTGTCAGTATGTGTATGTCTATGTATAGTACTTCTATGTATGTCTATGTATGTGTCAGTAGGTGTATGTATAGTATGTGTATGTCGTGGCGCTCAAGGTGAAGAAGGCCTCTCCTGCACAAAACCGAGGACTACCGACAACTAAAAAAGATTTGAAGACACTCCACGCGTGGTGCATTGCACACAGCACGTGTGGAACACGGCACATACCGCGTACGTGTGACAAACGGGGCACAGTTAGTGGGATAACATTTGCAGAAACAGAAAAGGATCTGGAACCCTCAACCACACCTAAGAAATTTACTTGATCTTTGAGTGGGGGATCGAAATTGATTTGGTTCTTGTGTGGGGGCCGAAAATGAATTCCGTTTAGGGTGGGGTCGAAATTGACTTGGTTTCAGTGTCGGAAGCGATAAACTTGTTTTCGTGTGGGTGGTCCAACGTGAACTGCTTTTTGTGGGGCGGTCGAAATTGACTTCGAAATTGACTTCGTTTTAGTGTGCGGATCGAAAATGACTTGATTTTCGTGTTGGGGATTAAACATGACTTGGTTTTTGTGTTAATGGCCGAAATTGGCGTGATTTTTGCGTAGGTGGTCGAAATTGACTCGACTTTTGTGTTCGGCCGGGAATGAACTGGTTTTATTTAGTGTGGGGATCGATTCACCTGCTTTTGGTGTAGGAGGTTGAAATTGACTTGTTTTTTGTGGGGGGCCGAAAATGACTTAGTTATCGTGGGGGGGGGTCAAAAATGACTTGATTTTTTGTGTGGGTGGTTGAAATTGATTTGATTTTTGTGTGCGGGCCGAAAATGACTTGATTTTCGTGAGGGGGGTCGAAATGGACTTGGTTTTCTGTGTGGATGGTCGAAACTGAGTTAATTTTTTGTTCGGCCGGAAACGACTTGGTTTCTTGTGTGGAGATCGATTCAGCTGCTTTTTCGTGTGGATGGTCGAAAATGACTTGGTTTTCGTGTGGATGGTCGAAGTTGACTTGGGTTCTGTGTAACGGCCGGAAAATTACTTGTTTCTTGTAGGGGATCGAAATTGGCTTGGTAAAAAAACTGCGACCGAACGTGACCATCGAAACACGATACTCGAAATATCAATGACCAGGATCAAATACCTTCGCAACAACATAGCTGCGTATAATGTTACACATCATGTCACTTTTTACGCCTTTTAAAATACAAAAAAAATGCAGAACTTCTTATCGCAGCTTACGCGCATAATTTACATGTATCATGTACTCGTATCATGTCATGATATGACGGCATTGCAAGATAATATTACACGCAACAACAGGGGCGTGTATTGCTACCCATTTTGTTGACTGTATTAAATCAAACTGCTACTGCTCTCCGCAGGAGAACCCCGGCAGTGTTCAGCAGCAGCAGTAGGGCAAACAGCAGTCAGTGCTTCGAACGATGATTGTGCGAGCGAAATACATAGAACTACTGACAGATATCTCACTCTCTGAGCGTGCTCGGTTGGTACATCCCTGGCCTCTCAGAGCTCCCACTTGGGAATCGCTTCCTTTTGTTACATGCCGGAACTTTCCAGCGGTTCTTTGTTTTCTCCATTTCGCTTGGCACTTTCAGTCCTTGTTTCCTTTTTTCTTAATTCGTTTCGTGTGCGTGCGTGAACTCCGAGCACGACACCGCGGGCGAGCGCGGCACCGTCGCGGGTGTCAGCGGGTTGAGGCGGGTAGAGGGGGGGTTGCAAGGAGCGCGGTCGCCGTTTTCGTGGCTAGGCGTCGCGTGTGCTTCGAGACACGAGGGAAGCATGAATGGGCTCTGTCTGGCGTCCTGGTGTGGTTCCGGTTATACTATGTACGAGTACATAAGGGTCGTTTTGATATGCAAAATAAAATTCAAGCGGTGCTAATTTTTTCGACGACACTAAAAATCAGTGAGAGCGACGCATTCTGAGCACCAACTTTGTAGAGTTGGCGAACGAGGGCCACGGTGAGCACAGGGCTTCACGTGAGGCGGGCGGCGGGGCTCACTGTGGCAGAGAGGAAGGAAAGCTTTGCCCGGACCGAGTCGGTTGCGAGATGGTCGCGAGAGGGGCGGGCGGCGTACGAGGCTGACAGAGAACCCCTTTTGTTCGATCTTTATATTTTCTTCTTTTTGACCAGGTGTAAGGTGCTCCGATCAGGCAGAAAATTATTACACGAGAGGGGGCGGAGATTTTTTTTCTTCCCGAATTTTTGGGTTCATTTTCATTGTTTTTGGTGTGCTGCTGTGCCATGTTGCGCTTTCTCTTTCGTACATAGGAGTGCAGACATGGAGCATATCAAAAGAAGAAAATCAGTACCCTACCTGGGGTACTTAAGTACGTGCGACATCCACGACGCGAAGCGTATGTGGCGTCCGAGCAGTTTTCTCCTGAAGCATGGCGGCGGGATTCTTGGCCTTACCAAGTCGCCAGTTCGCAACTACAATCATAAAAAACTATATTCAATCATGGACCTCTGTCCGCTTCGCATAATTTGATATACTTTTTCTTCCTGAGCGAGCGTAGCGGGCGGCGAAGGCCGCCCGCGGAGTGAAGCGCCTTGTACCACGTAATATATAAGCGTACACGGGTGGGAGGGGTCGGTTCCACCTCGGTGCGAAGAAAAACAAATAAAAAAAATGCCTGCAGACTGCAGCAAGCAGAGCAAGTATCAGTGTGCCTGGTGCGTAGCGGCCAATAAGGCAAGAGGAACGAGCAACAAGGTAGATACCGTACTTGCTGACTGCTGGCCTCTCCGTAGCTGCGAGTATCGCACTACTGCTTCACCGTGGCTACTGCCCTGCTGCTGTCTGTAGCAAGCAGAAGAAGAGCACAGCTGAAGCAGTAGAAATCAAGTTGTACCGTAACACACGAAAGATGTCAAGAGACATGTCAAGCGAGGCAAAATGTGCGCTGTCAAGGGCGCAGGGCCGAGTGTCCCACACTGAAGCCTAGTAGTTTGGTGTCAGTCAAGGCATGTCAAGGCAAAGGTGCTGCCTGTCAAGGGGTGAAAACTCTGTCTCCTGACTTTTTGTCACAAACGGCAAGCAGCAGCAGAGCATTGGCGTCATTTGATTGCTGGCACAGGCTCCGATAAAGAGCACCATCGACCGTACAGCACGGGTCTACCACATGTATATGGTGCTGCCTGCTGTTGATGCTCTAGGTAGCTGGGAATTTGGACGCTCTCTGCGCTGTTAGTGTTGGTATCTGTTGCCAGAGTCGCACTGCCGCGTGCAACAGCGCCAATGATGTACGATTACACGATCGCGTACGGCGTCAGAGAGAGAGAGGTGTGTTGTTGCAGGGTGATCGATCTCAGGCTTTGATAAAGCAACTAGCCACAGCAGTACGGCGGAGACCTGCGTGCACGTGAACCTGCCACACGCGCACTTGGCTGCCCGCTGCTGCTGCTGCTGGGCGGCAGGGTTGTAGGCAACTGGGGGTGAGCACGCTCTCTGCTCTGCTGTTGTACTGTCTGTTGTCTGTGCAGTATTCAGACCCAAAAATGGGACCGGTACGTACGTACAAAAACACAAAGGACTCAACAGAGAAACCAGGAAAGTCGTCTTATCCACTCTCGCCAGAAAAAAAAACTTCGGGGGCTTGCCAAGCGCTCCAGGGGTCACGGATTGCGCCCGGACCTCGACCAATGTGTCCGGCCGGGCTTCGCATGTCGACTACTCAGCGTCTTCCCAAAAAGTGGTCGTATGAAGA
This sequence comes from Nereocystis luetkeana, assembly GCA_031213475.1. Lineage (NCBI taxonomy): Eukaryota > Phaeophyceae > Laminariales > Laminariaceae > Nereocystis > Nereocystis luetkeana. The sequence goes on from JARUPZ010000021.1 coordinate 9,672,379, forward strand.
GATATGTTCGAAAAAGTACGAAAAAAAGAGAAACATAACTATATATACAAGGCTCCCCTTCGGGGTGTTGGGTGTTCCCCTCGTGGTGACGCAGCTGGCATGCCGTATTTCAATGTTGATGCTACCAGCGGATGCGAGTTTATATTTCTGACCGTGCCAAAAAAGTTAGACCCCATTCGAAATTGATGTGTAACTTACATCTACGCCCGACCGTGGTGATCTCCGAAAACATCGCAGCGATTTAACATAAAACATCAGAGCCACCTAGATAGTTTTATTTCACTGCAAATAGCAGTTAGTTGATCGTTAGTGGGATCAGGAGAGAGATATCACAGATCACAGGTCATAGTGAGACCCATCCAACCAGCACCAGGTAGCAGGCGAGTATGGCCTAGGAGTCTAGTAAACCTCTCGTTTTGGCGCAGGTATTAGTTGCGGGGGGCGCAGGGTGTGGGGAGCAAGGGCATGTGCAACTCCATCCCTTTCCCGCTCCAGGTCGGAGGCGACATGAATACAACAAGCAGACATTTCGTGAATCGGGGACAAAAAGCGTAGGGTTGTTTGACCATCCGGTGTTATGACATAGCGGGGAGAAATATGCAGTAGCCCATTGTCGGGGATAGAAACAGGTGGCTGGGTTTTTTCCTGTCGTGCTCTGCTGATCGCTCGTGTGCTTCCTGCTGTGCAAACCCTGCCTCTGAACGTAACATCACGAGCATCATCTGCAGTGCACAGTCGGTGCGCTGGCAGGCTTGGCGTTTTTTATTTCTCTCTGCCGCCACACCGAGCTGGCCACAACCTGCATGATTGCCCACAGGCTCAAGGCGACGCTAGCTCAGAGGACTGAACGTCGACACCACGGCTGCAACAGATGCGTGGACGTACCTGGTATATCGTTCATCACCCAATGCTGCTGATGCTACCTGTTGTCTCGGGTTGATTCCCGTTTTATTTCTTGTTGGCTTGGCGCGATTGTGCGAGTGTTTTTGTTTTCATGATTCCTAATTGCACATCCCCTCGAGTTCGACCCCAGAAGAATTACAGCAGAGTTCGTAGACTACAGCAGTTACGTATTGGAGCCAGTCTTCTGTCTTGTGACCGAACAACAACTACCGTCCACGATCCACCAACGCGCACAGGTTGGCGGCAGTTACAAACGACAGTTACAAAGTACCGGCTGCGCGAGATTCTCGCGACAACAGCTGTTACAGTTTTATACATGGCATACGTATTTCATACCGGTATATCAAGTTCCACAGCGACAGCAGGCAGCATAGTAGAGGTGCTGTAGTAGAACTCGTACAAGTTATGTACAGCACGAGCATAACTACTCGTATCTGCGGCAAGCAGCGACGCAGCAGCACAATTCTGCATTACACAGTAGTAGCAAGCGTTGTCACTATCATATTCCTTCTTGAAGTGCACGTATTCAGATGTAAAGCAGCAGCACTACGAAGAAGTGATGCAGTGATCAAGCAGTGATCCAGTCATTTGCGGCATTCTGTTTCAAGCCCGCACTGAGTGCTACGAGCAAACTGCTGGCTGGATGCCGCTGGCTTTTCCGCGCTATGATACCTGTTGTAATGACTGAGCTGGATGACGGCAGGCTTGGCCTGCTGAGCAAAGGAGCGAAACAACCAGTCATGTGGAGTCAATTATCCATCGACGGGGCCAAACGAGACCGACAGTACGACTCAACTGACGAAGTAAACGTCGAACACATGAAACGGTAATTTATTACACAATTGTACGCTGACTGACATAGCTTGCAAACGCATGATTTAATACGTGCAATAGTGTTTGGTTCTGCTTGACAGTGTGGTCGTGATTGGATATCTTGCTGAGCACTACACACACAACTACAAACAACACATGCATAAAAGCACCGTGACTGTCACAAACCCAAGACTGCTGTTGTAGGGCTGATGTTGTCTAGATCCGGTCGCCCCGGTGGTTCAAGTGGTTAACCTCGGATTCTACTTGTGTTTGAGTCCTGGGTTCGAGCCCCAGGTGGGTCGGACATTTGACTTTATTTGCAAAAATAAAAATAAAAAAGATTCAATTGTTGAGAGCGCCTTGCAGCGTGGGTAGGCACAATTCGATGCGAGTCGACGAGAGATGAAAAGGCTGGAATCTTCTCGCGATAAAAATGAAGGCACGTACCGTAGCGGGAAGGGGGGAGAAGAACCTGCTATGTGACCCCGGATCTGAGTTACGAGTTGGAAGGAGAGAGAGAAGAAGGTGTGCGAAGATAATAAATGGGATGAGAAAAAAAAGAAGAAAAAAAAGTGCTGTTGTAGGGCTGCTGTCGTCTAGTGCTGAGGACGAGAGCGAAAACGATTAATATAAATCTCGATAACAGCATCAACCATCCTCGCGAGACACGGCGCGGGCTGTTACGAGTATAATAATAGGTTATGGGGGATGGGTATTTCTATTTCGGGGTCGACTACAAGGAGTTGTTAAGACACGCGCGTAGTAAAAGGACTACCGTATGTATGCTGCACGTTCATGCCAGTAAGACCGAATTTCCCACTAAAACAGTTGTATCGCTACACATGGGGTCCCAACAGGTTTAGTGCTTGGTATCAATAAGGTAGTACCAATAGGTTCTATGAGCAATAGGTTTAGTACCAATAGGTTCATAGCAATAGGTAAATATACATAGGCCCATATCAACTCACGAATGTGGTGTGGCTGGTTATTATGCATTTCGTTCCTATTGGCCGTGGATCTTCAACTGCTGGTGGGATCTTCATTTTATGCTGGGCTGTAGAAGCAAGAATTTCAACTGTTGGTGGGTCTTTCCTTTTGAGGATTTGTTTCCAGGTGCAACGTCACAGCTGACGTACATGCCACTCGATTTCAGGTGGGTTACGGGTTACGTACAAACTTTACTTCCACTGGGACGACCCTCCGACTAGCTGCACCCGTAGAGACAGCAGCAGCAGCAGCAGCGGGAGCAGCAGTGGGAGCAGCAGCAGCAGAGCGCAGCAGCAGTCGAAGTATACTGTGAAGGCGGCGGCGGTGGTGGCCGTGGTGTCAGTTTGCAGCAGCATTGTCGGCAATATTTGGCGGATGCGTTGTGTTCGATCGGCATCACCGAGCGAATGACGAACCACAAAATACGCCGCCGATATGGCACACAAACAAATACCAGGTAATCAATAGCTGACATGTTTATTTGTTACTTTAAACAAATAATTGTGCGGCACCACTAAGGTCAAACGCACCGCACGTGCGCACATACAAGCATGACAAGTTCGACAAGAGATCGTTTCTTCGCACATTGCACGACCCCCGCAACAACATATGGTGCACATCTCCTAACGGTTTCGGGAACAATATAATACGCCCCCTCGGAAACGCCTCACGCGCATACCACAGCCTGCAAATCTACCTGTCAGCCTACGTGTATACAGAGTATCCCCATGCACGCATGCAACGTTCCTTCCGCTAAACAATAAAGTAACAATGGAAAACTGGACTCAAGCCTTGCATCACCCCGTGCGTTCGAAAGAGAACCTTGCAGGTGAATCAAACCAGATTAACATCGATAGCTTTATATCAATAGTTATTCGAGGTGGCGCGCTTCTTGCGGAGCGCAACCACTACAGAGCTTGTGGGAGAAAACATAAGGTCAGATACTAATATACTATACCTGGTAGTAGTTTTAGTGTCGTCCCCTATTGTGCTGTGGTCGTTCGGGTGGAAACCCCAATTTTGGTGGAGAAAGTCGCGTGAGATCGGGGTGCTTGGTGGGTTCTGCCGGCGGCCTAATTACACACTCAGGGTCAGCTTTGGGGGCTCAGGTCTGGGTGGGATCAGGGCGGCGTGGGATCAGGGTACCAAGTGGGAGCAGGGTCGGTAAAAGCACCGACCTGTGAGATCTTCTGGCAGATTTGTGTCTACGAATAGCTCCTTGCCTTCTCGTGGCATGTGGCACGGTTGCATACAGTCGTAGTAGTATTACAAAAATGACTAGACTGTAGCATTATCGAGAGCTTCAATTTATCGCACGCTGCATGTATAGTGCTCGACAAAACAACGGCGCGAATTCCTCCTGCCGCAATAGCTACGAGGTACATACCAGGTATATACGAGCAACGGAAAATATCATACCAGGTACCATGGGTTCATGTGTTGATGCAGGCCGATGCTAGTGGAAACACTATCTTGTGAAATTTCTTTCCCAAACTATATGGCTCCAGGTATTAATCAGAACACTTCGCTGAAGAGATTCTCGTACCGCCGCTGTGAAAAAAACGGGAGAAACAGACGGGGAAATTGACTGGTTGTTTGTTGGCATTTTTATCACGCGGCATAACTTACGTTCGGCCAATAGTCAAAACACACTGCGGCCGCCACTGATCAGTATTCAGCTCAAATGGATCTCGGACCTCGATACACTCAGCTGATGTGACGATAGACCTTCGATCTCGACCTATAGTCAACCCACAGTCAAACCTGCTTCCTGTCGGACAAGGCCAGTGCATAGAGATAACGGCTAGCCGGTATCATGTCGACCCGTGGTCTAAGGGGGAAACAGATTGCCCGCGGTGTAATACACTCGTCACCCAATCCTATAAACAATCCTATAAACAGGTCTATGTTTTGCTATCGGGGAGAGGTCGACAATTTGTTGTCGTCTGTTTTCTAGACACCAGCGGCCATGTATATGCTATCAGACGCCTGGACGGCATCTGCCACGAATATATCGCCGGCCTTGTTGTGAACAACGTGGGTCTAGGGTGGGTCGGAGCCCCTATAACGAGTGCGCCACGTTCAGATTTCATGATGAAGTCGTTGGTTCCGCCCATCGATGCCAACCGAGGTATCTCGCAGCTCCGAATTCAGCATTTCGCTGGGGTTGTCAGCGGAATGCTGGCCGAAGATATGCCAGGAAAGATTTTCCGGGAAAAATTGAAAGTTCAGAAAAAAAAGGAAGATGTGCGCACGCGCATACGTGGCAATTAAGCGGCACATATAAATGATACGGCGGACGTCTTCACATTTTTACAATATGGTGTTTCTATTAGCCTAGGCCTCAGTTGTCTTAAACGATGTTTTCCCTGCGATAATGTCCATCACAAATCTCGACCCCTCAGCCAGTAGCAAAAAGAAAACCCAACATGATACCAGTACGTGAAAAGGAAGGAAAATTACGTTAGACCTGAACTTGCATAATTTACATGGACTTTCTCTACTGGTACAAAGTTTTGAACGCCGTACACGGGCAGCTCCAGGCAGGGCTGTGAACCGGAACCGAAAGTCGTTTTTTTCGGTCGTTTTTTGTGTATATTTCCCAACCGCAAAATAACATCCTTTATTTTCGGCTTATTTGCAAAAGCTCGACAGAAACCGATCGACGTTTGCGGGGGGGGGGGGGTCTTTTTCGGTTTCGGTTCGCTTTTATTTTGAGAAAAAAATACGACTGAAACGGACCGACTTATCGGTGAAAATCCGAAAAACAGACAGGGCCATTTTTCGTTGTAGGTGCACAGCCCTGGCTCCAGGGTATCCCCATAGCCGCATAGCTAGGTTCTAAGGTTGTGTTCCTTCTTCCGGCGGGCCAATGAGCATAGCTTGAGGCCCCCCACCCTCTAGATTCGAGGCACGTGAGCTACGAGTACAAATATTCCATTGTGAGACCATCATCATCATCCTCCCCCGTATCATCGGGGTCATAATCGACGCTATGTAGCTCCGCACGATAGCGCTCAAGTGCTGAAAAATACAGTGGGCGTTCAAAAGGGCGTCGCAAACAATGCCGGGTACGATACATTGTGATCGAACCACAAAGTGTGAATAGTAGAGGAACAGATGGCGCTCATCAGGGCATCGTAAACAATACGTAACATTGCGCTCGAACCACGAGCTTTTAACAGTACAGGAACAGCAGCCATGGCAATCATACTTGAATCTTACCCGTAGATTGTTGGGGAAACTCAGCGCCATTCAAAAGAATAGTGCGAAAACGAACAAGGCTCTCACTAAGGAAGAGTTATCTGGTGGGACGTGTTCTAGGAGGTTGTTGTACGTTTCCAAGCCAGAGCAAGATGATTCACGACCGCGATTGAAGCGCATAAGACTAGCTAGCTAGCATGCAGCTACGTCTGTCCATGTATTTGCCTGTCTGTCTGTCTGTCTGTCTGCCTGTCTGTCTGTCTGTCTGTCTGTCTATGTCTGACTGTGTGTCTGCTTGTCTGCCTGTCCGCCTGCTTGCCTGTATGCCCGTATTTCTGTCTCTTCATCTATCTGCCTGCCTGTATGTCTGTTTTGTCGGCCCGTCTGTCCGTCAGTCTGTCTGTCCGCCTGTGTGTTCGTTGGCGTGGTCTGTCTGTGCGGTTTACACCATCAGTGCAAGACCTGTACACAACCGATTGCGGACAATCCACCGTCAACAGAAGCGGACGAGTTTGCGTTAATTCGTGGCCTTCGCTTCGTCGAAAGCCGTTTCGAGTTGGTCGTTGTAACTCTGCGCTGCAGTATCTACCTGGTGCATACCTGGTATAAAGTATGTGTTAAAGCTCTTGTCTCGCGTTTTTTTGTTTTAGGAAAGGAAGTGGGGCTTGTTTTTTGCTCTTCTTCTCCGCTTACCTACAAAATGCCATACTGGTACATTTTATGATATTGCACGCATGCGGCCTTCTACAAGTAAGAGGCACTCTTGCCCCATTACCACCCCACTATGATGCAGCAGATTGTCACTTCAAAAGCCTCTTCACATATAGCGGGGCGTGTAAACAATTCCCGTACTACAATAACTATCTGCTCAGTTCTATCTGTCTGCTTAGAAAAGTACACACACGGTTCACATTTGTAGTAGTAGTCAACCGAAACCGAACAACCCAGCGTCTACAGAAGCGGGCGAATACATGCTACGTAATTCGAAGCGGTAGCTTTGTCACGCGATGTTTTTGATGTGGCCGCGGCCGACATGCTGTAGTGTGTACTTGAAACTCCTGGCCCGTGTCATTTTTCCTCGACAAAAAATATGGGTGTCCTTCTTCCTCTTCGTCTTCCTGTTTTTCACTTTCTCCTAACCACATACCACGGCTTTGAACTCACACGGCCTACTTGCAAGGATGAAGCAGCCTTGCATCGTTGTACCACTTTTGGGACGCAGATTAGACTTAGACTGCAAAAAAAAATCAAGCGCGGTTTCACCAACGTTGTAAATATATACATGTATCCAACCCCGGTGGTTCAAGTGGTTAACCTCGAATTCTACTTGGTTGAGTCCTGGGTTCGAGCCCCAGGTGGGTCGGACTTTGACTTTATTTGCAAAAAAATAAAAATAAAAAAGGATTCAATTGTTGAGAGCGCCTTGCAGCGTGGGTAGGCACAATTCGATGCGAGTCGACGAGGGAAGAAAAGGCTGAAATCTTCTCGCGATAAAAATGAAGGCACGTACCGTAGCGGGAAGGGGGGAGAAGAGCCTGCTATGTGACCCCGGATCTGAGTTACGAGTTGGAAGGAGAGAGAGAAGAAAATGTGCGAAGATAATTCATGGGGTGAGAAAAAAAAAAAAAAAAACATCGCATCAACAAAGGGACAAGTCATCGGTGAATCTGGCAAGGGTGTGTCTAGTTGGTGTAGTTTTTTGTACGTTATCTACTTTTTAAGTAACAGGGAACATACCCGAGGGCGGCGAAAAGAAGGAGGCGTGTTGCGCTGGGGGTAGCACCTTTGTCCCAAAATGTTTCTGGCTGGCGGGGCTCCCTAAGGGCACCGACGAACTACTCAATATCGTTGGAATACAGTCACTATTATTGTACGAAGTATACCAGGTACAAGGTTTCACTGCGGGACATGCCTCGTAGGGGAGTGGCGAAGAACGAATCGGAAACCATACAGAATGCATATGATACAATAATACCTCGTTATACAATATCTGCATATTACTGTACATACAGGCACGTAGACCTTTTTATAATTGCACCTGCATTTAAGGGGAACGAAACATACATGGAAATAGTGTGGAACTGTTAATATTGACTGAATCGACTCTATAGACTCTTGACGATTCCGCCAAAACTTTTATCACATATTCAGTATGTTTATGCATTTTTTTTCGTTGTGAAGAAGGCCTCTTCCGCACAAAGCCGAGGACTGCCGACAAAAAAAAGGTTTGAAAGCACTCCACGCGTGACACACGGCACACACCGCACACACGCGCGTGACACACGGAACACAGCAGTACAGAAAAACGGGGGGGCATATTAAATAGGACCCAAGTCACACACAAACAGCTATATGTTTCGCTATTTTTGCTAACACGATTTGGTCCTAATAACTATGGCCCCCCGTAATAGTGGGATAATTTTTACATAAATAGAAAAGGATGCAACGAAAAAGGGGCTGGAAGTCTCGATCACACTCGGCTGCCCATGAAAATCGCACTGCAGCAGCAGCAGCAGTGATGTTGTACCTGTGGCAGCATGCACGTATCGCACAACAGCAGAGACCCCCAGCTCTACAGATCGCAGGGTCCGACCGAAAAACAATTACAAGGCACAGAGTAGGAAGCCACAACAATACACCGCGGACAAACTACCACATACGTGTGATGTTGCTTCCTGCTCTGCTGGCGGGCGGCAGGCGTGTATAGCGTTATAGCCAGCTGGTTGTAGCACGCATCCTGCACTGTCCATGTGCGGTTTGTTGTCGGTGGTGCCTGGGTTACGTGCATGATGCAAAAACAAAGTTGAAAAAAAATGTTGAAAAAAAATACCAGGTAGACATGATCTCTGTGAGGATCGAAGTCGCGCCTTCAAGTCCAATTTCGGGCATCGTGACCTTTTGGCCATATTACGTTCGCAAGATCCATGTATTTTTTGTTAGCGGCGCACCAAACACCGGACGCACATGAACAGCACGGCAGAAGAGCGGTGATGATAACGGATGACGGATCGCAGCCCCCATTAAAGCAACCAGCCACAGCGATACACCACTCGCGCGTGGTGATACTGGCCGCGGATTGTGCTGTTGAGCGGGGTTGTAACATTACATGTGTTCTGTGAATTGTATCAGCTGTCTACCGTAAATGTCTGCCGTAGATGCTCGGGGCAAGACAAACCAAACATAGGAAATAGAAGGACCGTTGGCGGATTGATATTCAATCCAGACAGTGTTTACATTTCCGTCCAGAGTTAGCGTGGGTCTGTCACACACAACAGGAACAAAGATAGGTAGATGATGGATTACGGACCGCCGGCTCCGATAAACACAACTAGCCACGGCAGTACAGCGCAGATAGGTGGGTCATACACGCACGGTGTTGCCTACTGGTGCTGATGGGCGGCAGCGTTGTACATGCCTGGGGTGTGAGCTCGCGAAAGCGCAAAAAGCTGACGACATTTTACCGGTATGTACGTACAAAATAAGGCCTCTCGTACTGAAACCAGGGAGCCTCTCGTACTGAAACCAGGGAAACCGTGTTAACCCTTTTAGAACCGCAGTCCCGCTTTGGGGACAAAATACTCAAATTTCAAGTAGTTTATCCCCAAAACGGGACTGCGGTTCTAAAGGGGTCAACTCACTCCGAAAAAAAACTTCGAGGCCTTTTTCCACGCGCTCCAGGAGGCACGGATCGCACCCGGACCTCGACCGATGTGTCCGGCCGAGCTTCCCGTGTCGACTACAGTACGTATGTAGCGTTTTCCCAAAAAGTGCTCGTACAAAGAGATATCTTCCAAAAAGTATGAATTTTTCACAAATAGTACAGTACTTCTACTCGTACGTACAGAGTATTGCACAATATGTTTCGTGGTACACCACCTCGGCCACTGGATTCCTCATTTTAACTTGTCTTAGTCGTCTCTCTCCAACTTAGGTTCTGGGTGGGGCAAAACCCCTTTCAAACTAGGAAGGAGCCTCAGGCAGAAATACTGTACCACATAAATACAGTGCGAGGGCAACCCTGCCGCAGCAGGCGACCGAGCAGCTCTGGTGTGTCCCGTATAAGGAACATTCGTACTCCAACATTTCAAAAAGGATTGATACATTTGATCCAGACAGAGCTTCTACTTAGGGGCATCGTGGTACCCTTCTGAGCACGCCCTTGGAAGCTTGCTTTGGAATACGAGGAGAATAGGGGAAAACATGTAATGTTAGACCTATGCCAATCGTACAGCGAAGTTGCAATAAAAAGTTTGAATTTCAAAGATACCCGCCAAAAAAAATCAGAACACGCTTCCTATGGGCCACCTAAAAAAAAAAAAAGTTCCTAACTTTTGGAAAAGCCCGAAAAAAGCAAATCTGGGGCCGATGTTGGGCCAACATCGGCTTGAGAAAAACTCAGGCCGATCTTTGGTTCGAAGCGGCGAGATTCCGAGCCCTCGACAGACATCGATCAACAAAACCAACGATTGCGTCATGAATTCTGAACGGAGTGCGCTCGTTAGGGGCTCCGACCCACCCTAGGGTCACCGTCTTCACACCATGGCCGGTGTCATGTGGCGGGAGCTGACCAGGCGTGTGATAAAAAAACATTTGGCCGCTGGTTTGCACAAAACAGAAGACAAAACTTCTCCATCCGTCTCGAATGGCAAAAAATAGACTTTTTTTCAGGTTTGGTAGGATACCGTCGGACGCCGCCGGCAAGCTCTCGCCCCCTAGACCATGGATCCGCCTGATATCTTCGAGGCCGTCATCTATACTCGTTGGGCTTGCCAGATACCGAGTGGGTTGGCTGTGGGCTGAGTCTATGTCGAGATCGAGCGTCGATCGTCGCACGAGCTGGTTTCGATCACCGTGTTGACAATTTGCGACCAGAAAAACACAAATTGCGCTGCCTGCAGCCGTTGGGGAAAAAAAAAGAAAAAATCAAACATTTTTCTCTTTTTTCCCCACAGCGGCGGTACGAGCAAATTTTCGGCTGTTTTTTCAAAGCGATATATTTGAAAAAAAAAAATTGAACCTCGCTGTACCATTGGCATAGGTCTTAGCAGGCGTTTTTCCTACACAGAAAAACAATGGAGAAAAAAAACAGGAAGCTAGGCGTCTTCTCGTGGGCACCAGAGTATTTCCCCCACACAGAACAGGACAACCCGGAGCATGCAAGAACGCTGATCCAGGCTGGGTCCCACCTTTCAGAGCGGGTGCATCCTACCCTAACTCCGAAAAAACAGATCCCCAATTTATTTATCCCCATGTCACCCTTCTATCCTAGGAAATAGATGGTGGCCACAGGCGGCGAAACAGGAAGGGGATCAGATCAGCCGAAAAGTTTCTACCAGATATATAATACATGCAAACAACGGAATGAGCACCCAACTGTTGGAAGTGCCTCTGCTAGAAGTAGGAACGGTGCTCCGTCTCGAAAGGGATGCGTGGTCAATGGTCAAACCACTATGATACAGCAAGCAACGAATGAGAACCCCCCACACCCCCCCTGACATGTAAACCTCAGCCTGGCTTCCTTTGGCCGATGCCGCAAAATCGTACTTTTAGTCTTTTTTCGCGTCTGAACTCCCAAAAGGAGGCCGAAATGTCCTGATACCTGGTATCCCCATGGCCCGCCTCTTGTTCAGACGTGATGTACAGACATGCGTGTCTCGAAAATGGGTTGATTTGAGATGACGTTGTACCGTATAGCGACTATGCCTGGTACCTGATGACACACAACAGTTTTGAGCCTTTTCCCCCCAAAGCAAGGGGGGGGCGCACAATCAAAGCGGTAGCTTTGGACATATCTCGATCGTCTTCTTACCAAGGATGCGTCGCTCAGCGTTTGCACTCTCAGCGTTGCCGAGAAAATCACCGTTTAAATTAGTATGAGGACGTGTGTTACTTTGTGTGTTACTATTCCTATACCAGGGTATATAATATTGCCAATTTTCACTATTAATACACTCATTTTTATATACACGAAACTATTGACTAAAAACAGTAAAATTGCGTCAATCTGAACCCCGATCAAAGCGGAGTGCCAAAAACACGCCATATCGTGTTGAAAACCGCGTGCATATGGTCACGACCTGTCACTACGTTTATATCTGAGCGCAGACCCCATGCTAAGCTGAGGAGATGTGTGTAGAGTGTCGTGTACATTCTTACCGCTGCTTCGGAATATGTTTGAATGTCAAGGGAAATACCTCTATAGAATCTTCGAACGCCAATAAAATATTCGGGCTGAGTTCGTTCCAGAACATTTTTGTTGACAGTATAGCCGGGATAACATAGCCACTGAACCACAGAGAACAGGCTATAAAATCGTACCACCGAGGTTCAGCGTGAGCAATGATTAATAGCGCACTACAGCAGTGGTGCTGAGTACTGTCGGGTGACCTGTAATATTATGTTATTAATAGTAATGGTACAACTTCTGGCGTGGGACCCTCTGGGCAGTCACCTAGTGCGTACGATTGCCAAGGGATTGTAACTTCGTGAACATTTTGACACGTTAGCAGCCAGGGTCCTTGCCATCGGTATAGGATAGTGAGCCACGGTATACCTTGCATATCACCATCATGATGTTGCCACGGCGGTATCATACCCACCGCATGTATCATGTCATGGTGTGACCAGTTGACGACACCATCCTTCCAAAACGTGGCTTCATCTTGAGACAGAATGACATAAATCCTTTTAGCAGTGTTTCAATATGCCGACGACGCTAGTTGTGGGCCTGTATGGTGCGATACCGTGGGTATACCCAGGGTATTGTAGCCCCCAAGAGAAGTATTACTCTGTAGTAGATTGATCGTTATGGTTTAATTTGTCGTGCGGAGGCGCAACGAGGTGGCTTGTGTGGAGTATCCACACGCTGGGGGGTCAACAACGAAAAAAAATCGCAGACATACCCCCGTCACGATGACAAACAACTGAAAATAAGGCGGTGTCCATCTAGTAACGGGGGTAGAACCTGGTACGAGCTAAAACCACAGGTTTCCTCCTCATCGCAAAAAAGCACCCTGGAATTTTGAGAGTTGGGAAATGGAATTTGGCACGGTTGTTCCAAGACGAAAACAAATTCGATGGCCTTGTTGGAAAAAAGTTTTCGTTGCTGGGTGGACAATTCCGTTTTTTGTTTTCCGGCCGATCGAACCCTCAAGATCGCACACCGTTTATTGGTTCCAACACCTGACCATCCGTGTCTACTTTCGTTTTGGCATGAAAAAAGGCCCTGCCAAATTTCGTTCCAAAATCGTTAAACCATGGTGCAAATTTCCTTGTATAAATAGTGACTGGGCGTTCTTTCTGCGGTGCACGGGAAAATGTGTACTTTTGGGACGAAAAGGACCCAACGTGGGGCGATATTGGGTATATACTACTGTAGGTCCAGAGTGATTGATGCGGCCCGAGGTGTCTGCTGCAACACTTTGAATGTCGCCCACTATAGTTTACGAGTGTGTTGGTGCCCTGGCGTGAAACATCAAGGATTATAGACTATTTATAGCCATATGGTCATGACATATAACTGCATATGGAATCGAGTATAGTACAGGACAACTACAGTATGCACCAGTAAGTATTCACAGTATGCACTTCAGCGAGGACGGTACTTCAAGGGGTCGGGCTCAACTCGGTGGGCAATGGGGTGGGTGGAAACGAGGAACCGTTGGCATCGTATGCGAAGGGCAGTGTGGGGTATGTCCTACGCCGACGATCCCGGCAATGTCTCGAAGTTTGCAGAGGGACTCGGTAAGATGATAACAATTATTGTGGCCGTCTTCGAAGCGGTAGGCCACGTGGTAATGGAGAGGAAAGGAGACCATGCTGCTATGACCGCCGAACTAGACATCCAGAAAACCGCTCGTCGTCGCAGCAGCAGGTTACCGGGGGTATAGAGGCACTTCAGTTATTATACCTGGGCGGCGTTGTCTACGAAAGCGCTGACCTATCTCGCTTGAGATCAATCTACGGGTCTGGCTATGGGCATGTGACAAACGGTACGGTTCAGAGTTCTACAACATTACGACCGCCCCGCCCAGCCTGAATACCCGTATGCTGAAGGTCGAGGTGGCTGAGACTCTACTGTACGGGTGTATGACGTGGGTAATAACCCAGAAATAATCGCCAAAACTTCGAACTGCGCACCACCACCTCCTCTTGCGGGTCACTCAGTTTCCAGTGTCGACGGCACGCCGACTACAGTCCGTCGCAGCACAGCTTACCACTTATTCGAGATTCGGTCTGATTGGCTTAGGGTCAGGATTAGGGTTGCTCTGATTGGCTCAGGGCTACGGTTAGGGTCAATATAGTCGTCTCGTACTCAGTTTGTGTTCTCGAATGCCATGGTAAGTGGTAAGCAACCCCTCTGTCACGCACCATGCCCTTAAGAAGACACAACGCGAAAGCTTTTAGCGGTTCTCTCGACGGGGGACGTAGCGCGACTAAACACCGGGCGATTGTTACCCAGGAGGCCGATGCTCGTGCCGATGTCCGGCGAGGAGAACTCGAGACCTAGCGGACCACCGAAGAGCTGGCACCAATGTCTCGTGTAAGTAGACGACGTCTAAGTATTTCGAGCCACCGAGGGGTCCACCGAAAACTCCAGTTGGTGCTAGGAGTGGAGACCGTGCTGTGGATTACTGTAGTAAATAAGGGGAACAAGTGGTACCGGCAGGTCCTCCAAGCAGCCGAAAGCCTCATGGAGAGGTGACACAGGGCCGAGGCGGAGAGGAGCAGGCGGCGCCATACACCATAAAACACGACGAATGGCGTCGAAGGGGAAACGGGGGGGGGGGGGCGAAAACGGGGGGGGGGGGCGACAGCAGGGATACTGCTGCGCGTGAGTACAAGAAGAAGGTGGCAGACCGAGCAGCAAGGGTCCAGTTCGAACAGTAGGGAGGTGATGGCAGCGGCAAGGACACCACTCTCGTAGAGAGTGAGGAGGAGATGACAGACCGTATGGCAACGTTCCGAGTTGCTTTCGGGGCCCATGCTGCTGCTGCCTCGCCTCCTGCTGTAGCATTTGTTCTTGTCTTGTTCGTTTCTCTCGCTTTTTTCCTCTCGATGCCCTCATGTTCCTCCGTAACCGCCACCCCACCCTATTTTTGCCTCATACTTGATTTTCACTCCGCCTTCTTTTCTCTCCATCCCAATTTTTTCTTACATTTCTCGGTATTTGAGCCCATGGGTTTCCTTTTCCCCCTGCAATTTGTCTTGTTGCCCTACTGGTACACAATTTTCCCCAGACCAGAAACAAAAATGGTAGGTTCGACGGAACGGGCTGCATAATATGTTCGCACCCAGTCGTTGGGCATTGCATTGGCTGATCTCCTTTATCCGTGATGAACTTGTACATCCATGTCTCGTAGTTTGTGACTACAGCAGAGTACGAAGGCGATGGCAGTAGATGGGCGGAAGGAACAAGAACACGCGAAGTACGACTACGTCAGTCACCCGTGTCAGGCGTCAATACAAGAAATGACGGCGAGCAGCCTTGAAAATCGATTGCGTGTTGCGCTTCCAGTAGCTCGTTCGCCACCCCCCAACGTGCAGCGCATATTTCATATATCAAGCAAAAACCACTACCGTACGAGGGCTGTGAGCTGGCTGGGGCTGTCTGGACTTGAGGGTTACTTAATATCCATAGTTGGGTGGCGAAGTGAGCCAACTGACCGGCTGAGCCTGCATTAAATAACCACACACAAACACACACCGGGTCACCGACGCGCCAGTGATATAAAGACGCAGAACTCCGCAATTGCCGCGCCCAACCGACTTATGATACCTATTAATAGTCAACTAAAAACTAGTCGGCCACTGCAAGTAAGTCAACCCACAGCCCTAAATATCACTCAGTGGGACCTCTCGGAGGTAAACGCTAAAGCCGACTCAAATAGCTCGAATACTATGAGTACAACTCTCGTTCAGCATCGATACAAACGGGTACTGATATACCTGGTACTTTGAGTCGCTCGGGAAGTATTACAGCAAATTAGACCATACGGCAGGCACTGTCAGTATATGATATCCACCCCTCGTTGTATGTAAAAACTGTAGTCTCCATGATCATGGGAGGGGGAGATGGACAAGAAGGAGACACGCCTGCGGCCGGACCACGGCCTGTCCACCTGAAAAAAAATCTAGGGCTGCGCATTGACGCATACTGTGAAGCAGATGGCTACCAAAGTAGCTGTCGAGGCTACCAAAGTACCTATCTGCTGATCGGACCTGCCAGTGTATCCACATTACAGGTAGCTCTTTTACGTGCACCCAAGAACCACGCGATGTTGCGTGACAGGGCAATAGATGAGGTCTGAAAGAGCGAACACAACAAGCACGAAGATCGTCTCATCATCGGCACAAGTTCCAGGCGTCCGATAATTTTTTCTTGTTTTGCTCTGCTCTTTTATGTATCGATGCCCGCAACTACCCCTGGGCAATACAGCACTGAGCTTTTGATTGTGATGGGCTGAAGCCGACCCCGACCCGCGAGAAATTTGACAACCTCCTCACCCGGCCCGAACCTTGAGATTTGAAAACCTCCTGACCCGACCCGACCCGGTCCGCGAGATTTGAAAATCTCCTGAGCTGACCCGACCCAACCCATGACATTTGATAAACTACCGACCCGACCCAACCCGTTAGATTCCGACTGACCCCTGATACATGGTCATGTCGCGGGTCGGGTCACCTTGAACTGCGAAAAAAAATCCCGATCCGCGGGTTTGACCCGCGGATCTGGTCCATGGGTTGATGCTTTACAAACGATTGAATCTATATTTGCGTATCCCCCGGTAGTGATGTGTGAACTGGCTGTAACTGCCTATGGATGGATGTGGACTGAATACATAGATTTTGGGGGCGTTATAGCTTACGCATATTACACCAAATACGTATCGGCACGACGGGCAGCAAGGGGCGGTTTTTGAATTGCCAGGTTCGCGAGCAGGATCCGCGGGTCCGACTCTCGGGTCAGCGAAAAAACTGTCGCGGGTTGAGGTCGACCGGCTCGCGTCATGATCCGTATTTCACGGGTCGTGGTCCGACCCGGCCCGTGATGTGAACACCTTTTGACCCGACCCAACCCGAACCATGAGATTTTTTCGTTTCCAAATCTGACCCGACCGGGCCCGTGAGATTATGAACACGCTCTGACCCGATCCGACCCAACCCGACCCGTGATATTCTAAAAACTCCTAACGCGACCCGCGGGTCGGACCATGACACCTGAAAAGCCCTGAATATTTTCGATGGACATCTAAAAAAATGAGTTTTTCACCTCCATCAAGGGGCCATGTTTGCGCCAGGTGACAATAAACCCGTGGCCATGTTAGTCAGTTTGCACATTGGTTTTAGCTCGTGTGCGCTTTCTTCGTCTCGTGTATTTTGAGGCAGCCGAATTTTCGTTTTTTTTTTCGGATCTTCCTAGGGCTCCAGCACCTTTTGTGTGACCACGGACTCCTTCGTCAGAGAGTAAATGTGAGAACAACAACAACAAACAACAATACCCATTTCCAGCTACGGATAAAATCTTGAAGCAAAATAGCTACCAGTACGCCATTGTGACATTGTGACGACGAATCGGACGAATCGGCACGTGGTATATATTATCTCCTCTACCATTACTCGAGCCGATGTGGAAGAACACTTCGCTTCTCTGACGAAGGCCGCCAGTGCGCAGGCCTACCAAAATCACCATCAGACAGCAGTAACTGCAAAAGAGCTTGTCAGCTTAGGAACATAGAATCTGGAGGCATATGCAATGATCTGCTGCTGCTCTTGGTGAACGTGAAAGAACACAGTGAGTACCGCATCGCCACAGGATTCCACACACCGCCAGCCAGCAGACGTACGACGGCGGTATCAGGTTCTGATAGCGCGGTATCAGGTACTGATAGTTCGAAGGTATGGGCTACGCGTATACAAAAGGTATGATACGACGCTCGGGAACATGTTTTATACCGTAATGGCAGCCCGACCGACGCACAACCACTACATATTGACACTCGTGCGTATATATGTAGGTAGGTAGAGAACAGGGACAAACACCGCAATCCGGAGTCTACGGTATTCTACGTACGTACGGGCACATACACTGCTTTTTACTGCCTCTCCGGTATGCTGTGCACCTGGTACCGTATTGGATATCATGGTTACGACAAAAGATCAACTCAAAAAGTTTCGAAAGGTATCAAAGGTCGACAGGTATCTCAAGGCATGAACTAAAATCTGCCGCATAACAAAGCACGCACCGCACCACAAAGTACCATAAAGTAGAAGGACTCTAACAAGTCGACCGCCCACAGCGTACGCGAACACACTTACCTTCTGTGTATCAGGCACCTATTCATACAGCAGTACCAGGTATTAATAGTATTAATAATAATATTAATAGTAAACTTTACAAAAAAAAGCCCCGCGTGCTCTAGGTTTCCAGTATACGACACGATAATCACTTGCCAGGTATTTTATATTCATACAAGGAGTATTCGTAGGGGTGGTGGTGGGGTATTTATGTACGAGTTGGGCCAGCCGAGGTGCTGATTTTTTTGTTGATCGGCGATGCCCCGCTCAATAATACATACCAGGTACTAGGTACCAGGTACGAGTATTGGGGTGTGATTTTTGCACATCGTGTTGATCATGCACACAGCCAACAAACGGAAAACTCGCATTTTCATTTTTTTAGATTTGTTCGAGGGACATGACCAATATAACGATCCGAAAAAATACAAAAACGGGCATAAGTTGTCTGGAAAAAACAAAAAAAGAACGTGTTTCCGTTAATTTACACAACATGCGGTTAGAATATGAGGTTTACTTTTTGGATCGAGCCTCGCAAAATTGAGCGGGGCATCGCAGAAAAACCCACATTTCTCGTGATTACTTGCCTTATGTATGAAAATCGTGTTTGGGCAAAAAAGAAATACCAGGTAAACGTTTATCCTCCGGCGGATTGGTAAAAATATAGCTTAATCTCTTGATGGGTGGCGAATTGGGCAATGAAGGTAACATCGATGTTTTCCTATTAATAGGGTCTTCAGCTGCGCCTCCACCAACATTCGCCTCGATCGGGAACGATGATTCTGTTGCGAAATTTGTGTTGAAAAATAGGCGTTTTTGAGTTTCCGCCGATAACTCGTCAAGATCGAATCGGAATATAGAATGTCTTTATTTCAACATACTTTTTTTTCTGCGCGTGCAGTATTATAGTGTAGTTAGTGTCAGGGTCGGTGCCTCCAAATTTCAAGTCCCAATTCGCAGTGGTTCACGAGATACGACTTTCGGGTGGTTTATCCATTTTTGGGCTGGCCCAGCTCGTGTTGCCCGCCTTTTTTTCTCTTCTCCCCCGCCCCCCCTCGTTCCCCCCCTTCCTTCTCTCTCCCCGCCCATAAATACTACCAGGTACCTGCACCTGGCACCTGGTATATTGATAATAACAATATTAATAGTCGTAACTCAGATCCGGGGTCTTATATTTATACCAGGTACGTATTAATAGGAGGTTTCCCTCCCCCCTCCTTCCCCCCACCAGGTACAGCAGTACAGCAGTACAGGGGTGATGCCTTCATTTTTATCTCGAGCAAAACTCCAGCCATTTTTTCCCTCTGGTCGACTCGCGTCGAATTCACGCGGTGTTGCAACGACCGCCGGCTTGTACATGTCTACGAAATGTACAGCGCATCGAACACACCATCACGAGACCGTCATATCACACACCAAAATACATCAACACACCTCCAGCCTCCAGCGCAGCATCTCACGACGACTGCTACTACTGTAGCATGAGAGAAATTGAACGGAAAAGTTTACATGTTGCATTTTGTTTTGGGATCTATAAATGCACGTACACATGGCCTCACACAGCACAAAGTAACGGAAGCAGGTCGTGCAACGTGCTTGAACTTTATTTTATTATAGTCGTACCAGGTACACCTTCGTACTGCTGGTATTGCTTTCACCCCTTTAGGACTGCAGTCCCGTTTGGGGTACAATATACTTAGAATTTGAATAATTTGACCCCATAACGGGACTGTAGTCCTAAGGGGACTGTTACGACCGGCAGCAGGTATTATAGTACGGCAGTAGTACAAGTAGTGCTGCTTACATGATTCAGTATTGCACTTGCCTGCGGAGAAGAGGAGGCCAGAAGCAGATCCAGCCATCTTGAGTCCGGCCCTTGTAGCCAAAGGCCTCACGGCATGCGGAACGAGGCCGAGCATCGGACTTGTTGCGTAAGAGCGCTGATCGCTGGTGGAGCAGCTGCGTCGTTCGTAGACCGAAACTCTCGCAGTGAATGTTGTTCTCGTCGAAAATAGTTGCGTCTTGAATCAAAGCTGCGGTAACTACTACTAAGACAACAGAGATTGGAGGTTGATGTACTTCTTGACGCAACGCTACGCCGTCACGACGCCTTACCGTGCCTACGAAGGCTGTCGGGCCCAACCTGTAAGAAACTGCGAATTTAGAGAGGAGTACAGCAGGCAGTTTGGCAGCAGTAGTATTGATATTAATATTAATAGTAGATAGAGTAATCCCAACAGTCCAGTCCAGTCTGCTGTGTACCTTGCTTCACTCTGTTCACGATATACGCCTATCAAGCTATACGCCGCACATCAATCAAGCAGCTCCACTTCTGACTTCTGACTGCTGCTCGCCTTCTTGATGTCGTGCTTGATCGAAAACGCTCCACTTGTGTTGAGACCTTCTGCCGATCTCTAGCAAAAAAGGTACCGCAACGAGCAAGGAACGAGCACCGTCGCAACGCACACTCTTACTTACGCACGAAAAAGTCCCCCTGTACGTACGTACACGGGCGCAATAACCACGAACACAGCAGACGAACCCAAGAGTAGTTGAAGGCAAAATCAAGCTATTAAATACACGTATCATATATCCTTGCGAAGGTGAAGAAGCTTTATCCTCCTCTTTCGCGTATCGCGCTATTAATCAATAGAGTATCGCGGCGGCTTGTGCGGAATGGTGGAGTCAGCGGCGTTAGGTCAGCTGCTGTCAGACGTCACCAAAACCATCAAAGTGGGAGTGAAATTGCGGAGATTGGCGACAATTCCAGCTACCGACGGAACGCGCGACGCACGCGACTGTATTAACTTCTGATATTTGAAACACCAACACCCCACCACTCAGCGGGCCGCAGGATAAAGAAGAGCACAATCCACACACACCTCAACAGGCGACGCGCCCTTTGCCTGCCTTTTAGGTGCTGCGAGAGCGATCAGCCGCGGGAAGCCGCAACAAAGCAGGGGACTACCAGAGCGGAGCAACGAGCAAGGAAACCCGTGTGGAGGTGAGGCGCTCTGGTGGTTTCGAGGCAAAGCGTTGTTCCTTGGCAGCCAAGAGGATCGCACCGCAAAGGTCGTGTGCTTCCTCGTACATAAATGTTCTTGATCTTTCTTTTCGATGTTTCCCAGGCCCAGCTGCCACACCCAGCAGTACCACCACCCGCCACGGATTCTCGGTCGCTTTGGTTTGACGCGATTTTGGCGTTGCTTTGTAGAGGCACAGGGGCCCTGTCACGCTGACGCTAGCTCCCTCACTGGGCGGTGTTATCAGCTACTGGGCATGTATAGGGAATAGGGTTTGCTGCAGGTTTATTTAGCCAACGACGCGACGCGACTTCCCCGACTTCTTTTCGTAGCTGCTGAATCACTGCTGACTTCGAGCTTCCTGTTGCTTCCGTATGTTATATCTGGTCTCTGGTGATCTTGCTTGGTACGTAGCCATCGCCTGCAGACTGGACCACGAGGCCCTGAGCCCGTGCTGGATTCCACGCTGCTGGCGGTGGACGCCTCGCAGCTTGTTTCCTCCCTGGAGGCTAGCTTGGCCACGGAAATAGAAACTCTATTTCTTGCCAGCGAAGGAACTTGATTCAAAACCCAGGCGGTGCGGTGCAGCAGCAGCAAAGCCGTAGTTTGCACAGCACTTCGGCGCTTCGGTCGAACACCACGCACTTGACTTGGCATTTGAGAGAAAATACGATTTTTATCATGGAAATCTCATCATGCAAATGTGAAAAATATGATAAAATGTTTTATATCTCTCCCCAAAATAAAGTCCGACGGCGGACGGTTTTCCCGACTTCATCAACTCTAACCCCGCCCTACATACGTACTTCTGCTGTACTGCTGTACAACTGCTGCTGCTGTAGATGGACACATGGACACACCGCATCGGGTTTGTTGTTACGGTTAATTTGCGGTCGAGTCGCCTGCCACAACCACCACAGCACCAGTACAGACAGTTACTATTTAAAAGTAGTAGTAGTAGTAGTAGTAGTAGTATTAGTAGTAGTAGTAGTGGTAGTAGTAGTAGTAGTAGTAGTAGTAGTAGTAGTAGTAGTAGTAGTAGTCGTAGTAGTAGTAGTCGTAGCATGAGTGTGTACGAGGTACACGATGTGATATGCACATCCACCCCTGTATCTTGTATGTCACTCATCATTATGCGCTCGTACTTCTGTACGAGTACACGTCTATTACCAGAGTACTACCTGCTACGATACTGCGCACTACTGCTGCTATAGTCTCGACTCGGCCTTTGTAACAGGACTCGAATCTTGCGGGTCCTCAGGCATTACCCCCCTCCTACGACTACATGTTGTACAAGTATGACATCAGCAGCAGAAGTAGTGCGTAATAACGTCGTACCGCAGCAGTAACGAGCACCTATGTCAGTCTGGTACCGGGTATCGTAGGTGCCATATATTATTGTTATATAGTACCAGGTACCAGGTAGCAAGCAAGTCGAAAGATGAGAGTTATATTGCTTTCTCCACTATTTCACTCATCCCCAGCCTGCAGAATATTCAGTATTATATGCTACGTATGAGATGTACTTATAATACTGCGTCAACACTACAAGTTGGGGCTGGACTGCTGCGGTATATAACAGGTGTCAGGTACCAGGTATTTAATAATAGTCTTCTGCTGCTGTCTACGTTGGTTACCAGATATTTACTGGTATCAAACAACAGCAGTGAAGTACTACCCGTCGCGTCGCGATTGCTCCACTACCAGGTGTCGTTCAGCAGTATCGTCATACCTGGCATGATATTATATCATACATCCAGCAGCGCTTGACTGGCTCCAGGCCTGAGTTGGGGCTGGCTGAACATGACGCCACAATTTCGCTGTCGCTTTTCCATTTTTCATGCCAAACAATATACATGTGTTTTCGTTGTCGCCGTTCGAAGCAGTCAAAACATTTATTTATGCCGCTGTCGCTATTAATTAAGCCGCTGTGATATCACTACATGGCTACGTATAATCTACAATTATCTCTGAGGGCAATATGCAGCCAACCGCTCGCTGTGCGTAAAGCTGAAGACTTTACGTAGAGCTACGTGCGGCACTACCCGAACTACGATGTACCAGTATGCAGGTAGAGCAGTATGATGTCTGGTAGTGGGTAATGAAGTAAAAGTACCGTTCGATGCTCTTATGTAGAGCTGCGAGTATCGGCCACTTTTTACGTACCGCGTCAAGCCCACGCTCTTGATTTCTGGAAATAGGGGTTTCGTTACCTTCGCAGGCTTTTGTTTGACCTAGGAAACGGGCAAATCGAGCCCGCTTTTCTTGAGAGCCCATCTTAACGGGGAACGCTATATGGAAGTAAAATTTCATTTTCAATGAATTTTAATTTGATTTCGAAAAAAAAACGTGTTTGCGTCCTATCGGGGAACAGCGTACTATTAATATTTATAGTTGTCAATCAAACAAGAATTCGGAAAAAACGCGCCGCGTCACACAACGCCCAGCCGACAAACAATGACGCCCGTAGACGAACGAGAGCGAAGGTTTGCGCTGCCGCGTGCGCGCCGCCGCCAGCCTCTTTTTATTTTTGGTCGCGCAGGATAGGAAGCTATCACTCTCAGGGTGTCTCGGGTGGGCGGAGGAAGTCCTCAAGCGCCACGTGCGGAACAGCAGCGGTGATGCAGCTATCGAGGTCTCGAGCGTATCCTCCGTTTTTTTGCTCGTTTGCTCGGGTTTCGTGATTGTTGGCCGAGCAGGCCGAAAAATTGGGATTGCGGCCGCCATAATTACTTTTGAGGCGCCACCGCCGGGGCACGATGCGCTATGGTCTGTGGGCGTGGGCGCGGCTATTGGTCCGGTCACCTCTCGTTGAGGTTCGCGTTTTATCGCCTCGATCGTGGTCACCGAAGTGGTGGCCAAGAATCGCCCAAAAGTCCACCGAAGGTGTTGACCCACCATGAACATGCTATGTCAAGACCGAGGAACTCCCAAATTCCAAATTGAAATAAAAAAAAAACACACGAAAAAAGTCCCAAAAGACTTTTCACTCAAATTCAATTTTTCTAATTCGCCTCCTTGGTCGTTCACTCTTCTTCGGCCAATCAGATGCAAATTAGACTAGAAAAAAAACAAAAAAATCAAATTGAAAAAAATAAAAGTCCCCGTTAAGATGGGCCCTTAGCCCTTTTAGAGCCGCAGTTCTGTTTTGGGAACAAACCAGTCAAATTTCAAGTAGTTTGTTCCCAAAACGGGACTGCGGTTCTAAAGGGGTTAGGGCCCGAAACCTTTTTCATGATAATCGAGTAAGAAAAAAAAATGATTCGCTTCGAATAGAATTTCGTGAAAAATACGTATGCCTTTAGGACCTATCGAGATATATCGTTTTTTTTAGATCGAATAACGCACAAGGCAGCAAGGGTCAACGAACTCCAGAGGGCTACCACCGAGGCGAGCGACGGCCCGCGTCCTCCCCGGGGCGCCGCGGGCAGCGGCCGGTTGTTTCTGCCGGCACCGCCGAAGAGGCTGTCGCTCTTGGGGTGTCTTGGGTGGCTGGCGCAGCCCCGAATCCCCACGCAGGCAGCAGCGACGGGGATACAGCGATCGAACTTCTGAGCGAAGTCGCGAGCTGGTCGGTGCTCGTGTGGTTTTGCTAGGCAAAGAGGAATAAAAAACTGGGTTTGCGACGGCCTTGTTATTTTTTGAGGCGCCGCAGATGGTCTAATCTGTGCTAGGGGCCGTCGGACCTCGCACTGCGGCTGTTCCAGCGGCCCTGTCTCTCGGGAATGATGGGTCTCACCTGTGAAGCAGTCGACGACATGGCTCGAGTTTGCGTGGCTTGCTTCAGTTTCAGGAACATGCCACGTCGAGTTGGACAAACTCCCCGATTTGAATAGCACGAAGAGCTAAAGAAGTCCCAAAAGACTTGTCGAATTCGTTTTTTTTCGTTTTAATTCGATCACATCAAATGGCTGATGGTTGATTCACTTTGCGACCAATCAGATGCAAATCAAATCAAACGAAAAAAAGATTGGCGGAGTATCTTAAAAAAAGTTTCTCGTTAAGATGGGCCCTTAAGTCCAACCAGCAGAGTTGTAACTCGTGTTTTTTTGCGATCACGATAGTTGGTTGTGGTAGTCTTCATGCGCGTCACATCGGTTTTGATTTGGCGTATGATACTGCCGCGCCTTTGTTCTGGAGAGTTCTTCCATTTCTGTTCCTTAGTTTTTTTTTTAACAACACATTATCGGATGGCAAGCATAATAATAATAATAACATCGCGATATATGTTCAAGATCGTGAAATATCTCCCGCGATCACGATATATTTGGAATGCCAAAACGCCTCCGAAACTCTCCGTAAAACACTTACTGGTATTTTGTATTTTGTCCTTCCTGCTCTCTGGCAATATGGACGGAACCCATTTTTCCATTCAATGCTCACCGATACTCGCTTCTCCTGTGCACTCTTATTTCAGACCCTCTGTGTTTCGTATTTCGATTTTGTTTGGGTCTGTTGCTTTTTCGTGGCGTTTGCCTCCCTAGAGCACCACTGTTTGCCCGTATGTCGCTATTAATCGCGATTTGGGATTCTAATTTTCGTGTTTTCGTATGCGATCAATCGCGGTCAAAAAAACAAAAGAACGCTTAGTGCGATCAATCGCGATTGAAAAAACAAAAAAACGATTATATCGCATGAATCATATCGCACCTTTCTTGGCGCGATTTCCAACGCTGCCCAACAGCAACCGTTTCGCGTGAGGCGTCCAACGCCGCTTGCTGTTTCTTCAGGATAATGGTCTGAAAAATTGTCGGCACACCCCAGTTTTTTGTTTCGCACGCGGTTTTTAAAAAAAAAGAAGTTTTTTTTCTATCGGATGAAAGTCGATAATTGTATGGAAATCTCTTCCAGTTTTTTCCCCCGAGAGGGGTGACACCCTACTGTAAAATCTCCGAACTACAATACGCCCGTGAGGAAAAGAACGAGTCTACCAGTATATACTACACGGGGTTATGCTTGGTGGGGTTTGTGGATTCCGCGCTAGGGTATGGAAGTCTTGCAGAACTTACAGAAGTCCCGGGTACGGGTATTGATTTCTTGCAGAACTCACAGAAGTTCCGGGTACGAACATTTTTTGTATGGAAGTCTTACAAAACTCGCAGAAGTTCCGGCCGGGTATGTGAATATTGTACCCGTACCCGTACCCGCACCTCGGGTTTTCCCTTTTTTTGCGGGTATTTACCCTACTGTGAAGTGATGGCCGAGGTAAGGGTAAGGGTTAGGGACACAGATGTATCTGGCAGCTGGGAAGCAGTGCTTCGCTTCTTCTTATACCAGGTATAGATCTTTCTTTATTGAAGAGAGCTGAGGAGGTGCTCTGGTAGAGAAGTGAGAGGTAGGGGGGTGGGACTGGACACTCAGATATACTCGTCCTACCCCACGCCACAAGCTCTCCTGAATTCCTCTTCTCTAATGTACTCCTAAAGAACTCTCCTATGGCTCCCGATCGTTCTTCTGCCTATATAATAACTTCTCACTTTATGGTATTATCTGCGTTAAGGAACATTACTCTCGTCTCGTCTAACGGGCTCTCCGCCCTAGAGAACATTCCTGAAAGAACATTACTCTCATCTAGTGGAATATCCGCCGGGTTAATCCATTCTTTGGATTATTCTCGTATTCCTGAGACTACAAAACTGCATACTATATTAAGTACATCTATAGCCCATGAGTACTCCATTCATACCACATTAGCCCACCCTGAATAGTTGAATGTGCAGACCACAATATGGTCGAAGGATGATGACGAAGTTCATCCCAAACGACCAGGAAAAGGTGGTCGAAGATGCGGCTATTCAAAACAAAAGAAATGAGGCTATAGACTCCCCACACCTCGTTATAGGACTCAAACACTACGAATGGGTATTTCTGCCGAGCCAGATGTGAAGTGAGGGCCGAGGTAAGGGTAAGGGACGCAGGTGTGTATCTGGCAGCTGGGAAAGCAGTGTTTCGCTTCTTCTGATATACCAGTAGGCCTTATTTATTGATGAGAGCTGAGGAGGTGCTCTGGTAGAGAAGTGAGAGGTAGGGGGGTGGGACTCGACACTCAGACATACTCGTCCCACCCCACGCCACGAGCTCTCCTAAATTCCTCTTATCTAATGTACTCCTCAAGAACTTTCCTATGGCTACCGATCGTTCTTCTGCCTATATAATAACTTCTCACTTTATGGTCCTATCTGCGTTAACCCTGTTAGGACCCCAGTCCCGTTTTGGGGACAAATCACTTGGAATTAGACTGGTTTGTCCCCACATGGGGACTGCGGTACCAAAGGGGTTAAGGAACATACATTACTCTCGTCTCGTCTAACGGGCTCTCCGCCCTAGAGAACATTCCTGAAAGAACGTTACTCTCAACTAGCGGAATATCCGCCGGGATAATCCGTTCTTCGGATTATTCTCGTATTCCTGAGGCTACAAAACTGCACACTATATTATGTACATCTATAGCCCATGAGTACTCCACTCACATCACACTACACTAAGGCTGGGTACGGGTATGGGATGTTGTACCCGCTCCCCGGGTATTGGAGCGCAGGCGTACAATACTTACAGAAGTTTCGGGTACGGGTTTGAATGTGATACATAACTGTACGGGATTGAATGTGATACAGAACTCACAGCAGTTCTACAGAATTCACGGACGTTCGGGTACGGATTTGGACGTCGTACAGAACTTACAGCAGGTATTTTTAAGGTAATACCGGGGTAAATAGCGCGGGTATGGTTTCTATGTACCCTACAGAACACAACCTTGGAATAATACGAGAATACCTCTCACCATATCATATGTAGGGCCGCACGTACTCTAAGAAAAGCGAGCCCAACCAAAAACGTGAAAGTAGTACCGCAGGGCATTGAATTTCGGATATTTTTTCGGAATTCAAAATCCATCCTTGCAAGATATGGCCTCGTCAAGGCCCACGAATAAGAAATAACCAAATAATAACTTCAGGCTCACTTCTTGAGCGATGCTATGTAATTTGGATTAAAAATCTTGCTCAGCAGCGAGGCTACACGAAATCCTCCACAAATGCCTATGCTCAAGGTTGTTCAAGTGTGATGTCACAATAAGAGGTTTCTACCTGACGGTTTTTCACAGAACAGGCGTTTTTCTTCTTGGCGGTCGTGTACATGTACCAGGTATGGAGATGTCATAGCCTTTGTCCTCATAATATGGTACCTGATATGTAGTACTTGGTATTATACATGGTCAAACTGGACGAGGCCGTATCGTACACGTTATTATGCGGTACACACATACCGTTAGGAGTAAGAGCATTGAGCTCGCGCAGGGAGGCGATCGTTTTTCAGGACTCGTTTTCTCGACAATGGTAAGGGTGCTTATTATTCATTCTTATCGGAGAGCTTTTTTCCCAAATTTACGACTTTTTTTTCGCTCAATTTTTCAATCTTCCAAATTTTCTTGTTTTTTTTTGCCAAATATTGGAATGTTAACGAACTTGATATTTTTGGTTCTGGAGAATTTCGCGAATAGTGACAGAACGCGTACGTATATTGATACATACCTCTAACCATTTCCAAACTGTGGAAATTATGGAAAAAACGCTCTCCGATAAGAATGAACCTTAGAAAGACGATATTTTTGCGTTCGAAAGGCTCAGATATTTTCGAAAGCACCTCAATGTGCGGTGTTGATGATTGTGGCAACCTTCCCGTTCTGGGATATTGGAGCGCTAAAAAACGATCCCACCTTTCAAAGCCCCTGTGCGAACTGGAGGGGTTTTACCTGACATTTACCGGGTATGTAATGTTAACTACGGTATGTCTCGGTACGTGCCTGTTTCGACATGAGGCACGAGGCCAGCAGCGGTGCTCGATTTGGCTTTTCGTTTTTCGCAGTTATTTCCGCCGAAAATCCAAGTCACAGCTATTTTACGACCTACAGCAGTCCAGTCAGTAATTACCTAAATACCTCATCGAGGGGTACGTGACCGCTGTTTTGGTGGTTGTGTACGTAGTATTTTGATAACTGCTGCTGCTGCTCTGCTGCTACTGCTACTGCTACTGCGGCCGCTTCTACTGCTGCCGGCCAATGATATGCATGCTACCAGGTACAATTTAAAGAGTCTGCTTTCCTGCTGCTATTAATAGCTGCTGCCTTTTCCTGTAGCCCACAGGTGCTGACCGCTCTAGACCAAATCGTACCGGGTACCGGCGTTCATCTATTTTCACCATATAATAGCCTGTTCCGGGGCTGTTATCTACGTACGGCTTGCTGCATTTTCGTGTTTATTTCTTTCCTTCGATTGCCCAGCTATTCAATACAGCCTGGTACCTGGTATTTGTATATATCTAAAACATAACTCTATGTTGTTGACGTTGTTGTATGTCGGTTTCCTCGGAAATCGGATTTTTGGTGTTGGACCCGCGGGCGAGCCGCACTGGGGCGTTTCGGCCCCTGATGTCGCCTGGGTAGGGGGGCATGTACTGTTAATAAGCCGCTGGGAAGATTGTGATGTTATTATGTGCATAACCCCGATCATTCGTGAATTCTGAGCCTCATCTTGAGCTTGAAATAATAGTCTAGATTATTATACGACTCTGCTCGTAAGATGTTTTGTTCGAAGAGAAAGTATGACGAACGGTGACCCGTACATCACCTCGTGATCTTGTATATATGTATCATCGGGCATTGTGATATATCATCATATCATATCATCATATCTCACATCCGGTATCTGCAATACGAATGACAGGTGGCTGGTAAGATTTGTTCGCTTACCCCTTCCCCCATTCCCTTCGCATCCACACATGATTCTGCACCTCCTCGTGGTCTAGTCTCTCTGAAACTAATATTCTTTTTTTTTCACGTCTGGTATACACCTCCAGGCATATAGATCGGGTACGGAGTGAATAACTGGCATGAAGACACTGGGCAAAGGGCATGACCAACATTCATAGTGTGGTGGCTATCGTATCGAATGTTTTGATGTATATATCGATATGTGAATTATCGTACTTCGATGTATCCATCCCATGTCATCCCCGTTTTTTTTTTCGCAGATTAATGAACGAAAGCTACCATGTATCAAACAAATATTACGGGGGACCATAGTTAATAGGACCTATGGTATACATAAAAACCTACATATTTAACCATTTTTACTAACAATATTTGGTCCTATTAACTATGCCCCCTCGTAATAGTGGATTAGGATCGTTTTTTTTGTTTACCGGTATCGTACCGCGCTCGATTCCGATATCGATATCCGATATCTAACACTTGATGCCACCGATACCTGGCACCTTGGCGTCTACAGCAGTAGGCCTCCAGTTGGTCTAGCGTTGCTTTTTTCCTTCATCAGGTTATTTACATTCGTTTTATGTAGTCAGGTCCCTAGCTTATTGGTGCATAACAGATTAACAGATTCCGGGGAATTGCTACTACCGATGCATGGTGCATGGTTGGAATCTACGCATTGGCAATGCCGACTGGAACGTATAATATATTATTGGCAAGTGTCTCGTACGTTCTACTGGCTGTAATCGGTCGTTCATAATCTAAGTACTGGTACCAATACCAATTACAATGTATCATCACACTGGTAGATGCATTTTCCGGGAAGATATTAGATATTAGCAGAATAACTGCAGTGAATGAATGTGACAGGAAGCGTTTGTAGACACGAACCTGTCGTAGATTTGTGGGTGGGCGCTTTTGTTGACCCTACTCCCACTTGGACCTGATCCCTCGAAATTGACCCTGGGGGTGTGTACAATTAGCCGCCGGCAGGACCCACCAAGCACCCTGATCCCACGCGACTTTATCCATCAAGATCGAGGTTTCCACTCCAACGGGCACAGCAAAACGGGAACAGATGGTACATATTATATTTGGTCTTGATTACTTGGTTACCCGGTGATAATGTACCCTAGTATTACACCCATCAAAATGCCCGGCGCCAAGCGAGGGCACACGTCCAGAAGAGAGGCAGCACACGTGCGTGAGCACGATGGACGAATCGGCGTCAACCACTGATGACGGACTCTGCGGATCCCTTCTGGTATCACCATACCCTACGTATTCCGATTCTGTTTTTTCTCGGAGCCAATCTATGAAATACCAACCAATTGCGTTTGAATCATGGCCCAAACTCGACTTTTTTTTTTTTGCTCTACGTAGTGAAACCAAATCGCGATTAATCGATTCAGGACTGCATTCTCGTTATAAGGACAAACTACTTGGATTTTGAGTTACTTATCCCAATAACACGAATGCAGTTCCTATACCCCCCGCGGGGCCCCCTCACCAACCAGGGGGGGGGGGGGCGTCCTTGCAACCGGTTTCGGCTTCGCCCAAACAGAACCGTGCACTGCTGGTCGGGTCCAGTGTACGGGCTGCAGATAGCAGGGTCCGGTCCTGGAGTAGCGATCTGTTGTACCTGTGCTCAACCCTCTCTGTCCTCTGCTCTCCCCACTCTCTGGTCTGTGACATGCTTTGCCCTGTCGAATGCAGCGGTCTTTCGCCAATCGAACCATACGATACCAAGTATCTGGAATTTATTCACCATTTTTGTTTTTGCTCATCCCATTTATTATCTTCGCACATCTTCTTCTCTCTCTCCTTCCAACTCGTAACTCAGATCCGGGGTTACATAGCAGGCTCTTCTACCCCCTTCCCGCTACGGTACGTGCCTTCATTTTTATCGCGAGAAGATTTCAGCCTTTTCTCGACTCGCATCGAATTGTGCCTACCAACGCTGCAAGGCGCTCTCAACAATTGAATCCTTTTTATTTTTATTTTTGCAAATAAAGTCAAATGTCCGACCCACCTGGGGGCTCGAACCCAGGACTCAAACACAAGTAGAATTCGAGGTTAACCACTTGAACCACCGGGGCGAAGTTACCACAAAGTACAGGGGCTATTAATATGATTCTTAGGAAGCGAAATTCACATTTACAGGGAATCTCGACGCGTTTATGTTGGTCTATAGTTTTCCCAACCCTTTTCCCCACCAGCCGGTCGCCCCCCCCCGGTGCTCAGTGGGTTAACCCCGCGATATCATCAAGGTCCTCTGTTGGAGCTCAAATCTCATCGCGGATGGTACTTCTGAGGGGGGGGGGGAGACTCTGTTGAATCCGCTGATGCGTATACTTCCGCATGACGTGTGTAGGCACAATTAGACCCCAGTCGACGAGGGAAGAAAACGCTGAACTCTCCTCGCGATTAAAATGCAAGTCACGCCTCGTATTAACATTGGGGAGGGGAGAGAAGAGTCTGTACATGCTGCAGTGACCCCGAATCTGAGTTACGACTTTCGATAGTGATAGGAAGGGAGACAGAAAAGAAGGGAAACGGCACTTGATGGGATGAAAAATAAGGGTGCAATATTTTTTTATTGTCTAGGCCCAAGTACTCTATTTAAAAGTACGCTGTCGCCCAAACGTGGGGGGTGCTTCTCAAAGTTTGTTTTTCCATGTTTTGTACTCGTAAATAAACTCGAAACATGCCCGTTTCCCACGGAGGGGCCAGGTTTCCCATTTTTTTTACTACGTTACAGCCGAAATATACAAATCACTACATCTGTATACCTGGTATAGGTCTGTCCTGTGTTGGGCGTCTTGGCACAGGTACGTAGAAATATGCAAAAACTGACAGCTTGTTTCTATTCTTCCGTCGAGACGCTTTTCCCAGCCTGCTTAGTTGGCGCGGGCTAGATCTCAAGGACATGAGGTATGAAGAAAGCCGCTGCCTGGTATTAATAGTGCACGCGTTCTTTTGATATCTACTGGTACAAGGTGTACTCGTAATAGGTTGTTTCCCTCGAGTGGGTGGAGACCTTGCGGGGGCAGTATAATAGTATGCATATACAAATAGATATTACCGTGTATGATACCGATGTTTGTCTGCTGGCTGTTCTGGATGCGAAATTTCGCGTAGGATAGTACAGCAGTTGTCGGGGAATCTTGGTGGAGTTGCCCACTTGGCGTGTTGACATAGTGCCATGTGCGTCAGGGTCGATTTAACCGTGAAGGAGGGGTGATTCCAACCCACTTTCGTGGACAGCCAACAGCAATGCCGGTCGCCCCGGTGGTTCAAGTGGTTAACCTCGAATTCTACTTGTTTGAGTCCTGGGTTCGAGCCCCAAGTGGGTCGGACTTTGACTTTATTTGCAAAAATAAAAAAGGATTCAATTGTTGAGAGCGCCTTGCAGCGTGTGGGTAGGCACAATTCGATGCGAGCCGACGAGGGAAGAAAAGGCTGAAATCTTTTCGCGATAAAAATGAAGGCACGTACCGTAGCGGGAAGGGGGGAGAAGAGCCTGCTATGCGACCCCGGATCTGAGTTACGAGTTGGAAGGAGAGAGAGAAGAGGATGTGCGAAGATAATGAATGGGATGAGCAAAAAAAAAAAAAAAAAAAAACTCTGCACCAGATCACCCGAGCATAATTTGTGGTGCTTGCCTTCTCGGTCTTTGACGTGCCTACGACCAGCACATCGGAGAGCTACCATGGGTGTTGATAACTCTTCATACTTCTACGAAAAGTATACTGGTACTATAATAAGTACAATGCACCTTTATACACTCCTTCGGTCCTTGGTTGTCGGTTCTCTTTGTTGTGTCTTTGCATATTTGCTGCCTTCGCATGAAACCGTCTTTTCTACCCAACATCGTGGTTGGTAGGTGGCCCGCGTGCCTGCTAAGATCAATTTTTGTGAGTTCGAGTCTCGCCGAGTGCATATACTCGCTCGTAAGGACTTTTCCTTGCACAAATATTGATTTGCGGACTGCGCGAGAGCGTGGGTTATTGATTAATAGCAACATTCGTTGAAAATCGACGAATAGACAGTTGGAATGCTGAACCCTATTCGCGATAAAAGTGAAGGCACGTACTGGGGAGAAGAAGGAACGACACCTGTGACCACGGCTTATCCGGATGTTTGCTGAGGGTAACATGGTAAAACCTCCTACAAGTGACGATGAAAAAAAACCAACAACAACAACATCCATCAGCTTTACCAAAACACCGACAATCGCTTCACAAAACACCGAGACGCACGTACGTAAGCAATGAGTATTCAACCATTTCCTACATCGAGTACTTGCGTATTTACGTGTTTATGTTTACGAGTACTATTAATACTAATAACACCAACACGATTTCACAGCACCGAGTACCAATTACCACAATGAATACCTTTAGTATCTTGAATATTGAATATCGAATGGTTGCTCGCCCTCTCCCCCCCTCCCCCCGCCACAATGTGTGCCTGCTTGCTTGCACGCACACGCACAAATTATGATCCGATTTATTTTTACTGCTGCATCTGCTGCTGTCTACTGCTGGTATTGATCAATTGATCAGCACAGCGTCAGCACGTCAGTCTTCTATCGCCGTCTTCTAACGCCCTCTTGTTGCGCAGGTATTTTTGCGTTTTTTCGCGTGCTCTCTGTCTTTCCATAGCCCAGACATAGCCTGCAACCGCGATGCTGCTGTATAGTGCCGTATACACCTTAAGCGGTCCCGTTTTGGGACAACCACTTGGAAATTGGATGGTTTGTCCCCAAAACCGGACTTGAGCAGAAAATAAAACTCTGTGGGATGAATTTTCGAGCCGCAGTTTCTTCATCCAGAAAGGAAGTGCATCTCGTACAACGAAAGCTGTGGCTGATGCCTGTGGAAAAGGTCTGGTTGAGATTTTTCCGTAGACGCTTCGATCGGCGTGTGCACAATTCCTGTCGTGGATATAATCATATAATCAGCTTCGAAATTCGTCCGAGGGGACGTGCTGTAATATTAATGTCATTAGTGTCATGGTGTTATTTATACCAGGTACTGTATGTAATGATGTTTTGCCTCTCTAAAAAATGGGAATAATATTCGTATTCAGCACGTACCCGTATCCGCGCTCTGTCTGAGTATTATTATAATAAAAAACAAATAGAATACACCGTGGGCGTGCCACAAGTACATTGCAGTCTTCTTATAGTTCGTATTGTTGTTGTTGTTGTTCTCACATTAACTCTCTGACGAAGGAGTCCGTGGTCACACAAAAGGTGCTGGAGCCCTAGGAAGATCCGAAAAACGAAAAAAAACGAAAATTCGGCTGCCTCAAAATACACGAGACGAAGAAAGCGCACACGAGCTAAAACTAATGTGCAAACTGAACTAACATGGCCACGGGTATATCCTCTCAACTACCAGGTATAACATAGAGTACCCCCGTTCCCACCACTAACCAACTCGTGGCTGCTGACTACAGCGGATGCTGTCTGAAGTGCTGCCTGCACCGCACGAAACGCACGGTAGTCGTGAAAACGAAAGAAGAACACACCTGCCTGCTATCTGGAGTGCTGTCAGAGTGAAGACTAGCGGATATGCAGTATACCAGGTACCAGGTAAATATTACCAGACGTTTTTTTTTTTTTTTCGTTTTTCGTTTTTTCGCCCCATCGTTCTCCATCTATACAAACATACTTACGTTCTTCAGTCCCCTCCCGCTCGTAACTCAGATCGAGATATAGATACCTGTACATAGCAGACAGGCACTGCTTCCCCTCCCTGGTACTGCTGTACGCTCTCTTATCTTTGTCTTCAGAAGAGTTTAGCTCTTTCTTCCCTCGATGCCTGGCGTCGAAATTTGCACTCGCACAAACGTTAGGCCCTTTCTGCGTCAGTTTTTGTACAAGAAAAAGTCTCGGGGGGGTGGGGGGGCGTACTCGTTTGTTGCTTGCCTAAGTCATTTGAATATTGACCACTCTTTCCTTTCGAAACGGAGGGGGGGCTCGCACTTGCCCAGTCGCCCCCAGTGCTGGTATTTGAAGTATCCCGCTACACTACTCCTACATATAATACGTAGACCACAGGGGACGCCAGTGTTGGTCTCAGCAGTACGACTGATATAGTATACCAGGTACCTGGTAGGTACCTTTGAGTACTCGTTGCTCGTCCGCCTCGGTGGTCTACAGCTGTCTACAGGTTAGTGAAACCCCTCCAATTCCACTATTTCCGTGAGAAGCGTTGATCAATGAGTTGGCACCAACTGGGGTGCGACCGTTTTTCACAGCGCTCGTTTTTTCCAGAAGCCACATATATAATATCTGGTATCATGGCATATTGTTTGTTGTTGTTCTCACATTAACTCACAATACAATGCAGTCCGTGGTCGCAGGACAGGCTCCAATAACTCTGGAGTGGAAGAAATACCTCGATAGTAAAACAGAGGCAAAAACAAAAAACAAGCGTACGCACTCCACCACTGCGGACACCAGGGAAGCTAAAAGGAGACTATTAATAGCAGACAAAAACCTAAAAAAGAAGATGAAACTAAGCAAAAAAAACAAAACAAAACAAAAACAGACGCAGATAGCAAAACGCCAAAAAAAGGCAAAACGGACCATACTAACAAAGACACAAAGAGGTACAAACGGGAATGAAATAAAAATGAAAAAAAGGGACAAAAAAGCGATATAGTTAGTGCCGGCGTCCCCGGTGGCTTGGTAGGTGGTCCGCGTGCCTATCAAGATCAATTTTGTGGGTGCAAGTCTCACCGAGTGCATGCTCGTAGGGACTTTTTCTTGCATGAAAAATTGACTATTAATAGCGGAAAGCGCGAGATCGTGAGTTAGCCACGTTCGATTAAAATCGACGAGCAGTGGGAACGCTGAACCCTATGCTCGACGAAAAACATACCTGGTAGGCACGTACCGGGGGGGAGAAGGGACGACAACTGTGACCACAGCTACTGTAGTCCAGAAGATCGTCGAGGGCAAAAACTCCTACGAGTTTGGCTGGAAAGTAAAAGTGGTGATTATATATCAGTACCGAACAACATTAATTATAAGGGGTTTTCAGGAAAGATCCGCTCGAGAGATCCTTCCGAAAATATAGAACTGCAGTCCCGTTTTGGGGACAAACCACTTAAAAATTGGCTGGATTGTCCCCAAAACGGGACTCCAGTTTTAAAAGGGTCAAGTATTTTGTCCCCACAGCGGGACCGCAGGCCTAAAAGGATCACAGTTAGTGGGGCCGCCGTGTTGGACAAAGCGAGACGGTTGAGAAACGATCGCGCCCTACCCTGCCAGCTGTTTGTGCCAAGTCACTGCTCTTCACGTTTTTTTTCTCTTCAGCTCGTTCTTCGCAAGTGTCTGCCACATCCCCTGCGGGGAGGCACGACAGTTTTTTCTTCTATTATTATTATTTTAATTCGTTTCCTATGTTTTCTTTCGTTTCCCTCTTTCATAGAATGTGTACGTCGTGCCTATTTTATCCAGTTGTTTTTTTGTTGTTGTTCTCACATTAACTCACAATTCAATGCAGTCCGTGGTCGCAGGACAGGCTCCAATAACTCTGGAGTGGAAGAAATACCTCAAGTAAAAACAGAGGCAAAAAACAAAAAACAAGCATACGCACTCCACCACTGCGGACACCAGGGAAGCAAAAAGGAGACTATTAATAGCAGACAAAAACCTAAAAAAAGAAGAAGAAGCTAAGCAAAAGAAAAACAAAAACAAAACTAAAACAGACGCAGATAGCAAAACGCAAGAAAAAGGCAAAACGGACCATACTAACAAAGACACAAAGAGGTACAAACGGGAATGAAAGAAAAATGAAAGGGACAAAAAAGCGATAATCACGGGCGGGGGGGAAAGAAAATACCAAAGGCAGGCACTGGAGCATACAGACACGCAAAGTTGCCCAGATGGCACCATGCTAGTTACTTGGGTCCCAAAGAAAGGAGTGCATCATGACGACGATGGCCATAACCAGGCTTCAGTCTGTGGGGCAGACCGCCTCCCCTCCCCCCCCCCCGCCATTCCCCCTCGTCCCCCTTTCGCCCCCCCCCTCTTCCCTGCCATTCTGCACACTCGCGTTGGCGTCAACGGCTGTGGTCGTGGTTGCAGCTATTCTATGCCGTTCTGCCGATGCCTCCTTCTCATCTGTATGCCATTTCCGCATGAAGGCCTCCGCCCCTTCCTCGACCCGCCGGAACCATCTGCTGGCTTTCTGTGCTGCCTCGCGCCACCCTTCGAGCTTGATGCCGAACTCCTTGAGGTCCTCCTCAAGGTACCTCATCCAGTCCCACTCCTGTCCTCCGGAGTAACCCTTACCCCCAACCATCTCCAGTATGATGGTACGGCATTGCATCGTTTACTCTGTGCTTACTGCGTACCGGTACCTAACAACCTACCAGGTACTGTATACAGTATCTCTGTGGCGCTGTGGCGTGTTAATAGTTGTGTGGCCACATAACTTGTACCAGTGTCTCTTTATTAATAGGATTGAAGAATCAGCACGGACACTGGTTGTGCTGGATGTCGACGGGTAGAAAGAACGGTCTGAAGTAAAAACATAACAGTACACCCGACGGTGTTTACATACCGGATATCGTGTATACCGCCGCCGCGTCCATTTGACATTGCACAATATCATATCAAGATCAATTTCGTGGTCCGCGTGCCTATCAAGATCAATTTCGTGGGTTCAAGTCTTACCGAGTGCATGCTCGTGGCTTTTTCTTCCAAAAAAGAAATTGATCAGCGGAAAGCGCGAGAGCGTGAGTTAGCTACATTCGATAAAAATCGACGAGCAGTGGGAATGCTGAACCCTATGCGCGACCAAAAATAAAGGCACATACCGGGGGGGAGAAGGGAGGACACCTGTGACCACGGCTTGTCCAGAAGCTCGTTGAGAGGGTAAAAACCTCCTACGACTTAGGCTGGAAAGTAAAAGTGACGTTGAAAAAATCAATTAAAAAAAAATGACTCTGTACAGGTGGGCGGGGGGGGGGGTACTCGATAGTATGTATAGCCGTAGTCGTACGACCAGAGCATCCCTACGCAAAATGCCACGGGGGGGTGTACTCAATATCATCAGCATGGCCGTAGTCGTAACCGCGAGGGAGGAGGGAGCAGAGGCGCCTGCTATGTTGACCCCGGATCTGAGTTATTACGACTATTGATGGAATGGGACGAACGTGAAAGCAATAATACGACATGATTTGACCCAATACTTCAGTATGACTGACGGCTGACAACATCCCTTCACTAAAACCAAAGTTAGTCGTTTTCCCAACTCGTGGTTCGTGCGCGCGATGGAATTATCACGCACAGCTCCTTGCAAATACACTACGAGTATTAATGCCAGGGATGTCGACGGGTAGAGATATCGGTTTAATCTGAAGAACACACGTACACACATGAGAGTTTCGAGGAAATTTCCGATCTCAAAGCTGAATTATTTACGGTATTCATTTTTCAAACACAAATCATATTTTTATTTTTATTTTCAGGGCACTTCGTATCGATAACACCAATGAGAGAGGCCTTGATGTGCCCCAGAAGTTCCCATAGTTGCTCGCATAATACACATACCAGGTACCAGGTATGAAAATAGGTGAAAAAGAGCACGGTTTCATGTTTGAAGGTGGGAGACAGGAGACAGCACATCCCGCAACAGCAACAGCAGGACTCGTAGTCTAACGGAAGTAGCTGTTTACAGCAGCAGCAGTAGTAGTAGTAGTAGTAGTAGTAGTAGTAGTAGTAGTAGTAGTAGTAGTAGTAGTAGTAGTAGTAGTAGTAGTAGTAGTAGTAGTAGTAGTAGCAGTAACAATAAGCGTATACCATGGTATCACTCTACAGCAGTACATACTTACCGTTACCCGTCTGCTGCTGCTGCTTGTGTCATCTTGTGTTATCTTGGCGGCCTTGCGCGTTGGAGACAGGCTAGTGCTACTGCACCTACTGCTTCTGCTGCTACGTGCTACCCTGGTATACTGTTGCAGCTGCTACTGGCAACAGGCGGCCTCTGTGGCCTGATCAACCCGGTGGCTTTTGCCATTTCCAACTCTAGTATAGTAGGAGTATAGTATCAGCAGTATATTACATCAGTACAAGAGGACTGGGAGCGGAAGAAAGGCGGCGCCCTTCGCCTGAGCTATTCCTGGGGTCCAGCGAATCAAGAGAAAGTGGCCTTTGGTGCTTCTATTAATACCTGATAGTAGCTACATACGTTCACGGTGGGGGTGGGCCATTTATCTTGATTGGTGATTGGCCATCGTCGTGGTCAGCATCAGTTATTGCCGGTGAGTGATTGATGAAGTACTGCTTGCTGTACTTCGACTACGGACTATTGACAACTACTACTTCTGTACAGCACGAGTAGTATTGCTACATACCAGGTACCAGGTACGTATTGCTACAGCAGCAGTACTCTTTCTACTGCTGCTGCCACTATTACTACGCTACTGCTGTACTACTGGTACCTGGGGTACTATTTATATTTAGTGTGTGCAAGTATAAAGTACTACCTGGTATAATGTATTATAGCCAGTGATGAGCACTGAAGTACGGTATATATCTTTCATATTTTGCAAGTATTACCGGAGACCATATTAAATACCCTAGGACCTATGGTACTGACAAAAAGCTACCTGGCATATTTTTGCTATTTTTACTATTGCGGGGGGCCATAGTTTATAGGACCTATGGTACACACAAAAACCTATATATTTGCCTTTTTTTACCAACATTTGGTCCTATTAACTATGGTCCCCCGTAATAACAATATTTGGCCCTATTTATGATCCCCCGTAAGACCTGGTAGTAAATAAGAGTCAACTGGTTATGTTTACTATTTACAATGCTCTCCTGCAGCTGATGTACTGGCTCGTTTATGCAGTGTTTTTCGTACCCAGTTGGCATGGCATTGCATCCCATGCAGGGGTTCCAGTCATAGCCCTTCTTATATACCTCATTACGTATATAGTACTTCATTTGCGGTGTACTACAAGTCAGTGCTGGTATCTCTTGTCTAGTCTTTCGTGAGAACAGGGCTTGTGTTTAGTGTTGGATATCGGAATCCAGTCCGATACGATACCTATAAACGAGAAAAAAAACTTCGTAATCAATACGATTTCGATATTTGATCGATCGAATCTTTTGTTCAGTGTCGTCATCAAAAACACCGAGATGTGTGTGTGTGTGTGTGTGTGTGTGTTCTTCACATTAAACCGTTCTTTCTACCCGTCGACATCCAGCACAACCAGTGTCCGTGCCGATTCTTCCATCCTAGAAGAGATACAAGTTCTGTGGTCACAAAGCTACGCCCCAGAGATACTACGTTGCCACGTGTGCAGTGTGAACTGCAGTGGGCAATGCAAAGCCATGTCATCATACTAGATACGACAGGCACGACATACGCAATCTATGAAATAGTGAAACGAAAAGAAACAATGCTAGTGGACGGAGGGCAACTATTAATACGATCTATCGAAAGTTGAAAGTTCGATATTTATTGACATATCGAAACTTTCGGTACGATTTCCAACACTACTTACTCGTGTACGACGTCATACTCGCACTGCTGGACATACTCTCTGGGGTGAAGAATTACAGCAGTACGTAGCACATAGCACGGACACTGGGTGTGCTGCCTGTCGACGTTTTTTTTGTTCTTCATACCAGTATAACAGTAGTATTTTTTTTTTTTACGTTCCATTTATTATTGTCGTCCTACTTCCCCGCTACCTCCCAGTAGTAACTCAAACCCAGGGTCGCATAGCGGGCGCTCCGCCCCCCTCCCTACTGCGGTGCATGCCTTCATTTTTTCCGCGGGAAGAATTCAGTATTTTCTCCCCCCTCGTCGACTCGCGTCGAATGTTGCAAACCCACTCTCTGGCGCTTCTGCCTTGGCTGGACTCGAAAGCATGACCTTGTCGTTGATGGTCACGAGGTCTAAACCCCTAAAGCACCGGGGGTGCCGGTTATGCGAAGAAAACAAGATTAAAAATGACGTGGACAACACACATGGTGCTCGTTGCAGCTGCTGGCTGCTTCTACTGCAGTAGTGCGGAGGATGTCTGTACGACGCCCGCCCAAAAATGAAAAATGCCGAAGTCTTGACTTTTGCTAGAAGTTCCAGGTCGGAAGTGCTGCAGCGTACCAGGAGGTATCATATACCTGGTGTATCTGTATATATCAGTCGTGCTTGGAGACAAACGCGTACCTGGCTTCACAAGCTATTTTATACCACTATTAATACCTGCTAAATGTGCGTTTTAACAGTACTATCTACCTGGTGCAGAGTGCAGAGTAGATCACCTTTTTGTTTTCTCGGTAATACGTAACAGCAGAAACCCCCAGCTCTTCAGATCGCAGGGTCCGATAAAAAAAACAACCACGTACCTGGTATAGAGTAAATAGGAAGCCACAGCAATACAGCGCGCACATGTACAGTCAGTACCGCACACACGTGCATGGTATTGCGTTCTGCTCTGCCGGCGGGCGGCGGGCGTGTATAGTCTTGTTAGCCAATTGGTTGTATGTAGCACGCGCCGTGCACTGCTCATGTGCTGTTTGTTGTGAGATATACCAGTATACCAGGTACCTGGTACATGCATGTGATTCGCGCTCATCTGAAATATCGGGAGGGCACAAGAGTTTTCTGTGTGCCCATCTGCGAAAAGTGGCAAGTATGCATCATATGATTACAGCAGTAGTATATCCAGGTATAGCCGGTTGCCGGTACGCAAAAGCTAAAAATGCCGATCAAAGTCATCTGCATCATGAAGACTGGTGCTTCGCTCGCTCTTGGTTGTGATCGCAGAGTGCAAGTGGCACAGCCCACCGCAGGTATACCGGTATATTGTTACTACTGCTGTAAAATAAAAATGGAAAACAGCAGCTGTGAGATCGAGGATTTCGTTGGACCTCATATGACCTCATGGTATTTGCAAGCTATTAACCCCTTTAGAACCGCAGTCCTGTTTGGGGACA
This sequence comes from Nereocystis luetkeana, assembly GCA_031213475.1. Taxonomy (NCBI): domain Eukaryota; class Phaeophyceae; order Laminariales; family Laminariaceae; genus Nereocystis; species Nereocystis luetkeana. The sequence continues at coordinate 9,715,349 of JARUPZ010000021.1, forward strand.
AAACTACTTGAAATTTGACTGGTTTGTCCCCAGAACGGGACTGCGGTTCTAAAATTAATATGACGTGTCAGGGTAATATGCTTATAGTGGGCCGTGCCGCGGCGCGCTGGCGCACTTTTTCTTCGAGGATTCCGCGCATCATGTGCGTGCTGGAGTCAATGTGCGGCTTGCACCCTCATTTTTTTGGTGCCGCACAATTTTTTCGCGAGTGTGTCAACGGATGAGGAACCTTGAGTGTTCGAGCGATGCTCGCCCTGAGCTAAGTGTTCGTCCACGGCCATTTGACCATAATGGCGGCATACTATTAAATAGTAGGTCATCAGCCATGTTTTTGGTTGGTTTTCGTTTTGGTTTTCGGGTTTGTTTATTGATACCAGGTATTAAGAGTCATTTTGCCGAGCTTTTTTTACTTTGTACCAGAGTATTATTTACCTGGTATAGGGTTTGGTAATGCTGAAATTAGCCTGATGCCCGTCTACTATTTATACGAGAGGGTAAAAGGAACGTATAAGGACTTTGACTTTATTTGCAAAAATAAAAAAAGGGATTCAATTGTTGAGAGCGCCTTGCAGCGTGGGTAGGCACAATTCGATGCGAGTCGACGAGGGAAGAAAAGGCTGAAATCTTCTCGCGATAAAAATGAAGGCACGTACCGTAGCGGGAAGGGGGGAGAAGAGCCTGCTATGTGACCCCGGATCTGAGTTACGAGTTGGAAGGAGAGAGAGAAGAAGATGTGCGAAGATAATGAATGGGATGGAAAAAAAAAAAAAAAAAAAAAAAAAAAAAAAAAAATAAGACGCACATTTTGAGTGTATTTACGCTTATACCAGGGTAGTTTCCAAAATTTTGCCCCCGGGGCGCTTCGGGGGCCCCTGGCGGCAAGGGCGCACCGTCTTGGTGCGGTGCCGGAAGCCTAAGTGTAACCCTGCTGTGTGTCATACTTCGTACTATGTATACGAGTATGTATGATATGTGCCGACCCCGTTCCTACACTATGATCCTGCTGAACGTACTCGTCACAGGCATCAAGGTTTTACACTTACTGCTGTTGTATCGCTGTACTATAATACTATTATTACTGCTGTATCCTGTTCATACGGACAGTTTTGTCATCCAAAATGTGCCAGGTATACGAAGTAGGAGTACAACAACCCAACCTGTCCGCGCTGGCGCACCCAAACCCAATACCCAACCCGACCAAACCAAACAGAATCAGTGTGTTGCCGTATAGAGAGTCGGCACAACCGAACCCAATCCCAACCTAACCCGTGCTGCTGCACCCCATCCCAGCCCACGATCCAACCCCAACAATACCTAAACAGTAAAAAGAAACTACAGCAGTAGCTATATAGCAATAGTACCCCAACCTGAGTACCAACATTGTCAATTCTGACTCTGAATACCGTGGTATCCCACAGCTAGTAACAACAAAAACAGTCCTTCTGCGTGTACCACACCGAGTGATTGAATGCCACGTCCCCTGTCCCCTGCGCAAGGATCCCCGGCCGAACGTCTTGACGAACCGCCAAAGTCTATACCTGGTACGTATGGGGTATTACTTTTATATTTGGTACGTACGTACCAGGTACGTGGTACCAAGTGTAGTCATGATACGAGTACGGTAGGGGTTTCCCAGAAAAGCTGTAGTGTGCCAGAGCAATAGGACCGCATTATTGGAGGAGACCACCATATTCATTCCAGGTTATGAGATCAATTCCCCAGTCGCGCCAAGCGATTGTGACGGCCTTGTATCAGGATACCGCCTTACGGGGGGGGGGGGCTACTGCAGCCCATACCAGGTACAGCAGTATCAAGAAAGCTAAATCGTCCCCTTACCCCTACTGCTATAGCCTACCCTGGTATACATTTTCTGGGGTACATGTTTCCGGCGCGTGCAATGCCTCGTCTGTTGTGTCCGAGATGTCCAGATGGTGAATGTTCTCGTATACGACCAAGGAATTTCCGCCCATAAAAAAAATCAACCTAAAAAATTGACGGATCTGAAAACTGCGGGCATGAAATGTTGGACGGGCTTATTCTTCCGAAAGGGGCTCTTGGAGAGAAAAAAGAGCCGTTTCATAATATTTGCAGTGATGCGTGATGGTGATGGCATACTTCGAGCCTGGGGCGAGGGATGACACGACGGCACCTGTGACCGCGGCTTGTCCAGGAGGACGCCGAGGATACCCTAAAGATCTACCAGAGCTACCAGGTATACCTGCAAAGAGCACTGAGTTCGCACAGTCCAGGAGGCGATCGTTTTCCAGCGCTATTGATACAGCAGTAGTTTTCTCGACAATGGCCAGGGTTTTTAAGTCGACCAAGATATGTTCAGGAAGGACGTCCAGATATTTCAAGAAACACCCTCTTCGGTATTGATATTTGTGGCGACCTTCCCGTTCTGGCAAAAATGGAGCGCTGAAAAACGATCCCACCTTTGAAGGCCCCTGTGCGAGCTCAACGCTCTTCACGGCATTCTACTGTATGTAGGATATCTGGTACGAGTATGATATAACAAACACTATCACATGGGTGATGAGATAACCCACCCCCTGAGATGACATTCTTAACCGGGTACCAGGTATGCTCCAAAATACCTGGTATGCTTAAAAGGGGGCACACACAACAACAAAATGGCGGGTTTGTGTGTGTATGTTCTCCACATTGAAGCGCTATTTCTACCCGTCGACACCCAGCACGCCCAGTGTCGTACGAATCTTCAACCCTATCGTAGAGGGTTACAACTTCTGCAGTCGCAAAAACTACTGCTTCTGCAGTCACAAAAACTACGACCCAGAGTTGCTATCGTAATACAGTAAGCATGAGTTGGCAATGCAATGCCATGTCATCGTATTGGATACGACAGGCACAGCATACACACGCTAGCAGTCCAGATACTGTACGTTGACAGAGAGGAGGAAAAAAACAAATACCTAGATCTCGTCGAAATATTTTCCATGGACGCACCGCCAGCATCTTCCTCCCCTTCTTTTGCTACCTCGTGGTGGTTGCCTCGTGCAATTAGCTGTTCCCCTTGAACGTGTACCCTGTATGTTTTTTTCTATTGAAGAGCAAGCAGCCCTCCTGATCTCTTCGCGTCACGTCTTTTCTGTCTCTTTTTTTTCCCCTGTATTGTCTTTTTGTTCTTCATGTTCCGGTCTGGCTTGTGTTGCTGTGTTCTCGTACCCCGTACGTTGACTTTTCACTTGATTTTACCCATTAACTTGCGATTTATTTTGTTGTGGTGTTTTCTCTTGTCTCGCGGTCTGTGACCACGTCATACTAGTACCAGGAATATCTCCATTAATAAGATAGCGACTCTGGACGGACACTGGGTGGACTGGTGTGCATGTGGGTAGAACGAACGGATTAATGTGAAGACAACACGCACACCGCGCGACCTTTACACTCTTCCCCGTCACCGAGAAAATCGGCTTGGAAAATCGGCAGAGGGGGTGTGATATCTCTATCACACGTGTGTTATCTCATCACATTTATCACACGTGTGAGGCGGTAATGAGCACCAGTTGAGCTGGAACGTACAAGTGATGAGGTGCCATATATAAAAGTGCAGCAGTTTGTATCAAACGTTTCTTCGGGCCGGCATGGTAAATGGCTGGGACACTCGGAATACCCAAACGGACTGTGTATACCGTATAACACTATTAATAGCACGCGGGTGATAAGATAACACACACCCTGTGACGAATTTCCGAGGCTATTTTTCATTAAACATGCCTTAAGGGCCTAGGGCACACACCACACACAAGGAAAATGGTGGCTTTGGATTGACTTCGTCGAGAAATTTCCGTAGAGTTTGTTTGTAGGCGTTTACAAACTCGTCCGGGGGGGGTGCTATCTCATCACCCTAGTGTGATACGGTGAGAGTACGCACTCGTATCAGGCACCAGGGTATTATTTATACTGTTAATACTGCAATAGCAGAAGATCTTGATTTTTCGACGTGCTTTTTGTTTTGGTATTTACCTTCGTCTATCGCCCGCTCGATCGCTCGCGCCACCTCTTTGACTCATGCCAGGGACCACATACAGCAGTATAAATACAGCAGAAACTAATGAACTTGACTCATCCTGTCGGGTTTTTTCTCAGCTATACGACGCATGGTGTGACGCACGACGCACGGCACCCACGGATCATTTGCCGCAACCAGACTAAGCGACTTACAGCAGTATCACAACTGCTGCTGTGCTACTCGTAGCAGTTTCCTGTGTGGTGCCTTTTTCGTCCCCCTCGCTGTTCGGTTATCTCATGATTGGGGTCAAAAGCAGGAGATTCGATTTCATCTTTTGAGGACATGTTTTGAAGCAATGAGATGGATATCCAACGAAACTGTAATCAAGCTCGAAAGACGATACCGGTAAGCAGAGACAGATGTACGTACTCGGTACGATTTCGATATTTTATGTGTGGAAGCTTTCCTTAAATATCTGCATAAAAGGCACGGGGGATGCCAGGGGATGGAGGGCAAAACACCTTCGATACAATCTATCGAAGTACGATATTTCGGTCTATCGGAACTTTCGACATGATATCCCGACGCTATTCATGTTTTTCGTAGCAAAGATTCCTGTTGGTGTTTCCGTGCACGTTGTCGAATATCGAAAGTGGTATCTATCTCATCGGTTGTGCCCTTCGCGGCACACGAGAGCGAGAGAGAGCAAACCTGCCTACCAGGTATTTTATAGCCACATCGCATCCAGATGGGTGTTTCCATAGTGGCACATCGTGATGTAAACGAAGAGATAAACAGACCATCATCAGGTATTATATGTGAAACGCAAAACTTTGTAGAGCACATGAGACTTGAATTTTAGGCATGAAAGTCGACGTCGTCTCCAACGCAACTGCGCATGAGACATGAGATTTAGGCTTTAGAAGTTGATATCGTATCCACCGCGACGTTACCCCGCCATCAATCATCAATCACTTGTATTATCATGGAATCATGCAAAACACAAAGCGTCAGCATCAAGCTCATCAGCTTCAATCATCAATCACCGAGCACGAAGTACGAAGCATTTAGTACACTCGATATGAAATGCGTAAAAACGTCGATGAAGTGTTCGGTTTTCCCTCTTTACTTTTGAATATTCGTGACACCATGCCATGGCCCTTTCTCGGTGTCTACCCTCCCACCCTTTACATTTCCAGTACGTGACACGGCTTGAGAACCTACTGTTTCGGACCAGGTAAAGTTCGTATTCTTAGGTGAGGCAGGGTGCGTTCCACACTGAAGTGGGTATGTAAAAATGGTTTCTTATGTTTCGCGCAAACATCGAGCCTTCGATTGACTCTTGAAAGTACCTGGTAGTATATACCTCGTACCTGGTAGTGGCTTTTCGTGCTATACATCGACTGGATGTTCATTGTAGGAAGACCCCCTTTCTGCAGTATATACCAGGTATATACGTGAATAGTTTTACACGATTCTACACTGTCAATTCACTAATACATGAGGTACTAAAGATAACAACTGTACTGTACCAGAGGTAGTATTTTCACATCGAAGAACTGCAGTAAAGCCTGCCATGGGCAGAAGCCGCGGAGCACGTATTTCTTACTCAAGGTCTTGAATATATACCTGGTTGACTCTAGTTACGCCGTTACCGGCTAATTCGGGTGGCGACACCATACATGCAGTAGAGTTGGGACACAGAGATGTTTACAATTACGACATTTTTGGGGGCAAACCACATGAACTAAGAGTTGGATATCGCTTGCAGAAACTAAAAGAGTGATGACCAACACGTTGTCACCTGCGGCAAGGCACGATTTAGTTGCTTGCTGTTACGACTCCCAAAGGTATCGAAGCAGTCAGGTCATACGAGGGTGCGCGACAGAAGACAACGACACCAAGCTCCTAACAAGGTCACAATGAAAAACAAAAGAGGGGGGGGGGTATTTACGTTCGTACCTGGTACGAATAAACGAGGCATGACTATGTTTCAACTTTTTAACTTGGTTTTAGTATAAACCCCCCGACTTCAGCCGCCCTCCCTGTCTAGGAATCGGAAAGAGGGGTATTCGGGCTGGTAGTTTTTCGGATACCCTCTCGGTGATGATGTCATGTGGTGAGGCTCAGACCGTCAGTTTCAAGCTGTGCAGGAAAAAAAACTAACTGTTGCTGTTTCTTTTTTGTTTTTTTCAGTACGGCACTTCATGCCTGCCCGCATACGATGCACCGGCTCGATTCGACCGTCGGCCCTTCTTTTGATATTTCGTCCGCCATCGTCGTTGCATCGCTGCTATCCGAGACAACGTCACCAAGGACGGAGGTTTCTTGTTGGCTCCTTGTGATGAGGTGGTCCTTAGCGTTTCCTTGCGTTCACGTAGGATCCCCCAGTTGTTTGGTGTTGGCGTTACATTTCTGCAAGCTAGAGCATTGCCACGGTACATACGTGATACAATAGAGATGACACTTTTTGCCTTGCAAGGCAATTATTTCTGACTGACGGGATTCCTCCACTGTGGAGCTACCCAATATCGTGAATCTTACTTCTTGTTCGAAATATTGTTCGAACGACACCTACGAAAGGCCGAGTTTAAGCGTCCGTTTTTTTTTTTTTTGAATGCCAAAAAAATACATATGGCGTAAATTTGCCGTCGATGGTCGTCTCTCCCACTCCGTTCAGAACGCCCCGTTCTATGTACCCACACCGAACGCCAGGCGGACTGCCCCTTCTGTTCACTCTTCACTGTCAACCCACTCTGTCACTCACCCCCCCCCCCCCCCACACCTCATCCCTCCGCCTCCCGTCCCGTCCCCTCCACCCCTTCCTCTGCCTTCCTGCCGATGTCGAAACCCAAATATCGGCATCGGTGCGATGTCGGTATCCGTAACGATGCCACCTCATCCACGCCGACTCGATTTTTCAGACAAGGCACAGGGGATCCGGGAGGTGATGGAAAGGGCCGACGGCGCCGATCGATTCCGGCTTCGCGGCCTAGGAGAAGAAATCCTCATCCTCGTCGTGCAGCACGCGTCCCCCCCCCAGCTAACGGACTGGCTCAAACTTCCCCTCGAGCTCTCCGAGGGGGATGCGGACTTCCTCTTGAAGCCGAACGAGTGTTGCCAGGTGCGCCGCAAGGGAGAAGAGGTCCTGACCGTTGTCATGGAGCGCGCGTCCCCCAAGCAGTGGTGCAAGTGGCTGCAGATCCCGCTTGAGCAAGCGCTGCGCGCGCAGAAACCGTTCCTTGCTGAGCAGCTCATTGCCGCAGGTCCACCCGCCGATGCTATTAATATGTATAGGGCTAGTGCAAATCTAAGTCCCGGTGCCAGCGGTGGTGCTAGAAGCGGCGCGGCAACGGTGGGTGGGCGAAGGGAGGGGAAAATGGTGGGCTGCTGCCCCCGCGTGCGTTTGATTCCTGCAAAGTCGTCGTGCTGCAAGCCTCCGGAGGATGCTACTGCTGCGGCTGCCGCACCTGTTGCTACTGCCAGCGCTGCTTCTCAGCGTTCCTGCTGCCCTAGTACTGTTCTTCGGGCTGATTGCCACGAACGCCGTCCGCGCCGCGGCTTGCCCGCTGAGCGCCGTGAAACGAGTTGCGCCGTGTCTAGCTCCAGCCCCGGGGTCGCCGTCGTTGGGTGCGCCCCCGTGTCCCGCGGTGACGCCAACCTCGACCTGCCGGTTCCGATCCCGGTTATCGACGTGGATGGCGCAGCGGCGCTCGTAAACTCAGACAAGCTTTGCCTCCACCGGGCTACCATGGCCCGCGATCTCGTTCGCATGCGCCAGATTATTGGTGGCGGGGTCGACCGCGATGCGACCGACCTCTGGAGTTGCACCGCTCTGCATCGAGCGGCGGAGAAGGATGACGCCGAGCCGGTGCGGCTGCTGCTGGCGGCCGGTCTCGACGTCCGAGCTCGGGACATGGAGGGCTACTCGCCGCTGCACTTCGCGTCGGCCAGAGGCGCCGCTACCGCGATCGTCGACCTCCTGGCGGCGGGATCATGCCTGTCGGACAGAGGGCTCAACGGAGACACACCGCTCCACAGCGCTGTCCGGTTTTTGTCGCTGCCCACCGTGCGCATCTTGCTGGAGTCAGATGCCGACGAGAATGCTAAGAACTGTGAAGGGCACACGCCGGCGGAAGTGACGGGGGTGTTGCCGGACGGGCGGGAGACGGAGAATCAGCCCGGCCCGCTCATGGCGCAGAGCATCCTGGCCCTGCTCGCGGCGGCGCCCGCTCAACGCAAGCTTCGTACCTGGAAGCGCCGGGCGTGGCTGGTAATGCTTCGAGCGAGGGCCCACGTGGAGGAGTTGGAAGCGCTGGTTGACCTTGGCGTGCGAGTCGCCAAAGACGTCGGCCCAGCGCAACCCGCGGACCACGCGGCGGCTGAGCACAGCAATGTCGACGATACCCTGTCCTGTGCTCTCACCAAGTGCTGCGGTAGCGTCGGTGACGCGAGCGCCGATGCCGCAGGCGCCGATGATGTGAGTGCCGGTGCCGTGACCGCCGGTGCCGTGGCCGCCGATGCCGTGAGTGCCGATGGCGGCGGCGGCGGCTGTGGTGGTGGTGCAGGTGTTGTGGAGAGAGAGAGTGACTTGACGGACAGCGAGTTCTCGAGTCTGGTTGCGCAAACCACGGGGCTGGCGGAAGAAGGCGTTTTCCAGACGATTGTGCGGTTTTTGTGAGAGGTGAGCAGCGTAAGTTTTCCCCCCGCGGCGGTGGAGGCTGCGCGGCCCGTCGCTTTTTTTCCCCCTTAGAATGCGCCGAGCTATGATCCCGAAACGTTTTTTACCACTTTTTGCCGACACGCTAGCGTGTCGGGAGATTTTGTATACCAGGTATCTACTACAGACCGTTACGGCGGCACATGTAGCCAACTTGGGCTGACGAGAGAGCACAACGATTTCAGCTTTTTTCGCCTTATTTGCTTTCGGAAGTTCGATTTCGAGTACGAGTTTAAGCGCGGGGGTTTTCGCCGACCGAGAGTGGACGTGTGTGTCGCGTGATTTTTCTTGTCTTTTAATAGACGAGGCCATGAAGAAGCACCACGGCAACAACGACGAGTCGTGCGTTTTATCAGGTTCTTTCGAAAAATCGGAGCCATGGCAGATTTTTGCAGGTACAGCTTTGTGAGCGGCGGCGCGCGTGCTGTAGTGACTTCCTTTTATCGTTTGTCTCCTGTGCCTATTAATAGTCCTCATGGTGACTCCATCGACAATGGTCTGGTCTTCTGCTGAACCTCGAGTGAAGAGTGCCAGGCGAACCAACGCAACCAACGAGTTTATCAACCGACCCCGACACATACCCCCCCCCCCCCCCCCCCCCCCCCCTACCCGTTTTCTGCCCTACGTGCCACGTCTGTCTCTGCTTGTCCGTTGTTCCGTGCCCGACGATTTGTCCGTGCGATTTTTTTATTCTCCGGTCCTCACAGGTGACGAGGAGTGGTGGGAAATAGCCCAGCAGCCTTTTTTGTACGAGCTGGGTCCTCGCTTTGACTGATTCCCTGTTGTTTTTTCGTGCTTCGCTAGGGTTCAAGTGCCCTTGGGGTTAGGCGTGCGTACCCTTGCTTTGGTCGTGCCCGTGGTTGATTGGTTGATAATCAGTGTGTTCAATTAGAGGTTCCGTTTCGTGTGAAACGGGGTTCCGTTTCGTGTGAAACGGGGTTCCGTTTCGTGTGAAGCGGAAGGTGAGGTGTCTGTTTGGTAGGGTATACCAGGTATGCTTGGGGTACCCGGGTACCATACCTAGTTGCATGGGTTATTCCCGAGTAAATACTGGGTTCAGTACCCGGGTGCATCCAGAGTCTACACCGTACTGAACACGCCCTTGAAAGTATGTTTCGTGTCAAATGGTAGTCTGTTTCATGTGAAACAGTATCCAGCAGGAGCAGAAGGGAGGGAGAGGGTAGGAGTCACCCAACGGCGGTGAAAGGCGAAAAGGCAGTTGGTGTGTGCGTGGTACGTGGGTCATGGGGTAAAAGTTGCTTCGTCATTTCTCTACTCTCTTTTTCCCGCGCTGTATTTTTCGTGCCGTCTGCTTGTCTCCGGGGTGTAGAGCTAACGCACGGACAGACCGAGGTCTATGTCGGTGCATAAGGGATGGGAAACGTCGTTGGGGGGGGGGGGGGGGTGTGGAAGAGGAGGTGGTCCCGTATTTTTTCCGTCTCGAGGTTTTGTTGTTCTTGTTCGATCGCGTCACCTTGGGAGTTGCTTGCCGCAGCCGGGGTGGGGTGGGTGCCTGTCGGTGCCTATTAATAGTGCGTTTCCTGATTTTTCTCTTGTGCATGTGCATGTGCATGCCCGCTGTGTTTGAGTATTTACGTCTCCGCCATGGTCGCTTTCCGTTTATTTGTTTCGTTTTGTCCTTGTATATCTTCATTCATTTGTAACGGGCTTCCACAGTACTAGGGTCTTGGTTGACCGATCACGTGACAAAGATTTTCGGCTCATGGTGTGCATTTGCGGCCCATTGAGTACGGGACCACTGGCGTCGGGGGGGGGGGGGGGGGGGGGGGGGGGATGTCGGAGCGGGGGGGGGGGGGGGGCTATCTTCTTTCAAACGACGTAACATTTGCATCCTATTCTGGGGATTGAGAGGTGGTATCGCACTGCGCGTCTGACAGGGATGTTGTGCGAGGCACAGACAGTATGTGGAATATCGGTAGAGAGCCTCACCAACGTGGGGTATATACATAACGCGGTGGTCGGTGTCTGCCGGGCGTTGGCACGGTGGGAGCCCTGTCAACGGACCAATGGCTGTCGAGCTTATATTTCACCATGGCAGGCGAGACGGCCACTCCTCGGCTGGCGAGACTCGATTTTTAGTTACCCTCTTCAAAGACCTGGGAATTTGATCGGATGATCGAAATAGTCGATTGATTCCACGAGTGCGTGAATGTTTGTGTAACAGTAACTAAGGGATACAGTCTCTCGCCGGTAGCAATACTTTAGGCGATCGAGAGGAACGATGGGGAATGGGCTGCAAGCAGTGGTTATGAACTGGGTTACATTTTACGGGTCTATCGCAGCTTCTGGGAAGCTCGTGGTTGGGACCTTATCGTCGTACTGTTCATTCGTGCGACGAGGTGTGGCGGGAAAAGGGGGGTCCGAGCAATGCCGTGGGTGTTGGGGTTTAAAATGGGCGCGGGGGGATAGGGGGAGGGGGTAGGGGACGTCACAAGTTGTACTTACCGCAACACAGTATGCAGCAGGGAGCTGTGCTTCTCCTGTGGCATAAATTGAAGCTTGTTGTCAGTGAATACAATTACTAGTAATGCGGTCAGCGATGTGGTCAGCTTTTGTTCGTTGTCTGTAAAGCGGAGGTCAGTCCCCAACTCTCAAAAGCGATTGGTGCATCGTGCAACATGCACGCCTAGTTCAGGAGCATGGGCGCTTTTGGTCTATCTGCTATATGTTCCGAGCGTTCCTCTGTAATGCGCGTGTATGAATGTATGTTCGGTCGCCTCTGTTAGCCTTCTAGCTGTTTGCGATGCGCTTCTCTGTGTTTGGTCGTTATCTTCGTGCCGAAGTCGATGCTGATCGGTATTCGCTCGATGATCCGTGTTTTCGTTGCAAGCGCCGACTTTTTTCGAAGAGGGCAAAAAGCGCAGCTGGCTGGCGTCAGCTCGGAGGCCATCTGGGTCGGTCGTTGTTTAGATGGTGTCGGGCTGAAGGTGATTTGGCCAGCCATTGTTTTGATGGTGTTTTTAATGATGCACTGACGATCTTACTCAGCCGGGGTAAGGGTAAGCCGGTATGAATACCGACTATTATTATACCAGTCTCCCAGCGCGGAGTCCTTATTTCTCGCTACGCGGTAGGCACACACTCACGACGTGTATGGCTCGCTTCCAAATGAATGCCGCAGCCGGGGCTGGCTGTCTACTCGTCGTGGCTCTTGGAGACGGAAGACTTTAAAAATATATATATTTTCGACGCTCGTAATTCGGTTCAAAAAGAAGGGTGGTTGATGGTGAAAATATCACTATTAATAGAGACGTGAAACCAAAAAATAATATTACGGGGGACCATAGTTAATAGGACCAAATATTGTTAGTAAAAATGGATAAATATATAGGTTTTAATGTATACCATAGGTCCTATTAACTATGATCCCCCGTAATAGTGCTCGTTGCAAGTCAAGTGGTGGCACTTTTTGTTTTGGGCAAATGCCAAAATCAGGTATACCTGATCCGTTTGTGCCAAAATCAGTTACATACTAAAACCACGTAAAAACGCCCGCCTCGAGCGGTGTTCTGTTCATGAAAAAATCCGGTAAAAAAGAATACGTAAGGCATAAAGCGTGCGACATGGCCTCCAAAATCTGCATTGCTTTGTTTGATTTAGGGTTTACACTATTAAGAGGCTTCCTTCGTTTCGCCACGGCGGGGGCGCCAAGAGTATCTCGCGCCCCCCCCGTTGACAGCTTTAAATCTTCTAGACCATCCTCGCGGAACCGCCTGCTCGGCACGAAATTAGCTTGTCCTACCAAACCTGAGACCACCTCGACGTGGGGTGGTGCAGGCAAAGACCATGGTGCTGTATCGACTGCTGTGGCCATAGAAAACAACACACAGAGTGTGTGTGTTCTTCACATTAAACCGTTCTTTCTACCCGTCGACATCCAGCACAACCAGTGTCCGTGCCGATTCCACATCAAAACAACTACCATGTACCAGGGTATTCAATAACTGAATCGCACACCGCAAAGAAGAAAAAGTTAAAACTATTAGTAGCGTACGCATGCATGCATGCATGCATGCATGTGTAAATACGTATTTTTACGTACGACGTACGAGTACAGAGTTTATACGTTAATACTGAAGAATTTCAACCGAGGGAGGGCAGACGCATATACGCAGAGAAAAAACAATGAACGTATGGCCTCTCTGATTGGTTTAAAGTTGGCCAAAATCAGTTGAAAGCTAGACATAGCAGAAGCAAACAGATATACCTTGGCATTTTCGAGCCAAAATCAGTTACAATGTCAGCTTGGCCAATAGCAGGGCTCCTGGGGTGTGTTTTGTACTTGTTTTCAGACGGTAACTGATTTTGGCCGAAAAGTGGCCAGGTATACCTGATTTTGGCAAAAACCTTTTTTTTTGTCTGACCCAGCGTATCTGGTGGTCGCAATGCACGAACTGGGCAGAGTAAGCGAGGGCTCGGCTACGTAGCGTGACACCCTCAAAACATTGGCAATGCATGCATGACAACACCAACGGCGAAAACAGCGCCATATGACGAGTGAGTACACATACATACATCGAAAACATCCTGAAGTAAGTGCAATGGAAAAAAAAAAAACTAAGCTACCGCACAACAGACCTTCTCCACATATTTTTGTCGTGTACCACAATGCTATCACACCCCTACAACAACAACAGTAATTAATCCACCTGAGTCCGTGAATACTATAAAATCCTTAACGACCACCCACGTTATAACCGGGGGGTGATGGTGTATACCACCCCCCCACAGACAGTACTCACTCGTAGTATACGATACCACCTCGGGTAATAATTTCCAAAACCAAAATTTTATCACAGGTCAATACTGTAGTACCAGGTAGTAAGTAGTATTAATAGTACGAGTACCCCTTAGCCCTTAGTTATATTGCTACTACTGTTACGGCGGCTGTACCGCTTCCTTCGCGGCCTCCTGTTGTTGCTCTTTTCGGCCTCTCGCGTCAACGCTTTCAGGATACACTACAGTCCCGTTTTGGGGGCAAGCTACTTGGAATTTGAGTGGTTTGTCCTCGAAAGTGCCGTGCTAACAGTCTCAACAGTCCTAACAATCCTAAAAGGGTTAAAAAAAAAACGTGTTCTTCTTGTTTATGAACCCCCCCACCCACCCACCGTGTGGGGTGTGGGGCCGAGCCCGCGCGCCGTCTATAAACAAAGAAAAAAGTTTCCCCACTACAGACGACATGCTTTCCTCACAAATTAAAAGCTGTAAACTCGTGCCCCGTTTACGCAAAGACAGAGTGCCCACTCAATCAATCTCATTACGCCGCCCTCTCGACCGTGTAGCAAGGGGACGAGGGCGGAGGGGGGGAGCATCGGAGCACCGCGACGACGTCATTTCTTGCGAGATTCGTCATGGCTCGCTCGTCCTTGAAGTCGGTTACGCTTCACCGACGACAGATAGATGATAGATGGTACCCCTGCGCTCCTGCTGCACCGGTAAGCTTTTTGAAGCTGAAGAACCAAGTTTCGTGACTCGGACGGTTTGAAGATCAAGATTTGCCGCTCATACAAGCGGAACGAACGACGAACGAACGCCAATCACAACCAATGGTAATACTGGTGGCAACCCGAAAATGAAAAACAGAGTAGAAAGAACTTCAGAGCTTTTACGTACGTATTGTTAGACTTGAGAAACTTTTTCCATTACGGGGGGCTATACTCGTAGTAAATAGGACCAAACATTTTGGTGAAAATAGATAAATATATACCTGGTAGGTTTTTGTGTCTACTGTAGGTCCTATTTAGGTCCTCTACGCCACCAATTTCAGCAATTGCCAATGTCCAACGGCCTCTCTTTCTCCGGTCTGCGGCACGACACGACCGACGACCGACGACAAGCAAACGTTCGCTGTGGCCGCCTTTTTTTGGTTGGAGACCACGTCCAAGAAGAAGCGCACGAGTTTCGAATTCGAACGTTGCATCCATACATAACATACGTATGGAATTAAAGTGATATTAATAGTCGTGTCCTTGCGTTCATAAGAATACGCCGTAGAGGCCGAAACCGAAAAACATTCCCGCACACATTTCATACCCTCCTGTAACGTTAATATTAATAGTTGTTGTTGTTGTTCTCACATTAACTCACAATACAATGCAGTCCGTGGTCGCAGGACAGGCTCCAATAACTCTGGAGTGGAAGAAATACCTCGATAGTAAAACAGAGGCAAAAACAAAAAACAAGCATACGCACTCCACCACTGCGGACACCAGGGAAGCAAAAAGGAGACTATTAATAGCAGACAAAAACCTAAAAAAGAATAGTACTGTTTGTACGCACGCATATCATGCCATACGTACGGCATGTATATACGTATTATCTATGTAGTACACGATAAAATACACTATTATTAATAATACTACTCATAATACCATTAAATATCACAAGTCCTACGTACAACTATTAGTAGTCACTGAAAAAATATACACAGAAGGTTTACGTATTCGAAATTCGTAGTACCATAATACGTACCAGGTATGATACAGCTTCTACACCAACCGATAGACAGACCCACTTACTGCGTTGTTGCTGCATGCCGTTTCGGTGGGAGCTGCTCTATGTAGTGACGTGGCACATGTGACATGTAACGAGACTCACACCCAGGTGGCTCGTACCAGGTAGCTACGTACGACGTACGACGGTGTTATAGTATTATGATTATTAATAGTAGTCAGCTGCGGGCGAGCCGACTTCGTGGGCAGCGCCAAGTGTCTTGATATCTCGAAAGGACTTCTTCACTTGAATGCTTGAATACCGGTCGCCCCTGTGGTTCAAGTGGTTAACCTCGAATTCTACTTGTTTGAGTCCTGGGTTCGAGCCCCAGGTGGGTCGAACATTTGACTTTATTTGCAAAAATAAAAATAAAAAGGATTCAATTGTTGAGAGCGCCTTGCAGCGTGGGTAGGCACAATTCGATGCGAGTCGACGAGGGAAGAAAAGGCTGAAATCTTCTCGCGATAAAAATGAAGGCACGTACCGTAGCGGGGAGGGGGTAGAAGAGCCTGCTATGTGACCCCGGATCTGAGTTACGAGTTGGAAGGAGAGAGAGAAGAAGATGTGCGAAGGATAATAAATGGGATGAGCGAAAAAAAAAAAAAAAAAAAAGGCATATCGAAATCGACGAGAGCATCAAGAAAGTGCATATAAATGCTGCCACCGTCCGTACACTGCTGTGCTTCAGTATCATGTGTAGCAATATTTGATTGTTTTATTTCTACCAGCATGTTTTGTGTCTGTATGTTTCGTCGAATATTTTTGGCTCCAACTTTCCAACGCTCGTCGACTACGAACGTGCGTACCAGGTATGTATCTGATTTTTGCGTCGTCGATCGTCTGTGCAGTGCTGTGCGGGCGATTGACACCGATGCAAAAGTAAAAAATGCAGCCTACGTATGAATATGATCTAAAAAGCGAAGCAAGCTGCCAGCAAAACCTTAGGAATGTTATCTGGGAATTAGTGAGATCGAATTGTTTTTAGAAGCCATCAAGTCATCGGAATACCGGGTACTCCACAGATGCTCCCAGTATACTTCATACTCCAAGTAACTCCCAGTATACTCGAGAATCGAAAACATTTAATTACTGCAGTACTGAGAGTACTGGAGTACTGGCGGCCCAAATACTACAAGTACTGGGAGGATGGGCAGTACTTGAGGCCCAAATACTGCGATCGCTGGGAGCAGGAGCAGTACAGAACTCAGAGTGCAAGCAATGTACCCAGAAGTACCTGTAGCACAAACATCCGAATTACTTGGAGTACTCAGAGTGTCAAGAGTATTGAACTCGCAGTATATACTCCCGAATTACTGCGACTCTACTACTGTAGGTACGCCCCAATCCGAAAGTAAAGTACTCCAACTCTCACTCGAGGGACCATTCGTAAAAGCTTTCTGCAATAAAATGGGGATAGAATTGTCAAAACAGTGACGCCATACTCCCGAGTATACTGCGGGTATTGAGAGTATTTAGGTTCTCCGAGTACTCGCAGTACCAATCGACGAACTGCTGCCAATACTTGGCAGTACCCGCAGTACACCAACCCTGAAATACTTGAAGTAACTCAGTAATCCACAGTACTGATCCCCGAAATATTGCGAGTATGGTTGTATCCGCAGTACAGAATCTCGATTTATTGCGAGTACTCGCAATATCCCGCAGATGTAAAGTCCAAATACTGCGAGTGTGTGTGTCACATTAAACCGTTCTTTCTACCTGTCGACACCCAGCCCAACCTGTGTCCGTGCCGATTCTTGAATCCTAGATGAGATACAAGTTATGTGGTCACAAAGCTACGCCACAGAGATACTACGTTGCCGCGTACCAGTGTGCAGTAAGCAGAGTAGACAATGAAGTGCCATGTCATGATACTGGATACGACAGGCCCGACATACACATTCTATGAAATAAAGAAAAACAAAAGGAAACAAAGAAAAACAAAAACAAAGAAGACAAATCGAAAGAGAAATAAAAGGGGGGGGGGGGGAACTGTCGTGCCCCCCCGCAGGGGATGTGGCTGACACTTACGCTTGGAAGGAACGAGCTGAACAAAAAGAAAAAGAAAAAACACCACTACTTTATTTATACTGCTAAACTTCTCCCAAGTCCACGAAGTACACTTCACTTTACTCTCAGGTACTGGGAGCATCAGTCAGTGGAATAGTGTCATCAAGCAAGGGTCACAGGCACTGCGCTACGAACAATACGTATCGCATACGGTGGTGTTCGGAGGAGATACTATAATAATACTATCAATAGGTGTTTGTGCGTCTAGGCAGTATGACGTCTGCGTATATCAGGTCAGCAGTCAGAGGGTTGCAACGTACGCTCATGTAACGGAACCCGCCTGCTGCAGCTGCTCTTTTTCACACAAAAAGCCGACACGCTCCCACGACGAACAGAGTCGAAACGATCACTCACGTACCTGGTACATGTACCTGGTATAATATTATATATATATATATTTACATATATATATATATATTGGGAAAAGGCAGCCAGTACGACGGACGGACGTGGATCCTCACGAGGATAAAAAAACAGGGCTACGTAGAAACACCCCCATCAGCACCAAAAAAATCATGGCAGCGCCTTCTCCACTCCCCGCAAACCAGGCGGCGTCTAAGTACGATAGGCACCCAGTATCAGTACCGGCCGCAACTCGACAACGCAGATAAAAAATGGCCTCCCCTTGAACGTCGCATCGCGCGGATCCGCACCTACAACGAACGGTACTACCGACGAAAGATGGTACGATTAACGACGGAAGAAAGTGACACTGGCGTACCACACGTCGAGCAACGGACACCGGACGGACTGGCCGACTACACGAGGGGCAAGCCAGGCGACAAGTACTACATACTACTACTACTACCACTGTAGTCCTCTTCCGCACATCATCCCGCACCAGCACGAACACGACAGCCGCGACTCCGGCACACCGGGGGCCAGCTATAAGGGCCAAGTGCAAAGACGTGGGTTTTGACGAAATTATCGATATCACAGGTGAGGTGTGTTTTTTATTTTCATAAAAAGTGCATGAGAACAAACACATCGTCCAGCACCACACTACAACGATACAGTTGGAGTGCACACACATCGATCAAGAAAAAACGACACGGATTTTTTTCCCCCGTACTAAAGGGACTTGGGTGCCTCGACGGCTTCCTACACGGAACCCCTACCTGTGAAAACTGCGCCTAACGCTCGCCCCAAATCTCGCGCACGGTCCATTTCCTTGCCCGTCGCATCTCGCGTGTTTCGTCGCTGCCCTACCCAGGCAATATGGCCGTCTGGACGGATCAAAACCGCCTCGGCCCCCGATGCAGCAAACGCCTCACCAAGGTTTCCATCGTCATCGTCAATGGCGCGCATAGGCAGCACCAGCCCCGGCCATCCGCAACCCTCGTGGTGAACGGCAGGCTCGCCACTCCCACTCTCCCCGACCGACGGTTTTAGGGCACCAGCAGACCGTCGCTCTGCCGACGACATAGCCTCTACCGAGTCATCGCCATCCAGGAATCGATCCAGATGGTTGATGGGCGCTATGGGTCCAAGGTACCAACGCTCGTCACCATCTTCCGATGATGATGATGATGATGATGACGATGATGATGATGATAATGATGCCCGCCTGATGTCACCGTCGCGCACGAGTCCTTCCGCACTACACTTTGCAGGAGCCGATAATTCACTAGCACCCGCGAATCTCCCGCGATTTGTTGGGGAGGTGGGCCCACGCGGGGGTGGGGAAACCGTCAACACAACGAGGGGGCAAGGGGTGCGGCGGCCTTCTCGCTGTTCAGCCATTGCCCGATCTGCGCCGAACTCCCGCTGTGCAGAAATAGCGGCGGCTCGCCACCGCGCACTCGCCGTCTCCGCCGCCGCGGGCGCAATCGCGGCGGCATCACCGTCAAAGCCGGCGTCGCTGCTGAGCGCCGTGGTCTCTGACGGCAGCGCTACGATGAGCACCGCGGCCAGGCTTGCTCGAGAGGCCTCAGCAGCGCCCCTTGAACGCGCCATGTCCGTTCCATCGGCACCGCCGCCTTCAATATCCCCGGATGAGTCAGCCGCAGAACGCGCCGAGACCTGGGAACGGAAACGTCTGAGCAGCAACCCTCGGATCTGATCGGGTAAATCCACTGTCGACAGCAAATGGTTGGGGCCGTCAACACAGCCCCCCCTGCTCTCGCCGCAGTCACCTGCGCCGCTCCTCGACGGTCTCAGGATAAAGTGGGGCATGCGTCCGCCCAACCTCACGGCCGAGGTGGACGACAAGGAGGCGCCGTCTCGTCCTTCGGGTGCCGCCGACAAACTTCGACCGGACGAGCTTGTTGCCGACCGCGACATGTTGTCTGCCAACACCGCGCCCTCGCGGTACGCGAAACCCACGTCGTGTTCCGGGAAGAGAAGGGGGAGCCCGCCACCTTCCGCTAAAAGCCGGTGTAGCGAGCGGACGCGCGCGTCTCCGTACGGATGTCCCTCTCTCCGGAGGCTCTCCAGTTGACGGCGACCGAGGCGGAGAATTTTCTCGGATCGTGCTTCTGAATGCCAAAGAGAGGCCGCCATACCGCCGATGCCACCGCCCCAATCTAGCGTCAATGGCGAGCGTACGAGCTGATAGAGGGAATGCGGAGGGGCGAGGGGATGGAGCGCGCGCGGGGGAGGGGTGATTTAACGTGTTCGATCGCGATAGCCGGGCTATCGCGCCATTAGCGTCGTAATATGTACACCAGGTTATATATATATACCTGGTACGTCAATTGCATGTGTAGTGTTCAGGCCGTCTCAAATGCTGCACTGCACACCTCACCCGAACGGTTCGGGCAATAAGATAATCCTACTGTTGTACGGAGAATGGATTAATCGACCAGACACACATCTCTTACAGGGCGGGGAATGGGGTTAGCTTCGGGACCGAAGGGCTAAACAAAACATCAGAGTTGGTAAAGTCCAGTCTCTTCGAAGAAAAAAGAATGTATCGCCCCAACACCAAGGTACATGTTTCCCAGGGAAAGGTCAAGTTGTCCGAAATGACGAACACGCCGTTAATACGGCCATCCCAGGGCGCAGGTAATGATACATTTCGTTCGAGTTTTTGTCTCCTGCAGTTTCGCCTCGTGTTTGCGAAAGAAGTGATGTAAATTGCTTGTTCCAGTTTCTTCGTTTTCTTGCAATTTGTCTGTAAAACGACCATGCCAGAGAAACTCATCATTTTGCCCCAAATGGGCTGAATTTTGGCCGATTTTGGCGGGTCTTCAAGTTTTATTTCTTGTTGCATGGATGCGTTACTACCTGAATTTAGTGTTGAAATATTTTATTTCGTCGCGCTAGGCATCGATTGCTCTTGCTTTAGACCACGACTGAGGCACCATCATCTAAAAAAAAAAAGTTTCGTTAGGTGTGACTATAAGCGCTGTTGGAAGAATTGCACCGGATGGACCGTAGGAGTGAAGGCACCAACTCACAGCAGTCCTGAACACGGAAAGACGGGGGTATTTCCTCGCGTCCGTGAGCAGCCATACCGGCCACGCTCATACCTGGTACCCTGCTTGTGTACTAATTTTGTCCTGTTTTTCCATGAGGTATTGTTCCACTCCGAATAGTTCTTGCACTGTGTCCTGCGACCGCGGAGTCGATTTTGGCGATGAGATCATGTGAGAACAACAACAACACCAACAACACCACCACCACCACCACCACCACCACCACCAACAACAACAACAACAACAACAACAACAACAACTGCAGATACAACCCCGACTTCACATCGTACCACAGCGTCGATCAGTCGGGCAAGCGGTGGAACTGGCAGACCATATCTAACAGATTTTCCGCTGCATGCCACCGACAGAAACGATAGGGTCGTGTATGTGTGCAACGGCTCTTCGGGGGGCGGGTCTAACCCTTTTACTACTGGAAAGTATATACCATACAAATTCCAAGTATCTTCCCAAAAACGTGGGTTTAGTGCTAAAAAAGGGTCTTGGCGAGCCTGGAATGTTATCAAGTCATGGTGAGTCCCCGAAACAGAGCCTATTGCACGCAAAAAATCGGTCGTGACATCCCCACTGGATGAGCAAGAATGGTCCTTAGGGTTAGGGCGTCGTTTGTGGATATGGAGGCATAGCGCCCACTCCCTATGGCGCAAATACAAGAGAATTGAGCCATTTCACTCGACACCCCTGCAAGGGTGTGTTTCGTAAGGTACCTGGTGACTCTGGCGTAGCCGGGTACCAAACCCGGTTATTTTAAAAATACTCGGGTAGATACCCGGGTACCCCCGGAGTATTGTGGTCATGGAGCACCCAACCATTATGGGGGAGCATAGTAATACATAGTAGTACATAGTAATACATAGTAACGTGCACCTGATCCATGACCGTGCTTGAGGCCCCGAGCCCAGGATTGACGCCGAGAGTCTCCATGACCCGCATGCTTCTCTTCAGGTTCCGCACACTTAGAGCCGCGTTGCGCATCGCTACGGGCCGTCGTTCTGTGACGCGACCGCGGTGGCGGTGATAGTGATGAGATGATGGAAATGATGATGGGGATGATGATGATGATGGTGATGGTTTTGACGATGACGATGATGATGAGGATGATGATGATGATGATGATGATGATGATGATGATGATGGCATTGATCATGATGATGATGATGATGATGATGGTGGCGATGATGATGATGATGATGAAGACCGTGATCATGACGACAACGAGGAAGGTGATGATGGCATTGATGATGATGATGACAATCATGTTCATGATGATGATAATCATGTTCATGATGATAATGACGATGAGGATGGTTATGAATATGGCGATGATGACGGTGGTGATGGAAATGGTGTTGAAGACGGTTGTCATTATGGTGACGATGTTCGCGATGGCAAAGGAGTAGCGCAGTCGATGAAGAGGGAGGAGGGGGGGGTCAATCACAGGACGCCAGAATGTGATGCTGCAGCACGAAGACATACGCATACCTATGTAATCGGACACATGTACTGTAGTTTGGAAAATGATGCCGGCCGGCGGAGGGGCTACTGTAACAATGCCCACGACTCTTATCATGGCTGAAGAGTAACTTTTTTTGCACTGCTGAAAGCAGGTCCGTCTTCGCGGAGCAACGCTGATAGACGTGCTCAACACGTACACATAGGTACACGGCAAGGCTTCCGTTTTCGCGAGTCTTCATACGAAAGGCGGCCCGGCAACAGCGAAATCTTCATCACGTAAAAAAATACCCCCCTCCAGCATGCACCACACCCTGCATGCGACTCGCTCAACACCTCATGGCGCTTCGCGCATGAAAAGCAATGCCTGTCTGGTCGGTGAAACCTTATGTGCTCCGTCCCGGTATGGCAGGGGTGCGAGGGTCTATGGTCATACCACGGCGGCCATGCGCGCACGAGCATACTATTAATAGCGTCAGACGCAGAAAGGTTGGCACCAAACAACGTGTATAGCACAAGCAACGACTCTAACGTATATATCGCGCGGTACACAACAATGTGCCGATATATGTGAAGTGCTGGGGAGTTCCGCCAGACGGCAGTTCTGCCAAAATGGCGTTGCCCACGGCCCTCGAGGTTAGGCGGGAAACACCCTTCGCAGAGCTGCAGCTGTGTGCACCTCAGAGCGAATTCTTCGCACCTCGTTCATAGCTGGGCAAAACGTCCGGCGAAGCGAAGCGGTGGTGCACCGCCGCCAGTTTCCAGGCCAGATTGTGTGCATCCTGTATAGCGAAGCAGGAGCGGCGGGGTGTGAGCACGTGGTCAACGGCTACGTTAGAAGTGGAAAAATATCATCCGTCACCGGCAAGGAGGAACTGGTGCGCGAGCGACCGGCGGACGCAGGAAAGGGCACGGGAGTGATATTTCCCAACCAAAAAGCATGCCGACAGCGACCAACCGCGGTAAGGCGTGAATGGATCGAGCAGGACTCAACACTGCTGTAAATCGTAACACGGTGGAAACGGTGACAGTCGCTCTGCAAAACGAAAGACATGGCAAACGTTTTGAAAGCCTCACATCGAAAGGTGTGGTCGATCACGCGTCCATACTATCGCACACGCTCTCAACTAGGCAAACTTATACCAGGTATTGGAAGCCAAGGTAACCCAGCCACAGGCTCTACAAAGAGTTGAACAAAGATAGAGGAAGACGACGGGAGACAAAACGAAACAAGGCAAAAAAACAAAGCAGCAACACGGCGCACCTGAACGCCCGTGTTTAGACCGAAGCCACCCGCAGGCGGAAACTGATGCGCGGCGTCCCCTACCAGAAATAGGCCCCCACTGCGTGCCTTCCCGTCACTCCTGCTATCCTCCCGAGCCAGGACACCACCTCCTTGCGCGGGGACGCTGCAGAAGTACTTGTCGGCAACGAGAGCGTTCATCGTCCATGGACGGATAGAACACACATCGATCTCCAAGCGCGAGCCGCCGGGGCCGAGTGCATGCCGAATAAGCGAGGTCGCTAGCTCCACAGAAAAGGTCTCATCAGCATCATGCGCAAAACCACACGAAAGTGCGAGGGGGGCGGAGGTCCTAACGCAAACCAGTCTGGTGTTCTTGCTCTGATAATCAAATGTGGTCCAATAGCCTAATAGAATGGACACCGAGATGGGAATAATATTATTAACAATAGGCAGTTATGGTGGTGAGGTCGTGCAATTGGGATGCGATCGTGCCGACCGTACGCACGTGGTACGAGGGAGAGCCGATAACAACGAAACAGCAAGGTCAAGAATATTTCTCTTTAGAAACATGAGCTGCGGGTTGTATCAGTTCACCCTAAAAAAATGGCATATCGGCGGACAGCGGCGGCCGCGGTGGGATCACTAGCGGTAGGATTTGCAGCGAAAGTCCCAACCAAGTGATGGGAAAATTGGTTGACCGCAAGTCATAGTACTACTCGAGAGTATTCACACGCATTCATCCGAACTGGCTTAATATAAACTACTGTACGAGAACAATCAACCGTCGCGCGAGTCTTCGATCGAAGGATGCGCCCGCATGGGAGACAGCTATAAGGGAGACATAAGCGAAAGATCATGCGGTTTTTGGGTGCGGTAGGCTATCGTGGACTTTGTCACCTCTGCGCTCTGGTGTGGCGGAAAAAAAGGAACCTGGCACGCCCACTCCCCCTCCTCCACGTTGTGCGCTACCAGAACACAGATTGTCTCCTGCGACACCCGGAAAGAGAAACGGAGCATCCGAGGGCGACGGCAATAAAAGAGGGTGCGGCAATGCCAGATCAAACAAGGGGGAGGGGTGGGCGCTCGCCTGCACACAGCATGCGGGGGGCTGCCTTCTCCAAAAACATTTCAGAAGTAATACGGTTTATTTTGGCATGGAATTCGTGGGAAGGCATGTGATATGGTGATATGTGACTCCCCGCGAAGTTGTAGTATTGTGGGACGAGAAAACTAGCACACCCAAAATCTACCCTAACTCTAACCCCGGCCCTAACCCCTGCCCTCCCTATACGGTACACCCGAAGGAGCTTTGTGCGGCGGAATTCCGGCGAAACTAAATGTATCGACCAAACGACTCACACAACGTCCCCGTTTTCTACTGGTATACTGTACCCTACCAGGTATATGTTAGTATCATAATGTGGAGAAGGCTACTGCCCGCGGATGTGGGGGAAAAGGTGTACCTACGATGATATCGCAGTAGACTACGGACATAGGGCCTAACTACTGTATGCAGGTTACCTCTGGAACGTTTGATCGCTCAAGTCTAACTTTCTTGCCTCGCCCTGATGTTCTTCTGGCCACTCGGGCAAAAGAGGATGTAAAGGTCCTTACTTACGAGATACAAAAAACGCTTTCATGACTACACCAGGCTGGACGCCGTTACGCTGAGGTTTGTCGCGCTGCTTCTCCCCCGTCAGGTCTGAGTTGTCGCCGGGCCATATCGATGTGTAATCTGGGTTTGACCACTCCACTTCCTGAGACCAAAACGGCCACAACAGCTGAAACATGTGCTGTCCAGCTTCGGTAGAAACTTTGTAAGCATGCATGGACCCTAAAAGGCGATACGTAACCGTCCGTGGGCATCACCTTCAGCGCCTACCGGTGCCCATGTCGGGCAACGCCTTCTGCTCACTGGTGGGCAGGCTTAAACGCGGTCGGTCTCTTACGGTTCCCCCTCTTAAGTACCTGGTAGACCTTGGGAACGTGCTGTCAATGGCCACCACTCTACACAAATAAGCACAGAGCTGAAGCACTCTCTTCCCCGCCCACCGTTTGTATGGCATGGTCGGACGCCCAGAGTGTCATCGAACGAACCCTCCTCTCTCGCAACAACAACAACCCGTCCCTTCTGGCGCAGTCTCACGACGAGCGGTGCATCGGCCCAATGCCTACACACCACCTACAGCCCTCGCGCACCTCGTTATACACGAAGTACAACATGCCCGGGCGCTGTCCCTTCGCCCTGAGCAAGCGTCCTAGCCCCCAGCACCGAAAGTGGATGTTCACTAAATGCCCGAGCTCTCGGCGACCGGTTAGCCCCATCCCCGCCGCCGTGCGCACGGAGCTACCAGCACCATCCGCCGCGATGACGTAATCGCACGCTATGGTGTCGGGGGCTACGGTTGCGCCGTTAG
The DNA here is from genome assembly GCA_031213475.1 of Nereocystis luetkeana. Classification (NCBI taxonomy): domain Eukaryota; class Phaeophyceae; order Laminariales; family Laminariaceae; genus Nereocystis; species Nereocystis luetkeana. Next base: position 9,741,177 of record JARUPZ010000021.1, read on the forward strand.
AACACCCTCCCCGCCGCACTAGGAGTTCAAGCTGAGGGGAGCTGCTGGGGCTATTTTCGGGTAATCGCCGAACGCCCGTGACTTCTGCGTCGAAGACAACCTAAACTGGATAGTTGGCGTCGTCGCGGACAGAAAAAGGTCGACATGGCACCACAAAAGGGAACGGGCGAGGGGGAAGCAGGAGAGGGCGGTACTTTTAGGACCTGAGCAGAGCATCGCAAGCACGAAACACATCACCGATTAGGCCTCAAGGCAAACATCTGTCGCCAAGACGGGGGGGCGTATGTATGTCTCGTCCCGCATGACATGATTCGGTAGAGGCAGCCTAAATAGCCATCGATGAGACTTCAGAATTGTTCCTGCGCGCGGAACGAGAGGGGTCAGTCTCTCCGTCCTTACGGCAGCAAGAAGGCCCTTGAGGTGCTAGTTGATGTAAAAACGATCAAACTTCATAGGAGGGTGACAAAATCGGTCAAAACTATCAAAGGTTATAAATAGAGGCTCTTAAAAAACACAAATACGGTGCAACGCTGATCCTTGACTACTGCTCGAACGCTCCAGCACGTCATTAATCTTGGAAGGCATTCCATGGGAGGGCACTCGCCTGGGACGAGGGACAAAGATTTGTTGCGGTGCGCTGCGCTTCTTCCAGTAGCAGGGGTAGCAGAACGTTTTGCGACAGATGTGCGACACCTGTAGGGGATAGCCGTCGCCTCTCCGCCTCCTCTTCACAAAAAAAAGTGGAGAACGCGTAGCAATGGATGCGTACGTTGAGTACCGCACGTTGGCAAGATAGGGAAGCGGGGCGGTTTCGATTAAGGTTTCGACAAGCGCGCAACGCCAGTGTGGTGGTACTGCGGCTTAAGCGTCGGAAGAACCTGGTCAGTTTTAGTCGAGACTCTAAATTCATAGGTTAAGCGCACATCTTCAAGGACCACATTAACTCCTGTTGGAGTTTAGAGGCAAACGTGCCGAAAATATAACAAACGAATACAGGTTCGACCACACCGAGCAGCCGAGGCTTGTTGGGGTAGGAGATGTGTCTGATTTGCAACGCAGGGGGGTGTGCGACACGCGCGCAGCGCGATGTTATTTGTACTGCTGCACATGGTCTTCCTTTAAGGCAATATGCTTAGACGGGTAATAAGGCCGCATTTCTCACTTTCAGGCCGCTGTCTGTACCTTGGTCCCATAAGGGCGAGGTGTTCGCGTCCTGTGTCGTGGAGTGCGACGGAGGGCCGTTTCAGGTCGCAAGGTGCTGCCGCCACTACTCATGCGGCAGCTGCAGCACGCTACGCACATGGCGTAAACAACACGACTGGAGAGGTAGGTAGGTAGGTAGGTAGGTAGGTAGGTAGGTAGGTAGGTAGGTAGGTAGGTAGGTAGATGGGTAGGTAGGCACTTGAAATTGTACACCCACGAAAGGACTCTCGCACGAGTCTACTGCGTGTGGAAGGAACGACTTGCCCGACGGAGTCAGCACAGGCGGGAGCGAAAGTCGGCCACATCTACAGGTTTTGCCGAATCGTCCGTGGCGGGGATAGAGTGCGGAAATGGCCCCATTTCCGAGTCTTACCGCTTGCTCACCTCCGCTGAAATTGTCGACACGTGCCAGTTGCCGCCCTAACACGGTTGAACACACGATGAAATCCCTGACACGCACCAGTCGGCCGGGCGTTCACAAACGTCCAGAAGATCGTGAGTCATGAAACATTCAAAGGGCAACGACGACGACGGTTACACCAATTGGGCGGAGCACAGGTGCTTACATTTTGCTGGCAACCTGCGGCATTCTGAACATCGACACAGTGGCAGAAGACCGACGTCGTTCGTCACGAAACAATGGCCAGCCGCCGAAGATAGCGTGCAACCGTCTTTGACAGTTTTTTAGTCCACGATGTTCTGCCTGGTGAGCCAGCGTATCAGTATGCCTGCCCCGCGACGTGAACCGTGAGTCAAGCCTATTTGCAGCGGCCCCTTGGGCAAATAATCGGGCATGCGCCGCGACAATTTTGGAAAAATCTAAGCGGCGTCTATCAATACGAGTAGCTCGATTCTCGTGTATCGACGTTGCTCCAGACTCGCACGAATAACTCATGTATAGTAACCAGCCGGCAGCGACGATTAGGCATATTATGCGTGTGAGCAATTTACAGCAGTACGGCAATGATAAAGCAAGACATGCACTCGTAGCAAGGGCTGGGTATGTTCAGGCGTGCTACAAGGGTGCTCCTGGTGGCAACACGGGTCAATGCCCGTAATCAATCGAAGAAAAACGCCACACCGCCGTGTACATTCAAGACTGACTGCTGCTTCGCTTGGCCACAGTACAACACTACACTGCACTTGGAAGGCTTGACCTTTATTAGCACCACTCTGTTCGAGCTACACATGCTGCAGATCATCTGGTTGGTACCAGGTATCGTGCGTGCCCCTACGTCGTGCACCGGGTTTGCGGCTGTGAACAGGTACGTAGCCAGTTTTGTTTGTTCTTGCAAGTCTGTACACACTCCAGACGTGCCGGTCGACGGTACCATTTGTGCCGCAAACAATCACGAAGAGGAGAGGTGCAGAACGGGAGCACCCTACATCACGGGATAGATACCGAGTCTTTCAGCCCACCCTTCGAGCAATGCACCGCAGAACCGAAATTCGCGCAGATATGCAAAGCACTATTCCGTGCCTTCCTTGGCTGCCGAACCTTACGATACTCACCTCCAATCGTCTCTCGGTGGGCATCTCTCGAACACGGCCTTATCCAATCCACCCAAGGCATGCCTCATGATCTCCATGCTGCGCAAGTTGATGAAGTGGGCTTGAGGGTGGGTCGGGAGGGCCGGAGCCTTCTCCAGTAGGATAGAGGGGACTCCGAACTGCGAGAGCAAGCAAGACATGGTTAGGCCCGCCGGACCTGCACCGACGATTGCCACGGGCGTGGACTGCTGCTGAATCTTGGTCGAGGACTGGCGAGAAGGCTCGACGAGTGCTGCAGCAGTGTCAGTAGCAGCAACGACGGAGCGAGGACGCTTCATCGCGAAAGAAGGAAAGGAAGAGTGCCCGGCTGTGCGAGCGCTAGCCAGATGCATACACCGTTCCAACACGCTGTAGTGCATTGCCTAGCTCAATGGATCACACTTATGTGCGCGCCTTGCAACTTGCAAGTTGTCTAGCGGGCTGAACCGGCTGCGCCCGATGGTCCCGTAATCGCTGCCTGTGTTCCTGACTCGCTGTAAAGTAATTGCGCCGCATTTAGGGAGTTCAATTGGTTCTAAAAGCGTTTTTCAAATTGTAACCGCCAATACCCAACGAGCGACAGCGCGGATTCACCGTTGTCAGTTGAGATCGACTCTCTGGTTGGGGGTGTTTTTGGTCGAGAGCTGCATCGAAAAGGGCTGGAGCAGCCTTTACTGGCAGATTTCCATGAGCATGGTCTGCTTTGACTGGCAGAGTTCCGTCCCTCCATCGTGACATGTTTCATCTGATCAAAATGCGGCGCAATTACGACTGACGCTCGCTACTGTCAAACCTGTTAGCTGGAAGATGTTCGACATGTAGAAATCGCACGGCTTCCGTCGTCTTCTCTCTGTGCGGCCTCGCGCATAAAGTATGGCGATGGAGATGCCCAGCACAATGCGCCCTGCAGGCTGGAGCGGCGAGCTTCAAGACTTGCAGGTGATTCTTCCTACCTCCCCCGACGAAAATACTCAGCTACGTCTATGTACGCAAGACGTCAGTCTGGAAGAAAATAATCTGCATGGCCGTCCTGCTCTCGACGCTCGACGACGACAGCAATACGCCTCTTGGCACTTTGTTCGTCAGCTACATCTCAACGGTGCAACAGGGTCATATTAACCACTACATGACTTTTGACCTAAGCTCACGCCCACGGAAGCAAGGTGGTTTTTTGTTCGGGCTCTTGCTATAACTGTACATCAATGCGTCATCATGTTGGCTCGACGGTCAACGCTATATTGGCAACCACGACTACAGTACCTCGTATACGTGCAGCAGCACCAGGTAGAACCGAAGTACGAGGTACCTGGTACTTTTTTCTCTTTCCCATTTGTTATACCGTACGAGGTGTATGCCCTTCTTTTATGCCTCCCTCCTATTGTGGTCGATCCGGGGTCACATAGCAGGCTCTCCTGCCCCCTCGCCACCATTAATGCCTCTGCTGCATACGTAAGTAATATGGAGCGCTACCGCATGCTGTCTTGCACTACCCATGTGAACAGGAGGAGACCATTCGCCTGCTGCACACAATTCGCGGAGGCAGTGACTCGCGACGACAGCAATCACCTGGCGGCCGTGCCTCACGAGGTGGAGGAACAATCCGGCCGAAGCGTGGTGAGAGGCAATATCGCTACGTACGAGTATTGGGACGTCACAACTTGCAGAACACTGTATGTACTTGTAGCCAGTATTTCTACGACCACGATTGGCATACTACTGTACATTGCTGTACGGGCAGTCTCATCCATATGCAGGTAGCTGAATTACGTACCACCGCATCCTAACGTTCCAAAGGTAACTTGCTGTGCGTTGACGGCTCACTTTGCCGACTTGTTGGCTGATTTATCATCGGAGCTACTGAGTCAACCGTGCGGGATAATCGCCTCGAAGTCCAAACACCTCTCAGTTAACTGGCAAAAACGAAGTCATGACGAAATAGTCCGTCCAGCACCTAACCTATCTATAACATACTACCTACGAGCCGTTTAGGCCACGTGTATAGGAGATGGCATACTTCATCCTTGCTTGGGGTTTCTTCCATCGACGCACATTCCGCGGGGGAGAGCATTGACAATCAAATATTCGGTTCATTTGGAGATCGCCTCGCTACCCGTATTGCACATCGATACGCCAGATATCGTAGCCTACGCCTTGCGTTTGAACTCCAACAACGTCACTACCAACACACAAGACATCCCGTCGCTCTCTTGGAACCCCTTTCCCCGTATGGCAGGAGATACCCCCGTAGCTGAAGAACGAAGCGCCATTCAAGCAGGTATAAACCCATTTCGCAAACGGCGGAGAAAAAAACGAGCCAGGAACTACACGCCCGCCTCCACCGGACATGGAGCAGGGCTCGGAGTCTCTGGGTCGAAGAGGTTTTCCTACACCTTGGATACAACGCAATGGCCGGGAGAAGGGAGAGGATCAGAGATTCCTACTTCCGAATTGGGTATGTCAGTTGCAGCTGAATTTTTTGACGTTGAATTGAGCATTGGTAATGCTATACGCCGAATTCGGAATTAAGTGGTGCATCGCCTGCCCGGAGGGGATTTTTTCGGAAGGGTTGAGGTACGAGAAAAAATTTCGTTCTACGGGCGATGCGGTCTAGGAATAACGACATCCAAAATGCGTGCAACCTTTTTCTACCTATAGCAGCAGACGAAAAGCACCACACCGCAAAGTATGACGACGGGCTGCCATCCGTCACCTGTTCTGCCATGCTTGCTCGAATATGAATACCATGGTATGTGTCACAGGTCACGGGGTGCACAACACAGAAAACAACCCATGAAAAGGAGGGTGGATGCCACGAGGAAGCCTGAAGGGCTGCACACCAAGTATCCCACAACCTGTGCCTGGGGGAAAACCGCCGTCGAGCATATAGTTTTAACCTTTTAAATAATCGTCCTACTTCATCTATTGGAACTTACCAGGGGCATGTTGGTCAAGGTAGACACACATCGATATTGGGTTGCGAAAATTATGTCGGGTTGTTAATATCGACTGGCAAATGACAACTATGTTCCAAAGCTAGGGTTATCTCGCAGAGCACTCGAAATTTGACCGGGCGCAGATCGCGGGCACCCAGTTATGACATATAATTATTTTTTCTCCTATTGACCCGGGCGCTGAGAGTATATACGCTCCGTACGCAATCACAACTGGTAAAATACAGCGCGAGACGCTAGAATAGATGCATCGCGCTCAGGACTTTGCCGTAACCCACTAGACATCGTATCATCCTGACCAGCTATATTTGGGTTCAGCAGTGGAAGGCAAGCTGTGCCCCCAAGTGGCAAGCCCAAGAGGTACAGTGGTTAATCGGGTCTAGCCCCCGTCTCGACGATATCGTCTTTGATGCCACGCCCATATATCCTCCTTTTGTCGCATAGCTCGCGTAGGTCGCATTTGAAGAATCCTCCTTAAACACGTCCTGCCTAGGTAGCTACGTAGTCTCCAGTGGAGGATTAGCGGGCGTGGCCACGTGTCACGTTTCGTCACACGACTCTCTCATATCGGGGTGCATCTCGATTGTGTGACGAGTTCGCGTGTATCATGTACAGCACGCGAAACATCTGTGAAAAACTCTTGAATCAGGCCAGGCTCAAGTTCTTCTTCTTCTTCTTCTTCTTCTTGTTATTCTTCTTATTCTTAGTATTATTATTATCATTATTATTATTATAATTATTATTATTGCTATTATTATTATTATTATTATTATCATTATTATAATTGTTATTATTGTTATTATTATCATTATTATTATCATTATTATTATTGCTATTATTATTTTTATTATTATTGTCATTATCATTATTATTATGATTATTAGTAGTACTATGGGGGGAAAAGTGTGTCCTACGCTGTTTTTAGTGTTTCAGACGAAAAAGAACGTACGTCTCACGCAAAATGCCGAGCCCAATGTACTCATTTGGATCAAAATGTATTAGTTCTGTCGGGTGCCGAAACCTGTACCGACTCCTTGGTCCCGTGTGCTAACGATGCCACCCACCTCGCTGCGCCGTGCCAGATATCGGGAAAACTACGGTGGAGGTGTTGGACAGAGGGGAGGAAACGCCGAGATCCCCGCCTTTTTCTGGACGTCCCGTTGATGCCGAGGGCCAACCACGCGACAGCGGTGATGCTGACCACTCGGGGAAACATTCGTCTTCTCCCACATCGAAAACATTTCAGGTAAAACAGGTTGATAACACAAGGCGATCTTGATCATTTTGTGCATTTCACGAAGCTCGGAAACCGTCTGATGCTTCCACCTGTGTATTGACAGGTGTCCCTTTCCACTTTAGACCACTGTAGAGCTTATTAATCTTCGACGAATTGAAGTCCCTCATCCCTTTAAGCCAACAGTCTTTAGTGCCCTTACTCAAAAAGTGGCTGTGTTTTCATTTGGTGAACACCCCCCTGTACTACCACCCACGCGACGTAATAATTGTAGGCGGCGGGTCCGGCAGCAGATGGGGATGAGGAGGGTCGATTTCGGCATTTGGCCTTCAAAGATGAGGAGGGGCGCGTGAGGGATGGGACCGACCGCTATGTTGCGGGACACGCTGGCCTAGGCTACGAGTTGAAGCGATTGAGGGCCGAACGGGACAGGTCAGTCCGAGCCTGAAATATTAAGCAACGCAGAGAAAAGTCAGCCATGCTACGGTACGGTTCAAGAGAGGGGTTTCACTCGAATATAGTATAGCTTGAGCGTTTCTCAGTGACTGCTAACAGGCGCCTCAACCATTGTATCGACCATTGTATCAACCAGTGCAACTCTCAAATTGGCCAATACTATATCAAGATCCGATGCATGTTTTCCGTTGTAGTACTGGAAGCCGTGCTGCGGCAGGTATTGGGATACTCTACTTTTACGTACACTGACCGAGTTCCTCATCGTCTACTGGTGTCGGATGAGGAGCTACTGTATGCACTAAATCATTGCCAATAGGTCCGATGTGTAAGTTTCAGGGTTATTCGAGATATGCCCAATAGCGCACGCGGTCAAAGGTTGTCTATCGGTGTTATAAAAACTTGATGCAGGTTTCAACGTTTCTCGAAATTAGTTGCTGCCTTCTCGCAAGTGCAGAGCCTCAGAAAATTCAGGCGGGATGTACCCCTACCGCAGCACGTGTCTTGATGGCAGTGTCTTGGTGGCGTCTTAATGGTGTCTTAGTGTCGTAGTGTCGTAGTGTCTCATTGCCTTGTTAGTAGTGTCTCAGTGTGTTTGTGTCTCTTATCAATACTGCGTTAGTGCCCCAGTGTCGTAGTGTCTTGCTGTAGTACCTTCGTGTATAACCTTTCAAAACGTTACCAAAGTCGGTTAGGCATGCGGGTACTCGTACCCTTAAACAGTTTAGGCGGAACGAACGTGGCCAAGAAGAGACAAGAAAAACAGCCGAGGGAGCCCTAGCCGCACGGATCAGGAGGTTGCTTCGATCCGCTCGATGCTGTGAACTGGAGCACAGGCACCAAGAGGATATTTAGGAGAACATCGAACTAAGAGGGCCTCATTGCCTCCACCGCCCACTCCCATCAACCCACCACCCGTTAACCCTTACTGTATACACTGCAGTAGTGCAGGGTTCATTCCACATTTTTTATTGCAAGTAATTTCTCCCCACAAGAGACTCTAACAGGGTTGAGTTTCACCCCAACACGCACGTACTGTGTTGGTTGATTTCTGAATGTTTTTCTATTCAATAATGTTCAGATTGGCTAGCATCGAAAACGCGCAGCGGGAGACATGCTGTGGCGCCAAACGAGAAGAATTCCTCCGCTTCGCCCGACGAAAGTGGCTCAAGTCGGATCGGGCGGCCGAACACGTGCAGCGGCTATTCCGCGGTTACATAGGGAGGCGAAGGGTGGGACTAGCCAAGGAGGTTCGGCGGCTTACCGGGCAGGCCCGTGCGGAGTGGGTTGAGGTCAGTCTACGAAACCGCTTCGTACGTAGACGTACCAAGTTGATGTTGGCGAGCCGGGCCGCGCACGGGCTGTTGTGCCTGGAACACACAGAGAGCTGCAACATAGGCACCATAAAAATCAGCGAGAGTTTGCCAAGGGAGGGAGGTGTAATCAGAAGCCTTCAGGAAGGGAATGTGGGATATTCGTCGATTCAGAGTGATAGAAGAGAGAGACTACTGTACCATGGCTGTATTAGATGATGTTCTATTCAAGTCGGACTGGAACATGTATACATACGATACATTGTCGGAGGGAAAGATGACTAGCAATATACTTCAGCTATAAATCAAGCGGTAGGCAGTAATCCTACCGAAAACCCGCCATATTAAGAGCCCATGGTTCCTGACCCTATATTTTCCTACAGCACTCGATAAAGTGGCGACGATCTACTGTAGTTCTATACTGGAAGTGCAGCGCTGTGCCTAAACTTTCTCCGCGCCTGTTGCCAGTTCGCCAGAATGGCCGCGACCAAACGTCACCGTATCTCGGCTGTTAAAGGCACTTACATGTCGTGCCAAGCGCTACGTTCTACATACCAGGGTAGAGTATATTACTTTATCACAGTATTGGTCCGCCAACGAGAAACACTCAGCAAGAGCAAGCCTTAAAGAACCTTATTGTGACGCCATCTCCGAACAGCCTTGAGCATATGATAGTACAAAAAAAGTAATGTGGCGAGCACCATTGCTCTTTACCCAATTTTCTTCTCAGCCCCACCCCAAAATTGAGCCTTACCAGTCCGACAAAAAATATAAGCCACTTTCGAAATAGCTCCTATTTAGGTTACTTCTTATTCGTCAGCCTATACTGCTGTATCGTTCCCCTTCTTTTGCTGCCTCCTTACTCCTCCAGGTGCGCGACCGCAATCGAGGCGAGGCGTGGTACTTCAACCCGCTCACTGGAATTAGCCAGTGGGAGAGGCCAGACTCCCTCTTGGGCACCATGACGCCTTTAGAAAAGGCGAGGAACAAGCGCAGGCAGAGGGACGAGGGGCGTACTCGTTTGTTGCTTGCCGTAGTCATTCGACCACTGACCAAGCATGCTTTTCCAGACGGAGCGCGTAGGGGGCACGGGGTGTGAATTAATATTATTCCTTTTGTTTTCCTGTATGTTTTGGCCTTCGTGTATTCTCCTTTCGCCTATTTTTTCCGGTGTATGTATGTATATTCCATGGAGGTATTCGTGGTATTAGCTGGTTTGCAAGTGATACGGGACGGTACACCGCAGGCAGTACTACCGTTGCCTTGCGTACTATTGATGTGGTGCTCGTATTATTTGCGTATGTATTTTCTTCAACCGGGACGTTTTTTAGCCTGTTTTTAGCCTGTTTCGTGACCACAGGCCAGATTTCAAGGAAATTTGCTATCATCATCATACTCGCGCCGAGCCAAGCTGCCGCCGGATATTTCGCGAATGGCTTAGACTTGCCCAGCGCTGCAGAATGGGAGTAGCCTATTGAAGCAAAGGCCCGCGCCTGTGCGAGCCTCAGTGCAAAGAGAGCAGATGGGATGGAAGCACATACTCGAAGTATGTATATAGTAAATGGGGTAGAAGTATACTATAATATACGGTAACAGATGTGATGAAACTATGTATGTGTACATATGGCCACGACTCTTTTCCCCCCTGCTTCTCCACCTCGCAGGTGAGGACGCTTCCCGCGTTAGAACCCCGCTCTCCCTCCAAGAAACGCCCACTTGCACAAAAACTCGAGGTCACAACAGGGTTTGAACCAGTTTCGGAACGAAAGGACAAACCATCGCCCCAGCCAAACAAAGGGATGCCGAACGCCTCTCCCATCAAGTCATCTACTGCCGAAACCTCGGGTCCAGGGGGCTCAGTCGACAAGATCGATTCAACGGCGGTAACAGCTGCGGTGGCGGCTGCACATGCCGGCGCCAGTGACATTGGCATGGTGCAGCAGACCGCACCATGCTTACCACCCCTGACGAAGGGGTCGAGTCGAGCCGTGCTGGATAGATCGCCTCCAAGGGAGTTCGCGCCTTCTTCTGGCCTAGGAGGCGAACTGGACTTGATAAAAAGAGGGACTGGGAGGGAGAAGAAGTGGCGAGATAGGCAGCATGCGTGGGTTCGGGGAGGGGAGGGAGACGAAGTAGAGGAGGAAGAGGAGTTTCCGTTCTTGGTGGAGGAAGAGGTGCTTGTAGACGACCGATTCGAGGTACGTGCGGTACGTGGTCGTTCGGGGACACCCTGGGCACATCACCGGGCTTCCTAAGTAGATATGAATCTTGCTGGTGAAACGGGTACTGCTTCAGGACATCGTGCACAGCAGTCGATCTCTGTGTCTCCCTGTCTATTTCGGGAGTCTTTCTCTCAAACTCAACAATTAACTTATATGTCCGGTTTGGCCATGGTTGACTCGATGTCTCTGAAGTAACCGTTAAAGGTTGAGGTTCCTCTCGACAAAGCCCACCAGGCCCCTTCTTGGTAACACCTACAAAAAATATATTCTCCGGAGAAGTTTTTTCCCCACAAGAAGATTTGTTCCCCATCTATAGCTACGTGACTCCATCTTGTTTGAGCTACGCAGCCCCATCATGTTTGAGATGCATCAAGAACAACTTGAAATTTAAGTGTGCAGTTGTATACTTTATGTAGTGTTGCTCTCGTTCAAATCGAGTTCACGTTGCGCTCTTCAAGGGCCGGAAAAATACCAGGTAAGTTTTTTTTTGGGGGGGGTGTGATGCTAGTTGTACGAAAAGACGGCCAGTTGGAACGCACAGCATGAAGACGGCACCACACTATATCACCGACCAGCATAGATAGGCCGCCGACGCGGTTGCAACTTTTAGCGCTTTAGATGATGTATGATGTTTGCGCGTATAAAACGACGATAGGAGTATGAGAGTACTTTTGAGAGGAAACACTTCTGAGTGACGGCCTCCGCAACCGAGGCATGCCTTGTCAATAATGTATGTCTGATCATCGTTAGAATACCATCCCCGAGGCACATGGTATACAGCTATACAGCTCTCTCGATCTTCGGTGTTGACCCTCTGCGCTGACAGTAGTCACCCACGCGCCAAAACCGTACCTAGGAGACCGGGCTCGGCCTTGCCCGCAGAAAGGGGGAGGAGGAGGAGGAGGAGAACGAGGCGGCATCGTGCTCGTCGGACGATTCCAAGGACCGCTCCAATGGTGCCAAAGGCTTCTTTCTGGCGGATGGGACGCCCAACATTCGCCTCCGGAGGTTGGTCTTTTGGTCAACGCCGCCTTGAAGTTGGCGAATTGTTCACGCGTTTCTTCGGCTGCTGTGCGATTTTTCGAGAAGATGGGGATATGGTGGCAACTCGGATATCTGTTTGACTAGCCGTGGCGTCCTGGCCGGATGGCGTTATCGTCCAGTCACCGTACTTATCTGCAGTCGTGCAACATACTACACGCCTCCCACGCGTGTGTGTTCTGCTGTTATACGTTAATCGGGAAAAAAAGCACCGAACCAATTTCTTCTCCGGTACACAGTCAGACAAGGTACCCAGCCCAGCTCTGGCCAACCTCATGACCCGTAACACCATTTTATTATTTTCGTCCCATTTGCTATCTTCGCCCTTCTGCTATCTCTCCTTCCTAGTCGTAACTCAGATCTGGGGCCACATAGCAGGCTCTCCTATCCTATCCCCACTACGGCTCGTGACTTGCATGTTTTATCGCGAGAAGACTTCAGCCCTCTATTCCCTCGTCGGCTCGAATCGAATTGCGCCTACCCACGCTAGGCGCTCTCAGCATTCGACTCGCTTTCATTTTTTTGCGGACATATTCACAACCTCACTACGATGGGGTTCGAACTCCAGAATCAGCACTATAGTAGCTAAATTCGAGGGTAACCATCAGATTATCGGATTGATCGTATTTTGAGTATCTCCCCTATGTTTAAATAGGTAAAACCTCCACCGTCTCCTCCGTTTTCCTCCCACCCATCGTCCCACCACGTGTGCGGCGTCGACCCTCTCTTCCTCCGCAACAGAACAATCGCCAAGGCCTTGAGGGTGACCAAATTCGACTCCGTCTCTACCCTCCTCTCGGACTATACCGGACGAAATTTAGCCGCCGCTACCACTCAAAATAGGGGCTCTCGTACGGCGACATACCGCACAGCACCACCAAATGATCGTGAACGACGCGCTACTACCGCTTCCGCCGGTGGCGGCGGCAGCAGCGGTGGCGGTGGTGGTAGATCAAACAGAAAACGCCACCGCACGGCAAACAACGCCATAAAGGTGGCAGGAAACCCAGAAAGCGTTGGCGGAACTGGTGTTGATAGAACCCCCCCGTTCCCGACAGGAAAACTGGAACAGGACAAGCACCCCCCCCTGTTCCCATCGTCAGCCGGCGGCGGCGGTGGGGGCGACGGAGGGCGCAGAATGGTATCCCTCATGACCGCCTCAGGCAAAAAAAGCGGAAGTGCTGGTGAAGGTGGAGGCAGTGGTGGCGGTGCCCGACGCGTTAAAACCGGGGGCGTAAAGAAGACGGGAGACAGAGGCAATACGTTGAAGGGGCTCGCAATAAGGGACTTAACCCCACCCGGATTTTTGCCGCCCCCGGGCGCAAAAGAAACTGATCCTAACCCGCCGCCACCAAAGCCTTGTGGTGAAAGCGGGGGGGGCACAGCAGATGCCGGAGCGCTTGTAAATGGGGAGGACACCGGAGACACCGGTATCGGGGCGAAACAAGCCGGAGAGGGGGTGAGCGCGGGTAAGGAAATAGGCATGGGGCGGGCTGCTGCTGCTGCTGCTACTACCGTGATCGTTGAGAAAACCGAAGCAACGGTCAAGGAGGTCTGTTTCAACTGTTGGAGCAAGGGGAGCGGAAAGACTTGCACGCTGCACACGGGTGGGCCGAGAGAGAGGGGAGGAGGAGGGGGCGCCGGAGCGGAGGCGGGGGGAAAGGCGGACGGCCAGGCAAGGCAGGCCGAGAGCGCGCTGATGTGCAAGAACTGGGATGTCGGAGTCATGAGAAGGCGCTACCGTTCAGAGGAGCTACAGGTCGGGTATAGACTAGCACTGTAAATAGCAGGCAGAGTGAAACGTAGAGAGTTCGACATCATCGGCGTCTGACTTTCCGGCCGCACTCCGCTTTCGACTTCCTATTTTGACGTCTTGCTAACGGTATTGTAAAAGAGTATCGCTGTCGCTAAGAGCTCGCGCAGGCAGGGTATTTGTAATATTTGACAACTTGTTTGCGTTGGTGGTGGAAATGGCTGAATAAAAAAGTGATTCGGCCCTCGTTTGGCTACTTTGGGACCGTGACGGCGGACGCTTCTGGCGACTCGAAAGAGGCCCCCATTTTTTCGGCGCCTCCAAAATCAGAAAACTTGCACTTAAAATCGTCGGAATTCGAACTGTATAAGGATCGTTCTTAGAAGCGCAAACGACATATAACACGGGTCTCGCACTGATTCGAGAGAAGAGAACGATATTTCGTGGCGAACAAACTTGTTCGATTGGTATGATTCACTCTCCCGCACACACCAAGAACGTTAGCACTGGACACAACAATAAAAATTAGTCAAGGACTTGAGCAAGTGTGGATTAATTAGTATAGGGAAAGGAGGGAAACGATATAACAACGAATATGGAACGCGCAGTACACTTCTCTCCCACACATCCCACTTGTCCTTGCCCACGTGTCATGGGAAACAAACGCGTAAGCACTGGCAAGCACATGTAATTGGGGTGCTCCTCCCTTGCCGAGTATTGCGACCCACTCGATCTTGCCGACATGTCGTGGATTTGTGTTTGTCCACCCCATTTAATAAATGCATCCTTCTTTCCCCTGCTCCCTCCCTAGTCGTAACTCAAATCCGGGGTCACATAGTAGGCTCCCCCCCCTCTCTCCCTCCCCCCCCATACGCCTTGCGTTTCCATCGCGAGAAGGGTTCGGTACTTTGTTCCCTCGTCGACTCGTGTCGAACTGTGGATACAAAAGCGCAAACACCAGCAAGACGTGTCATTGCGGCAGCTCCTCCCTCGCTGCTTACTCCGACTCACTTTCATCTCGCTAACCGACGGGCTACCGCTGCCGATAACCCATCATTGCAGGAGGTCTTTGCGAAAGAAGCGTCGTCGTTGAGGTACGACAAGGAGCGGAAGACGTTCGTCTCCATCGTGGAACAGAGGCACCCCATCTACCGGCTTCTGGCCAAAATCATCGCAGGGTATAATTTTACCGTTCGTCGGAAGATGCACCAGAAGAATTGGATGAGAGGCTTCGTGGAACAGGTGACGAGTGTTATGTTCAGCACAACACCATTTTAGGTATTTCTGAGGCTTTTCACATGAGCAGCTCTATACCTCGCCCAGTTACCGCATGTGAGAAACGTTACACGCCTCGGACAGATAAATCATGATCTACAGTAGATCATCTAGCAGTTCCTCGCCTGCCGCTGCGAGTGGTTGTGGGCAGGATCTGCATAGTACCGATCCAACCCAAAAAACACGCTCAGGATCACCCAAGGTCTGTCACTCCGTTCCGTGCAGGCCCGAGGTAACGATCCCTCCTGGGTGTGTATACTCCATAGTATACCCCTACCACACAACAGAAGAGCTTTCCGAGTCGTCCCCCCCACATTCCTGCCCGGGGCATCGGTCCTACGAGTACGAGCTCATCAGTTTCAATGGTTGAGCAGCACCGTCGAAGGGAAAAGTTTGGGGTCAAACGCGCTACCATCCCCTACCGCCGCACGGTTCAGGTACAGTTACTGCTCAGTTACTGCTCAGTTACCGCTTAGTTGCGGCTCAGTTACGGATCAGTTACGGATCAGTTGCTGCTCAGTTACTGTTCCGTCACTACTCAGTTACTACTCAGTTACGGCTCAGTTACGGCTTAGTTACGGATCAGTTACTGTTCAGTCACTGCTCAGATACTGCTCAGTTACGGCTCAGTCACTGCTCAGTCACTGCTCAGATACTGCTCAGTTACTGCTGAGGTACTGCTCGGTTACTAGTTACTCACCGTACAGTTACTTCTCAGCGTGGTGGTGAACCCAGGCCGTAATCAACTGTACGTAGTGTAAAGGCATAAACTACTGGTAAAATGCCTTACCATTCTGCGTGGGTGGAATGGTTGGTAATTTCCCTCAAAAACCTCGACCCTGTGGCTTTGTAGGCGCGTTGAAAGGCAGCGACCTAAGGTGCTCTTATTACAACTAGTGATTATGGACCCAAGGTATTCACATCTCGGACATATCCTGATCTAGATCATCTAGATCATCTAGTCTCGCCTGCCGTTTCGAGAGGTTGTGCAGGATCTGAACGGTACAAATCCAACACAGAATAATATGTGCTATTAATAGGTTATGCAGATTATAGGGGCCTCACGCAGCAACATGAAATACATGTAGACCTTACCTGTACAATATCGGGAATACAGCAGCCATGAACTATGGAAATCGATGATCTGTCTGAGGTTTGAGAGTATTGGTTTCACGTTTGAGCCAAGCCATGATGCCCGCACGTGGCTTGGCCGTTGTATCGCTGCCTCGTCGTCTAAATGCGACAAGCTCGGCTTCGTTTCGAGCCATGCAACAACTCGCAAAGCAGGAGGGAGTGGAGGAGGCACCCTGCTACTGAGCTGCTGATGTAAAAGCTTGGGGGTGGTGGAATCTCGTGAAGAAGCACCGACTACTATTAATATTATAGCCGGTGAAATTGTCCGTTCAACCATCCTCGACATCGCGACAATGATCCGAAAATATCAAAACTGTCAGATCGATATAAGGCTAAGGAATTGCTCACAGATGGTTAGAACCCTCCACAAGGTGTCGACGACCTCTCAATCCGGTACACGCCTAATTGTGTACTACGTTGTTCCCACAAGGATGTTTTTATGTCCACATTGTGCGGGGGGGGAAGTCCCGGCCACCTGTGCTGACCATGCCCCGATTCAGTTACAAAACACTGAACGTTCGGAAAGGCTGCGGGACGCGTGCTACGATACGATGTGTAGGTACGAAACACATTTTGGTCGAAGTGTCACTGGGACTGACTGGGCTCCTCAACTAAGGAATTGTGAATAAGGCAAAACCATGCATGTTTTATCGCTGGAATATCATCCGCGTTTTTTTCATTATTTTCGATAAATGCTTGAGCCATGACATTGATCCATCAGTTTTCGTGCTTCCAGTTTTCTCGAGGTCAGCCTTTTTGGTGGTGGCTGATGAAGCTCCTCCAGCAAGCGTCATAACCTCAGAAAGTACTTTTGATAGGTGTACCTCTACCGTAGCCATGCATCGTCTTATTGGTTAGCCTCATGCCTGCTGCAAGTGACGACTTTGTCTTGGCACATTCCTACCAGTATGCGCGAAGTGCATGTTTCTCAACACGATGCTGCCCGTCTGTTTATGTGTTGCTGCGAACTCCTTCCTCTTGTCGTGCAGCTGCGCATGGGCAAGGTGGCGGGGGCGTCAGCGGCAGAAGTCAACAAGACCGCCAAAATATTACGCCTTCGAAACACGATCCAAAATTTGGCGCAGGTGATTCCCGACATTGTACTGTATCGTTTTACCATTTTGACGTCCAGAGTCAACACCATTCAAATGAACGTTGTTATTGTTGTTGGCATTGTGTTTGTCATCCAAGAGTGGGTAGCATGGACTTCAACGCTAATCACTCATAAACACAGTAAACATTCCCCCAAAAAACGTTATTGGTACCGCTACTGGTATAGGATTGTTGCCAATGTTGTAACATTGTTATAACATTATTCTAATTGTGACTGTTATTGCTATTACGGGGGGCCATAGTTAACAGGACCTACGGTATACATAAAAACCTATATTTTTAACAATTTTTACTAACAATATTTGTTCCTGTTAACTATGGCCCTCCGTAATATGGACTGCGCTTGTTGCCATCGAACAATGTGCAGCATGAGCTCCAACGTTGATCATCCGTAAGCATCACCAGAAAGACGAAGAAGGAGAAAACAGGTCAAAGGACACCTGACACAATTGATGGGCCACTGAAAACAACGTGCTATACTGTACAACAGACCAGGGCAGCGAACAGCCAATACGATGAAGAACACGAGTAAGGACACGATTAAAGTTACGATTCAGGCTCCGTGGTTTCTAGATTAACAAAAGCTCTGCCAGCAGGCGATCAGACGGGTCAGGGCAGCAAGACCAAACTCGAACATACTACCTGGAAATAGTGCGGGGTCATGTTTGAAATCAAATATACTAGTTGGAAATAGTGTGGGGTCATGTTTGTAGTGATAAATAGGGTTGAGGCCCGACAAAAGCCTTGTCTCTCCCGCGTGAGATATCTGGATCGAAATGTTTTGGTCTAACACGTGCCCCGGCTTCGCCTTTATACCTTTGTACCTCCATGCCTTCATGCCTCCATACCTTCGTGCCTTTATGCCCTCATACCTTCATACCCCCCTCATATCTTCATATCTTCGCTACCTTTATACCTTCATACCTTCATACCTTCACATATTTGTATCTTCATGCCTTCATACCTTTATACCTTCACACATTTGTACCTTCATACCTTCATACCTTCACACATTTGTACCTTCATACCTTCGTACCTTCATACCTTCACACATTTGTACCTTTATGCCTTCATACCTTCAGACCTTCACACATTTGTACATTTATACATTCATACCTTCATACCTTCACACATCGAGTTGTACCTGTCGAGTTGTTTTTTCATCCTGTCTATTTTTTCTGAGTAGTATGTCGTCTTCTCGGTTTCTGTGGCGACTTGTACAGCGTACCGTATGTATCTGATACGTACGTGCCCGGACCTCCCTTTTTATGTTTTGTCTGAGGTGTATTATAGGTGTGCTTCAGAGATCATGCGTACTATTATTTGCTTGTTTGATTTTTACCGAGGTATTTCTTCCACTCCAGAGATATTGGAGTCTGTCCTGCGACCACGGACTGCGTTGTATTGTGGCGATGAGGTAATGTGAGAACAACAACAACAAACAACAGCCTTCCCATCTTCATACGCTCATACCTTCATACTATTGCACCTTCACACCGTTGTACCTTTGTATCAGGTTAGCACGTTCACGGCGGCCGCGAAGGCCACCCAGCCGAAGCCTCCTGTCACCGGATCAACTCTTGCCGAGCGCTTGGGGTTGGTGCGGGTGCTTGTGGACAGACCGTCAATGGTCATGAAGCGCGTGACCAAGGTCATCCTCGACGGTCCAACACCGCTACCACTTGTTCTGTACGAGGCCAGGAGGTGTGCGCAATACCCTGGACAATAGACACAATAATATTGTCTACATATTGCTTCAACGGTAGGCGACGGGATCAAACTGTCGGTATCGGTGTATACTGTCGGCTACAATAACAATATTAATAGACTACTAGCGTGGGGCGTGACTATCGATAGAAAGGACGAAGGTCATCCTTGACGGTTCAACGCGTGTGCCGCATGTTATGTCCGAGACCAGGAGGTGCGCGATGTCGTAGGCAATGGCCTGTGCGTGATAAAAGCTGAAGCTCATGCTGCACATTGGAAAGTGGCAAACGCAATAACGGGATGTATTGGGCACAAGAATAGTCTATTGCTTCGACGACAGAGATCGGGGAAAAACTACTATATTGGTGTATTGTAGGTCACAATAATAATATTAATAGACTACTGCGGAACGTGCCTATCGACGAAAATGACGAAGGTTATCCTCTACGGCCCAACCCCTGTACCGAATGTTGTTGTACGGGGCCGGAAGGTGCGCATGTACGTAAGCTAAGAACCATACCCTGGACAATAGGCGCATCAGTAGGCTACTGCTTCGACAATAGATGAGGGGGAAGACCGATCGAGTATTGTACGGAACAAGACTTGATACTTGAGACTTCATGCAGAGGTTTACTTTGTTGGTTTCTTCCCTGAAGTTCTTTAGAGATCAACATTGAAGCTCATGCTGCACCCTACCGGATGGGAAATATACTATTAGTAATACTTGTCTAAACACACACGAAAAAGTGGTCTAAGAGTACTGCTTCGACAAAAGACGAGAGGAAAAATCCAGGGTTTTTCGCGGGTCATGACCCAACCCGCGGGTCGGGTCACGTGGTGTTCAAAATATCACGGGTCGGGTCGGGTCAAGAGGTGATATGAAAAGCTCACGGCTCGGGTCAGGTCATGACCCGCGAGAAGCGGGTCACTCGCGGATCGGGCCAGCATGACCCGCGAGCTTTTTTCTACAGACCCGTTGGTCGGACCCGCGCATTCGGCTCGCGGATCCGACACTTGAATCACATCCCGCTCTCTTACCCAAAGGCTTCTCTCGTACCAATACTCAATAATACTCCTTTGGTATAATATTCTAACATTAAAACACCGCCAAATTCATATACGCATGCCCGCATCCATCTATACCCACTAGAGCCAGGTCATATATCGCTGCAGGACGCTAAAATGAACACTAAATTGTTTTTGAAGTGCCGACCCACCGGCCAGATTCACGGGTCGGACCTTCGGGTCAAGATAAATAATCTCGTGGGTCAAGGTGACCCGACCCGCATGAAACCCGTGTCTCACGGGTCAATCGGAAGGTGGCGGGTCGGGTGGGATCGTGTCAGGAAATTTTGAAATCTCGCGGGTCGGGTCGGGTCGGGTCGGGTCAGGATATTTTCAAATCTCACGGGTCGGATCGGGTCGGGTCAAAAGGCTTTCAAAATCTCGCGGGTAGGGTCGGGTCAAGTCAGCATACCTAAAACATTTCGCGGGCCGGGTCGGGTCAGCTGACCCGGCCTGACCTGACCCGACCCGACCCGTGAGGCTTGACCTGACCCGCGAAAAGCCCTGGAGAAATCTGTCGACATCGTCTCCTAAAATAACAACGAACCACAGTAATGAAGTCCTTCATTTCACCCACCCACCCACCCACCCACATATGTGGATTGTGGCGGACACTGTCTACCAATAGAGACTACGATTATTGCGGATCCCAACCGCACTCCTGCATGAGGCTGGCGGCGTCCAGAAGATCACACGACAATGGTATGCATAGCATAGCGCGTGATCCACTCGAGAGATTTGGACTCTTTCTCGAATTCGGGAATCTTTTACCTGGTCTCTTGGTGTCCTACAAGGCCCAAGCGGACGGTACAGGGTGCGATGATATGGTGACATTATTCGGTGCGAGGCGATGAGGGGAGAAAGTGCTGAATCCTTCTCGCGTTTAAAATGCCTTCCAAGGCGCGCATCGTAGTTGGAGGGGGAGGGAGGAGAGCCTACTATTAGTATGTGACCCCGGATCTGAGCTACGACTAGGGGGGGCAGGAGAAATGACAAAAGGGATAGACGAAAACACGACAAAAACACACTATCGAATCACGTCTCCTTTTGACACTAGCGGGCGGGACTTGCACTGAAAAAACAGAGCAGCCGGTGATGTGTCGTTGGACTGTCAGCGGGCAGGCCCGAGCGTCTTGAGTTAAGACGTGAAACTGCTCTACTTGCCGATACACGCAACTTTGGTCTACGTACGCCGGTCGGTTTACCCCCCCACCCTGCTTTCATACGACTACGTACGGCCATGCATGACATGAGTATCCCCCTTGTTTCCCATCCGGCAGTGCATCATCAAAGGTACCCTTTGCCATCTGCAAATACCACTCAGCCCCCCCCCCCCCCCCTCCGTCACTATTAACTCATTGAAGCTGTCATCCATATGCAAGTCCATTTTACAGGCGGTTCTTAGTAGGATGCAGCTCACCCTTCATGCGACTCGCCGGACACCTCACGTTGCTTCGCGCTTGGTGCAAGCAATGTCTGCCTGGTCGGTGAAAACGCGACATGCTCCGTCCCGGCATTGTAGGGATGCAAGGGTCTATGGTCACACGACTACGGCCATGCATGAGATCGAGTACATCTCTCCTATCGAGTACACACCCCCCTCCTCCGTCTCTAAAGGGATGCGTAGTCAATGGTTAAATGACTAAGGCAAGCAACAAATGAGTACGCCCCCCCCCCCCTGCCCTCCCTGCCTTCCACCGTGCTGTGCGCAATAATGCATGTAAGGTACCCCCTGCCACTTGCGAAGACCATGCCCATGCCGGAACCCAAATACCTTGATACGACCACGGAGGACGACCTAAAAGAACCCTCAGCAGCTCCGGTGCGCGAACAACGAGAGACGGGTGGGAAGACCAATGAAAGTCGCTCGGCGTGGATGGTGCTATTGTGCGCGGCCGCGGCAGGAGAGATCGTGCGATCTGCGGTCGCGAACGTGAGTAATGTCTACTGCTGCAGACCAGGCGTGGGCTACGGTGGGGTTACATCTACCAGTATTTTTTTATGGAGCTCCTCACTTGGTTATGGTATAAGATCTGTGTACCTCAACACCTGCACTACTAGCTGATTTTGATATCATAAGAAACCTTAATCCAATTAGCAACCCAATCCCGTAGGGTACAGTATACAACCGCGTTTCAACGATAACGGTATTGGTTTGTTCCTCGGCCTAGTCAGTGCCCCTGAGGAGCCCCGTTACCCGTCACAAACGTTTCCACCAAAGTGTGCTATATGCCACAATCGTAGCACACCTCTTGCTGTCCCTTTTGCTGTCCCTTTTGCTGTCCCTTTCGCTGCCTTTTTTGCTGTCCCTTTCGGATTTTGTTTCTCAGCAACATTTATCGCTGCTCGATTCCTGCTGCCAAGTCTCTCGTGTTCAGCAGGAAGACGCTAAAATGCCGCCAAACGTTCAGAATCAATCAATGCACATGCTATTGCTATAACGAGGTGAAAAACCTTAATAGTCCTCACGGGTCATAACCAGACCCGTGGGTCGGGTCAGGAAGACTTTGAAATATTACGGGTCGGGTTGGGTCGGATCGGGTCGGGTTGGGTCGAGCCAGAAGGTATTCAAACTCTCACGGGTCGAGTCGGGTCGGGTCACCCTTAGCCGTCCCGACCCGATCCCACTTGACCCGCGAGATTGACCCGTCCCATGCAGAGCCGATGGAAAACCCGATGTCGCTAGCTAGTCCTTACCAATGTTTCGGTTTGCACGCAGGTCAGGGCAAACAGTTACGCGTTCAGGAGAATTTTATTGCCCTTCCTCCGTACTGAATGAAAGCAGGATCGGGTCACCCTTACCCGTCCCGATCCGACCCTACTTGACCCGCGAGATTTGACCCGACCCATGCAGAGCCGTAGGAAAACCCGATGTCGCTAGCTAGTCCTTGCCAATGTTGCACTTTGCACCCTGGTCAAGGCAAACAGTTACGTGTTCAGGAGAGTTTGTATTGCCCTTCCTCCGTACTGAATGAAAGCAGGCCGAAAGAAACACACCCGTTCGACCGAGTCCCGTGAACGACCGGACGGGGACACAAGAGCCGGCCGCAAAATCAACTACTGTCGTCGCCGCATATTCCGGGTTGAAACGGTTTTTAACAACCTCCAAACCTCCAAATAAATGTACAGAAACTATAGTAAAAACTGTAAACGAACCTCTTGTGATACGTCCAGGCATGTCGACCTTTTTAATCCCTGCTTCGTGAACTTGAAAATGCGTTCTGGGGGAAAATCGGGTACCTCGTACTCGTAGAAACTACTGTAGAATGAAAAAAAAACTCCGACCAGTTGCTTTGCGGATGGGCTCTAGCCGAAAATCGAGGTACTTATTGGAAATATCAACATGCACCAGGTACGAAGCAAGAGCTCAATTCACACCACGACACAAACAGCTCCTGGTTTCAAGGCGTTGGAGTCGCTTGACGTTGATTCTTACCTTTAACCGGTTTTTGGTGACCGGTCAAAACCGGCTGAAGAAACCCGGTTTTAGCCGGGTTTTTCTTCCGGGGAAACGCCTCGTTATCCGATTTTCTATCTGTCGAATTTCCCTTTACATAAGCGTCCGCCTTTGCCCACAACACGAATGCGTAAACGTGTTGCGCTTGTTTTTTTCCTCATCACTAGGAAGCAGAAAAACATAGCGAAGCTGTCGTTAGTAACTCGCACAGCAAGATACTTGTAACCGTCGTCAACTTGTGTGCGTTGCTGAACGGTCGAAGGTGGACGCTCCAGGCAACTCGAAACGGAACCCTATTTTTTAGGCGACGTCAGGAATACGAAAAAATAAAAATAAAAATGAAAATAAAAATAAAGTAAAGTAATAATTCCTGCAGTGCTCGTTTTAAAAAAATTAAAACGTAAAAGTTCACACTTTGTGCAGTGCTCGTCATAAAACACTGGATGGTAAACGATAACGTTTGATGCAGTGACAGCTTGCTTTCTCTCTTTGTCCCTACTTACGTGAAATCTCGAACAGGTGGAAGTGAGGTCTCCAGTACCCGGCGCGGACGACATCGCCCGCACCAAGTACCCCCCGGCATTGACGATAAAGTTTGCCACATTCTCTAGGAAACCCACCCCTGGGATGATGGCGGTTGGGGGTCTGCCGGCCGAGATGGTGGTGCACATGCTCGTAAGCACGAGGATGCCTCCACAGTACGGTGAGCGGGGGGGCGGGAGGGGGGGATCGTTAGACGAGAGTGGGGGCAACGCCCGCAACTATAGCATGCACGCCTGTACTATTGCAAGATTGTACGATAAGATTAGGTCTTCCGATCCGTGCCGCTCGTCTAATGTGTTTACTCGTAGCTGGTTGGTTGTTTACTGTATGATTTTTCCCAAGGTGTTTTTGCCACCGCTACCCAGCATCATCTCGCCACAAGAAAAACAATGACAGGGAGTACAGGGATAGACAGGAGTCGCGGCCGGGGTGCGGGATACCCTTGCCCAGTTTTTTCCCGTTTTTTGTTGTTTCAGGCAGCACGAATATTGCAAGCGTGTCGAGTGTCGACCCGACCATGCAAGCGATCAAAGCCGCGGCCGGATGAAGAATCGGCGGGCAGCTGAACCGGACTTCAGTGCAGAGTGATAATTTTCTGACAAAGTTGCCGAGACGAAGAATGCTGACAAGTTATCAAACGTCACACGTCACACGTCGGACAGATCAGATAGAGCAGATAGGTCAGATAGATCAGATATATCAGATGGATCAGATACATCAGATACATCAGATAGATCGTCTACAGACAAATCAGGTACAGGTAAATCTTATTGATCCCAAGCTGCCCTTGTGCGCTGTTATGCAGAGTTTGAATAGTGCAGATCCAATCCAAGACACATGTGCTGCATAGATCGCGCTGGTTGCGCGACTCCCACCCGACAACACGAGTCAGGTCACGCAAAATCGAGACACATCTGCCCTGAATGATCTACATCATGAAGGGGCGATCGGTGATCTATCTATCCCGATGTGTGCAAATGATCAACGTGAAGGATGCCCCGACGAAGTTACCAACGCGAACGACCACTTAGTATTGTCGACCATATACCAACACGGCTAAGGGTCATTCCTACCTATATAGCAAATGCAACAGATCAAGATTCATGACACCCGCAAAAGTCGGCGTAAAAATCGGAGTTGCCACCATTTTTTTCAAAGCACGTTTTTTCCCCCACGATTCGTGGCATCAACGTTTTGCTATTTCTCGATTTTTTCAAAAAAACAAAACTTTTCAAAAGTCACGATTTGTGACAACTACTGCATCACGACAAACGAAAACATCACGTATAATGATGTTTTCGTATTCATGTTGTAACATCGCGTCGCACGTTAATTCGTACTGATTTACAGCTTGGGATCAATGAGTCCTCCTGCTGCGACCAGCCGGAGACTCTCACCTAGGGTTACTACTCCCGCGTTAGTTGTCTTGCAATAAACGCGGCACCTTCTCGAAAAGAGCAGGTACCCCAGTAAAATAAACACTAACAAAACTGATGTCGTTGTCGCCGGTACACCTCGCTACCAACCATGGGCGGCCGGGATGGTCTTTTTTTTTCCCTAGCCTCTTTCTGCTTTGTCGTGTTGTTGTGGAGCTGCGATATCGCTCACGGAGTGATGCTCCATCGCTGTCTCCCCATACAACAATGAGGCTTTCCCGAAAAGAGATTCACCTTGCTGGCGTCCCCTCTTTTCTGTTCCAGATTACTGTTGTAACATCAAGTCGTGGGTGAATTCGTACATAGTTTGGGATCGATGAGGCCTCCTTCTGCTGCGGCATGAGATCACACCCATACTCGTTGACCCTTCTCTCATCTCAATGTCGTCGCTCGTTTGATGCGTATCCCCTTTGCGGGTGTCTTCTATCCCTTAGTGTCCCCAAACTTGTAGCCTAGTTGATTAGGGGTTCCGCTACCGTTCGTTGTCCCATGGGAACGTCGTGTACGATTTTCCATACCCCTCCGACGTGATGCGGCGCTGAGGTATGCGATTGCGGTGAGATGCACCCGGAAGGCGTTTACCTGGTAGTCGGTGCGCAGTCTTGTGGCGTGTCTCCGTGCGGTTCTTCCGGAAGTAACATACGTTCATGTCGTGCTGAGGGGCGACATATCACGTTCAATGATTTTTTGTATTACTAAAGAACATGCCGTTTTTCGTTATTTAAGAATGCCTGAGTCAAGGTACGAAGCCTTCGCTACGCAACATGATAAGATTATGCAGTATGAGGCAGGCCCTTCTACGCAGGTTGGCCTTCTGGGTTACTCTTAATCACTCGCAAATGTGTCAGAGGTATACACTGCATACGTAGCTTCTCTTGCATGAAATGGAGGGGAAACGGAGATATCATGTCGCCTGACCTAAATGCTTCTCCGTATACATCCAATGACATACTTTGTAAAGTGACGTAATTTCATCTAATGACATAATGGCGTATATTTACATATTGACATATACTGACATAATTACGTATAATGGCATAATGTCAGGGAACTTCACGGTGATGCAGAAGTCATCGATAGCCCCGACGGTCAGCAAGGAGCGATCGGCCGAGTACAAATCGCTAGAACTACTCGTGGAGAACCAGGTTTACTTGCTAAGGGAACTGCTTCATCCGCTTAACAGCCGCAAGGCGCCAACGGTGAGTAGCAACACCCATTGAAGATAAGTAGGTATTGCCACACGTTGCTAGCGTTGCTGCACACCACCCCCCCTTGTTATCATCGCCACGGCCCCACCAGAAAACAAGTCAATTCATTAGACTCTTTCATCCATATGGAAGAAAGCCCACCTCACAAGCGGTTGTTCGTAGGATGCAGCTCACCGTTCATGCGACTCGCCGAACACCTCACGGCGCTTCGCGCTTGGAGCAAGGCAGTGTCTGCCTGGTTCCGTGCAAACCCGACGTGCTCCATCCCGGCATTGTAGGGATGCGAGGGCCTGTGGTCATACGACTACCGCCACGCATGACATCGAGCACACACCCTGTTCACGTTCCTGGACGCGTCAAGATGTACGGATTGTCTCAGGCTGCTTTTATCACCCCCCTAGTTTTCACCCCCCCTAATTTATCACACCCCTTGATATTATGCGTGGGTGGGCGTGTGAAATGTACCAATATTCCCTATTACACTGCCATTAACCTTTTGTGCGGTGGGCCTCATTCATATCGCGCACGGATTTAAAAATATTGAGGCGTTCTACGGTAGAGGTTCACACGCCAGGCAGATAGTCGATTCCTGATCTGCACTATGGCCTAGCTATTTCGGAGAAAACATATATGGAGTTGATCTGCATGATCTATTAATAGTTCATGTTGCCGGGTAGGGAACCGCATCATCTGCATGATCTACGGTAAGACGTGCTACTTTTTTTTTATCTGTATTGTCACCCCGACCTGGAATATAAGCACCATTTGGACTCTGATATCAATATCAAACGGAGCTTATTTGCCCATTCAGAGAGATATTCGGATATTTGCATAGCATCTCATTCAACGGCAGGTGAGCAATTTAGACGATCTAGATCATCATATATCTGTAGATGATCTATCTGTCCGACGTGTGCTCCATTGCCAAGATTAAGGTTGGACATAGGTTGCTGGCTGCTAGTTACGGTGATCAGAGGCGTTGGCATTGCATTCATTCCTCCCAAACGCGGCAACGTGAGGGCTGAACCACCCGATACTGGCATGACTGCAAACCAGCTTATTGCATCCATCCGCTTACGAGGCTCACGAAGCGTTCTGAATCCTGGTTTTCGACCAAGGTAGTTGACTGTTCTACATTATTATACATAACAAACGTTTTCCCTTCGTACTGCACGCCTGCGTCCTCTTCATCCTCTTCGTCCTCTTCATCCTCTTCATCCTCTTCATCCTCTTCATCCTCTTCATCCTCTTCATCCTCTTCATCCCCTTCATCCCCTTTATGGCGCATGTGTGCACTCTGCAGAACTACTCGGCACAGGGGTCAAACACTCATATCGCCTCCGAAACAAAATTAAGTAATGAATTCCCACCAACTTAAGTCATACAGCAATGAATTGCTTTCACCTTGGGAGTCATACCCTGAAGAAAGGATCCACCATAGAATAGCCACCGTGCTTCGTGACAAGCCCTACCGAAGTATTTACTGATCATTTAATCTTCTCTGAACTTTCGATACAACGTTTAACGAAAGCGCTAACCTCCTTCCCCTTTTTTTTACTACAATTACTGTAGTGACTACTTAATAGTGTCAACATTATGCTCCTCGGCTTTCTCTCTTTCTCGGCGAGCAGGTGACCCTCAAGACCCTCATGGACGATCCAGGAAACAGGCATTACTTCGGCTTGAATCGTCCCGAACAGACCGGAGAGGCCGATGCTCACGGTTTCCGCACATCATCGCACGCCGACACGGTCCCGGCACTGCCAACTCTCGATCCCACAGGTACGACTCTGTCGGGACACGGGCATACTTCGTATGCCGCACTTAATTGCATACCACTCCTAACGGTATGCCGCACTTAGTTGCATGCCGCGCTTAATGCATACCGACCTTGAATGTGCACCGCAGTTGAAAGTATGCCATGCTACACTTATGTCCTTCATTGGAATGCGCCAGACGTACTTCGCTCACCTTAATATTTTTGTGTCCTTGTTCATCACAATACGATAACTGCGAATGCATGGTGCTGAGGGTATCACAAGCGGTTCATAGTAGGGTACAGCTCACCCTTTATAGGGACCCGCCTAACACCTCTCTGGTGCAACAAGCAATGTCTGCCTGGTTCCGTGCAAACCCGACGTGCTCTGTCCAGGCATTGTAGGGGTGCGATTATCTGTGGTCATACGACTACGGTCATACATTGCATGAGTACCCCCCCGTCCCCCCGGCGCTCGTCGTGCCCTCATTGCTCCTTCTGCCCTTTGCAGCGTTCACGCCTTCCGAAGAAGTAGTAACTCCCAATCTTTGCAGCGCCAACCGCACGGTGACCACCCACGCGGACCGGTCGTACCCCTTCTGCGAGCCGAGCAACCGCAGCAACACCACGCTGGACTTTTACCACCTACTTCTCACCGCCACGTGCAGTCCCAACAAGGAGCAGGTGAATGCTCTTACAGTAGCTTACAGGAGTGCTGCAGCAGTTTGCTACACAAAACATCTACATAGGGTTAATCTTGGGAGTAGATTACAGCGGTTAGATACGTAAGTACTGTTTTTTGTATTGTGTATTCCATCCGACAATGTTGCAGCATGAGCTTCAGCGTTGACCAACCTTAAGTATTTCCGGAAAGAAGAAAGCCAAGGGAAACAAACAGTGTGAAGTTTCGTATTTTAGTTCGTTGGTACCAGGTATTATCTGAATTGATAATATTGCAAGACACTAATTGTAGGGCATTCGTTGCGAAACATTGATTAGTAATAGGTTCCACATCCAAAGCAAAAGCAATGAGTTTTTCTCGTGCATTACCACGTGCTGGTTTATTTACTAGTACTCACCCCGATTGCAGCAGCTAAAGTCTCGATAAGTCCGAGATGGTCATAGTGCATTCAGAGCAACCTGCTGCCGTCTTGACACCGCGTCAGGCTATTGTACGCTTGCCAGGATTTCGATCCTACCTGTTGATATAGTGCAAGGATTCGATCCCAACGTTTTCATACATACGGTACCAGGATATCGATCCCTAGTGTTGATACAATACCGGGGTTTCGACCCTGCGCGTTGATATGAACAGTGCCAGGATTTCGATCCTAAGTGTCAGATATAGTGCCAAGATTTCGACCCTATGATACGTGTTGATACAGTGCCAAGACTTAGACCCTACGTGATACGTGTTGATACAGCCTTGCCCCCATCGTGTGTATACTCGCAAAACCTACCTACCGTGTTGGATGCCTGGTAAGCTCTGCACAGACGCCTGTCGATCTGAAAGTCGTACTCGGAACTCGCCGCGGTGTGCGCGGTGCGGTGTGTGACACAGGTTTTCACGAATCTTGGCGTGCAAGAGTGCGGGGAGTTCATGCGGGGCAGCGATGCCGGGCGTCCTATGGGGCACTGCATCGGCGTTGTCTACCGTAGCTGGGCTTTTCTTCAAAGACAGGCGAGCGAATGATGCATGACTCATGTCCCGTTTTTTTTTTCTGGAGGATGGGTAAAAATATCGAATTTCTCCGATCTAGTACCTGAGCCAAATGCACTAAATGAGACAAACCTCTACTCTCTCTCCTTCTAGTGTCATGTGCCCTTCTCAAGCTCTTTGTGCAGCCAAGCGCGGCGCTACAGGACGTGGAATTCCTGTCACAAGCGTTTCTAACGTCCACCGCCACCCCGTTCGGTTGGAACGAAAGGCTGGCGTGTTATCACTCTGTTCAGTGAGGTTAAAGCGGCGCACCCGCGCTCACTCGATATTTCCGTCCTCCTCTATATCAACGTATCTTCCACGTTCGGGTGCTCTGACAAGGTACGATGGCTGTCCGTCACAGAGCCCTTCACATGGAGATGTTGGCCTCTCAATGGTATTTGTTTTTAGAGTTCAGTTATATATACTTATATACACATCTTCATTTTGATTGTTCGCCTACTTCCTAGCCGTCAAGGGTATAACGGATACTCGGCATCTTGGTGCGATTCGAACACCACCTTGTTCTGGGTACCGATAGGCAAGCTCCAGAGACTTGACGCTTTAATCCGTGGCTAAACTAGTGGGGCGGTGTGCAGCAGGTGTACTGTGGTATCGTTGCCACGGGGGCGAATTTCTCGGCGGACAGGGGAGGTTCCCCAACGAATGGTTACCGCGGCACATCAATGATAAAAGGCTGTTCGTGCTGCTCGAGTTGCTGGCAGAGAGCTGTCGAGTGCAACTGGGACAGCTCTGACGCGCGCAGCTAGTGATGGGCGCAGACAATCATGCCCTAGTGGACGCATTCACAACCACCCACGTGTTGCGGGTCGGTCTATTCGAGCTACGGGTTGAGCAGATTTTCGGGCTGTACCATGTGACGGTTGCTGACGGCAGACTTCCAGTCGACCGACGATTTCACTAAACCGGGGCGGGCTGGGATTATTTGCTTTAAAACGGCGAGGTACGCCGACGACTCGAGGCTCAGGCACGGCGAAGGCTCGATTGACCAACAACGACGAAGTCGAATAGCGGATAAACTTGACGAGCCTGTCCGGGTGCGGACGAACAACGAAAGGTACTGGCAGATCTCGACCGGTGTAGACGTCCCCGAGTGATTATGTTGGCAGCCTCGGACGGTAGCGGCATTAAACTGGTGCGCATCGCTAGCCGTCCGGGCGTAGGGTTGGAAAGCGGCGCACAGAGCCGATCCAGTGAGAAATGCGGGAAGAGGAACGCCGCAGTATCTCTAGACAAAGGACACGCGTCGCGACTGCAAGTTGCCATGATGGAACAGCTCGGGAAGTTGGACGACAGATTGTGTCGAGAAACGGGGCAACCCGGCAGGGGTTACCTATCGCTTGTTCAGAGAGAACAGTGATAAGTCGGAGTGGGGGGGAGCAGACACCCTTGCTGGTGGCAGCCCGGCTGCGTGATCTAGTGCGAGACTCGCGCCAACGCG
This sequence comes from Nereocystis luetkeana, assembly GCA_031213475.1. Lineage (NCBI taxonomy): Eukaryota > Phaeophyceae > Laminariales > Laminariaceae > Nereocystis > Nereocystis luetkeana. Next base: position 9,772,732 of record JARUPZ010000021.1, read on the forward strand.
CACGGTTGCTGGCCATTGCAGCAGAGGGCATTGCAATGATGCTAGTCGCGGCCATCTTCTGCGAGATTTTCCCACACCATGATGCGCGGTTTGGAGCTGTTGGTAGCGGTTACGCCACGTGTATTGCTATTAACGAGAGACTGCGGGTTCACTTTCAATTTCCTGCCCTTCAAAACGGTACGAAGTCCCGCCCAAGAAGTTGGGGTAAGAAAGAACCTATACTGGCGCCAAATGTGCGCAGTTACAGCTACGGTGGAGTATCGACAGGCGACGGAACCCAGGCGATCGTCATGCGCCGGGGGGCGGGATTCCTTTCCCGATCGTTCTATTAATAGAAGGCAGCGAGAAGGGGGAGCTGGCGTTGAACCCGAGGCAGATGGCCACCAGTATCCAGACTCCTCGGCTAACGGCTGGGACAGAGAATAAGCGGTCCACGATCCAACCCTTCCGGGCGAGAGGGGCGGCGAGTTACAACATAGATCGTCCGCTCATTTCCGCTCCTATGGAATACGTGAGGTTGAAGTCTGTAACCACCGCGCGCAAATAACAGGGGCAACAGGGTCCGAGAACGCGGCGGGGGTGGAGCGTTCTAGCGAAATGTCGCTCATAGAGGCGGACGCCTTGCCACTGTCCGGGCAGTGTGCACGTTCATACAAAGCGTTCCCACGGGACAACCGATTCCGAATCCACTAGAGGCCAAGGTAAAAGTTTAGGTAGAATAAGGACAACAAGAAATCCGCGGGAAGGGTGTTCAGAGACTATTGAACTACGTCAATGTGGAAAGGCAAAGAGGCAACAAGTATGGGTGTGATATCATGCCGTACCAGGGAAGCCTCATTAATCCCAAACTATCTACGAATTAAAGCGTCGACGAAATGTTACTTTGTAGCGCTTATTTTACCGGAGTAACCACCCTTTAGCGACGAGGTGCCACGTTGATCACCATCGAATCAACGCGAGGGTAGTAGCCTTGGGTGAAAGTCTCCGGCTGATCGAAACAGAGAGGCCTCATCAATTTCAAACTATACGAAGTCAAGCGACGACGAAATGTTGCCGCAGTGTTTTTCTGGGGTAGCAGCAGCCCAAATCCGATCGAGTACTTGAACCAAACCTCTCCTGTCTCTACTCTTCGCGTCTTTGTATCATGTGTCAATTTAGCTAGTACACAACGGTTAGTTGTTGTAGCAACCAAACGGTGCTATCCAACGGTGCTGCTGCCGCAGCAACGGTAGTAGAGCGAAAAAAAATGCCGTGGCCTCGGACACGTGGGTGTGTCGACCCGATCGGATCGTCCATCCTACGGGGAATCAGATAAGCCGACCAGGTGGAGATAAGCCAACAATGCGTTCATTCCCTCCCCTCAGCAGTTGACGCAAGCCTCCAACCGAGTCTTGGAAACACTTGTGCGCCAAAGGGTGACCGATTAGCCCTGGAGTGGGATGTACGTATGTACGTACGTACGGAAGCACGCCGCCGGTGGCCTTGATTTTCCAAGCACGAATTGCAGCGTGAGCTGCTGCCGGCTGGCATGTACCCGGTAACCTTTAAAATATGTTGATGGGTTGATAGGAGCACGAACTACGCGTACGCCGTGATTGGTCGAATCGCTCCGTCCAGCCATTAGTTGGGGTGCTGTGTCAAGAACATGGAGCGAGAGAATGAGTCATTCGCTCGTACGCACGCACGGGCACACGCACACACCCCTGCCCCCGCTGCTCTAAAAATCAAAATACACGTCATCGTCGAATCGATGGCCAATTCGACTCCTTGAGCACGTAGGTGCTACTACTGATAGAGAAGAAGGTCGAGACAGACGATGTCGTTCCTTGCTGGTTCGGCCGTCGCACCGGAAAACATATGGAATGTGGAGGGAACAAGTCGTCCGCTCGCACGTGCCTCTTAGTACCCCCGTGCCTCCCCCTTCCTCCGGACCACTCTATCGCTCAAACTGCACATACTATCACTTCGACGGCAATTATTTCGGTTGGTGTTCATAGCTCAATAACCCGCTCACACCTTGAATGGTTGACTGAGTAGATATTGGAGGAGTTCGAGACCGACGATGGCGTTCCTTACTGGTTCGACCGTCGGACTGGGGAGACGTTTTGGGAGCGACCACTCTGCGATGAGGAAAAGGTAAGCGGGGGCGTTTTCCTCGGCTGGACCTTGCTTCGGTGGAGTTCCACACCAATCTCGCTATAGAGATTATACCTTACCGGCATGTTTATGTTGGGTTGCGTTGTGTTGTATTATTGCTTCTTCTGTCAAACATATCCCCGGCAATACATTTTTTGCTCAAAGCATTTTGACGCGTGCTATATTTATGCTTTGTGTGTAGGCGTACTTTTTTTTGGTCAGGGCCAGTTTCTGGATGAGATACTACAACATAGTAGTACATATTTTCTCAAAAATGCCATCATTAGGTGTTTTTACTGTAGGTGTCTGCTAGACCTACCGTGACACGCGATGGCGCTGCTTATTTCGCTGCTCATGCGACTGAGAAGTTCGCCATTTATTTCGCCAAAAGTTCGGCAATCTCGCTGATGCTACATGCCATCTGTGGAGGATGAAGCGTCACTCTAGCTACAGCAGCTCTAGTACTTTTGCGCCCAGACGTTTATCACTAACCATTGTTTATTTTGGACCCCACGTGTAATTTCCAAATATTTTTTCTTGAGATGCTTCGCCTATTATATGGGCCGTGCGATTTTTTTTTGTGTATCGGGCTCGTTTAGGTTTCAACGTTTCTCGTCAAAGTCGGTTGTTGGCTCCCTAGGTGAATACCATAGCCTCAGAAAGTCGAGTTGCCGATGCCTGCAGGTGGTAGCAGGTGCTACATAACTGCTACCCCGACCGTTGTGCGCGCCGCAAAGTAACTTGCTACCTGGTATTACAGTATGCTCGAAACGCAACCACTGACCAACGCCACGGCATATAGGGGCGGGGCCTTTTTTTATGAGCTCCTCACAATAGGAGCTCACATATGTCACCTGAAACATGCCTTCGAAAACGTTGGTTCGCGCAACCTGACCAATATTTGATATGGGCTACGTAGTCCTCTAAACACATGCAATAGAAAAAGTGTCACTGTGATCGGTAGTAGTGTTGCTCACTGGAGGAGCTCAACCGGTCAGAAAATATTGCCTCAGAAGGCAAAAAAAGTGCAACCTCTGCCGTGGGATGAGTCGACTGACCCTGGTGTTATCGCTTCCGATTGTGCTGTTCGTACTGTTCATACTCCAGATGCCAGTCAAAGAGGGGGGCACTATCTTGGGCGGGCAAGGGGAGCCCCCGGACACTTCCAGCGGGGCGTTCGAGGACATCAAGCCCAGGTATGTACCACCTACGTCTTGTGCACTGAAACGTGCGGCGCCTGGCTATTAACAGGGGCGTTGGCATGCACTTGGTACCTGGTACATAGTTTAGTTCTGTCGCTGGTATGCGCCATCTCATCGATGAGTGGTGTAACAAGAGAGGTGCCAGGTTGCCGCCTCCGTGAAGAGGCAGCAAGGGAACTATTGCACGCTCTTGACTGCTGTGCTTCCAAGTAGCAGGGAGGGTGGACGCGTTGATGCTGATGTTGTGCCGCCAGACGCAAACACTGCGTCGAGCTGCTGCCAACAATATCTCCTGAAAGGTCAAGTACACGGAAGCTCGAAGCGGGAGGGGTGCTGCCGGTCAGTTAATGCCTGCCCCGTCGCACGTTTACATGCCTGCATACCTCGGATAGATCATCATCAGCTCGCACTCCATAACCTAGCTCATGATCTGGATCATTCAGGGCAGATAGGTTCCCGATATGCATGATCTACAGTTGTAGGTCGCGTTCCCGGCTGTAAGCCGGACAATCTGCATGACCCATCACATGTTTCCTGGGTTGAACCTGTACTATACATAGAGACCCTGCAAAACATCTCAGAAAGGTAGGTTAGGAGGTAGATGATATATCTGATACGTAGATGATTTATCTGTAGATATATCGTGATATGTCCCAGATGTGCATACGGGAGAGGGGTACGATTAAGTTTAGATCACTCGCGAGGGGCTCTGTACCAATGTGTATATACATATATGTGTGCCAGTATAAATATATATATGTATATATGTATATATACTTCGAAGTCTACATGAGACGCTATGTTATTTCTATTAGAGGTACCCTAGGCGAGGCACTCAATATACGTGGGAAAGACAGCGGTTGCCTATCAGGAAAATTAAACGTTTATGGAGCCTCGCTCGCTCGGCGCCAAGAAAAAACTACACTACTGTAGTACCTGGTATGTTATATTATGTTGTATTGGGCATGGGGTGGAATTAGTTGATTGCATTTATTGACTTAATGTGAATTTAATACAAACAAAACAGGAGACGATGTATTGTAAAGAAGTGGGTATATATTGCATGTACTCGAAGGATATATCGATATATACTTCGAAGCATAACCATGACTGCAAATCCACTCACGCAAAACACTCTGAGCCGCCGGAAAACGAGGCCCTAAAAGGGACTAAAAGTGACTGAAACTAACCAAAATTACTTCAAGCAAAACATATGACGAAAACTGAGTGGAATTGCTCAAAACAAAGCTAATAACGACTACTTCGCCGGCCATGCAAAGCATACAAACCAATCCGGCCTATCCGAAAAGCTGGGTCCTGAGGTAGGGTATCATGGATGGAGTAGATGGAGTAGATGGAGTAGATGGAGTAGATGGAGTACCCGGACTTCAGCGCGACGAGATGCAATGATACGCCTTGAGATGCAATGCGATGCAATGCGACACATGGGCGACACGCACTTCGCGCTGCGTGATCCAGCGATACCAATGATGACAGTACGGCTTTCTTGAGCCATTGAGGGCGATTGGGATTACACTTACGTGATACTTGTTTTTAATCAAGTCCCAAAATGGGTTAAGATGTGCATTTACTCTGTTGATAGGTTAGTTATCAAGCTTAGTTGCTCATACAGCAGAGTCGTGAATCGACAGGATTTCGCGACAGAAAACTAGTCGGTAGGTGCGGTTAGCCAACTAAGTGACTTTAGTTGGCAAGTCGGCTGGCGACGCCAGCCAATGACCAGCCGACTTGCCGACTTAAGTCAGGGGGGTGAAGCGAGTCAAATCAGCCCTCTCCGGCCGAGGGGGTCTCCCATAAAAAACAACAAAATGTGTCCCTCATTCTACAATCCATCCTATCAATGCAAGTATGGAAACCCCACAATTCAGATAGTCGGCACCTCCGGTAAACTACTACATATTAATCCGACAATTTACTAGTTGGTGACTGAAGTCGTGTCGAGCCACAGGTCTACCAATAGGCTACTGGACTAATGTGCTAAAGGGCAAATGGGCTAATAATACCAGGGTCTTTAACGGGTTACGACCCGACCCACGGGTTGGGTCAAGAACTTTTTTTAATTTTGCGGATCGGGTCGGGCCGGGTCGGGAGGTCTTTAAACTTTCAGGTATCGGGTTGGGTTACCCTTACCCGACCCAACCCAACCTGGCCCAAAAGGTTTGACCCGACCCTTGAGCAGCCCTGGTAAATAGTCACACATACTGCTGTGTTGATAGTAGGCATTTTAACAACACAGCTGAAAGCAAGCGTTGCGCTCTAAACTGGTCAGATACGATCAGCAGGAGATGCGGAAATTGATGATGAAAAGCCACGAGGGAACGGAAGCCTTGGAAAGGCGCAGGAAGCAGGCGAGCAAAACATACTAATTCCTATGTATGTTCGATGTCGTTATACCGTATGATTGACGTGGGTTATGCCCCAGGCCTGGCTGTATGGCAGCAAGGGCAGCAATGGTAGCGAGGGTCAACTGTGCTTTCTTGATAACTGCTACAGTATGGTTTCTCAAAATAAGCATACCGTACATGGCATACATTAATAGTATTGCCTTTGTCACTATACAATGTGCAGCATGAGTTTCAACGTTGATCACTCATGAGCATTTCCCGAGAGAAGGGAAAACCAACCAAGGCATTCCAAACAAGGAAACATATTGGGTTACAGTAGACTATTGGACTACAGTAGCCTATTGGACGACAGTAGCTTCGACGTTGACCAACCATGGGCATTCTCCGAAAGAATATGAAAACCAAGGGAAACCAAACTAGGAAACGCATCGGACTGCAGTAAACTATTCGGCTACAGTAGACTACTGGATTACATACAGTAAATTCACCGTTGATCACCCAGAGACACCCCCCGGAAAAGAAGAAAACTAAGAGGGAAACCAATGTACGTCGTCCAAACTTCCGCCGTTCAAATCCTGTGGTGGCTTTGTCGGCCCTTTAAAACGATGGCATAATGATAATGTTTTTCTGCTGCTCTGGAGCGTAGGCAGCGTCATTGGGGGAAAACATGATAGCATATATTTACTGGGTGTATGCCCCTTTTCCCCTCAAGAAGTATACACATATGAAGGAAAAAAGGCAGAAACGTTGCATGTCTAGTCTGTTTTCACGTCTCAATTCGGCATGATACTCCAGGTTGCCACTCAAGTGAAATGGGCGAGGAGCAGCGGAGCTCTACCGGCGCCAGACCCCCGTGATCTCAAGCCATCAACACCAAGGCCAACGGATGAATGCGATGACGACGACCAGCTAGAGCCAGAAGGTCGGAAATTACCCCAATAACATGGTATACCAGTACTACAGTAGCTACCAATCTTGGGCGGAAATGCAAGGACCGTTTGATATTCATGTTTATGTCCCAACAGCCCTCATTTCTTAGTCATCAGTCCGGGTAGGGGAGGAACTATTAGATAGTAGCGGGAATTTCAATTACTATTATTTTCGTTGCGCTTACCATCCGACAATGTTTGGCATGAGCTTCAACATTGATCACTCTTAAAAAAAACGCCGAAAGAAGAAAGCCAAGAGAAACCAAAACAAAATGAATCAACTGCAGAATGGGGGAGACGCTGTTGTATAAAGGCGCTCCTATGTTCCGTGAAAGAACTTCACCCCAGGTGTGCTGGCACAACTGCGTTGGTCTACTAGTGTTTGTGCGTGCTTCTACACCCCTAGGCCTTTTTGCGCTGTATTGGCTTTGTATCGCGTGTTGCGTCCGGCATCCGTCGAAATTCGTGCGTTTGATCCTCTTTTTAGGTATCCTCCAGAGGATGGGTAAAAAGGTATAAATGAAGCGCAACCCCTTTGGGTGTTGAAGGTATCGCAGCGACCGAAACAATGGTTGATAACTTTGGTGATATCAACCGTCTACGAGCACCATGAGCGCTCAGCACTATTACGGGTAAGACCGTGTGGCGCCCGTGCCGTACTGCCCCTTGCACTAAACCATTGTCACGGAGAGTAACGTATTGGCGGGTACCCCCGTTGACGAGATCCTGAAGATCGGGAGGTGTAAGTCGGAGAACGGAGCGAATTGCCACATCGAATTGAACACTTGCACGCAGGCCAACCGTCAAAGAGGAAACGGGACCACTACTAATACCCGATCACGAGCGATCTGCCACTGTCTCCAGCTTTTGAGCCAGTTTTCTCTGCGGCCACGCCCACGCACGGCTAAATAATACCAGTACAGCAGTATGATATGAAGCAAGTTTGGGTGAGACAACACACCGCCCGATAGGTGGCTAATCATGAACGAAGAAACACTAGGAAGTTTGGGTAGGACCACCGACCGGGGCGGGAGGCCTCATCCAATCCAATACTTATGTCGAATGATCGATGGCAGCGTGGAAGAATACTGTAGTATTACGGGTAAGATCGTGTGACGCCCGTGCCGTACCACTCCTTGCACTCAATCATTGTCACTCCGACACCAACCATTGTGTGTATCATGTCCCAATCACGCGGTGGCCTTCGCTGTAGTTGTGACGTTTGTTTCGTAAATTGTTCCCTTTCACGCCCCAAGAGGGTCAAGCTCACCAAACTTACGCACCACACACACACCACTCTGGCCTACTGCAAGACTATCCCGTTCGATATTGACATCAGCATCCATACGGTGAATATGTTACTGTACCCGTTTGGATTAAGATGTGTTTCGAGTATACGATATGTGTCGTGTACCAATCAAGCATCCGTCGAACGCCGCCCGTTTCATGGCCTTGTCACACGGCACATGCCAAACACATGACTAGAGATTGGCCCCTTTAATATATTACCCGGGTACCCGGCGGGCATACCCAGTCGGACCCTAACCGTTCAACGGGTAGGGTCTCGACGCCAGTACTTGCGGGTTTTGGTAGCCACAGGGTGATGGCGTCACGGCCACCCTGGTACCCATGGAGGCACCGAGTGAGACATATTTCGCTGAGTGGTTGTTCGTGACTTGAGTGACGTAACAAACCACACTGGGCGGATGAATGTGTATGAACATCAAATTGACCGCTTCACATTCACATTATAATGTATAAACAGCCCTTATATATGTCCGTCCGAGGCATCTCACACCTTACACCTCACGAGAACACAGTACGTACGTAGCTCGGAAGCCACTGGTGGCAAAGGCGAAGGAGTACACCTGTGACGCGGCAGGATTTCACCACCTATACAAAATTGGTACCAGTTGGTTCGACTAGCCAACTAACTGACTTTAGTCGGCAAATCGGCAATCGAAGCCAGCTGACGACCAGCTGACTTGCCGACTTAAGTCAGGCCGGTGAAGAGCCTTATTAGCCCTCCCCAGACGACTGCACCCTCCGATCGAAACAAATAAAAGTACTGGGTACCAGGTATCCCGCATTCAACAATCCTTTGTACTATTAATAGTATGGAAACCCAATGAATCGGATAGTTGGCACCTGCACCTCCGGAGAACGACTAGCTATCACCCCGACTACCTAGTTAGTTGGTGACTCAAGTCGTAGCGACTTACGGCTCTACAATGGAGAGAACCACGCAAGGCTTCGCCTGTTGAATGGGGCCACGCCACGGGAAGTCATCCGGGTGGTTTTTTCAACGTAACCTTGCACTCGCTTCCGTGAGTCATTCTTTAGTTCGTCGCGAGGGCTTTCAGTGCCTATTGTGTACACTGGCGAAATTGCGGCGGTGGTCGGGTCAGACGGAGTAGACAAGAAGACAAACCGTTCACGCACACATATCGGACAGATGATCTACATATAGATAATCTACAGATAGATAATCTAAATCCTCTAGATCCTACGTTCGCCGTTTTCAGATGTTGCTCAGGAGTTGTATCGTGCAGGTCTCACACTTATCAATACGAATCCCATGCGGCAGACATTATCTAGATCGTGAAGGTCGTACATATTAGTGAGATCTAGGTTATGATATATTAATAGAACATCATCTACAGTAGATCATCATCAAACAATAATGAAATGGAGATCTCATCTGTTCCGTTGCGTGCATTGTTGCAGTAGTCGATGGTTTCGGGTGGCCTCTGTTCACAGCCTCACCAATTTCTCTTCAAAATGCATCCACCTAGTCGGTGTAGAGAGCGCTCATATGGTGGTGTTTGTTTATCTCGCTGCGCTGGGTAGCGCCTTACTCTACGTACTCCCATCGTCGTGAGCGATGTATACGCAATACTGGTGATAAATACAGGGTCAAATTGTTAGCGACTCAAAGTCCATTCACCGTCATACCCTAGCGACTACCGTGGGGGGGGAACACAGCATGGAAGAGCGAGAGTAAACTAACGCAGCGATTTTGGTTGATCTCCTCCGATCACATGTTGGTAACCTATCCGCAAACCCCAGGGGGGGACTCGATCACAGCCCTGGTCGCCACTGGTACGTCGTCTGGTGGTGAGCCCAGTTTGAACTCGTCCTCAAGCAAACGAAGCGATCCCCGGTGTGGTTCCATCAGCAGTCCTCCGAACGGTTCTCCGAACGGTCGGCAGGGAAGGGGGGGGCAAGACAGGACATCCGCTAATAGCAGCGGCGGTAATGGATCTCCAGTTGGGAGGGGACGTGTCAATGGCAGCGGGCAAGAGTCGCGGCGTGACACCGCAAATGGCAGGAGCAAGGTAACGTAGGCAGTAATAGTATAGCAGTCTAGTAGTAGTAGTAGTAGTAGTAGTAGTAGTAGTAGTAGTAGTAGTAGTAGTAGTAGTAGTAGTAGTAGTAGTAGTAGTAGTAGTAGTAGTAGTAGTAGTAGTAGTAGTAGTAGTAGTAGTAGTAGTAGTAGTAGTAGTAGTAGTAGTAGTAGTAGTAGTAGTAGTAGTAGTAGTAGTAGTAGTAGTAGTAGTAGTAGTAGTAGTAGTAGCAGTAGTAGTAGTAGTAGTAGTAGTAGTAGTAGTAGTAGTAGTAGTAGTAGTAGTAGTAGTAGCAATGGTAGAAGTAGTAACCCGCCTTTAGCAATCCTTCCTACAATTATGGAAATCCAGCAAGTCGGATGATCGGATATAGGGACCGTATGTATAGACATCAAGATGAAGAGCAAGCGGCCTTCATGCTATACTCGCGGCCAGAGTGATAACTATATAGTACAGTATTACAGTATTACAGTAGTCCCCTTAAGAAGTACTACTACTGTAGTTGGTGACTTAAGTCGTGCCCACACGCAAGTCTAACCACCCCCCCCCCCCCTATCGCTCCCACGTTATGACGTCATTCGCTAAGGCCGACCGTTTGGCCGCGTCTATTGCTGAAGCTCTCAAGGAAGCCGGTCTCAGCGAAGGTCGATCCGTGAAACCGTCGGATATGCTGCGGTTGGGCATGGGGCTGGGGATTTCTCTCGGCGCTAACGGCTTGCTGAATGAGCTGGACAGCGAGGGTGGAGGTGGTGCGCAAGGAGCAGACGGGCGGGGAAGGGGCAGGCGTGCGGACGCTGGTGGTGGACAGGAAGTGGCAGCAGGCCGAGAGGCCTCGCTGGCGCCTCCCGTAGTCAAGGTTAGTGCACGGTGAAACTTCGTTTATTGTGCCTACTGTTGATTAGAAGGGACATCCTACTGTACTACAGTAGCTTACTGAGTCTACAGTAGCCTACAGAGTCAATGGTAAGAGGGCATAACGTATTACTACTACAGAGTCTACTGGGTCAAGAAGGGATAAGGTATCAGCACTGCAAGAGTAGCCTGCTCAAATCAGTGGCTAGAAGGGATAGCCTGCTATTCGTTTCGCGGTATACCTGCTATTAGTTTAGTTGTCTATGAATAGTTGTTCACGTGTTTAGTCCTTTACGAGTTGTTTTTAATGCAACTGCTGGGGAGCGAGAACTGGAGCGTAGTCATCGCCCAGTTCCACCGCGTTTATCAAGCTCTTGAGCGGACCGCATACAACCGAGAATGGAAATCATTTCATCAAGTTTTTGTCGTAACCCCCCCCTTCTAGGTACAATCTCGCACGGAACGCCAGTGCGAAAGGCGTTGATTCGACCGTCCAGATTTTGTTTCCGGAGTGGCAATACGCCAACACACGCGAATCTCGTGAAGAATAGACACCATAAGCATCATCTGGGTGCGGGTCGTCGACCTTCCCTGCCGCCGGGCGGATGTACAGTAGCTGATGTTGTCATGTATCTAGACCCACCACTGGTATGCGGCAGTGGCTTTCAATGAGAACCCTTGTCGTAGCCTTTGTTTTGACTTTGGTGTCGATTTGTCAGATGCTGCGCTTTTAACGGGCTCCCTACATGTGAGGTAGCTGCTATTGTTACGCCTCTCGACCCACTAATGGTATGAGGCAGTAGCTAACAACGATAACCCTTATCGTAGCCTATGGTTTTCTGTTGGTGTAAATTAGTCAGATGTTGCGCTCTGACAGGTTCTCTACACGTGTTGAATTTGAAGCTCATTGACTAGTTCAAGTTGCACTGTATGTATTTAACGTCCACATTATGGCACAGCTATTATTTGTGTAACGTCCGCACTGCAATGACACAGGATTCAGCGAGCGGACACCCCATCGGCCACGGACACGCCGAGCCGATCGCGGAGAAGCAGGAGTGTGCGGTCCTCGACCACGAAAGCGAAGCACAGCATTTGGCATCGATCGTGAGGGGCAGCACCGATCTCAAAACGTCGGATGAGTTCAAGGGGTTGCTGGTGAGTAAATCACATTGTGCTCACCAACCCACTCGTTCTGTTTTGTTTCGCGTTTAATGTCTTCACGGATGAACGAGCACATCACAAGCTCACACCCCCACCCGCTCTGCATTTTTTTCAAGCGTTAGTAGTCCGTGGCGCATGCGACGGGCTGTGAGTTGGCTTACAGATGACTTTACGGCTACAAGCATAGTCACTTCTACCAGGGGTTACGTCAGTACCCACGATCAACCCAAAATTATATACCAGGTATATCCTCGTATGCTCACACACAAACAAGACTTGGCTCTGAGTACTACTATTACGGGGGACCATAGTAAATGGAACCAAATATTGTTAGTGAACAAAGCGAAATATATAAGCCTTTGTATGTACCGTAGGTCCTATTTAGTATGGTCCCCCGTAATATTAGATGTTGTATGAGTATGTTCCCTCGTGATAAGAATGGTGTGTAATAGTTGGGTGTGGCGAAGCAAGCCAACGAAGTCACTTCTGTTTTTTAGTATTTACTGACAGTAGCAAGTAAACAACATAACCCGAGCCACAAACGTTCCAGTCGGATACAGAGGCGCAGAAACTCCGCAAATCAAGTGTAATAATTGCACGCCACCACCTAGTCAACGAATAACCAACTAAGAACTCGTCGCCGACTTATATTTAGCCAAGACAACTCACAGCCCTAGTGGTGAAGCTTTTTAGACGTGTCCTTTTGTCTCATTCTGTGTTTTTTTTAGCCTTTTTCAAGCGTGGATACGTAGAGAGACAGGATCGTTTGATGTTTTTACGTTCACGTGGGACATAATTAATTGCTGTATAACGTGAAGTAAATCGGTTGGTTTCACACAAGTGATGCAATCGTGGTTCAGCTCTTTGCTTTTTCCACAACAGGAAGGAAGGAAGAAAGGAAGGAAGGAAGATTGCCAATGCCGAGCAGGCTGTTTTAATCATTGTCTCGTCCAGAGCTTTCCTGTGGTGTTTTGCTCAACTTTGGCACCCTCGCTCTGTTGGCGAGCAAACGAGCGCCGAAAAACAAGCGCATCCCTGTTCGAAACTAAAGCGCTTGACGGTAGTTGGCGCAGAGCAGAGCCCGCAACTCATGCCGGTCAAGCCCAAGACGGCTCTCTGATGTAGAACTTGGACTCGCGTGAGGTTTCATCGCGATGTCACGATCTCATTGTTTCTTTGAATCAAACTTGAAAGTGGCGCAGAGGTTTAATTACGACATTATCACGAAAAAAGAAGTTCCCTTCGTATCCTACCCTAATTCACCTTTTCTCCCCCACGGAGAAAGACAATAAGTCGCTGCCCTTGCGGCGTCGCACGTGCATATTTTTTCATGGTCAGACCTTATTGCTTGTAGTTGTAACGCTAAGAAAGCGGCGATCGTAACCTCTCACACCCCTCCCCCGCTTCGTTGTTTCATTTTCAGAGCCTAGGAATGGTGCCTATGATTTGTATCGCTGAGAAAGCGGTAATCATTACGTTCATCTCCCCCCCCCCCCCTTCCCCCGATTTTTGCCTTTTGTGCGGCTCGCCAAACACCTCACGGCGCTTCGCGCTTGGTGCAAGCAACGTTTGCCCGGTCGATGATAGCCCGACGTGGTTCGTCCGGCATTGTAGGGGTGCGAGGGTCTATGGCCATACGACTACGGCCATGCATAACACGAGTACACCCCCCCCCTCCCGGAGTCACAACCTACCCCCCCGCGCTTCTCCGGCCCAATCAGCGTCGCACGTGCATTCTGTTTCCAGGTCACAGCCTATCCATACTAACGCTGGGAAGCATAACCTCCACCCCCCCCGCTCCGTCCCGGCATTGTAGGGATGCAAGGGTCTATGGTCATACGACTACGGCCATGCATGAGGTCGAGTACATCTCTCCTATCGAGTACACCCCCCCCCCCCTCCCCCTCCACTTTCCCGGCCGGTACAGGTCGTTCCCCCGGCTAAGCCGAGCGCGAGTCCGGACGAGAGCTATAAGCTAGTTCGACCAGAGGTGAGCCGCAACGCAACCATTGCCACATGCACGTACGTACGGATGTGGTCGAATCCGAAAATGTAGTAGTGCTAACAGCCGACTTCGAAAGTGGTAATAAACAGCATTAATAGTAGAAGAGTGTTTCTGAGAGGCATGGCTGTAACACACCATTTACCACATGCACGCGCTCAGTCGATTTGAAACATACAGTAGCACCAATCCCAGTGGCCTCGGAATAGTATCGTGAAAAAACTAACTGTATGCCGGCGATATCGGGTGCAATCGACGCTCTTAAGGAGCCCCGCTGGTCATAAAATCAAAAATGGTCAAAATTTGCTACCCCTATCACAACACGCCTCCGTATATACTGGTACATTACACGCAAGATAAAACATTCCCTCAGGAGATGATGGAAGTCGATTTTATCCAAAAGTAGGACAGCTTACACGCACACGACAAAAAAAGTAGTGGCTTCGGATTTATTTCCATAGTGGACGCATCGCTTGAGAAATCGCGCTCTCCCAGGTGTCGAGGAACCCAGCTTGGAAATTCGCCGTAGGGGGTGTGTTGTCTTATCACCCGTGTGATAGAGCAGTCACCCTACGGTGGCTCTTTTGGGGGCAACCTCCTCTGATCGATTGAGGTCCTCAAGTAGGCAACTATATACTTAGTATACTATACCGGTTAGTATGATACTTTTACTATCGACAGAACATTTGCTTTAGAACTGCGTAGCGTGTAGAAATCTTGCCTGGGTTGAGAGAGCAGAAGTATTCCGAGTCGTGTTTCGGGTGGTGATATATCGGGCTCTTCACGTGAGCAACCCATAAAATAAGCCACCATCCCGAACGGGCCTTTCCGAACAAAACTATTGTACAAATATCAAATCATAGAAGAACATTTCGGAAAGTTGTGGCCTCCGGAATCGGATATTTGTTCACTAGGCGACCCTCTATCTGTGATCGCGCAGTGCTTGCCTTTTTAGGACCAATTTTCAGAAAGAAATTATGGGGAAAATAGTCAAACAACTCCAGACGAAACATATTTCACGTTTGAACAGGAAACATTACGTAACAAGAGACATATAAATAATAATATTTTCAACCCTCATCTTCTGTGTCCACAAAACAAAAGCTCATGTTTTGAAATATCCTGATCTAAAGTATGTACCTGGCACATAGTTTACGTTTAGTCATTTTTCCGACCTAAAATTGGAGAATCAATATTTTTCGTATTTTCTGGATTTATTTGTAAATGGTGTAAGACCCAAAGTATGCCAGGTGGTTTGGTCAGTATTCACAACAATCCAAGTGAGAGCACGCAGCAATACGACCATGAATAACAGTCAAGAGTGTCATGCAAGTGTGCCGGAGATAAGGCACGCCTTGCTTTGTGTAGCTCGGGTACACCCCCTACCTCCTCAGCAGCCTGAATGAAGTCACCTGCTTCGTCGGACCGACGCTGTAAAAAAATGTCAATTTTGCTCTCGACTTATTTTTCCCTCTAAGGTATGCCATGCCTTCAAGTCTCAAAGGGGCTAACTACTGTGGAGGCACAAGCACGTTATGGCCATTTTGTTTTTGGCTGACGGGGCTCCTCAACTCAATATCGATGTTTTATAAACACCTACCAGGTATAGATTTTCACAAACAAACAAAAAATTATACGCCTACAGTAGGCTTTGAGATCGGTCACGGGGTTGCACTAAGTCTTTTATTTTAGTGTCTCTCATACTATGTTTTAGAGATCGTTAATATCAAGTGAGCCTGACCCTCAGAAAGCAAAATTAGGGTGCGTGCACCCGCCGTAGTATGCGTCTGTAGCGATACACATGCCTTCGAGGGTAAGCTTTCGGGCAGAGGAGCCAATATTAGCTAAAACCGCTCCAAACGCTTGAAAGAGAAGCGTCCAACGACTTGGGTTGTAATGTCGGAGCAACGACTTGCGTTGTACTGTCGGAGAGGTAACAAACCGCTCGATCTGACATTTCCCCCCGGCGAAAGCATTTCCGCTTTACCCCACCTTGTTTTTTCATCTCCACGTTTACTTCGCGGTTGCTTCCCGTTGCGCTGGCATGTGTGTGTGCTCTGTCACTGTCCGCATTCCCCCTCGCCCCACCTCAGGACATGGAGTTGGATCCTCGTCGGAAAGCAGAGCTGGCCATTCCCATCGTCGCCTATCCGGAAACGCTCTGGAAAAAGCAGTATCGAGTGAGTAAATGGTTTCCGACGTGAAGATAATTGTTTCCTGGCAGGTATGCATGGGACGTTTCTTACGTTCTTAGGATGACGGAGATTATACTAGATAGTGCCGATTATGGCAGCACCTACCTTTGTAGCTCCTTTGGTGGTCGTGGGTTTTCGGCTGTGGTGTGTCGTGGTGTGGTGGGGTGTGGTGTGATGTGCCGTGATGTGCCGTGATGTGAGCGTCGTGGCAAAAATGCCTCACGCAACTGAGAACAGCCCTATCCTAGGGATTCGCAAGGACGCCAACAAACTTCGGCGCTGAGAGCTACTCGTTCGACTGGCTTCTTGTCCTGGTGTGTTAGTGCTACTCGTTCGACTTGCGTCTTGTCCAGATCGTCAGCAGCGTTAAAGGTCGATGACAAATACGGAGCATTCCAAAGCACGGCGTATCAGGATCACCCAACCATGCAACTCCATCTTACAGCCAACCGTGGTCAGCATACGGACATTCTCACCAAGGCTATTGGGCACATGTTGTTTTTTTAGAAACACATCAATTTATTTTTCGGGATACGCACAAATCTGTTGCTTGTCATTTTGGTGTTTGTGTTATCGAAGCTTCGTCAGTTGGTCCGATGCCAGGGAGGGTGTCCGATATAGTGGTTATACTTGATTACAGTATGGGCTCGTCAACGAGAACCATGTCATATGAGCAAACCTTGAAACCTTATTGTGGCACCATCCTTGAACAACGTTGAGCATACGCCATTGTATAACATTTAGTGTAGCTCTCGCCACCAAGAACGATTCCTTAATCGGCTCATTATCTTAGCGTCCTCCAGAAAGTGAGCCTTGTATTACTATTACCTGGTAGGTTATTTCTTATTCGTGCACCCATACTGTATGGTGCACACACAGGGGCACGGAGGAGCCGGAGAGGGAGAGTCTTGGCAGCCTGCAGGCGGTGATCGGGCGGAAAACCAGCGCGCCAAAAGCTCCCGAGGAGTACCGATGCGAAGGACAAACGAACCGCTACCGGAAGGCTTTCTGAACGCCATATCTCACACGCACGTCGGAAAGCAGGTGTGTTCAGTGCTCGTCCGTGTGTAGTGTGTTCAATGCTCGACGGGCGCCAGCAACTGAGGAGTAGCCTGCCCTGAGGGAGGCGTTGGCGTATCTCAAGCCTTTCTGGGCGGTATGTCATTCGCCCTCCTCAAGAGCGACCAGCCTGATGTCAACGTTTTATCGCTAGGAACCGCAAAAACGCGAATGCTCATCGTCTGCTCGCTGTTTACTCCCCCGCCTCATCATTCCATCATGCCAGCATGGTGCTAGTGGCGAGCGCAGCTCGTTCTGGTATTGCCGGTGACCCAGAAATTGGCAAAAAGCTACGGTAACGCACTGGGAGCTTCGAAACACAACGCAGCAGCACTCAGCTCAGAAGTCGCTGAGCTACGTACAACCACGCTACCTCGGCTTGGCCCGTGACTTGCCGGGGTTTTTTACGAATTTTGGTTAGTTTGTGTCACCCGCCTCGTATCGATACATACCGTCTCCAAACAAAGAAATATTAATTCATGAGCTCAATCCTTCATCACCTCATACACGGTACCGTATTGTATTGAGCTTATTTCAAACTTTCAACCTACCCGCCCATTTCCCCGGTTGTGTAGCACTGCGACTACCTGCCCCATGTGCCGAACATGCCTCAAGCAAGGGCGGTAGGGCGTGTGAAACCGAGATCAGCAGCGGAAGACTGGTTCGCGGTCGGATTCGACCCTTGGTCGGCGGGTCGAGAGCCTCTCAGCGCTGAATTCATACCTACCCTGAGCATTAAACAGGTGAATGAATCTCTTGGTGGCTCGAGTGAAACATGTTCGTCTATTAGTCGCTTGCGAGGGAGGGTGTGTGTATGTGGTGTGGACAGAGTTCGCGAGGATTCTCTGCGATCTTCGCGTAAGTTAACTATTCCCCTTCAGTGAACTACAGTGGCTCTGGGACTGGGGTACCCAACGCAATCAAGTCTACTCCTGTGGTGAATGACGTAGCTCTCAGACTGTGGTACGTACGTAGCATAAGGAAGTCCTCGCCTTTAGTGATTGAACTAGCCCTCGAACTGCTGTAGTGCATAAGTATCGTGGCTCAAGTCTTCACCTCTAGTAAACTAGCTCTTGGAGTGCTGTACCACGCAATGAAACCAAGCCTCTGCCTCTGATGAACTACTTTAGCTCTCGAACTGTCGTACATAGGTAGCGTAATTACAGCCTTCGCCTGCAGTAAGCTATATCTCGGCCTGTGGCGCGTCCGTACATAGCGTGACGAAGCGTTCGCCTCTATGGATGCACCGCTGGGGTTGAGCAGGAAGACCTCGGCGCCGACGAGGAAGGAGGGGGAATCTCAACGGTCCCGCAGGCTGGATACCTGGAACTCAAAGACGCCACGGGACACGCAGAGATGGCCATTGTATCCGCCGAAGAGGTGAGATCAATGAGAATGAACAACCGACCCCCTTTAACCCCTCTACTCTTACAGGAGGGACTATAGTACTACACAGAAGAAACATAGTATTAATAATACATGGTAATACACAGTACTACATACCTGGTACTGAGTTATACAGGGTAATACCTAGTATTGCATAGTAATACATAGTGATACATGGTAATACATAGTAATACATGGTAATACCTAGTATTGCATAGAAATACATAGTAATCAGAACCCAAGGTGGGCAAAAAAAGCAGGTACGAGTATCTCCCTTATGTTTGCACACCATATTTAGTTATCATCATTGAATACTATAATATCTTCCCTCGCTATAGCACAACACCGCCCCACTCTTGGTGTGTCATTTTGCACCTTTTTGGCTACACCTAGAGGCCTCAGCGGGTTCCGCACACATACCATTTGTCCGACCAGATACCTTAATATTTGCTCTGCTCCTATTAAGGCCCTTATTTTCGACAAGTTGTGTGTGTTTTCCTGGTTTTCTGCCTTTCTTGAAAAAACAAGAAGATAAAAAAAGAGGGAAAAGGGGAAAAGTTTCCTGAAATTAGGAAATCCGATAGAAAAAGGGCAAAAAAACAAGAAATAAACACAAAAAATAGGGAGGGGGAAACGTCGAATCAGGAAATTTAGGATAAAGCACTCTTCGGTAAGAACAGAATAGCCCTTGCTTTGGTTATTGTTAACACCATAAATTCATTCATGTTTGTTCTCTTTTGCCATTTGTAATTCACACGCTACTCCGCTCCCCCCCGGTTCCTTCCGACCCCAATAGCGCGGCACCGCACGTCTTTCGGCGCATCGAAGTTGTCACCCCTCGGGCAGATCATCTACAGATCAGATAGATCAGACATATTAGATAGATCATCTAGTTCATCACCTGCCATTGTGAAATGGTGAGCAGAATCTGCGTATATACTACAGATCCAAACCAGGAAGAATGTGTTATTACTACATCATGCTGATCATACGGGTACCATCCGGCAACAAACATAAACCAAATCATACAAGATCGGGACTGTATCTGACATGAAAGGTCTAGGTCATGAAGTGGGGAGTATCTGTAGATGATCTGTACATGATCTGATCGGTTTTTCTGAGGTGTGGAAATTTTGCGCGTTAGGCTCCCCCTTGAGGCCGTGGCGGGTTCCGTACACGACATGTTCCCATGTAAACACTGGTCTCCTTACGTCTTGTGCTACATACTCCACCCCGCCCTCACCGCCCTAGAAGTTAGTTGGCCCTAAACATGTCCCAGAACCAACCTCACCGTTAATCTTAACCGCCGCGGCAAATAAACGCGCCTTGCCTAGCCCTTGCGCCGCCGCCGTAATAAAATTTCTTGCAACGTGGCCGCGCGCGCCCTCTGCCGCAGGCTAAAATGGCTTCCGACTTTGAGCAAATCACGAGCTGGGCGCGGCATGCTCGCTACGCTGACGTCGAGACAGCCATGAACCAGGTGACAAGCAATCATTAATTTTGTATCTGGTTGTTATTTGGCTGCCACAAACCTTTAGGGTTTTCAACGGGACAACACGACGGCATTGAGCAATGATTCCTTACTGCATCGGTCGCTGCTTGGTTCGGGGTGCGAGGGGGGGGGGGTCCGTAGAGTTTTGATGACCGCACGGCATTGCGAAGACTCGTAGGGCATACAGGGCGCAGTATGATATGTTTTGTGGGTTTTCTTATTATTTTTCGGGAGATATTTCTGAGTGATCACCATTGAAGCTCATGCTGCATATTTATCAGATGACAACACTCACTGATACTACGAGTAAGTCATACTACTTGTCCTGCTACTGTGTGACACTATCACCCGTTTGGTGAGATAACACACCCCCTCGGACGAATGTGATACTATAGCTGATTTTCTCGACATCTGCGAAGGCTCCAACGCAAAGCGATGCACCTACATATGGGAACATATCCTCGAGGTCTTTTCAAAGCCAGCATGTTCGTTGTGTATGACCCGCCTGAGTTTGGATAAATTCGCCTCGAACATTCGTCCCAGGGGGTGTGCTATCTTACCACCCGTGTGTTATGTCATCACCCGTGATAGTGTTTTACGATACACTTACCCTCGCACTACCCGTACACGCTACAGTGGTTGAATATAGCGCTCTCGCCGTTGCTAAGGTCGCTATACTGCAATCAAGTTAATCAAGTTGATCAAGGTAATCAAGTTATTAACGTTGATCAAGTTGATCAAGTTAATCAGGTTGATCAGGGTATTCGAGTTCATCAAGTTCATCAAGTTCATCAAGCTAATAAAGCCAAAGGCAACAGGCTTTCCGTGTCTCAGAAAATAAAGGTACCGCACGATCTACCTGGCACTGAACAGCATGGGAGATACTTTTGTTTTTCACGAGTCCTTGAAAGTAGCCTTGGTCTAAACGTTTTTAGGACGGGCTCTTGGGAAGAGTCCCGCTAGGTCGGGTGGAACATCAATTTAGCTACAGCAAAGTTATCAGGGCTATTCGCGGGTCAACATCAGATCGGGAGGTCTTCAACTTCTCACGGGCCGTGTCGGGTCGGGTTAGGACACCCCATCCGACCCGATCCGTGAATTTTGTCCCGACCCGCAAACAGCTCTGAAAACGAAAAAGGGGAAAGGGGAGAGGAAAGGTTTGATTGGAGTTTTCGATTGGACTTAAAATATTAGGGTTAGGGTTAATAGGTTAGCACAGAGACAGAGTGGTACCAAGTACTGTTTATGGGGCTCCGCATTTTGAGACCCTTAAGCCGTTGAGCCCTCTAGGACTGTTTAGGACTGTTTAGGACTGTTTAGGACTGTTTAGGACTGTTTAGGACTGTGTAGGACTGTTTAGGACTGTTTAGGACTGTTTAGGACTGTTTAGGACTACTATTTAGTTGTGGGGAGTAAGTAAACACTGTGAAGTTGAAGCAGACTTGGGTTTCTGTACAGTGCGGGAGTAAGAGGGTTAATCCATGCCTCACCCACCGATTGCAAGCTAAGCTAAGCCGGATATGGTATGATACCCAACCAACCCCATGGGCTATGATAGGTATCTCACAAACCATACGCATTGTCACATCGTCCAAACACATCAACCAACCCCATGGGCTATGATAGGTATCTCACAACTCATACGCATTGTCGTATTGTACAAAACACGTACGATCCAAACGGTACCGGCTTGGCTAGTAGTTGAGCTCCGTCGGCGAGAAAAGTGTTTTGGGTCAAACATGTTAGAGTTCCCCAACACCTGCCCTAGCACGGGTCTTACTGTAACCTACCTGCTACTCGAACTAGAACTAGAACTCTAACTAGAAGTAAAACGGACGGATGCATTCTACGCTACGGGTGCCCCAAAAGCTTCACAGACTCCCCACGCGAGGATCTCCTCTATATATAACTCGTATACCTCGTACGATACCTCATACACAAACTGATCCTGACAACAATGATCCGCATAACGTATCCCAATGAGCACTCCCCTCCCGTATTGTTTCGAGATACATACTTACCACTCTAAACAGTTCTGGGCGGAAATACAAGAAAGGTTCAAGAAAAACTATGAATATGAAACCCTAACCCTCAAATTTCCGGCCAGAAGGGTGCATCGAAACAGAAATGTTTCGCTCGAAAATGTAACCCAGATCGTGTGTAATAGCACGGCTCAAATTAGGGCGGCAGCATCTTGACACCACCGGCGCCCGATAACCTTTCGTCCATGCGACGACCACCACCCCTACTACGTACAGGCGGATTGGACGATGCCAATAGACTACCAGAACGAGCTCGGGGTGACCCTCCTTCACGTGGCGGCCCAAAACGGAAACAAGCGCATCGCCAAGCTTTGCCTCCGGAAGGGGGCCGACGTCAACAAGTGTAACAACAACGGCCAGGTCGGTGGTAGCCGAAGGAAAGCAGGACACCAAAAATACTGACGATGGGGTGAAAAATATTGTTTAAGTGTTAAAAAGGTTTGTTACCTCTCCCAAGGAAAAAAATCAACTTCATGGAATGCATTTCGACCGGTAGCCGCGAAGAACGACAAGAAAATATCGGAGGTGGCTTGAAAACTGTGTTCGTTTGCGGCAACTGTTGGGTTGGCAGGGGATGGTGGGGTTAGCTCATCGGCGATGTGACCCCATAACCAAAATATGTGCTAAGTGATTCGTGTGTCCAGGTGTCGCCCCCACACCCTTACTGCTGTAAACGTTGGTGGGGGGAAACAGAAACGGCGAAACTTTGAAGCGTTCACACGTAGGACAGATTACGATCTATACATAACCTACTAGTAGATCATCTAGATCAATCACAATCTGCCGTTCTGAGGTGTTGTGCGGGATCTGTACAGTACAGATCCAACCCAGGACACACGGCGTATGCCATGCAGGTTGTACGGCCTCCACCCTGCAGCATGAGCTAGACCATACAAACCCAAGAATATATTTTCCATCTGCCGCTGAATTATCTACAAGTAGTAGAGTAGATCATCAAGTGAAAATCAATGACATGTCCGAGGTTTGAAAACGGATGAGGGGGCTCTGGTAACTGGCAAGCGCGTGGACTATCATTTCGAGAAGCTCTTGTCTCTTCGATGTCGACCCGTTAGACCCACATCCAAAAGAAGCCATCTTCAATGCCGAAATCATGTACGGTACCAGCGAAAAGTATTTCCAACGCACACGCTCCCTAACATACCCAGCTAGTACGGTCATACTTCGTGTATATGGCTTATTGCTATTCCGTTCGCCAACTAGCAATGTGTAGCGCTTATTCTAATATTGCCATCTAGATAAAAAGGGAACCCATAATCCGATTTATTGTCGAATGTAGATAACTCTTGTCGTCCTCAAGCACCCCACACCCCCCTCCCTCCCAACCCCACGTTTGTGGCCTTTTCGCAGACCCCTCTGCATTACGCTTATGGCTACGGCTTCGAGAGCTTCGGGGAGTACCTGATCTCGAAGGGGGCGGACGACAGCATAGTCAACGCTGACGGTCTCACGTGCTACGAGGGTCTAAGCAAAGATAATCTGGGGCAGTTGTGATGACATCGTTTCTTACGTTTGCACATACATATCAGACAAGGCAACGATTTAAAAATAGATCACGATTCAGATCGCCCACCACTGCTAGATCCCACGTCTGCCGTTGTGAGATGCTGGGCAGGATCTGAAGAGTGCAGAACAAACGCAGGAAAACATGTGTTAGAGCATGCACGTCACACGGCTACGACCCGACAACGTGAGCTAAACCATACAGATCATGCACATCATACTGATCAGACCAATCATACAGACCAGGAACTATCTAGGTCGTCAAGTGGGGATATGATATAAATTATCTGTCCGGTGTACGTGAAAGTAAAGTTTGTAGTGGGTGCAGCTGTATCACACTTTAGGTACTTGCACTTGTGCCTGCACACCAGGTACCTGGTAGATATGTTCGTGTGTCCTGTTGTGTTTTAATTGTTGTAGGAGCTAGGACTTGTCTTGTGATGTCTACCTCGTCGTTCGGGAAGCAGTGCAGTGCTTCACGCTGTGAAAATGAGTTGTCCGTACTAGCCGATGCCATTTGCTACGAAGTAGCTTGGTCCGAGTATGTTAATTCGTGAAAATGCCTGGTCTACAGAGCACACAAGAGAGGGTATTTTATGGTGGGCTTCGTAGAAGTAGAAGAGCTTGAGGTGGCCTATTAACATATTTTTGCCACCATCAGGTGGCTTCGCCGGTGCTTCTGCCTGTTGAACTCGACCCGCTAATAACAATGCATTTTGCTTCCATGTGGCCCGACATATCGTACCCGCAGTTTTCCTGTCACTCGGCATTTTGAATCGAGCGATCTGACTGATCAACTTACTATGGTTGTCACATGACGTCATCCATAGGGGTGGGGTCGCTTTCGGAGCGGGGATTCATATAGAAAACGATGATTGACTAGAATTGCCTCCTCACAAACGACGTCATATCCCCCACCCCGACTGTGAACCAAGGAGGTCAGTATTAATGGGAGACAGCACTTCCCGCCCTTGACAGAAAGCAAAAAAGTTTTGCCCTGACATGACTTGATTGACACCAAACTGGTAGGTTTCAGTGTGGAGCACTCGGCCCTACACCCTGGGCATCGCATATTTTGCCTTGCTTGGCATGTCTCCTGACATATTCGCTGTCAACAGGCACGTATTTCATGTGCATGACTGATGCTACCCGATTTGGCTCAGTCTGATCTTTGAGCACCCAACCTACAGCTATTTTGAACACAAAACCATAGTGCCACTCTAGTTGTCCGTACGGGCAGAGTTGATATAATCGATAAAGTGTTGTGTCAGACAGCGTACGTACCAACGTTTGCCGTGAACCCTTAAAATCTTTGTCTTCACAGTGAAACAACAGTGATAGCCTTGGCTTTTTTCCCCATTTTTGTTCGAAATCCTTCGGTAGATGGGTGGAAAGAACAACGCATACTATTGATACGTACTTCCACATACATATAAAGAAACTGTCGTTTGTCGATTACTCTGCTGCCGCAGCGGCAACGGTTATTGTATTGTACTTAGTTCCCAATGGTGCTGCCGCGGCAACAACGGCAGCTCAAGATCAACCGTGACTCCGGACAGGCGCGAGTGGGTCTGTCGGCCCAGGCAGGTGTAACGCCACCCATACGTCCTCGCAAGCCCTCGTGAAATCGTGACGATGCGCCTTCGAGGGGGGGGCATTCGAATTTGCGGGCCCTGCCTCTGATGGTCATCATGAAACGAAGCACGGCGGCTCGCAATCCTACAGCAGTACAGTACTCGTAGTGAAAATATATGGTCTAACTGGGTGGCCAAATTTATGTCAGGGCCTGCATCGCTGAAGCATCTGAGCGAGATGATAACCCGGGGGGCACAACATCAGGGTGCGCGTGGTCCCGGGTCTATCCGTGCTTGTGACCGCGTGTCGCGACAGACTGGTGCTCTGTAAGACGCGGCGAGTTGTAGACGGGAGCGGCGCTCGAATTTTAGAAACGCTGCACTGGTGAAACGCCACGCAAAGCTTGAAAAAAGGTACGTGAACCGAGCGGGGGACGCTGCAGCTTGGCACCCAATCCAATTTTCACGGGCTTCTGACGAATGTCGTGATGTCGCTGGACTGTTTGCTGTATTTTACCTTCACGAGCTCGAGGATATTCTTGTCCCGTTTCTAGAGATATTCGTGAACCATACAGCAGTAGCCACGATCGGAGATGGACCATTTGGTCTGATCTAATAGCTGATACAGAAGGATACAGCTCTCAGGCCCTAAAAGAAGCAGGCCCGTTGGATTTCTGAGACCGACTTACCTGTTGTGTTGAGAGCTCGACCAGTGATCCGGTGCAGGGATGATCGAGCGGCCACGTGAAGAGGAAAGCGATGCAAGAGGGGTATTGCAAGTAGCCAAAGCAAACACTCAACAAAGCACCAGACATGAAGACGGGCACGAAGGGCAAGGTAGGGCCCAAGGGGCCAGGGGTTTATAGGACGGGTATCGCAGATCACTTAGCTTTGACTTTCTCTGGGTCACTTGGTGACGTTTATAGTAAACACTGGGTGTTCCCGGAGCCTCGTTACTGGCGATTTATCCGAGACCGAAGGCGTTCTCACACCGGAGATCCTCCCTGCCACTATAAGATGCGACCGAAAGAGCTATTTAAAGCTTACATTCTGCCCATATAATTAGATCCGACGCGTGACACTGGTCGAAACAGTTGTCTCACGCAGTATTATACTCCCCATAGCGCTGGCCACGACACTCGCAACGCTTTGGGCCATTCACCCTGGCGACCCTCGCAGTAGCACCCCCCCTGCTTGACGCATATCCATCGTCGGCACAAAGCGGGCACCCCGGTACTAGCCCGGCGACAGCGTGTGCGCCTTCCTCCTTGGTCCCCCGTCGTCGGACCGGCGTTTGTAACACCCCCCCCCGGCGCATAATGCTAGTCCCAGGGCGGGATTTCTTGCCGTCAGGTGTGCTTTTCGTTTTCAGCACCCCCGTCACTGCAAGGGCCCGGTGCATGTGAGCGTCGGTTCCAACCGGCGACTACGATGATTAAGCGATTCTCGTCTCCTCCTCAGCTCCCCGCCGCTGTATCAACCCCATAGCCCGGCGCATGTCAGCCTCGGTGCCAAGCGCTTCTTACGACGATTCGCCGACCCTCCGTTCCTCCTCGGCTCCCCGCCGCTGCAACATCCCCTCAATTCAGCGTCGGTGCCTATCGGGCATCACGATCATAGATCGCTTCAGTGCGTGCGTCTTCCTCCTTCGCCCCTCGCCGTCGGCTCAATGTTGCAGCGCCCCTCCTTTCCGCGGTGTTGACCTTGGACGGTGTTGAAAAGAGCGGCATTCCTGGCACACGTACGTTCTTCAGTCTTCCTTCTCCGTCTATCGCCGTCGAGCCGATGTTGTAGCGCCCCTCGTTTGCGTGGTTCTGCCCTTGGACGGTGGTCAGAAGAGCGGCGGTCCAGACTCTCGTGCGGGCGTTCTTCAGCCGTCCTTCTCCGTCCATCACCTTCGGCCCGATGACGCAGCGCCCCTCATTCCTGCGGTGCTGACCTTGGACGGTGGTGAGAAGAGCGGCGGTCCTGACCCTCGTACCTTCTTCACGACTTGCAACTGTCAGCGCCGCTTCTGTATAACACACTCGGAGCCTGTACTCACCTGTGAAAAATGTTTTTTCCTGCCCCGCCTGCATCTGAGGTAGGGAGCCCTTCTTAAAGGCTTCCGTGTACACATTGCGAACAACCTACACGTCTACCCTTTTGGCCTGACACAGGTTCCACTGTAAGCTACCATCGTCTTATCACACAACCTTACCTATAACTGAGACTACATAGAGTTATTCCAGTATTTCGTCGTACGGTTATACGTGGCCACACTGCTTACACACACAGGGAGGGGTGAATGTCTACTTTGCCCCTGGCTATATATCTGCGCGCTTGACTATGTCTAAACTGTTGTAACGGTGCATCGATTGATTTTCAAATATATTGGCGTACTAGACTGTGTCGATATTGCAATAATTCACGTGCCTTCCCCAGACGTTTCAATTTGCGCACTGGACTGTGTCGATGCTGCTACCATCCACCTTCGCGAGACGTTTCTCACTACTATGCCTTTTACAATACGTAAGCTCGCATACATCTGCCTCTCTCAAGTTTGTCGAGAGATCTCTATCAATAGTCTCTTTGTGCTGATACCATATTGTGATACACTGTATGACTTCTTCTGGCGATGATTTTAACCCTTTTAGAACCGCAGTCCCGTTTTGGGGACAAACCAGTCAAATTAGAAGTAATTTGTCCCCAAAACGGGATTGCGGTTCTAAAACTGCATTGAAAGTGGGTACTCCTTGTGAATGTGGAGGTGGATTTTGTATATCGATTTAACACAGGCTGTAAGAAGTTCATGATGAGCCCTCTTTCTACGTTGGCCTCCTCCTATGATATACCCCTCTGACCCAAAATAACACGAACGTTTGTATTCCAAAATTTTATGCTAACTGTCCTTATATTTGCGATCAGAGTAGTAGATTTTTATTTCGTATATTTCGCGTGCTTCAACTTATACGAGCACTACCCAAGGTTATTATCTGATTCCGAGTGAGTAAGTCGTTGAAAGGTACTGGCGTGTACCCCACCCCCCCAGCACAAACACTGTCGGCTGGTGCGACTCTTTCGTGCTAAAATCAATAATGAGTCTTGAAACGGGGTTAATCCACAACCGCTTACAAACCGTACCCCTCGAACACCGATTTTGGTGGATGTAATAGTAGGAAGGTGGTGACAGACACCCCATCAGCACGGAAACTGTCCACCAGTATTCCGATCACACCTCTCGATTTGTTTGTCCACCTGCCGGCCACTACACTTGAAGCGACAAATAGCAAGGTGTCCTGTCAGGTTGCGTAGATCGTGCCAAAGCTCGCCACGTTCTATCTCGATCTCGGGTTAAACAAAAGTCTATCTGTACGAGGTGTGGCTACTTGCACATGCACTCGTTCCTTCGTGCATATATATGAGTATTTACACCTGGTATACGCTTTCTCCTCGTGCTTCAGTATCGTCTCACAGAAGAGAATAGTGCTGGATTGCTTTCGGCTTCCTCCGCTTTCCGGGTCCTCTACGAGCATACGGTCGCGTTCCGGTGTCGGGAACCCATTCTTTCACGTTCATATTTCGTGCGGGGAGCTTCATATGGTTCGACTCCCGCTCTACTGATAGACCCTCTCCATGTGGCACTGGCTCATTAGTCACTCACGCGCGAAATTATTACCGCTGGCGCTCATCGCGCTGCAACACAACTTGCGCCCCACATCGCAGTTCATGTTTTACGCTTTCCTCCGTGATATTTTTTTGTTACACCGTGCGAAAAACACATTCTTTCACGTTCATATTTCGTGCGGGGAGCTTCATATGGTTCGACTCCCGCTCTACTGATAGACCCTCTCCATGTGGCACTGGCTCATTAGTCACTCACGCGCGAAATTATTACCGCTGGCGCTCATCGCGCTGCAACACAACTTGCGCCCCACATCGCAGTTCATGTTTTACGCTTTCCTCCGTGATATTTTTTTGTTACACCGTGCGAAAACCGAGGCTTATAACCTGTTGTATTTTGTGTGGCAGAACTTACGGTAGTACGTAGGTAGATATCCTGGCATGTCTGGTACAAGTGTTATTCGTTGCCTGAGCGTCATTTGTCTGTCCCTTGTGCTTGCTGTTCTGCGGTGTTTACTCTCGGCGGCGATAGTACACACAGTAGTAGTGTGTCGCCGACCATTGAGCACCACGCACGGTAGGCACAGCACCAATAACTACTCGAGCAATATTCTGTCTAAAGCATAGTGCTACAGCACCCAAGCGCCAGGAGTTGGTTACCCGCGATACGATGAAGTGTGGTGACTGCGGGCCAATGATACACGGGGGGCAGTTTGTATGGGCAGGGATCCAGCTGTCGGGAGATCCCTGCAATGATATGAGGCTGCTCCCGCCTGTGGATGCCTAACTAAGCAAGACATAATAGACATAATGTTGCTATGTGCCTGGTACTGATGCAGCCGAAGATCAAGCGAGCCTGCCACGTCACCACGTCCGGCAAACTGTTGGTGTCGCTCGCACACTTCTTGTCATGTGCACGCCCCGGTAACAATGAGGGTCTGTCTGCACACCGTCTTTCCGGCAGGTGATGGCACGTTGGTCCATGCTTTGCTTCACCCCTTGTCAAATCGGCCTGGTGTCCATATACCAGGTATGCGTCAAACACTTCGGCCCCTTCGCGGATTCGCCCGACAGAACCAGTTCCTTGCGCCGCCTTGATTCGAATATGAGGCACCAATAGAGGTGTCAACGACATCAGGTTGTTCGGGTGGGTATCAGGTAACCCACGACTTACATACGTACGAGTAGCGCGCCCGAAAAGCTGAGAGCTGGCGCAAGCGCTGGTGTTTGTCATATCGACACCTGTCGAGGTATGGGCGTCAATCGATAGGGATTGTGTAACTGAGTGCGCCAAGCCCGGTGTATGGTTCCACACACCGGCTAGATCGCCATCTGCAGTAGACAGTAGATCACCTACAGTAGACGATCTGCCCCATAGATCCTACTGTAGTACCAAAAATGCTCCCCGTCGAAGAGACCCTAGCTCGCACTGGGGAATACACTAGGTACTTATCGTTAATATAGAGCCACGTACAGATGGGTTGGAGGTGCACAGCAAGGGCCAAATATCCAAAGTTCTGCGAACCTAAAAAGTACTGGTATCTCGTCTACAGTCATTCATCTAATCCACGGCATGTTTAAGGTACTAAATAACCGGACGAGCAATGACGATTCCAACGGAAAACACGTGGATAGTACCTGGTAGAGAGTAATGCGCTCCAAACGGCCAAATCAAGAAATATGCGGCATTTTACGTCGTATGGCGATGTGCATTACCTAACCACAGCGCGGGGTGGATACAAATGTAAGCAAAGCATGCATACGCCCAGGTGTAATTTTAAGTTGTACTCGCGTAAAAAATAGTACTCACTCGCATATTTTATACTAGAGCTCCTTGTGGCTTCTTCGTGAAAGACTTCGCGCCGCCGCCCGTACCAGTATGCGACTACTGTAGTATAATATGTACCAGTATATTCGAAACGAATACGACATGTACCCCAAAACCGGCGGCTGCCCCAACTGGCAACGCTCAAACATACCACAAGCTTGATACTATAGAAAACAGAAAAAAATCCCGGGTAGAATACAAACTCGTGCTGGTTGTTGGTATAGACTACACCAGCAGTACTCGAAGCAGCAGCAGGCAATGCAGCCTCGGGCACGGAATAAGACTCCAAAGTCCCGATGCGCCCAGCAGGGCTGGCTGTGGAACTATAGACTTCTACGTTAGTGAGCGCACGATATCGAGCCCCCGTCTATCTATCTATCTCTGATGCTTTCGCTGAGCCTCTTCTTGTTGTAGAGGCATGTGGTCACCAAGGGGCATCCTGGGCAAATCCCCGGGATTACTTCGTGGCAATAAGCACTGGCACTTTCAACTGTGCGGTTGGCTAAGAATCGTTGAAAAAAGCGGGCGGGTCAGTGGGCATCTGACGCGTCGTGCATGTAGTGTATACCAACCACACTTTATTAGCATTTCGTTCTACATTCGCGAATCGCGAGGGTAACCCCAAAAACAGCAAACAGCAGTGCTATACAACCAATATCACCGGCAGGAAAGTGGAATGCATCATTCCCACACCGCCTAAACAGAAGGACGTGCTCTAACGCTTTGCCCGAGCGACGGATATTTAGCGCCCACCACCAAGCCTATTTTTCACCTACAACCACTACTGAGAAACGCCACAACCCGGGGATCAAAACACCCAGAAGACGCCCGTCTTCGGCCGAAAAAAAGTGAGCAAACCCCAAATAACTACGCCAAAGGGGACACACACAACCAACCAGCCAAGCCGAATATCAGCTCAAGAGTAAGTAGGAACTCAGTATTTTTTGGGTGGGTGCCGTACACGGTAAATGAGGTCGACGATGCCGGAATGGATACTGCTGTACTTATAGACTACACGGGTGAAGCTCTAAAGATTGGTCAGGTGCGCTAAAAACAAAAAAGCTGATGGAGACGAAAAAGGTGATGCACCGCATACAGTTGTTGTGCGCCATGTCGCACCTCACAACCACGCCGGAACCCGCACCTATACCGTCCGTACACGACGCCAAAATTACGACTACGCTCTGGCACTGCTGTTCCCGGCAATGTCAGGGTGGGTCAAACTGCATCAAGTTGCGTCAAGACCCATCAAGTTGTATCAAGATGCCGCAAGTTTTATCAAGATGCATCTCGAGGTCGTACCAAGATCTACTATCTACCAAGATGTACCACGATGTACCCTGAGGCTTGCAAAAGACCGGCATTACGCTTGGCACATCGCCGGCCCGCGACCCAGAGTCTCGACATGCCCGACCTCCTCCCCCCCCCTCCTCTCTCTCCGCCGTGCTCGTTACGGCGGCATCAGCGGCATCAGCCTCTGCCGTCCCCTCCTCGACCGCGGCCTAAGCTTATACTGTACGCTGCAACAACAACCTTGTCAAGACAACAGGGAAGGAAAAACGCCTGCCGATGCTACCAACACCGGCCACCAAACCTGTCGCTGCGACTGCCGCCGCGATTGGTGACACAAAACCAAACAAGCACGGCGACGATGACAGTAGTACAACAACGACGGCAACAACGACGAACTTGACGCCGACCAAGCAAACACTTCCCCGCCGTATCGGTACTCGTACGACTTGGCCGATGCACATTTTTCGCAGACAGCAGGGTCAGTCTGACGCGCTTCTTCTGAAAAACCCGCTCTCCCCCCCCCCCCCCCCCTTCTCCCCCTCGCCAAATAACGCAAGGTGGCCTGGACCTACATGCAACGCGGCTATCGCTAGCTGCTACAGCACTTCCTGCCTAGCGGGTTCCTTGCCCTGCCTCGCCTTGCCCTGCCCTCCCTCGCCAACCGTGCGCAACATAAGCCTCGTCATGGCTTGATGGGCTGACGTGGCTGGCAGCGCCCAATGCCTTCTCGTTGTCGTGCACCCACCGTGGCTATTATCATGCAGCCCACGAAAAGGGCTTCGCAAAAAGCAGGACTCCGTTGCGGACCTAGGGTGTGTGGCATGGTGGTGTGTTCCTTGCGGGCGTTGGTGTTGTGGCATGACGTGCCCGGCCACTGTTTCATGCCCGCCCACGGCCATGCCATGCCTCGCAATGCCGATGCCCCTATGACCGTCGTGTCGCTCAGTCGTCGTTTTCTTCGTCCATGTTGAGGGCGGAGAACTTGTTCTCGATCGGTGTAGGCACTTTGCCGGCCGAGTCGCTCACCTGAAAAAACAGCGACAAAACAATGAGCACCTACCCGTGTTCTCTCTCTCCCATTTTCATGTCAAACCACATTGATGGCCGAGGGGGGAACTTGTACCTGATACATCTACAAAGGTTGTTGGGTGTTGGCGTCGGTATCTTTCCATGTACCAGGTATATATATATATCAGAGCACACCATACAACGCACACGAAACCACCCAACACATGCAGCACACGCTACAGAAGACCCACCCCACACTATACAACACCACACTCACCACCCTCCCACCCCACCCACCCACCACCACCACACCACCTCCCTCCGCAAAACACACACCCAGACCCCCCCACACACACACCCCAACCTCCCCACAGCACACACCTGCGCCTCCACCGAAGCGACCGCAGTTGCACCACCAGCAGCACCACCCCCAGCAGCACCGCCCTTCCCGCCCGAGGGCTTTCCACCCTGGTGCTTCTGCGAATGCCAGCCATCCTCTCCCTTCGGTCCCGAAGGGGCCGCCGCCGCCGCCGCCGCCGCCGGCACAGGGGGGGGCACATTTGCGCCAGCCGGCTGCGTCGACGCCGCCCCCTCCACAACCGCAGCACCAGCACCAGCGCCAGCGCCAGCCGGGGGAGGGGTTGCCGGAGGGGCGCCGTTCTTGGTCGGCTCGCCTTTATCGGATGGCTTGCCACCGGCGCCTCTGCCGCGTCCGCCGGGGGGGCCGCGGCCACCAGTCCCCGGTGCGCCGCGACCGGCGCCCGAACCGCGGCCTCCGGCCTGACCCCGGGTGCCGGGGCTACCCCGCCCGCCGCGGCCACCGGCACCGGCTTCACCGGTGGCGCCCCCGCCACGGCCGCCAGCGGCCACAGCGGGGTTCTTGTCGGCTTCCTGCTTTTTAGCTTTCTGTACGCGCGAGAGAGAGAGGGAGGGGGCAAGGATCGGATTTGGGGGGGGGGGGGGGGGAGGGATGGAATCGCAATTCGTGTTGAGGAACATTATTTTACGAGTGTTTTTCACTTATTGTTGCTTGAGATTTACCATAGACTATAGGCAATACACGTAGTCGTTCATCAGTTCATCGAAACATAAAAACTATTTGCAATTATGTGAGGTGTCAGGTGTGAGTTCGAACCATTGAAAAGTCGAAACTTGGTTTTGTACACCACAGTATGTATAGAAAAAACATTATATACCAATATTACAAATACGTCAACTGTGAGTTCGACCGATTCAGTGGTTGAAGCTCAACTTCGAAAGCTGCGTGGTTCGTCGGGCACGCGTGTTGTCTTATCATGGTGTATATTCCATTTCAATGCCATTCCAATGCTGACACATATTTTGGAATTCGACCGATGTAGAATTAATCGTTGATGCTCAATTTCACCAAGCTGTATGGCAGGCCGTTCGTGCTACAGTAGAAAACATCTACAACTTTTGATATTAATACTGCATACTGTATGCCTCTGTGTCAGCTGCAAGTTTGATCGATTCAAAAACCCAAACTCAGTTTTTTGGAGCAGGTAACTCGGTAAAGGGGGCGCTTTCGGAGTTGGATCGGATCGAGAGGGAACTCTCCCCTCTCGGAAAACAAGCTATACATACAGTACTGTACTGCAAAGCTTGCAAGAATGATTGCACGGAAATCGGAAAGGGTGGTGAAGCGCGGGGGGGGGGGGGGGGGGGGGTACTCATTATCATGCATGACCGTAGTCATATGACCATAGACCCTCGCATTACTACAATGCCGGGACGGAGCACGTAGGGTTTTCACCGACCAGGCAGACATTGTTTGCACCAAGCGCGAAGCGCCGTGAGGTGTCCGGCGAGTCGCATGAAGGGTGAGCTACATCCTACTAAGAACCGCTTGCGAGGCGGGTTTTCTTGCATATGAATAGCAGCATCAATGAACTGATTTAATTTCTGGTGGTGGTAAAGCGGGGGGCGGGGGCAGCCGCGACGACTACCTGGTACCTGGTATACACCCAAGGGAGGAAAGGCTAGGGTTATGTTCACGGTTGGGGTTTGGTGTTTGGATTAGGCAACTCAGATGGGTGCAATCTACTAGCCAAAGGCGCACCCGCGCGTGCTTCGGGTTCGACTCTCTCCCCACTCTGCCA
Organism: Nereocystis luetkeana; assembly: GCA_031213475.1. Classification (NCBI taxonomy): domain Eukaryota; class Phaeophyceae; order Laminariales; family Laminariaceae; genus Nereocystis; species Nereocystis luetkeana. Next base: position 9,807,851 of record JARUPZ010000021.1, read on the forward strand.
TAGTATCCGCCGGTGGGGGAATCTAATAATATCAACCATACAATATCATATCGCACCAGACCATACCATACCATACTATACCTTATCATATCATATGATACTCTCATACCATGTCTACCCACGCTGGATATGAATGCGACAACCGTTTGCGAAAATTGTTGAGGTGATGAACATTTACGCGTTCGGCACCTTACAACACAGCTGTTAGGCACCAAAAGGCAGGATCACATGTTGGCATGATACGATCAAGCACGCGTATGGCAAACTAAAGGCCAGGGGGGAAATGCTCGCGGAAAAAACAGGGGATAGAATCAACGGCAATAGCGCCTGAACAAAGTACACATACACCACTTACCCCAGAAAATGTTTGAGGTACCCTGTACACTACATAGGGAATACGTTAAAGCTAACGTATGGATGTTTGGGGTCAGGAAAGGGATAGGGTTATTTCTTATTCATATTAAACGTCGTCTCGTAGACATGCGAGTGTCAAACCATTTTCTCGGACGAGTGGAAAATACCCGCCCTCGGTGATCCAACCAGCTGACCACGACGGCCCCTCCCCAGGCGTAGAGCACGGTAGAGCACCCAAACGACGGATATGATACTGCGGAAGGGCTGCGCCTCAACCTTCCTGAGGCTCCTCGCTTGAGAAATTCCATACCACGGTACAGTAGATCCAAAACCCGACTTGCAGAAACAAGGCACGCTTATCTCTTACATCCATGGAGCACTCTCATGACCTACACTACATCAAGTATAGAACGAACAACCTACTGCAACCCCACATGGGCCGGACCTTTGAGTTTATTTGCGGAAACGAAAAACAAAAAACGGAATCAACTCTTGAGACCACCTAACAAGGGCATGCGGATACAGTATCGAGGAGAACCGACAAAGGAAGAAAGGGCGGAAGTTTTCCAGAGACAAATATGCAACGCACGGGCCGTATTGGGCAGGAGGGAAAATAGCCTATCATACTTTGTCACCCCGAAACTGAGTTACTACCATTACGGGGGACCATAGTAAAAAGGACAAAATATTGGTAGTTAACATAGGGAAACATATAGGTTTTTGTGTGTACCATTGGTCCTACTTACAATAGTCCCACGTAACAGGAATAAAAGAGAGAAAATAAGGATGGACATAGTAAATTGGATGAAAAATCATATAGACCAAATACATACATATACGTGGTAGTACCTGGTACAAACATATACGGGATTGAACAACCATTGAAATTTGATTGTTGGGCGTACGAGCCCCGTCAGTCTCAAAACACTTTGGCCAAAATTGCTCTGCCCTCTATCGTAGCACGCTTCGAACAAAAACATCATACGTACCAAAAACAAAATCAAATCGAACCTCGTAAGCAAACTCGTCGTGCGCCCTGCCCCCTCCGAAGATGCTGGCCTTCTTAGCGGAGGCGGAAGCAGAATCCGCGCCGCCAGTCGCCGCCGGCCCGGCCGCACCGGCAGGCTTCGAACGCGGCGCCAATTTGAGTTTGGGCCTTACTCCAGTAGACGGCGCCCCGGTGTTGGGGGCGACGTCCGGGCCGCCAGCCCCGATGGGCCCGTCCATTCCTCCGCCTGCGCCGCCGCCCCTTTCGTCCCTATTATGGGGCAGCGTTACAGTTAGGGTGTGGAGTGTTCACGTCAAGGTTAGTGTCAACCCCTGTGGGTTTTACAGTGGCCGTAAGGGTGTGGAGCATCAACAGTAGTCAATACGCCTCCACACTTCAGTGAAACACCGCTCGCTCTTGGCCCGGCCCAAAACACAGGACGGCCAGGCGGAGTATTTCCTTGCTTACAGTATCTGCACCAACACATCAGGGCGGCTGTCCTGCCTCTAAGGCGAGCCCTCGCTTTCGGCGCCGGGCATTGAACAGCCACCTCTCGACAAGAAACTTCTGCAAGTTTACGGTAACGCGAATGGTAGGGTACGTTACGGAATCCTAATGTACGGTACGGTGTGGCATGGGCCTCGCTCGCACATCGGGCAGCAGCTTTTCACGCGTGACTAATACCATCATGCATGCCATCATGAATCCCATCATGAACGTCAAAGAGATTTTCATCACGAACCTAATCATGACCGCCATTATTAATTTCATCACGATTGTTACCGGGAAGATCACCATCACCATGGATGTCATCAAGACACTACTTTTATGAGTCTAACCTGCCGCGGTAGCCGAAGGACTCGTACCCCGGCTGGCCTCCTTCACCCCTGTATCACGATCACAACGCACAACGCACAATGCACAGAAAAAAAAAGGTCGAAAATCGAAACAACGGCAAGCTTCAGAATCGATGTCAGGGAAAACAGGCAACAAAAAACGCGCGGCGCGAAAAAATACACGAGTCCAAAACATGGCTTGTCACTGCCGTTACCAAAGTACCCTCTGCTTCCGTAGGAATGCGACAGTAGCACAGGTAAACACCGCAATAGAATAGCACAGAAGGACAGCACCGAAGGAAAAGACAAGAGGTATTTTATAACCGCTCATCGAGAAACATCGTTCAAGCACGCACGCCCTCTGTGGCACGGTACACCAACATCACTCCAAACCACACCCTGCCGACTCGCCGCAACCCCACCCCTCCCTCTCCCATGCGCGCGCCTATCCCTTCCCTCTCCCCTCTCGTCTTGCCGGGATCGCTCCTCAAAGAGAAAAGACATCCCCCTTGCTGCCTTGTCTTGTCTCACCTAGACTGATCTGGTCTCGTGGACACTATTTTGAACACGCACGTTGCTCTGCTTTTCACACAACAGCGACGGAAGCCACCCACGCCACTCGGAACCTTTCCACGACACAAACTGGCGCCGCCGCCACTCTGAACTAACACACGCGCGACCAACGCCGCCGCTACCGCTACCGCTGCCGCTGCCGCCGCCGCCGCCGCCGCCGCCGCCGCCGCCGCCGCCGCCGCCGAGACTCGGAGCATGCACACAATCACACATTCACACACAGGCAACTCAAACGCCACCCACGCCACTCGGCACGCAAGTGAGTGCCACATGAGTGAGTCTTCTTTGCCGCAAACGCACCTGACACGCTGCCACCGCCACCGCCACCGCCGCCACCGCTCGGAACGAACACACACGTGCCCCTTTCTATACCACGAACGCCACTCACTCACGCCACTGACTCACGCAGCAGCGGTGACTAAATCGGGAATAAACACCGCTGCCGCTCGCTTGTCCGCTTCTCTCTTCCGACTGACGGCAACGGCCAACCCAAGGAGGCCAGTCCTGGAACACTCACCTTCGGCCGTCTCTCTCCCTGCCGCCGCCACCCCCTCGACCGTATCCTCGACTGTACCCTTGGGAATGGTCATAGCCTCGAGACTCGTGCCCCCTGCGGTTGTTCGCCGGTTCGCGAAGGGGCAGCGCATGGCTCGAGGGTTCAACTTTCAACGTTCCGTGCGGTCTCGCGCTCTCCCGGGGGGGTTCCCGCCTCCCCTCCCATACCCCGACAGGAGCGTGAACAACCACCAACCAACGCGGAAGTAAAAACGTTACTGCTGTCACTGATTTTGTCGCGCCAATCGTGTTTGTTGCCTTTTTTTCAGGCGCCAAACCTTCTTTTGTCTGTCCGATCATAAGTTGGGTGTTTTTATTTAGGGCGATCGGCTGAAAAAAACTTTGTACCTCGGACAGAAAATGGATTCCCACGTACGTCATTATCTAGATGTTTCGAGGTAAATCTGTCCCCCGAATTGTTACGATCTAGCTCATGTTTGTTGCCGACTGGGACCCGTATAATCTCCATGATGTACTGTACAGTATCACATGTTTTCCGGGTTGGATCTGTACTATAGTAATAAGATCTTGCACAACCTCTCATAACGGCAGTCGAGGAACCAGATGATCTACTGTAGACAGATAGATCAGATAGATAGATAGATCAATAATCTATCCGAGTGTGAAACCCTTGACTTCCTATTTATGCTGTCACCTGGTAATATATATATACTACAGTACACTCCACGGCGGCGGTTGATACTACTTTTATTGTGCTTCTTCGAAATAAAACCATCAATGCGTGCTGTTGCGGTACACTGATAGAACTCCTCGCCTACGGTGGCTGGCAGCGTAATTATAGCATGAGAAACCAACCGATCACCGATCGCAGCATCGAAGTTACAAGCAGAAGGGGCTGGTCGCCTCTGACTTCGTCTTTCACGTGACGACGGATAAACTACTGTGTGCCAGACGTCTTTACCAGGTACGAGGGTTTATTGCAAGATACGGAAGCTCTCGCCAATACGGAAATAATTCACGCTGGTGGATATTTCATATTTGTAACCATCGTCAACTTTGTATTTTCCAGGGCTGTGCACGGGTTGGGCCAAATCTCGCGGGTCACGTCGGGTCGGGTTGGGTAACGGTGGCCGGACCCGATCCGTGAGAAGTTGAAAAGTCCTGGCCCGATCCGACCCGTGAGATTTCGAAAAGTTCCTGACCCGGTCCGCGGGTTGGGGCAATGACCCGTGAAGAGTCCCGCTATACTCACCATATGAATATCATCACCTTCCGATGTTAGGGTGCGTCGGCCACAGATCTCCAGATAAACTCGCTCAAAAGTACGGCATGCCCTATATGATACCATACGCTAAGACAGACAAGGCTATAGTGTAAAACTACACTGACAATTGGGCACACTGAACAAACTAAGCGCAGTAGAAAACCTACGATACGAAGCTGTCGCTGAAAACCCGCGCAACAGGATATTCTACTTGGAAACTGTCTCAACGTATACGATACACACGTTGGTTGACAATTTGTAGAATCGTTTACAGCTCTTCATAATAATAGTACTCTACCCCACTGGAAACAAATCTCCCTCAGCGGTCGTAGAACCGGCTTGAGGCGCAGGTCAGTGCGCAATCAGGACCACTTCACTCTCGGCGGAAAAATCGGGAGCGTTTCAACATTAACATCAAGACCAAAACGGTCCTTACATTTCCGTCCAGTATGCAATACTATTTTTTTGTCGCGGTGCGGTATCGATTAGAAAATTGCACTCGCTCGTACCTGGTACCAGGTATGATAGTACGGTAACACCATGCCATAAGAGGAATTTGTTCACGGGGGGTGGATGAGCTCGACGACACCCGAACGAAACAAGCCTCGCTACACACCAAGTACATCCATCCGGAGCGCCCACCTTCGCCCGTCCCTGCCATCACCACCGCCGCCGTAATCATCCCGCCCCCCCCCTTGCCTGAAGCCGCCGCCCCCTTGCGGCTGATCAAACCCTCTTCTGTAGGGGAAGGATAGCAGAACAAACGAACAAACCAAAGCGAATTGAACCGAGAGAAAACATGAACAACTGTCGGAGTCTAAATGGTTAACAGTCTTGCACAAGTCTAACAGATCAGATAGACGAGACACATCAGATACATCACCTACACTCACGAACGAAAACATGCAAGCACCAACGCACGCTGCAGCAGCCACCGCGCCACACAAACCACAAAACACACCCGACCGCGAACCGACAGATGCAGCAAGCAGCCTAGAGCAAGGGGCAAGTCGAGTCACCCAACCCACCTCCCGCCTCCGCCGAAAGAGCTGTTGCCGTACCCTCCGCCGCCACCCCCATCTCCGTACCCTGTAGCATAGCACGCACAATACAGTCAGTTGGAGTTGCAGCTACAGCAGGCGTACGTGGGAAACACGGGGATAGGGTACAGTTGAGGACAACGGCGGTGGTCGTGGGGCCGCGGTCGTACACAGTTGGAGCAGAGGCGCGATGTTGCACCCACGTGATGTGACACGGCTGCTGCACCGCTGTTACCATGATAACCAGCCAATCCGATCACCACAAGGGCCATAGAGCAGGGCAATCGGAGAGCATGCACTACTGTGCCCTAAACCGTGAACTGTGTACTATACAGGTGTACTGTTCACCAAACAGTGTACTGTGTACTAAACCGAAACTGTGTACTACACCTGACTGTGGACTGCTGTGCACTAAACTATTGTTTACCAAACTGTGTATTTTGCACTAACTGTTCCGTGTGCGCTACACTGTGTACTGTGTAAGATAACTGTGTAGAAATTATGTACTACTGTCTACTGAACTGTGTACTACTAACTGGTATATTGCACGAAACTGTGTACTACAATGTACCACGTACTAAACCGTGCACCCGTGTACTGTGTATAACTACTGTACTGCTAACGTGCCCACCAGGTATGCACTACACGGTCAACATCGCTTACCACGACGGTTACCCCCCGCCCTGTTCTGCTGAGGCCTGGCCACCTCCACCCGAAGGCTGCGCCCTCCCATCTGCTGCTGGCCCATCTTCAGTGCCTGCAGCAGCCCTGCCTTCTCAGCGAAGGTCACATACACGAAACCCTGCGCGGGGATAGGAGAGGGGAAACAAATCGACCAAAAGTAACGCCGAGGGAGGGGATGGGTGATGAGGCCGTGTGTTACATCTTGTTTGTTGTGTCACAAAACGGTCTACACGTAACGGGCTACGTACGACAGTAGATATTGATACCGAGTAGAACTACTGAAGTTGGCAGTGGGCTACTGTAACAGCTCACTAAACGGCGTGGCGAACCGTACTATATAGTAGCAGGTAACTGGTAGCTGACACCAGGTAGCTGACAGTATATTTACTGCGTCTAGCTTACACACTACAGTACACAGAGTTTCTCGTTAAAAGCCATCAGGTCTTACGGTATTCAGCTCGAGTGTCGACATACACATGACGCGCATCGACTAGATTCCGCGTGGGGACCGAACGCTCCAGCCAAGACCAGCATTTCAGCAGCTATCGAACACCGATACGGCCATTGAATGAGGCACCTATTACAGTAGTAATGCTTTAAACTATGCAAGTAGTTACCAAACGCCATTGAATGAGGTTCCTAATACTTGATAACTACTGTATGCAAAAGCTATGAACAAGGCAATCACGATGCGTCAGTGTGCAACTTTGTCGTTCACTAAACTCGTTCAGATTGTGAGATTTGTATCATGTACACATCACACGCATCGTCGTACTGCCAAATTGTAGCCCTACCGTAGACTAGACCACTTACAAGTAGGAGGCTGCCCAGAGCCAGACAGAGAGAAACACATACAACGTAAAATATCTACAGTATCAATAAACCTTACCAGTACTTAGCAAACGACTTTTGGACCTATCTCTAGCTGACAAGGTTTCTCATCAGTGATGCCTTAGTGCGCTATTTCACTGGTGAGCCAAGGTGAGATTTCTACAATAATTACACATCACGCGCATCGATCATTCCACGTTCCCATACGGGAACGAGTCTACTAATAGCTCTGTACCGATCAAGCAGTCAAATGAGCCTGGCCGGCGTCCCCGGTGGCTTGGGAGGTGGTCCGCGTGCCTACTAAGATCAAACTTCGCGCGTTCGAGTCTCACTGCATGCATACTCATATGGAGTTTTTTTGCATGAAAACATTGGCGGAGGGCGCGGGAGACCAAAAAATGAGTAGCGGAAAGTGCGAGAGCGTGAGTGAGCAATATTCGATGAAAATCGACGAACAGTCGAAATGCTGAACCCTACGCGCGATAAAAATGAACCCACGTACCGGGGGGGGCAGAAGGAATGACACCTGTGACCACGCCTTGTCCAGAAGATCGCTGAGGGTAAAACCTCCTAGGACTTAAGCTGGAAAGTGAAAGTTATGGACCAAAAAAAAAAAGTAACAAAAAACTACGTACCTAAGGCAAAATCACGATGCGTCAGTGTGCAATTTTGTCGTTCACAAAACATTTTTCAGATTGTGAGATTTGTAGAGTATACACATCACACGCATCGTCATTGGGTACCCTATTAAAAGTACAAAATCAGAGTACGTAGTACCTAGTACCTAGTACAAGAGCGGTACAGATCAACCAGAGCGGAAACAAGTCAACTCCAATACCTAATGTCAAAAGATTCGTCAAAATCAACAACTCTTGGCGCTTCAGCAGTGCTGTATCGCTTGTCAGTGATGCATCCGTGTGCTATCTCATGTCTCACTGGCGAGTCAGAGTGAGATTATACGTATAATGAATGCACATCAGTCATCGACGAGATGAATGAAATAGGGGACCGACCGCCCAGCCAAGACCAGCATCGCAGCTGTACCTACAGAATACCGGCACAGCCATTGCATTAGCCTATTTTTAATACTACGAATACAATAATCGTACAATGATACTGGTAGAGTCAGTCTACAAGCGAAGGCAATCACGATGCGTCAGTGTACAATTTTGTCGTTCACTAACTTTTTCAGATTGCGAGATTTGAAATAAAGATATAACCACAGCACACGCACCGTATTACTGCTGTTGTACTGCACAAAAACTTAAGAAGAGGCCGTACATACGTACAGTACCAGGAATTAATATTACGGGGGGCCATATTAAACAGGACCTACGGTACACACAAATATATATATATTTCGCGACTTTTACTAAGAATATTTCGTCCTATTTACTATGGTCCCCCGTAATAGTACTCAGCGAAAAGGGAGAACACACAACGTCAAGTACTAAGAGCTACGATATATACGTAGCCATAAGCGACGTTGGGCTAATACAGTAGTAGCTGGCAAGGTAAGACAATACTTGCAGTGATGCATCAGTGTGCTATTTTGTTATTTTGTCTCTCACTGGTGAGTCAGAGTGAGATTTGTATAACAATTACACATCACGCGCACCGACTACAATGCCTCCAAGATGGGACCGAGCGCTCCAGCCAAAACCAGCATTACAGCAGCCGCTACCGATTAAAGCAGTCTACTACTGTAGTATACATGCTAAGTACTAGCCTGGTATTCAACTATACAATACCTAAGGCAATCACGATGCGTCAGTGTGCAATTTTGTCGTTCACTAAACTCGTTCAGATTGTGAGATTTGTATTAGATACACATCACACGCATCGTCATACTGCCAAATTGTAGCCCTACCGTAGACTATGAATAGACCACTCACAAGTAGGAGGCTGCCCAGAGCGAGACAGAGAGAAACACATCCAATGTAAAACACCTGCAGTATGAATAAACCTTACCTAGTACTTGGCGAACGGTTTTTCGAGCTACTGTAGCTGACAAGGTTAAGGTTTCTGATCAGTGATACCTCCGTGTGCTATTGTGTCTCACCGGCGAGACAGAGTGAGGTTTCTATAATAAATACACACATCACGCACATCGATCACCCATAAATCCCACATGGGAACGGATTATCCAGCCAGCAACACCTTTTACTGATAGAACCGACATCTACATGTAAGTTGTCAAGGCAATTACGATGCGTCAGTGTGCAATTTTGTCGTTCACTAAACTCGTTCAGATTGTGAGATTTGTATTAGATACATGTCACACGCATCGTCCTACTGCCCAAAAAAATCTTGTCAGATTTGAGCGACAGTAGATGCACATTACACGCATCGTCATCAGGAGGTCGGACGCACCCGTACACCGCCAAAACAGGGAAAACACACACTGCTGTAAACCACCCAGAGCTATACTCGCACGTGTAAGTATACCTGGTACGCAATAAACAGCGTTGAAACTGGAGTACATTCGTTGGCAAGGTAATAAAATACTACCAGGTATATGACCAGTGATGCGTCCGTGTGCTATAAAATATGTTGTTCCTCACTTGTGACTTCAGAGTGAGATTTGTATGAAAATACGCATCACGTGCATCGACGACATTTAACATGGGACCGAGCGCTCCAGCCAACATCAGCATTACCCTAGTGCCTACGGAATACAGGCACGACCATTGAATGATCCTATGAAAACCATGTAAATAGACAACAGCTAAGGCAACCACGATGCGCCAGTGTGCAACTTTGTCGTTTACTATTATTAATAGTAGCTTTTCAGATTGTGATATTTGAACTCGATACGCATCACACGCATCATTATTGGGTACCCACGTACCAACGAAAAAAAAGCCGCACAGAGGGTATTCTGAGAAACCTACCACAACTTCAGCGCCTATCAATACAGCTTAGTTACACTACAGTAAACGACTTCTGGCCTACATCAAGCATGTGCGATGCATCCGTGTGTTATTTCGTCCCTCACAGGAGATTCGTACATTAAATTACACGCCAACCGTATTGGAAGGCATACGATGCACCAGGTGCAGTGCAGAGTACAGGCTGACTTGGTGCGCACGAGCAACAACATCGTCAACGAACGAACGATCGTACTACTGTACTGCTGTAGAAATGGTTGAGTGCGTATACAGGAGTGTAGGACGCAACGGTTATCACAGCAGTATATCATATATAGTGCAGTACTGCTGTCATTTTAGTGTAAACCAAGCGAGACCACTTGGCTTTCGGGTTGATCGCTGGGGCCCGCGCTTAATCACGCATGGTTCCTAGCTATCAGGACGAAGGAAGCGCATTCACTAGTCCCTCAACCTTTGTTTACTGTCGGCACTGCTACTGGTTGTGCGTGGGCACGTATTACATAGTACCAGGTATGACTTGCTCGTACCATCACGAAATAGGGCCGGGGAAGCTCTTGTTAAGCTCTTACTACTACAAAACACGCAAAATTAACGCGTGCGCCATGCGCAAGTACACGGTGCGTGCGTGTTTTCTCCATCTGCTCAAAAGTACTCCGACAGTTAAATACACCGAAGATGAAGCTTCAAGTAAATACAGTAAAACGTAACCAAGTGTTTGAAGCAACAACGTTCAGTACGTGGACGAGCATGCTTGCGCAGCGCAGGAGTAGGAAACAGGGTGCCGATTCAAGCTCGCGCGATATTTACTCGCGACGTCGAGGCGTCCCTTCTGCACCCCACCTCACCTTAACTTAGCTTGCATCACCTTTTACATTCACTCTGCTTGACTTTGTTTCCTACTTCCTACAACCGTAGACTCCGTGAGCAACCTCGCGACCACATACTAGGTTATGGCAATGAGCTGCAGTAATACGGGGCACACATCATGGTAAATTCGGAAACAGATATGTTGTGTGACCTTAAGGGGCATACATGGTACATGCTTTTAGGGCCCATCGTGGGTTCTGATTACTATGTAGGTATTACTATGCATTACTATGTATTACTATGCCCCCCCGTAACAGTGTGACGTCATCAACAATAACGACTGGCGTTACTATGTATTACGATGCCTCCCCGTTAAAGAATGGGATCATCAACAATAACGACTGGCGTTACCTGCAACATTGTACTCGACCCCGCTGTGCACCAAGCAGTTTGCCCAGGGCCGACTATGAGGCACAGACTGGGGCCTAAAACACTGGAGGCTACGTGTAAACAGTCAACTATGAACCCGTTCAGGAACTCCAGAGGGGGAAAATGACGATCAATTACAGCAACGGCCTCGCAGAGCAGTCCCTGCCCCTGCTGCCCGCTATCGTCAACGGTCCGAACTAAAAACTGCAAGGATCCCACGAGACGAGTGCAGCAACATACCGGCACTGCTCGTGCGTCTGCGCGCTGACTCTAAACAGCTGATATGACCGACCCCGTCCGTTTATTAGGCGCTGTACACGACTCTCAAAAAAAATAGAGCTTGGCGGGTGAAGGCTAGAGGCCAACATGGTACATGGCGCACACGGTCGGTGCTTGTCGGTATTCGGTTGTTCGTTCACCTTCCTTTCCCCGGTATCCCGGTTCTTGACAAGGTAGACGTCTGTCACGCCGCACTGGTGGAAAAACTCCCCGATGTCCTGCTCCTGAAAGGAGTACGGCACGTTTCCGACGAGCGCCTGTTCCAAGTTCACGAAGAGCAACGATCGCAGCGCGCAGTGGGCAGAGAGAGAACCGTGGCACCATACGGTGGTGAGATGGGGTGATGGTGATGGTTATCGAGATGTCATCATGAGCGAGGGGCCAGAACTCGCGTACAAGGAACAGCTTCACCGGGCAATATCGACCAAAAATCGCACGTTTTACTTCGTGCATCATCAACAACTACCATCTCATGGGGACGGAAACATCAAGTCGTACGTACGCCGAGCTCAGCACACGTGAACCACGGCACCAACGCTCTGACTTTACCACAGCAGCGTCAAACACAGTTCGCCAGAACCTACGGCAGATACTTTCGAGGCCCCCGCCATGGCAGACGGCAACTATAACGGGGAACCATAGTTAATAGGAACTACGGTACACTCAAAAACCTACCTGGTATATATTCACCTATTTTTCCTAACAATATTTGGTCCTATTTACTATGGTCCTCCGTAATAACAAAATTTAACACAAAGCTGCCATCTAGGGAAGAGGCCCAGCAGGCCGAAGCGGGAATGCTACAAGCCCCATGTACATATCCGCCGGCGCACTCGGCATCTGAGCATACCCCCCCCGCCCCGCCCACCTTCCAAATTCGATACCAAACACAACCACAAAATGCGAGTTTCGCCGAGAGGCTGCGCCAAGGCCGTCAATCGCTATCCTTACTTCCTCTGATCAACAGCAAAAACATTTTGTTTCTACTGTATATACATGCACGTGGAACCTGCCGGTCGCCCCGATGCTCTAGACGTTAACCTCGAATACTACTCGCGTATGAGGGCCGGGTCCCGGCGGGTTCGAAAAAAAAAATTAAAAAAAAATGCCAGGTGCCTTTTTCTCATCGCGGAAATCACGAGAGCGTGAGATAGCAAAATTGCATGAAATCGACGAGCAGTGGGATGGAATGCTCTTCCCTTTGTGCGATAAAAGTATGCTTATACAGGAGGGGAGAGGTGAAGATACCTGTGACCACATGTTGCCCGCAGAGTTGCAAAGTAAACGCGATGGTTAAACAAGGTAAACATAAAAATATATCGACAGGGCCAAGCGTTTCAATCTCGAGACGCCCAACCTATCAAATTATTGTGCGAGGCAGGCTTACTCGTATCACAGACCAGGTACCAGGTACCAGTCTGATCGAAACATCAAGTACAATTCGATGGCCGCAACACGTTCAAAAGTACGTTATTTTTACGATCACTGATACCTGGTATCTGGTATAATAGTTAGTTTCATGTGTTTCGTGCAAAAGTCCAGCCAAAAATGAGAACTGCCAAATTCTGAGCGTAGTCATCGCGTGTTGTATAACGTTGCCGGTTACGCGTACGCAGAGACGGCCGCTTACTGTATATATCATACTCGTAGGCGTGACGTAATGGAAGATGAGGTGGGGTGAGCTCCTGCAGTGGAATCTGAGCGTCCCGCCTTATCCTACAGCACGTCTCCGCGTTTTTCTCCGGCAAAGGCCAACCAAACAAAACGAAGCACCCTCAGACGGTGTGCGGAGCCCATCCAGACGATACCGTTGTCCGCGGCCTGCGCCGTTGTAGTAGGAGGTATCCAATTCCTTCCAGGTGCGCGGCGGTGTCCACGGTGCAAAATTGGTGCCCCCTCTCACCTTGAAAGGAGCAACATCGGGCACTGGGACCTCCTCGTAGTAGCGCCCCCCGCCCCCCCCTCCCCCTCCCCCTCCCCCTCCCCATCTATTGTCATATCCGCCGCCACCACCACCACCCCCGCCGTCTCTGTTGCCCCAGTTATCACCACCGCCTCCACCACCGCCACCGCCACCGCCTCCGTAGTTTCCACCACCGCCGCCACCACCGTAGTCGCCGCCGCCTCTACCACCATAGCCGTCACCACCACCCCTGCTTCCACCACCATGACCGTCGCTGTAGTTGTCGTTGGCGTGGCTCTCGTTAGACGGTGCCTGGGCCTCGGCGATGTCGGGGAAGGTTTCGTCGTCCGCATCGGCCCAGTTCTTCGACATATTTGCTTTGATTGGCCTCCTTGCGGCTGTCCCAGAAAAAAGTAAGAAGACAAACGAACAAAAACAATGTCGGAAAAGGGTGGGAACACGACGGAAAAGTGAATGGGCGAACGAAACAACAAAAAGCGAGGGAGATGAGAAAAAAAGGGGGGAACAAATATTGCACCGAAACAGGAGGAAAAGGGTGGGAAAACGAAGGGAAAGTGAACGGAAAAAGGGCAAAAGGGTGAGAAATGATGACATAAAATGAAAACCAGACACATTTCAGGAGAGTTATATTTGGGTGATATTAATCATTCGTTTGGGGCGGGGGGGGGCGACGATCGCGATGTCAGGGAGGGTTTCTCCGTCCGCAGCGGCCCAATTCTTAGACCTATGCCTGGGGAAAGCGATCAATAAAAAGTTTGAATTTCAAAGATACCAGCCAAAAAAAAAAAGAACACGCTTCCTATGGGCAAGTTTACTAAAAAAAAAGGTCCAAACTTTTGGAAAAAGCCCGAAAAAAGCATGGGCCCGATGCCCAAGATCGGCTTGAGAAAACTCAGGCGGATGTTTGTTTCGAAGCGGCAGACATCGATCGACAAAAACAAGGACTGCGTCATGAATTCAGCACGGAGTGCGCTCGTTAGGGGCTCCAACCCACCCCAGGGTCACCGTCTTCACACCATGGCCAGTGTCATGTGGCGGGAGCTGACCAGGCGTATAATAAAAATACAAATGGCTGCTCGTGTGCACAAAACAGAAGACAAAACATCTCATCCATCCGTCTCGAATGGCAAAAAAAGGTTTTTTTTTCAGGCTTGGGAGGATACCGCAGGACACCGCCGGCAAGCTCTCGCCCCCTAGAGCATGGATCCACCTGATATCTTCGAGGACGTCATCTATATCCGTTGGCCTGGCCGGACACCGAGCGGGTTGGCCGCGGGCCGAGTCTATGTTGAGATCGAGCGTCGATCGTCGCACGAGTTGATTTCTATCAGCGTGTTGACAATTTGTAACCAGAAAAAACGAATTGCGCCGCCTGCAGCCGTTGGGAAAAAAGAGAAAAAATCAACCCTTTTTTTCTGTTTCCGCACAGCGGCGGTACGAGGATGTTTCGGCCTCTTTTTTAAAGCAGTATGTTTGAAAGAAAACTTTTGAACTTCGCGTTTCCATTGGCATAGGTCTTAGACATGCTTTTTTTAACCCCTCATTTGGGCTATCCAAACTCGAGGAATTGTCACAAAAGATGTGTCACAATCACAAGAGTTGTGGGGAAGTTGCGGCATGGCAGTTACGAACTGAGAGCAAAAGCGAAGGGCAACAGCAACAGCACGAGAGAGCGCAAGAGTACGTTGATTTATTAGACTCGGTAGAAAGAAGAAATTTCCATGGAAGCAGCAGGGGGCCGCAACTTCCTAACTTTCATCGGTCCACAGGAGGCCGCAGGACATACTACTGATATTAATGCGTACGCTTATTCCGATATGCAGCACCAGGTACGTTTACACCAAGGTATCTACCAGGTATGTTAAAAGGTATGTACTGCTGCTGCTGCTGCTGCTGGAGACTACGCATTACGCACACTGCTGGCGTATGCTGCCCCAATCGGTACAGCAGTATCTCATCAGTATCTCATCAGTATCCCATCCGTATCCATCGCGCACTTGGGCCAACTCTCGAGCGACAACTATGTACGTCGAAGGATGATACGATGATACTCGTATCATACCATTTTCATACGAATATCTTCCTCCACCATACGCACCAGCCAGTCTTAAAACGGGTAAGTACACAGCAGCAGTACGTACGAGATATTAATAGACGTTCGACTATCTTCGATCATCCTGTGTGTGTGTGTGTGTGTTCTTCACATTAAACCGTTCTTTCTACCCGTCGACATCCAGCACAACCAGTGTCCGTGCCGATTCTTCCATCCTAGAAGAGATACAAGTTCTGTGGTCACAAAGCTACGCCACAGAGATACTACGTTGCCACGTGTGCAGTGTGAACTGCAGTGGGCAATGCAAAGCCATGTCATCATACTAGATACGACAGGCACGACATACGCAATCTATGAAATAGTGAAACGAAAAGAAACAATCAAAGAGAAAACAAAACAAGGTAGACAAGTCGAAAAAGAAAAAGAAGAAAAATGAAAGCAAAATCTAAGAGAAACAATCTGTCGTGCCCCCCCCCCCGCAGGCGAGGTGGCCTACACTTGAAAAAGAACGAGCTGGAAAAAAGAAGAAATAACAAAAGACACCACTGCTTGTGAACAGAGTAAGACAAAGAACCAAGGAGAAAGTAACAAGGAAAAATAACAAAGGGGAAATAACAGGCAGACCAAAGCCCAAAGCACCTTCTAGGTGGCGGCAGCAGCTTGTGGTACGAGTAGTATAGCCAGGTTCTCCCTGCTAATCCGCCTGGTACCTTGCTACCCAGACTGCCGTCTCCGCCCTGCGTTCGTCAACTATGCCCAGCCCCTTGGCGTCAGACAATACGAGCCGAGCAGAGCAGGTTCGTCTTCCAACCACGCCACACGGCTCCTTGAGTACGGCTTATCAATCAGAAAAGGAAGAGGAAGAGAAAAAATGAAATGAAAATCACGGAGAGTCAGCGCAAGAGAGAAAAAAAAAAAAAAAAAAAAAAAAAAAAAAAAAAAACTACACTGCTGTAAATATTCGGAACAGATTCAAAGCACCCACCACCCAGTTCAGTCGTCAACCGTGAGCTATGACCGACAGCTGTTTCGCCGCCTGGAGAAGATGAAGGATTTGATTACTGCTGTAGGAGATAAGGGTTGCGTGCAGTTTGCTGTATTTCGGCTCCAGAAACGCCGTCCGATGAGAAAAGTGGAGGAATCGCCTCGAAATAAAACCGTTCGGTCATACGGCGTACCTACCTGTACCTATCATACATTTTTTTTATTTTTTTTATCATCACTTTTACTTTCCAGCCTAACTCGTACCAGGTACCAGGTAGGAGGTTTTACACTCAGCGGCCTTCTTCTGGACAAGCCGTGGCCACAGGAGTCGTCCATTCTCTCCCCAGGTACGTGCCTTTAATTCTTGTCACACATAGGGTTCAGCGTTCTCACTGCTCGTCGATTTTCATCGAATATAACTAACTCGCGCTCTCGCGCTTTCCGCTAATCAATTTTCCATGCAAGAAAAAGTCCCAGCGAGCATGCATGCACTCGGTGAGACTTGAAATCCCGAACTTGATCTTGATAGGCACGGGGACCACCTACCAAGCCACGACGGCATGCTATGATATTTTTATAGGAGCACGTATTGGTGCAGTATGCAGTCTCACCAAAAGTTTCAAATCATACCCCTGGTAGGTCATAAATCACAGCAACAAACGATTCCACCACCCTGCACCGTGCGTCGCGCGTTGCACTTCTCGTTCCAGTACAGCGTCAGTACGCACATTGAGAGTGTTATTTATGTACGTAAAAGGTCGGGGGACGAGGGGGTGAAGGGTGAGGGATTGAACCAAATGAGGCATCAAAAGTAGAGCGTATGTGATGTGGGCAAAAAAAAAATGGCTTCGCCGCGCGCCTTTGATTCTTGAAAAAACGAGGAGGATCCAAACCATGACAAAAGCAACTCCACTCCACTCGGTCGGTACCCAAGAGTGCCACCACACACAACCACGAGGCTAGGCGTGGGGGTTGGTTGCTCGAGAGTGGGCAAGTCTCGACAAAAGGCGCTTTTTGCTTTGCGACGGCTTCAAATGGCGCTTATTAGAACGCGCACAGCAGCTTCGCTTGAGCGATGCAGGAAATCGCAATCGTGCTTGTTTGTACATCAAATCGGGTTTGCCCCGAAAGATTTCCTCCATAAACAGAGGGAAGCAAGCGGGTGCGCGAGCGTGATTCCCGCGTCCGCCGTCATTTGCAGGTGCCTGGTTTGGATGCAGCGCAAACCTCGGCCAAGAGAGGAGGCACATCAGCAGCCTGCTTGAATCGAATGGTCGCAGAAAACGCCCGAACCCCTTTCCATCGACCTTGACACTGAAAACCCTGCCTGAAAAATGAACCCGTCCGCGGAACGCATAACTAAGCTCTGGCTTACCTGTGTCGGTGTTGTAGATAGTCTCAGGCGCTGCTGCACGTGCTGGTTTGAGTTGGCGCACTGATTTGCTGGAGTTGTAGTGGCATAAAGGCGTTTTCTAACTGAAGCATTTTTTTTTCTTGCTCCCGCGGGAAAAATGAGCCGAACACAACGAAGCATTCCCTGTGGGCAGCACTCACTGCACACAACATGGCTGATGCCGAGGCGGTGCGAAGGCAAAGGCAGAAGCAAATTGATGACAAGCGCCAGAGGGTGGAACGATTACGCCAGCGAAAAAAGGTGATCGGTAGCTTCATCAGGCAGCGAACGTAGGATGAAGAACATCCTCAGCAGCCCCCTATTTATACTACTGGTACGTAGCAAGTCGAAAACGAACAGCACAAGTACAACATATAAGCAGCAGCGGCAGCAGCAGCAGCAGCAGCAGCAGCAGCGGCAGCAGCAGCAGTGGCGGCACCGCGAGCCTGCCGTAGAGCTAGCTCGACTGCCGAAATGCCGGAGTGCGCAATAAGCAGCCTTGACGTTTTCGCAGTTCAAAGACATAAGACGCTGAGAGCAAAGGCAAGACAATAATCGATCCTTGCTGTTGTTTCAGGTTTGGACTTCGTACTGCTCGTACTGCTATACTCGTACCAGCATGACACTGCGTATAGGTCATCGTTCCAACCTTTTGGCTACTGCATGATGTGATGTGTGTGTGTGGTGTGTGTTTGTGTCCGCCGGAACCGTTGCCCGCAACTTGACTCTTGATGGCCGCTTTCCGCAGTCTCGACGATATGTTTACCAGCACTGCCTGGGGCAGGCAATTCGCGTGATGTCGCGATAGCAGGATGGTGTGAGAGTAGCTTTGATGATTACTTAGCTGCTCCTTCATTTGAAACTTGCCTTCACTCATCTGTCGTAGTTTCGAATTTCGTTCTATTATTAATAATACGAGCATCAATCAAACTGCAACAACGAACACGACGAAAATAAACAACAGCACACAAACACGAATTCAAATTTCCAGGGCTGTTCGCCGGTCAGGTCAAAACCTCACACGGGTCGGGTCGGACCAGCTGACTCGACCTGACCCGCGATTTTTTTAGATGTCTTCACCTGACAGGAACCGACCCGCGAGATTTTGTAAATACGTCCTGACCCGACCTGACCCGTCCCGCGAGATTTGATGAACTCCTGACCCGACTCGACTCGACCCGTGAGATTTGAAAACCTCCTGACACGACCCGCCATGACCCGTGAGATTTCGAACACCTCCTTACCCGACGTGACCCGACCCGACCCGCGAGATTCCGATTGACACGAGAGATACGGTTCATATCGCGGGTCGGGTCGTCTCGACCCGCGAGACCATCTATTTGGACTCGCGGGTTCAACCCGCGGATCTGGCCCGTGGGTTGTCGATACGTCAAAAACAAAATATTTTCATTTTTTTTTATCCCGTAGTGACATGTGTGGGCATGGTGTAGTTGGTATGGATGGATGCGGACATACGTGTATAGATTTGGCGGTGTTTTAAAGTTTGAACATGATATCAAAGGGGTACGATTGAGTATTGGTACGAGAGTAGCCTTTGAGCAAAAAGCGGGAAGCTTTTGAAGTGTCGCATCCGCGGGGCGGAAGCACGGGTCCGACCTGCGGGTCGGCAGAAAACATCTCGCGGACCGTGCTGGCGCGACCCGCGAGCGACCCGTTTCTCGCGGGTCATAATTCGACACGACCCGAAAGTTTTTCGTCACCTCCTGATCCGACCTGACCCGACCGGTGATTTATAAAGTTCTCAACCTGACCTGACCCGACCCGACCCGTGAGATTCGAAAAACCCTTGACCCGACCCGACCCGATCCGACCCGTGACATTTTTAACACCTCCTGACGGGCGAACTACCCTGCGAATTCCACGTTAACGAGCGACGATCATAGACGTAGACACCGGTATACTCGTGCAAAGAAAATCACACAGCAGCTCAGCAGCACAAAATGTCCTGTCGATCTGTTGATCTTGTATCTTGTACAACGCAAAGCGCGGCATGTGAGGCGCGAAAGCCCTTCATCGTAGCTACTGATGTTCGCTGCTGCCTCGGTGTGCTCTTTGGTTCAGTCTCCGCTTAACAATACCATATACCGTGAGGCGCATGAGGCAATACTGGGACCACTGCTGCTGTTACCTAGTGCATCGCAACTATACTACCGCTGTATTTCTACAGCAAAAGGGCCCCCACGCCGCGGCGAGGGTTGGATAAGCACGCAACTTTAATTGCACCACCGAAAACAACAAACGAGCCTGCTTTCGGCAGTCGTTGCTGTTGATCTCTATCATCCTACGTATACGGATGAATATGCACTCGTAGGTGATTGCCGTACTGCTTGTAGATACGTATATGTATGATATGTATAGGTATCAACTTGACTTTTTCCCCGAATCCTTTTATTTTTCTGATCCGGCCAGTGGTCTTTTCTCGTGCTCTCGGCCGCGGGGCACCCAAGAGGCCCGCGTGTACACTACAGTAGAGGTAGGACCCTGCGGGTACCCGCCGAAAACGGGTACCCGCCAAATTTTAGAGCCCAGACCCTACCCTACCCGCCGGGTAATACCATTTTGACGACCGGGTACCCGGGTACCCGTTTTTTTGCCGGCTCTGGCCATATTTTTTATCTTTTCCTCCATATTTCAGTGCCACAAAGAATGAAATTTAAGTGGAGGATAGTGTGCAGTACTGTGTGCTTGCCGAAACGAGGAGTACGAACAGTTTCTATGATTGATTCGATGCACAAGCCGCCTAAACTCGCCATGTCGTGTATTACTTCATTGCGCTGGCGTGATATTATAGGGGATAGGGGACATAGTCACGCGACGGCAAAAAAAAACTTGTGACGTACCGGCGTCACCGAAGGCTGGCTGTGACTGATGACCGTCATCAGGCATCCATGGCACAAAGCACCAAACGTCATCGGATTAACCTTGCGTCGCCCCACGTCCTAATGCCTTCGATGGGCCTCCTTGTATTGTGTACTCGTACTACTAGTATGTAATATTTAAATAATTTGGGGTGTGGTCACGAAAAAACGTACGGCGCCTGCAAGTAGTAGGAAGGAACCCAAAACCGAACGAAGCATAGTCGGTGGGTGTCCCAGTACGACAGCCAGTTCCACGACCGATTGTACAAACATGAAAAAAGAGACACGTTACAGGTGGCCGGAGCGGGACCCCACCCCCTGCACAATGTGGGCGTAAAAACCTCCTTGTGGAGACAGTGAACAATGTAGCACACCATTAGGCCTGTGCCGAATCGAGAGGTTGTCGACACCTTGTGGGTTTTGCGACATTGTTCAATGTCTCCCACCTTCTTCCAGGGGGGGTTCCGGCCACCTGTGATCTCACCTGCGACAACCAAGACTACAGCCGAAAACAACCCCCGCGTCTGCGCTGCTGTTACTGTGTGCTATTAATTGCCGAGGCGTTTCTTGGAGTTATGTCAGTATCCGACACCACTATTCAATAGGCCGAACACTTCAACTTGTACAGCAGTCACACTGCTGTCTGGCGTGCTGCCTGTCTCCTATATCTACCGAAGGGCGAAACCGAAATAACAGCCGTCTCAACAACATGCCCCGACTGGATCTGGCAAAAGAAAACTTGACGAGGAGCAAAATACTGGCTGATTCAACTCCTCCTGCCCTTGACTCCTGAGCAGTATCATCTGGTGCATCCTGGTGCGTGTAGCATGCTGTGTGGTTTCATACTCGTAGATATCGTATGTATCGTACCAGGTATCATACTGCCGTTGTTGCCGCGTCATCTCGTAAACACAGCAATAGTACACCAGCAGTAGGATACAGCAGCAGTCTTACTATGGGTCGTATGCTGTTCATGTTCTGTTTATGTTAATTAAAGGAATCCTGGCACCCCGTGGCTTGTGGCGCAGGAAAAAGCCGAAAGTGCTGTCAAGGTTGCTGGCGATGCCGCGGCGCTGCTGCCCCAGGCAGATGGCGACACAGAGAACGCCTCCATCGGCAGTGGCAGTGGGAAGGATACGCTCGGGGTAGGGGCAGACTTGGATGCCTACATCAAGAATCTGCTCAACACGCCGACGCTGGGAGCGGAAACTACCGAGGAGCTACGCCAACCTGCCTCGCCTGCAGGCAAGTGCGTCATGGCGTATCTCAAGATGTATTCCAAGAGACAACACCGAAGTGTAACTGCTGTAACAAGAACATATTGTATAGCCTGGGCTCTACCACTACTCTGTAGTCCAGAGGTCGGGCACAGGGGCGGAGGCGCGTTTACGCACATTCTCATACTACAGTAACTCAATTCGCGTTTAGGATGAAGTGCAAAATACGGGAATTGTCGTGCTGCCCGGCCTCGTGGGGTTCAGTATTAGGGTGCACTCATACGTAGGACATGTTGAAGATATGAAAATATGAAAGTATGCCTAACCACAACCCTATTAATAGTGTAGTACCAGGTACCTGGTAGGTGTTTGGCGTATAACACGTGTGATGAGAGTTAAAAGATTGATAAGAATGACAAGATACGACAGACCCCCTTGGACGAATGTCACTGAGACTACGAACATGATAGCTGATTTTTTCGACATTGGGGAAAGTGCAAACACCAAGCGATGAGTCTACTGAAAAATCTCGTCCAAAAGCCACCATTTTCGTCGTGGTGTCTGCCCCCTTTGCTTTGGAGAAACTCGGCTCGGGAATTTGCTCAAGGGGGTGTGTTATCTTGATTATAGTATGCGTTATGTAATTGCACTATCGCGGGATCACGACTACTGTGGTATATAGAGTAGAAGAAGTAGTAGTAATAGTAGTAGTAGTAGTAGTAGTAGTAGTAGTAGTAGTAGTAGTAGTAGTAGTAGTAGTAGTAGTAGTAGTAGTAGTAGTAGTAGTAGTAGTAGTAGTAGTAGTTGTTGTTGTTGTTGTTGTTGTTGTTGTAATTACCGGTGAGTATGTATATTGGTAGGGATTTATGGATATTATAAAGTTGTCCTCTCGAGGCTGTTTGCCAACTGGTTCACGTTGTGGTGCCTGCCAATGAATCCGGGCGTTGCGAGAACAACAGAGCAGAGAGCAGCAGTAAACCAGAGAGAACAGGAGCCGGCATCACTATTACTAATACTAATACTACAGTAATCGTACATGAACCCCTTTGGGACACATATATAGGAATGGCAACGAAACCATTCTTAAGTTTTGTTGTGATGAACCGTCTACGAGTACTTCCAGCGCGCAACAGTGCGAGTGGGACAGTGGGATCAGCCTGCACCCCGTGCCGTACGGCAGCTTGTTTTTTACTACCGTACACCGGGCACAACGCTTATCATCCCCCAGCCAAGCAATGGCCGATGCTGTAATCATAATGTATTCCTTCGAAGCCCCAAAAGGGTTGACAGAGACCACCGTCCCACCGTCGCAGGGTGTGAATAGCTCAGCATCAACCACGGCCTGGGTGGATGCATACATACCGTGGTGTCTCTTGAGCACCACCAGCCCGTATGTTTACACACGAGGTCATGCATTCGGCGGTTTTAGTGTACGTACGCCTGCCTCGGGCGTGAAAAGGTGAAGGCAGACAGTTGCTTTGACTGCAGCCGCTTGTTGCGGGTGTGTTCGGTCCGTTCGGGCCGGTCAGTTAGGTCCGGTCCGGTCCGGCCGGTCCGTTTGGTCAGGCCGGTCCGTTTGGTCAGGCCGGTCCTGTCGGTATGAGGCATGAGGGGCATGGGATATGAAGCGTGACGCGTGAATATGAAGCAAGCGCGCTGCCCCCGGTGCTTGGCCGTCGCTTGGTTGTGTGCTGCGCATTTCATACGTAAAGGCAGTATGTGGGAGCGAGTTGCCGCGCGGTTTTGGCAGTCAGTACACTGTTGTAGCACCTTTCCCCTACCTTGTCCTTGAAAGGCACATGCTCACCTTTTGGTTTTGTCGCTTGGTATGCGCTAAACGTATCCCAGCGGGGAGCATTTCAGGCCGGATATTTGAGCTGCAGCGCTGCGTTGTCGTACATACGCCAAGTGTTTGCTGCGTAGGGAGGAGTATGTAGTGTTGTGTCACCCCAAACAAGATTTCAGCAAAATTATGCAAATGTCAGAACGTGATCATGATGATGTAGCGCGATGCGTGAAACGTAACGAAGTAAACGAGTACGCACCATCACTGTACTCAAGTCGGGCGTAGTTTGAACCGTAGTGTGGAGGCTAAACTTATATTGTAACTCTCCAGGCAGACTGCAGGACTTATTGGTTGATTCTACTGCCGTCTGCATGCCGTGTGTACCCCTCCCGGCCGAAAGCAGATACAGCCAGTGCGCCGGCTGGCGACCCAGGACCTAGCGACCAAACTGCCAAACGCCTCGGCGCTCTGACAATCACTACCGGGCTGGGTACTGTGCACGTGTTGCCGAAGGTGTGGCGAACTGGACAACTTAGGGTGGTTGTGTCTGTGCTTTTTAGTTGCCGGTGTTTTCCCTTGCCTATGGTGTGGCGCAAGCTCGTGTGTACCAGGTATGTATATAAAGACTTGTATATCCTGCCTAAGGCCATGTAAAGCCCGTAGTACGCGCGATCGAAGTATCACTACTGCTGTAGTATCACTAGCACAGTATCACCACAGTAGTATGACATCACAGGCAGCTTGCAAAAATGAGTTTCGTCGAAATCCTCGATCTCACAGATGTGTTTTTTTTCCATGTGTATTCAGATGTATGTCGAGATTGGTATGCTTGTACTTTTATTGACCACCGTTTTAGTCTCCATTCGTTGACGTGACAGTTGCGGAATTTAACGTCGTCACCCACTCGATCACCAAGCTGTCTTGAGGACGACCACGGTGGTTTATAAACGAAGAAATTTTTATGCTCGCCTTTAAATTGGTGTGGTGCGGGTTGGCATTGTGTTTGGTCGTTGTGTTTTATATTGATCTCGAGGTAGTCCTAACTTCTAGATCCGTGTTGGTTTTATAGGTTTCAAGGCAATCCAAGCCGCGCCAGTATCCGGGGACAGCGGCAATTCTAAGCCGCGAGCTATATACGAGTAGCATTCACGTCCCAGAGACAAGTTTCCCAGTCGTGCTGTGGGGAGGGGGGTAGTTGACTTGACTATTACTGGCTATTATTGGCTGTTATTGACTATTAATAGGCTCTTCAACCCGAAAATGGCCGAGCAAGTATGTACCAGGGTAATGTATTTCACACCTCGGACAGATCATCTACAGATAATCGATTCCCACACTTGATGATCTAGATCTATCAGGACAGTGCCGTTCTTTCTCTGTAGGATCTAACTCATGTTGTCTACCTTGCCGGGAGGGAGCCGTGTAATCTGCATGATCTAGGACAGCCTTCCTGGGTTGGATCTGAATTATACAAATCCTGCACAACGTTTCATAATGACAGCCTAGGATCTAGATGATCTATCTGATCTATCTGTAGATGACATATCTGTAGATAATCTGTCCGACATACCAGGGTATTAGATTTGCCCAATCCCGTTTGAACCAATAACTTTTAGGTTAAACTCTTTAGTCAAGATATACCCAGCGAATGGGATTAGACGCTGACTTAAGCTTTTACTTTCTCAAAATTGTTTTTTCGGGTTACTTGGTTTGAGTTATAGTATACCTGGTACGAGCGATGTAGGTCACTGATTTACACGACTTCCTAAAATATAGGGCATGCCTTGAGGCCTTACTTTGGGGCGGTGAAATCGGAGATCCCATAGAAAAATTGAAGGAGACCCGCACTTCGCTGTACGACCTAAAATCTCTCACAGATGTGTTTTCGTTCGTGGCTCCCTCACAGCGCACGCAGTTGACGACAGTAAGGCATGCCTTACTTATGACAAATATCCCCTGAATAGCACGAGTTGTTTCCTAAAATAGCGAGAGTGAGTCATGCACCATCTTATACCAGTACCTGAGAAGAAATTGGTGCTCCACCTACCGCACCATGCCTCTTTATATGTATGTATACGAAGCATATGAACCTTCGTTGTTTTCCTGGGTGCCTGTATTGTGAACAGGCCACAGAGTTTTACGACAAGGGCTGTCAAGTAGAGCTTGCCGGCGCCGCCGGAATGGCTGCGCAGGACGGCGGCGCAGAAGGAGACTTCGACGTTTTTGGCGTTCCGTTGTCTATGACCAAAAGAACTCCGGACAAAAGGCGCAACAAACTCAGGTGCAACTTCTGTACTGTATACCCGCAGTACCTCACCGCACACGTCACTGGCGTAAGAAAGTTGGAATGGCAGGCACCAGCTGTTTTTGAGTTGCGCGCGGACGCGAGTTTGTAGTTTTGATGGCGCCCAAACAATAGGGACTCTATTTCGAGTTGCAGGAACGCTGTCCGACATGCACCGCCCACCAATGCACACAAATTGACGACAGGTTCAAATATCCTGATGCGTGAGTACCTGGCGACACCTACGGTACCTGTACTGTATGACCGAATTGCAAGGACCGTTTTGATTGAACATTATTGTATTATTATAAGGTGCTTGTGTTTAGGGGCAGAGGAAGACTCGTACGTCCTATTGCGTAGTAGGTGACTCAACCGAGACCCCTCTTGTCTCCTTCCTGGTTGCGGTGGCGAACCTTGCTTCTGTTTTGTGGTTGTAAGGCTTGATCCAGACTCTTTTCTATTGATTTGTACTGCCCCTGTATTTCTCTAATTCTCGACCATTAATAGTATATTAATCTATCACTGATGTTGGTATTTAACGTATGAATCGGGAACGGGGTTGCCATCCTCCTCCCCCCCAAGGCTCTAAGGTATCCCTGTGTCTGTACTTCATTTACACTGTGTTATACTGCGGTATTCGGAAGTATTCGGGCGTATATAGAGAGAGCAGCGGTAGGTAGGTATGTAGGTACTTTGTAGGAACCCTTTTAGGACTTGACTAGCTTGATTAAGTCGATTACAGTATAGATGTATAGAGGGAGAATGGGATGAATACGAATGCCGGTTACAGCACACAAACCAACCATCGCATTGTTGCTGGGGTAGGGTACAGTAGTAGCATCCAGTATCCAGTAGTAGTACCATACCCCAGCAACAATGCCATGGTTTGTGCCGCACGCATGAAGCGTTAACTACCCGTACTATTAGTAATAATAATCATGATGCATACTACGACTCACACTCACCCTAGACGGTTGATTTTGCCGCAATTATTGTTGCGTTTGTCGCTATACTTCACCACAATTTACTACCTGGTAGAGTATATATACTCTACTATACTACACTATATCCAGGTTGAACTGGTTAATTGTAGGTTGCGTCGTGATCAAGCGGCACTTCGTTGTGTTTATCGATGTACTGTAACCAAGTCAAACTGGTTCATACAGGTTGCGTCGTTATCAGACCGCATTCCTCCCTGCGTCTATCGCTGTACCAGAGTCAAGTGAAAATCGTTCATATTACATAAATATAGGTTTCGTCTTCATCAGGCACCGCACCTATTATTGTGTTTTATCGCTATGCTTCTAACAGGTCGGAAGTATTAATATCAATAGTAGGTCGTGTCTGTCTGTCGGTGTCGGAGCGATGGTTGACTGCTCCGCTATCTGCGTATATCTGTCTTTGATGCGGCAGTAAGTTGTCTGACAATAAGTGGCCGACTACAGTAGTAGTGGTCCCTCTATGGTCCCGTTTTTTTTTTTTCTTCTTTCTTGATCATCACTTTACTTTCCAGCTTAACTCGTAGGAGGTTCTACCCTCAGCGATCTTCTGGACAACCCGTGGTCGCAGATGCCGCCCCTTCTCTCCCCCGGTACGTGCCTTCGTTTGTACCGCGCATAGGGTTGAGCGCAGTATTTCCACTGCTCGTCGTCAGTCGAATGTTGCTAACTCGCGCTCTCGCGCTTTCCGCTAATCAATTTATTTGCAAGAAAAAACACCCACGAGTACATATGCACTCGATGACTCGAACCCACGAAATTGATCTTAGTAGACACGCGGGACACCTACCAGGCCACCGGGGACGCCGGTTAGTAGTGCCGGTTGGCCGCTATAGTCCATGCGGAATCGCCTGGCCCAGATGGAATTAACCAGCGTGGTAGTGTGATGATTCGTAGTGCAGGTTGCCGCTATAGTGCCGGTATTGTTGCCTGGCGCATACCGGCACTATAGGGGGACCGCCACTACGGTACTTATTCGTTGCCTAGGTAAGTCAGGTACAGTACTTGCGTTCGGTACTTTGCGAAATTAGTCCGTCTTTGTGTTTAGCTCCGGCGTTTTATGACTCAAACGGCGTTCCTTCTTACGTTGAACTCGGTCAGTTTGTTGACTCACTTGGCCACCCAAGTATTAGCTAGTCGTATAGTCGCTGGTAATATGTAAGGCAACTTACGGCCGTAACATCTTGGTACACCAAGCCGCATTTCCCCCGTGCTCCATTGTGATTTCTACGTTTTTTGTTTCTTCGTTTTTTTGCTACTCTGCTTCTAGGGTGTTCGGGCGCGGTGGGAAAGGTTTGGTCTTGCCCGACCCCACCGAGGGGGAGGATCAGACGTTTTCATCAGGCGGTGGCTCCAGTTTCGTCAATGCAATCTCCAGCCCGCTGAGGTATGAGAACATACGATGCAGACAGAGCGCATGCTTATACTCTACCGGTATACCAGTAAATATGTGTATGTTTATAGCAATGATCCAAACGAGATGCCAATTTTACACTGCCCCTGAAAGTAATGGGCATGCTGTAGTGCCTTACTCCAAAGCTGGGTGAGGCCGGGCTTTGCGATAGAGGCTCTGAAGCCGGGGGGGATCCGCGACGCCCGACAGAAAGTCTGCTATAAATAAGAATCCTGTTTTTATGTATGCCTTCCAGCAGTGCGCACAGAAATTGACGGCAGATGCGGTTATTATTATCGTCGTATCTACCAGCGCAAATTCCTGGCGAGATGTACATACAGCCACGTACCAGGGTGTAGCCTACCAGATATTTTCTTAGGGAATTGCGATGGTGTACCGTATCACACGGGTGGTAATATATCACACCCCCTCGGACGAGTTTCGAAGGAAATTTTCTCGACAACGGGTAGAGTGGAAACGCCTACATACAACGTCTATGGAAATATGTTGACACGAACTTCCCACGGCCGCCATTTTGGTTGTGTGTAGTGTGTGCCCTTAAGGAATGTTCTCGAGAAAACCGACTCTGCAATCCATCCCAGGGTGTGTGGTATCTTATCACCCGTGTGCTATACGGTATACAATGTTTGTGGGACTCAGATCCGCTCGTACCTGTCTTGGACGGATAATAATATGGCAGGGGGTGCGCACGGCAGTCGTTGGGTTATTTTTATTTTTTTCAAATTTTGCGAGGTATCGGGTACCCACAGTTGTAAATTGCTAAGAGTACGTCGGGAAGCGGCGCAACCACTGTCCCTACATCCATGGTCGCTCACCAAACCACCGCCTCGCCACCCAAGCGCTGTTTAGATATGTGGTAGTCCACCGCTGTGCAAACCCGCACTCTGTGCCCTACTGTCCATTTCCACCCGTCACCCATCATTCGTCAATCGTCCCCGTCACCCGCCACCATAATTCATCGTTCGCCATTGGCCGTTCGCTATTCGTCATTCGCTATCCATTATTGAGCATACATCACACATCACTTATGTAATCCATCATCCCGTCGTCCTGCCTTAGTCCTAAAACCATACTTAGTATTAGTATTCCATTATTCATAGTCCTCGTCGTGTATCATTTGTCATTCGTCATCCCTCGTTGATCATATGATACGTCGCAAATCACTCACTTAATACCTTGGGAGCGTTTATCATCGGCCATCCGTCACGTTATTCATATTTAGAGGGTGGTTTACCTCTTAGTGGAGGAAATGGTTGACACACCCTGTGTTCGAGATGATTAGAACGATCCCTAACGCTAACCCCGAGCGAATCATACCCGATCAACCAATGCCTAGCTTCAGTTCCTGTGTCTTGTACACAGTGTACCTCGACCATTTTCTCGAATATTTGGTATCATAAGCTCTACTGGCACACATTAATAGTAACATGGATCGTCCTTCATCCATCAGTTCACCATGAATCGTCCATCACTTTTCGCTGGTACTATATCTTTTCGTCAACCTTCGTTCGTTTGCCTTCTTTCGTGGACAGGGGAGGGCCTCGATCCGTGGTGTTGACGCCTGGGTCTAGGTCTGGTAGGTGGGCCGACGGGAGCACAATGGCAGCCATCATGCCCGGTACGCCGCCCGCAGCAGCAAAGCCCATGTCGGCGGAAGAGAAAAAAGAGGTTGTCCAGACGGACCACTTCCAGGTGGGCTATTGTGCTGTCATGCGCACTCTTAAAAACACACACCGTACACAATGTTAAATATCGTGTATTCTGGTATTATATACACGTATTGGCGTATTACGTAGAGGAAAAATCTATCGAACACTTACCTTTAGTTTATGGGGGCAGTCGAGGAGTCACCTACTTTGGTTTCAAAGGGACAACCGATCGGACGAGAAACTATTTGCCAAATTAGTAGGTAGGACCGGGCACTGGCTGGCGGAGCCGGTACAACATCGGTGTGGACTGTAGATATCAGCAGCAAGTATACTGGACTCCTTCAGTATACTGTTGCGGCGACGCCATCGCCACGTCCCTCGGCCGGTGAGGAGGCCCCACCACAGACCATTGTTCGCGTATATGGGTGGGTCTTCTCTTCCCGTCACAATCCGAGGGAAATGTGGCCATGGGTTAGTAGTGGGAGACAGAACTCGTCCATCGTGCGAAAACCCTTCTTCTCTCCCTCTATATTTCCTCCCGTTTACTCTTTTGTTCATTTGTGAGGTTTTCCGTTGTATGGGGTGGCGTTTTGTGGGGACGTATTCAGTTTTCTATGTATTTCAATATGCTGTTTCAATCTACTGCTCTCAGCCAATATAACTATACCGGCAGTTTAGTTGTACTGGCGGTATGTACTGCGTCAGTACCCAGCCCTACTTCTGGGGAATACTCGTATGAGGGTTGAAAGTAGGCTAACAGGTCGCTGGATTCACGATGTATACTGCACCATGCTTTGAATATACATAGGCGCCGCAGCTGTAGTATTGGCACATTATAAGGTGTTTGGTATGTACATCGCGAATTGAAACCGGGAGGCGTTTTTGGCTCCCGTGCTGCGCAATCGTTCGTTTTAACCCGTTTTTGAGTATTCGCCTGTTCGTTGGTTTTTCTCTTGTGCAATGGTTTGTTTTCTTTTTGCAGGATTTCTTGAAGAGATCTTCGAGATTGCTGGAGCGGGCGTTAGGCGAGAAAGAGGCATTAGATGTGCTCCTCGACTACGCGGCGGACGAGGGAGACAACACCAGAGGGGATCAGGGGCAGCGCTTGAACGAGGCGATGACCCTGCACGAGGTAACAGCCTTCAGTGAGCCTTCAATATTAATAGGGAAACCCCCGTTACCACGCCGCAAAGGTGGTCTTCGGCTGCGGAGGTGCTGGGCATTACAAACTTGTGGGCGATCGTCGCGCTTGGCGCGGTTATCCCTTTTCCGGTCCCGAGTATTCCGATTATTGATAGGCGTATACCTCATACCTCATACCATGGTACAGTACTATGAATAGCGTACCTGGTATATACCTAGTGCACAGTAATAGCCTACGAGGTATATGCAGCATTTATGTACGATCGACTATAAGTGTCCGAAAACGTTTGGAGTATTGAACACGCGACCATGGTGCGATGATGGTTATTGTGACCGTGCAGCGGTACCATTAAGTCTGGGCAGTAAGTCTTGGTCATCGAAGACTAGTGACTACAGTAGTGATATCAATCGACTTCGATACGATACCGATATACACCAAAAAACACTATCGATATATGTTCGATAGTTGACACGTCGATCCTTTCGATCAGTTTCGTTCGATATCTGCAGAACGAAACACGGGATGCCAGGGGATGGAGGCCAGAACACGTTCGATACGGTATACCAACATCAAAACTTCCATAGTTTGATATATCGCAAGCTTCGATATGATATCCAACACTAGGAGCAGTAGGCTACCGTACACCGAAGGGTATCGCCCAACTCCTTGCGTTGGAGATGGGGGGCTCTCACGCGTCTTCCCATATAACCCAGAAGCCGGATTTTACTTTAATGATTGGAATTCAATACTACGTGGTGTTGTCGATGCCGCAGTCGTATTTCGCTTTGGTCACATTCTTCCTGCCAAGCCCCAATACCCAATAACCTGGTACGAGGTTTAGGATTAACGCCACATGTCGTAACGCTCGTAGCAGAAGCCTGTACCCTGTAGCGTGTAGCGTGTAGCCTGTAGCCTTTGCTAGTGGTACACGCGTGCCACCGTCCATCCAGTGGGGTTGCTCCTATTCATAGTACATTGGTACAGTACCACTCTGACCGGTAATACAAGCAGCCCTTAAACTTTGACATGTACATCAAACGGAGCTTGTATTCCCGGCCAGTGTGGTACAGTATACCTGGTGGGCGTTTTTCTGAGGCTCCCCTCCCCGCTCGGGGAGCTCCCTCTACCTCAGCAAAAAATTGCCCAAAAGAGAGGCAGATTATGAATAGCAATCCCATGACCTACTATAGGTGTGCAACCAACATACTTGTTAAAAAAATGTATTTATGGGATTCCAACAATGTTGGGTAGTTCCTCAATAGGAGCTTAAGAGTCACTCGGAAACGATTTTGGCCACAAAAAAAGGTAAAATATTGTGACGCGGAACGTATCGTTAATCAGAACCCACCATCTACGCAAACCTTTACATTTCAGTATTTTTATCAACTATATTTAGTCCGTATAACCTCCACCTCTCTCGTAGCACGCGTCCGTAGTGGCCTACTGGCCTACTGGCGTCAGCGTGGTGAGCTCGTTCTCGTTGAGGCAGAGAAGTATGTCGTTCTCCTTGAGACAGCGGGTAGATGCACGGTAAAAGGTGCCTCTGCGGCTTTTGATGTACTTTGATGTCTTTTGATGGCGTCATCACATTGTCAAGGAAGAGCATTAGTAGATCACAGCCTTTTTTTGTTCAACTCTTTTGTTTCGGTCCTTCAAACCCAAAAAATTGTTCCGTAGACCAAGTCAAGTGTATCCCTTTTACCGCTCCTCCCCCGCTTCAAATATTTCCAGACTAGGCTAACATTTTGACGTGCAAAGCCCTCCGTTGGGGGGGGGTGGTCTTGGAATCAGGGTAGGGCAATATTTTGACTTGGAACAAGGCTAAGGAGTCGCTTTCCACCGGTCTCCCTGCTTGCTCAGGACCGATGGTGTCAAGAGCGAGCCCTCACGGACTTGCAGTGGTCGCCGCACCGACCAGAGCTCGTCCTGGCAAGCTACAGCGCGAGAGGGCACGGCTTGGACGCTACCTCTTCCTCCTCGTTGCACACGGACGCCGACGGCCTGCTTCTCGTGTGGTGAGTTCTACGCGGCTGTAACACCCATCTCTCCGCTTTTACGACGCTGCTTCATACTTGAACTTAAGAGTACCTGGTATCAGACATACCAGGTATGCTACAGCAGAGGGTGTACCTAAAGTTATGTGGTTTCTTCACTTCAGGAGCTCTACAACGTTATCAGTATACTATTATTACTATACCATGCCTGGTACCATCACCAAGTCCAAAACTGACCTTGAGAAAAACGAAAGTGCAACGCGATGGGCAGTTGCAATCCCCATGGCTTAGGTGTAAGCACGCGTTATTTGTCGAACGATTGTCGATGTTCCCAACTTGAGGGGTACCGCCGATGATAAAAACTTTGTTGATACAAGTAGAATTGCTACTCCTGTCGTACATAGCAGCCGTCACCACGCCTCATCACACCTGGCGATGGGTACAATTCTCCTGAAGCGCCACTCGATGCCTCGCGACCGCTTCTGTCTTTCTGTCTCGGTGCACGTCTTCGTTCTGCTTCGGGTGTCATGAAAGACGACAAACCGTTTATTAAAGCGGACATGCGAGACGAGTGCGCACTTCGATGTTGTCTTGCCGGGCTCTATGTGCCTACCCTGTACCGTAGCATGCGGTGTATACCTACTATGATATACCTTTGTTGCAAGCAGCCCCCTCACCGCCTGTCAGACATGTCGAGACCGGTCGCCTCGGTGGTGTAGTTGGCTAGCATCAAATATTACTAGCGTTGGAGTCAGAGGTTCACGTCCGGGTATCGACTTTTTATTTTCAAATGGCACCAACTGTCGAGAGCGCCTTTTTTTTTGCGTGTGTAGGCACAATTAGACGCAAGTCGACGAGAGAAAATAGTGCTGAAAAAAACCCTTGTCACTATAAAAGTGCAGGGCACGTGCCGCAGTGGAGAGGGAGGGGGGAGAAGAGCCAACTATCAATATATGACCGACTACCAAGATCTGAGTTACGACTATTAGTATTGGTAGTGTAGGAGGGAGAGACAAAAGAAGGGCGAAGAAAATAAATGGGATGGGGAAACACACACGCTCATATCGGACCGACCACCATCTAGCTATCTATTGTAGATGATATAGATGCTATAATGTCGTTATGATGTGTTGTGCGAGGGCTGTATCACACAGATCCCAGCCGGTATGTTGTGCGCAAGAGCTGCGTCGTACAGATCCCACCCGGCACATATGATCTATTGATAGATGGTGTTATAAAAACCAAGGATCTGTTTAACATCTGTCCCGAACGATCTAGATCACCAGACGGGGGTCTCATCTGTCCTATGAATATGTATGGTTATTTCGAACCTGTCAAATGTTGTAAGAACCTAAAGCTGCCAAAACGCGGTTTCCACCTGCGGTTGTACAGGTCTATGGCGATGCAGCACAGGCCGGAGTACCAGCTGTCTTCGCAAAGCCCCGTCCTGACCGCGAGGTTCCACCCGTTCGACACACATGTCATCATCGGTGGGACCTACTCGGGACAGGCGAGTGCTACGTAACGGCGTCATTATGATAGCATGCTATTGATATAACATGGTAGTGTAGTGGCATTGGAGGGTTAGGGTTAGTGTCGGCATAATAACGAAGGTGGTGTCGGCATGATAATGTGGGTGATGTCGACATGATAACGCATGTGGTGTCGGCATGATGACGGAAGTGGTGTCGGCCTGCCGATGGTGGTGGTGTCGGCATGATGACAGAGGTGGTGTCGGGATGATAGCGGAGGTGGTGTCGGGATGATAGCTGAGGTGGTGTCGGCATCATGGTGGAGGTGGTATTGGTGTTGTCATGATAACGGAAGTTGTCTCGGCATTATACGTAGGTGTCAACGGCTTGACAGAGGTTGTCGTGTCGGCATCATGCCGAAGGACAGCTGCAGCTCACCTAATCTGCCGCAGTTCTTTAGGGAAAGGTAGCACAGCTGCCGCTAGGAACCCGCGCAGCAGGAAACCTGTAACTGTGGTCAACTTGTAACTGCCGCCAACTTACGCGCGTGTCGCGGTCGGGTGTTGCAACGATTTCGAGAGGGCACCCTTTTTTTTTGCTACCTCAAATACCTCAAGAGAAAGCCTCATGCATTCGATTGAATAATATATACAGCTGTATGCGCCACACACACGATCGTAAGACTGCACTTACCGTTTTTTTTAGATCGCGATACGTGGGCCCCAACAGGGTTGTAACCTCTTTAGGCGTTCAGGACTGCGATCCCGTTGTGGGGATTCATGTTTAGGTTTCTGTATCTAACTGCAGGACGAACCAGAAGGGTGAAAATTGTGTGTTGTACCTGTAGCGCCCTGTGGACCGCAAGCGAGGGTCGTAACGGGTTGTACAGTAAACATCGACTCCCCCAATGTCTTGGAGGCGTGTTTGAGTTTGACGCACTGGTCAACGCGTGGTCGACACCAGGAAACGTTTCACGCCTCGGACAGATCATCTACAGATCATTCATCACCATCTACAGTAGATATTCAAAGGCTAGATATATTCATGTGCGTGATCTACAGTAGCTCAGTTTTGTGGGTCGGAAGCCGTACAATCTGCTTGATCCAGCACATGCTTCCTGGGTTGGGTCTGTACTACACAGATCCTGCACAACATCTCAAAACGGCAGGCTAGTAGGTTCTAAATATTTTGTAGATGATCTGTCTGATCTGTCCGACGTGTTGAACGCTTGCAATCTATCATACTGTGGTTTTGCCTTGATTTCCTGTGGATTGCTGTGGTTTGCCATTGCCGTGTTTGGACAGGTGGGGGCCTAGGGTCGTGTGTCACTATCTTTCGTTCTGTGCACCTTGCCGTCTTTTGGCTTTATTGGCTTTGGATTCATTGCTCATGGATTTTTTGTTCCTTGTCCAATGTGTCCGTTGCGTATTCTGTATATCAGGTAGTGGTTTGGGACACTCGAGCGAAGTCGTTGCCGGTGCAGCGGACACCACTTTCCGCCACGGGACACACTTACCCTGTCTACAATTTGCACATAGGAGGTGAGAATGAGTGAACGAACGAACGAACAGACGAATGACCATAAGAATGAACAAATGAATGAACAAACGAACGAACGAACAGAAAAAGGACTACACGAATGATCAAACGAAGGACCAAACGAACGAAAAAAGGGGCGAGCGAAAAACGAACGTACCAACGAACGAAGAAAAGAACCAGCCCCCTAAGGGCTCCAGAGCCGAAGTTTGCCGAAAAAAAATGTCGATATCTTACCACGCCACTTCGGGCCCCACACCAAGCTGCTAGGGTATTAGGGCGTGTATCCTATCAATCTCAATAACTGCAGCATAAGGAGCTGGAAGACACACACAGGCATGCGCATGATCGTGATACTTGTATTGCTGCATGCTCCTCCTGGCCGCTTCATGAGCCCGCACTTGTCGCTTTTTAGGTCAGTCACTTGGTCGCTACGTATAACCTGGAGCCCAAAACGATTATTAACAAGAAGTTAACAAACGAACGGAGAAAGGAGTGAACAAACACACGAACGAACAAACAAAGGAGCACACCAGGGTGCGCGACAAAACGTAAAAAACGGCACCAACCGAAAACAAAAATACGATATTGTACTTACTGTAGTAAGTTGTTGTCCAGTAAAGTCTCACAGTTAGTTACAGCAGTATTGTAGCCACTGTACGATGGTTGCCGTCCGACACTGCGGCATTCATTTAATTTCAACGTCGGTGATAGAATGATAGCATCTGCTTTTTCTACGCTGTCATTGCTTTGTTTTGCTTTCAGGCACCGACAACGCCCAGTCTCTCTTGACAGCCTCCACGGATGGAAGGGTGTCCATGTGGAACCCCAGCCAGCTCGCACAACCCCTGCAAGTCATGCGACTTACGTGAGTCCGCCTTCACTCTCCAACACAGACAAGCAGCGATACGGTTTAGCAGAGTAGAGCATAGCGTGTGCTGCATAGTGCGATTTAAAAAATACCGTTTTAATACTACAGTCTACTCGTTGTGTGATACTTGTACGTAGACTATTTCAATACGAAGTAGTCTGACGTTGTTTTATTGTTTCCATGTTCCACTGTCGGCAGGCACGGCGGGAAGCCGGTGACGATCAGCAGCATGTCTGTTGCGCAAGGGGATGACCAGAAAGACCTGGTGAGAACGCTTCACTGCTGTCTTCACTGCTGCCTATTATGCGTATACTCTACTACAGTACGTTCAGCATCGTGTACCGTTGGTTCAAACACGTTATATTCCTAAGCAAAGGGTCTATCGTTGTCTACTCGAGGAGTTTGGATTCATTGATTTCATGAATTTTATTGATTCAGTTGATGTTTCATTGATGTATTGATTTTATTGATTCTGTTGAGGCGATTGATTTGATTGGCTCGATTGATCCGGTTTGATTGATTTGATTGATTTTTATTGGTTTTATTGATTCGATTTGGTTATTTTGATTTCATTGGTTTGATTTTCGTGCCGTCTTCTTGGCGACACACGGTATCGTAGACGTGTGATCTGCGGGGCCGGACAGGGTAGGCAGTACTGTAGACTGTTGTGTACAGCAAGGTATAGATCATTATGCCCATCTTCATTAGATACTTGCCCTCGAGCTCAACTGCAAAGTGCAACAGCTCCAGCCCCGGCTCGTACACGTCGCGGCGTACTAAATAGGTACTAGTGCAGCACTGTCCGTATATCAAATATATCTGCCGCACACAAGGCGATTAGAATACTCGCTTCCTTTGTCTACGTTGTGATGCCGTCGTCGTTTTCGCCTATCCTGTCCTGTTACGGCCGTCCTGTGGTATACGCCTATCCTGTCGGTGAAGTATGTGCTGTCGGTAACGCTTGCTACGATAGGGGTGGCAAGTTTTGGCCGAACTATTTCCGACTGACGGGGCTTCTCAACCATTGCAACTCAGCCATGCCTTATCTCAATAGGCCGACTCTGTGATGCCATTTTGTCTATTCTGTGATGCCGTTAACATGTTTCAATACTACCGGTGTTCGTGATATATTCAGGCTACCCATTCGGAATTGTTTGTTTGTTGGGTTAAGCTTTCAATTCTTCCGCGGAATCTGTTTTCGGGTGATGCACTATAATAGTAGTAATAGTATGGTATATTAGTAGTAGTATAAACCTCCTGAGACGAGCAGCCCCATGTATTATTTGGTACAACCCTACCGTAACATAGGCCCCGTCGGTTATGGCGGTCCTGTCGTTTCACGGCTGTCCTATCGCAGTTATGGATGTCCTGTCGTTTTACGGCCGTCCTATCGGTTATGGCTGTCCTCTCGATTATGGCTGTCCTTTGTCGTGTACGGCTGTCCTCTGTCGTTAACGGCTGCTTTGTCATTTGTGGCCGTTTTCTATTGTTTACGACTGCCTTCTGCCGTCAGGTAGTTGGGTCGGAGAGCGGCGGCATCTACACCACGCCTCTGCACTTCCGCAACTCGGGCGTTGTCGAGGTAATCCATGCGCCTCCCCCCATCCCTCCCTCCCTCGTTTGGTTTTAGCTGATTTGTTTGATGCAGTTGTCTCGAGTGTGGTGGCGATTTGTGGTATTTGCATTGGAACGGATAAGCTATGCCCATTTCATACCCTAGGTGTCCACGTGATCCATGCGCCTCCCTCCCTCCCTCGTTCGATATGTTTTATGTGTTTAATGTAGTAACCTTGAGTGTTGTGGCGACTTAGGGTCGCTGCATTGGCATTGAAACGTTTCACACCTCAGACTGATGATGTATTCCCTTCTAACTCTACTCTACGTGTTTCATTATCGATCTGTACCAGGTATGATCTACACTAGCTCATGTTGCCACCCGAACAGTCGGCATGTAGGACAGATTTGCTGGATATGTACCAGGTACTACGCAAACAACGAATCATAACGGCAGCCTGGTAGGATCTAGATGATATATCTGTAGATGATCTGTCTGTAGATGATCTATCTGATATGTCGGACGTGTGGAACATGTCAGCCATTTCATTTGTCATGTACACGATCGTTCTTCGAACGGGACATCTTCAAACGCGAATCGTCACTTCGTACCTTTGGTACCCTCCCGCCTCTGATTCACTAGTAGTAGTCTCTAGTTTAAATCAGCATCGCGTAGCTATGGTACCTACCCCCCCCGCGCGCGTGCCTTGGATGGGCCGGTAAGGGTTTCACCTGGTGGATGGAGTCCTCGCCGTGTTGGCGATTGCGCGTTATGGCCAGTTCATCGATTCGCACTTGGTGATGTATATATTTCAGGGCATATAGATATATTTCTGATCTGCCGTATGATCTGCAGTATGATCTGTATGATGTAGCTCATGTTGCCGCGTGGGAGTCATACAACCCTCACGATATATGATAGGTTTCCTGGGTAAGATACTATACAGATCCTGCACAGCATCTCATTACGGCAGGTTAAGATCTCGATGATCTATCTGTAGATGATATATCTGTAGAGGATCTGTCCGAGGTGTGCAAGGCTAAGACTCAGACATAGCAGTCCATTGTGCCATTCATGCATACATGGCGTACCATACCACTAATGCTACGACTGTGAGTTGGCTGTCTCTGACGGCTATGAATAATAATTTTTAATAGTTGGGCGGCGAAGTAAACCAACGAACTGACTATATTTGGTCTTCACTACTACCACTATATACCACACTTAGAGTGACAAACGCGCCAGTCAGATGCAAAGACGCAGACCTCCCCTAAATGCCACACACAACTACTGCTGCTATAACCGTCAGCGAACTCGCAGCCCTAACCCCGAGCATGACACCCACTTTATGCTCTCCTAGGCTCCATGTTTTGGTATCGTTTTTCTTCTGGTTGCCACGTGGCGTTCGCGACAATGTGTCAGAGGTCACACACACCGATAGATCATATCCCCACTCAATGATGCCGGTGGTGGGACCCGTAAAGTCTCCGTGATGTACTAATAACACATGTTTCCTTACCTGGATGTGTACGTACTACACGATCCTGCACAACATCCCATAACGGCAGCTTAGAATGTCTGTGATATATATGGCCTGTCTGATATATATGATATGTATGATCTATATGATCTATATGATCTGTATGATGATCTTCTGTCTTATGTGTGAAAGGCCGACGCATTCTGCGCAATCAATGGACCAACGGCGAGGAAACATTGTCGCTTGTACTCGGGTGTCAGTGCGTCCACCGCGCTCTGGCTTGCTCATGCGTTTATTTTCGTTTACAAAAAATGTTGGACTGCCGCGCCTTTCGTTTCTGCAGGAGTACCTGGGACACTACGGGCTGGTCACCTCTGTCGACGCCAATCCAAGGTAAAAGTCGCCACAAGGGGGAAGGAACCGTGTTGGGCAAGTTTTGGATGGGACCTCGCTCCCGGGGCTGCGCTCTTGCAGTGCGTTTGTAGTGCGTTGGAGCAGCAATCTACCGTTTTGGTTTTATTTTAAATGCCTAGCAGTACCCAGCGTTCTGCAGCAGCCACGAAACGGCGCTTTTGGGGCAATTTTATGCAGGAATGACAGAACGAAAAATTCAGGATAATGTCAGCCCCTTTCAGAAGTGCTGCAAAGCACTTGGAGCTGCACTAGTGGGGGATAATTTAGAAAGCTCTGTAGTCGCTGCTGTAGTTACTTTCACCGCTTTAGGACTGCAGTCTCTTTGGGTCAGTTTTGGGGGCAAACCACTTAGAATTTGAGTGGTTTGTCCCCTAAACGGAACGGCAGTTCTAAGAGGGTTAAGAGCCTTAAGTTCGCACAGGTGTGTGGTCGTTTTTCAGCGCTCGTTTTTCGACGACAGTGAGGATGGTAAATCCGAACGTTATATTATCGGAAGGCTCTCTCTCGACGAGATACTCCCGAAAACACCTCAAGATTCGGTTTTTGTTCGGTATCGGCAACCTTCCTTCCCGTTCTGGAAAAATCTAGCGCTGAAAAATGATCGCACCTCTGTGCCAACTCAATGCTCTTCACGGTATGCAGGAATCGCAAAACGGCATTTCAGCATAACGCCGAGACCCCAGTTGGAAGTGCTGCAAAGTATTTCGAAATAGCGGGGGGGGTACTTTTTTGCAGTTCTGTAGTTTTGTAAGAATCACGAAACGGTAGTTCAGGATGTGCTGCTGACAACAGATGCCTGTTTTTTTTTCTTGCCTGTGCCGTTCGCCCCCCAGTCCTTCAAAGTCCTTGCGGCGGCTAGTGCTCTCTTCCTCGGTGGACTGGACAACTCGCTTGTGGCGGCTAGGGAAGGGAAACACGCCGATACAGAGCATGTCGCACGGCACGTACGACTATGTCTGCGACGCCAAATGGTGAGGCCTACCGACAACCGTAACCGTGGCGTGCTTTTACGTGTTTTGTTTTGTGGTATATACCTTCACGGTGATACGAACACGTAAGTGAGATGGGTGTCAGCACACTATGACACCTGGCGCCGTAGTTTCGACCACTTTCAGTAAGGTAACTAAAGACGATAACGTCCTGGGGAGAAAATGTTATCGCCCATGTTATCGCCCTTCAGTTTTTCGCGGTGGATTTTCTTAGAGGACTCCGAGTCTATCATACCTCTAGTACTGCAGTCCTGCATTTGGTTACGGCTCACAATGCGTTTGTTTGCGCTGCTGTGGTTCTACTTTTCGTACTTTTCGTACGATCTACGATCCTACTTTCGTTTGTAACCGCCTTCTACCGTCTTCGTTGTTCACGCTTTCGTCCGTGCTACTGTTGTCTCATGCTGCTGCTCATGCTGTTGCCCGTGTTGTTGTCGGCGTTCTTGTGAAACGCAGGTCGCCGAAGCATCCTGCATTGTTCGTGACGGCCAACATCAGCGGGGAGCTGGGCCTGTGGAACCTCAACCACAGCATGGAGGAGCCATTTGCCCCTCCAGTCAAGGTACAGAGTGTGACTCGTTGCACTGTTCATATTTGTAGTACGAATAAATGATGTGCGCACGCGCGGTTCTGGTGTAAAAGGCCAATGCCAAAGGAGTGCGATGGTTTCGCCCGCAAGAGTGCTTCGACTCTATCCCCCCCGTGCACGTTCAGTCGAGGGAGGACTGTAAAACGTGAGCAGGCAGAGCAAAAGCTACCGTCGAAACACGCCAATCAATGCTGCTTGTCTGGTTCTCCCAACTCGGCACGTTTCATTATTCTGAATATGACAGTTTCGCAACAACGTTCTCTACACAGGACCGTGCGCGGTGTATTTTATCTTTGCCGGAGTACAGTAAGTTCGTGGTAGCTTGTGGCCCTTTTCCAACTCCTTAAATTATCGTACTCGAATTCCAAGTGTTCTGGGACCCGGACGGATACAGAGACAAATATATGGCATGTTTGGTCTTATTAACCGTCTACAGGTACATAATGCCAGCGCGCAGGAGTAGTTATGATGCGGTGGTGTGGTAGGAAGAAGTGTAGTGTTACCATGACAAGTGATTATATGGTAATGGTGCGTTACATACCGGGCATTATTTTTGTGAAGCTCCTACTCACTTGGGAGCTCTCTCTGTCTCACCCAAAAACGACCAACAAAAAAAAATGAGGTTGATAATCCCGTGTCCTACAGTCTGCAGTAGGTATGCACAGAACAATATTATAAGATTTTTGTTTTGGAATGTTGTAAAACACTGTTAATAATGGCATTGAAATGATATTGAGTAGATTTACTGTAGTATTAATAGTGTACAGGTAGTTTTTCAGCCTTTCAGTTGAGGAACCCCGCCAGTCAGGGATAGTTTTTTTTAGGAAAAAGTGCTACTGCCTGTACCATTGTATCTCTGTCGTAGCACCGGCCTCCATTTATTTGTTCATGCTTTGCACTTTGGACACACACCCTACCCTACCCTGCCCTACCCCCCCCAACTGGTCGGGCTATGGTAGCGTACGATAGTGTAGTATATTTTTATGACATTTTATGATAAGTGTATGATAGTCTATGATACTGCATGATTGATGATGGTGTATGTGAGTGTGTGATAGTTTATGATAGTGTATGATAGTGTATGATGATGTATGATACTTTATTTTAGTGTCTGATCGTGTATGATAGTTGAATGGTAGTGCATGATAATGTAATAGACTGTGTAGTGTGGCCAATGCTGTAGTAGTGTAGTAGTCGGAGTTTGTTTTTCGATGTTTTTTCCCCGTCATGTCCCAAAGGGGGCTAAATAGTCAGCGCTGTTCACAGATCGGATCGAACCTCGCGGGCCAGGTCGGGTCTGATCGGGTCGGGTCGCGTAACGCAACGGTGACCGGACCCGATGCGTGATAATTTGAAAGCCCCCTGACCCGACCCGACCCGACCTAACCCGGTGAGACTTCCAAAAAACCCTGACCCGACCCGCGAGTTGGGGCCATGACCCGTGCAGAGCCCAGGTTTCAGCCATTAACCGATTCCTAAAACTAGCCTAGTCTAAAGCCAAGCGTTTTTTCCCAAGACGGGAGTGCAGTGGTAACAGGGATAAATTTTGCAGGTGTTTGTAGGTGACCGGAGGCGTCCGTCTATAGGATTATAACCGTGGAATGACTTTGACCGCACCTCCTTTTCTCGCTCATGGTACACGTTTTCCCGCGCCGACCGCACCTCCTTGTCTCGCTCATGGTACACGTTTCCCGCGCCGACTGTAATAGGTGGTC
Organism: Nereocystis luetkeana; assembly: GCA_031213475.1. Lineage (NCBI taxonomy): Eukaryota > Phaeophyceae > Laminariales > Laminariaceae > Nereocystis > Nereocystis luetkeana. The sequence goes on from JARUPZ010000021.1 coordinate 9,851,683, forward strand.
GACCGCTGCGCTTTGACTCGCATGGCGTGGTCACCAGACGGACGGAGGCTCTGTGTAGGAGATGCCAAGGTGAGGTACTGTTGTTGTACAGACTGCTGTAGAGACAGACACGTGCAACGATAAGGGTAAGCACCTACTTCCGCCTTCTGAGGGGTCTCACTCGAGGTTTTCCATACTATTAATAAGTCACCCAATAACCGGCTTCGAGAAAAATATGTATCTGGTAGTTGCTAATAGCCCTATTGGCATTAACCCCGAGATAGCGACCACTAAACAATGGTTGGTAACGGCTGTGGTGCTATCAGCCGTCTACGAGCAACGTCAGCGCCTAGCAGTACAGGTGGAGGATCATGTTGCTCCCGTGTCGTGTCTTATCGTACAACTCCTTGCAATATAAATCGAACAGCTGCAGTTTTGCATGCTGTACGGCGGTTTTTTTTACACGAATATACTTGACTGCAATGTCGTGCAGGGCTACGCTCGAGTGTTCAACATGGACCAGGAGACGGCCTTGCCAAGACCCGACGAAGACTCGAGGCTCGAGGCGTCCCTAGCGGTCAAAGCCAATGGCGCCGTCCCATAGTAGAGTATATCGTAGGCCGCTAGAGCCTGGTTGGCGAGATTTTTATAGTCGAACTTCCTCAGAATTACGGTAGGCCGTGCACGGCGGGGGGTTGGAGGGTGGAATAGTTGAATGCTTGTTTTGTTGTACAGCTTGGAGTCACGAAGAAGGTGTAGTCCGGTGCGGTGCGGTGCTTGTTGCATTGCGGGTTGAAGCGTCGAGTGCTTGCTTTCTTGGGCAGCTTGGGGCTTCGAGGATGGTACTGTGTATTGCGGAGCGGTGCGCGTTTACATCGCGGGTGGCGACGTGGCGTGCTTGATGACTTGGGCATGATTTTTCTACTTACGGGTATGAAACGTCAGGTTTGGACGGTCTATTCGCAGCTCTCGGGTTCCAGTTGTAGGTGTCGTCAGTATATTGATGACTACAGTACTATTCAAGTACCTGGTACTTTATCGGCACGAGTTGGTACTGTGGTGGTTCGCGGTGATTCCGTTTTTTTTGTGGCGATACCCCCGTGATGCCGTGGTGATACGATACCGTGGTGATACCGCGGTGTATCGTGATATTCGCGTCTGCCGCAACTTGTATGTACTCTGTTCCGCCAGGCCAGAGAGTGCCATGCTGGGCGAGGGTACAGAGGCTTGGCGGACAGCTGTAATGATCATACTCTGAACTAGTAAACGGCATCCCTCGAGGAAGGGGAAGGTACACGTCAGACAGAGGCGACCGCCGCTGCTCGTGAGTGTGTGTTTACTCTTCGTATGACTGTGCGATTGACAGATCCCTCCAGAAACGTCTTTGAAGTGAGTACGAGATGCGGCTCTGTAAAGTCAAAGTCTTCTACTCCCCTGAACTTCGATGCCAAGCAAGCGTTTGAGTTGTTAAAGTGGTCAGTTCCTAGGGAACGAAAGACCAACATACCGGCAAATATGCTCGCGGAGGGGACCAAAATGTGGCACAGTACCCAACCGCAAAACTTTGTCCTTAGCAATAGAAAGGAGAAGGGGAGGTGGGAAAAAAACGTTTGCTGCGCGCTAACCAGAGTTGACTCCACGGCACGCTTAATGCTGGAGGCGAACGCGGACTCACTCAAATGCGGCGGTAATGCGACCGAACAATGAATCAAGTTACAAGGCAAGAGGTTGATAGAAAAGGATGTTGCAACATTATTACTGGCGTGCTGTCGCGTGCTGTCCGGTGGAGGAAGCGACATTTCGAAAATTTCAAGCGAAAGAAGAGAAAAGGAGCCGATACCGGATATCTTGGTCTTATTCTTGAGCTTGGGAACAACACCAGAAACGCCTACAAGGAGAGAGCCCGGTGATCATCAGAGGTGCCCAACAGGCTCATGCAGCTATAAATGTTAATAGAACCCCGTTTCTTGCAGGTGTGAGGATATTTTTATGTCAACTGTTGAATGCACCAACTTGCAGTGCAAGCCTTTTTACTACTACTGCGAAAGTTATCCACACTTATTCCAAGTGGGTTTTGTCCCCTAATCTGTTTAACACGGAGCCCTGTCTGCCGCTTGTTAGAGGAGCGCAACCGCGTTGTTAGTGCTCCTGTTGTTGCATTAACGTCGGTCTTTTGGCACACGATGGACACGGCAGCAAGGTGCCACTGGGGGCAACTATTCCTGTGGCAATTTTTATTCTTGCGCATCACGGTGGCCGACCTTGTAAGTATTACAAGTCGACCGAAACATCAGCTAAGCGCCTCCATGGCCCCATTTTTGGAGGGGTGTCTACGCAACAGACGATACTCTAGCACATGCGATCCAGAGTGAGGGGTCGGACGGGGGGGGGGAGGTCACAGCAATTCCATACTCGTACCCAGACAGGGGGGCCCGCCACGAACGAGAGGCGACGACGCGAAGGAGATCGTGCAGCTCGGGTACGGAGGTGCCGGCTAAGGAGATGCCCCGTCGGTCGGTGGTTTGACTCCAAGGGAGCAAGGGGGTGGGGGATAGAGTAGACCGTTGGATTTCGCATTGTATACCAAGTATACCAAAAAGTCAACGTCCACGAAACGTGTCGCGAATTCACTCGGTGACACGCTAAATTTCACTTTCTTTCCCCCGACATACTTTTCCTCGTCGGGTGATCAGTGATCAATGATGGAGGTTACACTATGGGCCATGCGGTAACTAGCGCGGGAGACGATTCTCAACACGATGCCATTGGGGCTGGCGTCAGTCGACAGCGCGCTGTGTCCCCCTGTTCAGCATTTGCCACGCTGCACGTCGGTACTCGAGATATCTACTCTCGACTTCATGAAGAAAACCAAAAACAAGTCGAAATGAAAGGCCGGAACGGGGATGGGTACCGGATTTGGAAACCCCTCAGAATAATTAGGAACTCCCAAGTCCGATCAGCAGAACAACGAAACACGAAACACCTGCCCCCATGCACAGCAGCGGCACGCTGTGCACGATACGCACACCCACCTCAGCGTACGGCGTGGGTGCTTCTATAGCACAAGGGAGAAAACGAAAGCGGGGATTTTGCAAAGCCCCCTCCCCACGATTGTGTGAGGGGAGGCTACAAACAATCGGATTCCGATTGCTAGCAGCAGCAGCAGCAGCGGTGGCAGTCGGTGATCTGACTTTCCAACAAACTTGACAAGCCAGCTGTGGGAAAGGCAGACCAAGATCGCAGAGCTTCAGTGCACAACCTCGTGTGAAGGTGTTCCTACGCCCTTGTCGGGCGTAGCTTTGGGGCTGGCGCCTCGCGAGATCAGGAGGTCCTGTTTTGCGAGGGATCGTATTTGCGATCCTTTGTGGGCTCACTGGCTGTTATCCGAGACGATTTGATTTTTTGGTAAGGCACATCGAATACGAGTGCACAGCACAGCACAGCAGCAGCGGTACTCAAGAGCAGCTAGGAGACTTCGGCTAAAGCAGGTGCTTTCCCGGTGAGTCGTGGGTGCGTTGTGCGCGTGTTGCTGCCTTAAGAGCCCCCTTCTTGGCATGACTGCTGTTCCGGGATGTTATTGTTCCTCACTTGGTTGGCGAGAGAACGGCGTGCTCTCTTGTGATCGAGACATTTTATCTGTTGCAGTATCTGCGTATCATTCATATTTCATCGACGTATGATATCTGTGATACTCGTCGACGAAGCCCTGTCTTCTGTCCTGTTCTCCTGCAACCTGTGCGTGACCTGTGGCAGCTCGTCGGTTTATCCACGGCCAAATATTTACCGGCCTCGTACACATAAATACCTGTAAAATGCGTATTAATAGTAAGCTGATACGAATCGTACGCCGCAGAAGTCGGCCACCGCTGCGGAGACGGTGCGCCAGCGATGTTCGGGACACCAACGTTAGTCTCCGTTTTTGTGCACCAGCCATAGTGTAAGATAATTGCGGACCAACATGTGAACGAATATTCCTGGGATAATCGTACGATGTGTGGACCAATAATACCCGACCCGAAACCCCAACCCCAACCCTATCGCATACCGCCAACTACTCAACTATTAATACTCAAAATGTCAAACTTTAGGGAGACCTGATGCTTCGTTGGTGGGATTGGGACGTTAAGCTCTACTCGTACCATTAATAGGTCGTGACACTTGTAGGTCCCGACACCTTGGTGACTTGGTAAGGCCCCTACAACCGCAGAAGGTCTCAACACCTATTAACCCTTTTAGGACCCTAGTCCCGTTTTGGGGACAAACTATTGATAATTTGAGTGCTTTGTCCCCACATATGAGGCTGCGGTGCTAAAAGGGTTAATAGCACATTAGTAACAGTAATTAATAGTACGGGTGGGTCAGAACGCCTTGGAAAGCATACTCACTTGTACTGATGTATGCTGTATGCTGTATGCAAATCGTTGGTGCACCAAAATGGGAACGTCCCGAACATGTTTCCGTTACGTACAGGAATGAGTATGTTATACCAGATACCTGGTGCTGACTTCTGCAGTATACCTGGTACCAGGTATAGGTACCAGGTGTACAGTAGATGCAAATCTGGTTTTTATTTACTGCTGCCTACGATATACGATACCAGGTATTATCTGGTATACAGCTTTATACATAGCAACAAGCATTACCGTGTAAAACGGAAGATAACGCATATCCCCTGAGACGAATTTCGTATCGTAGCCCATTTTTCTTCGAAACTTGGGGGGCACAAACAACCAAAATGATGGCTTGGGAGATATCTCGAAGAAGACCTTTCCACAGACGCATCGCTCGGCACTTGCACTCTCTTTCGAGAAAACCATTACCATTACCAGGGATCATATTCGTTCGAGGGGATGTGTTGGTGTGTTATCATGTCACTCTTATCACACGTGTTGTACGGCACACCGCATACTGCCCAAGGGTAGGTAGAGACGACGTGGTTGTAACTTATTTCCTTCAGCTCTAAAACTACAGTAGTAAAACTCTACCAGGTATGAATTATCTTGTAAAACTCCGGTAAATTTCGTTGGTATTACCTGGTGGTATACAGGTACATTGTTATTTACGAATCTGGGGCAACGTTGGGCCTCCCTCGAGTTCTGCGTTTTCGCCAATTCAAATATCGCCACTTTCCGTGCTGACATGTCATACTTGGACCTCAGGTATTAACATACCAACATGGAGAACATATTCCAGGTAGTAGACAAGGTCCCCCTCCGGGAGGTGCCTGGGGGAGTGTAGGGTTGAAGCCGGTCTTACTGAAAACCGGGTACCCGGTGGCGGGTATCCGGAACCGTCGGAACCGGAACTGTCCCGGTCCAACCCACGGAATCGCGGGTATTTGTAGTCCAGGTACCCGGGTACTCGTTAATTGTGCTACGTATGCGGAGCCCCCCCAAGACTGGGGAATACGTTGATTTATACATACACTGCTGTGCCCCTAGACTCCCGCCTCTTGCCCCTACAGACTACAGGCTAGAGACTAGAGACTATAAAGACGCCCATCGTCCCCGACGGTTACCACGACATGCCTTTTTCTTGATTTCTTGTGTGGTTGTTTGGTAGGGTGCAGTTGCTGGACTTTGTATGCAACACAAAACAAATTATCAATGTCTAGCAGGGTAGCCGCCCTCATTTACCTGGTAAATGTTTTGGTTCGTTCTTGGACTTTCTTCCGGCATCCAGAAGTCCCAACCTGTCAACGTTGCTGTTCGCAGAGAGACCGATGTGATTGCGGAAAGGATATTGAACACTATGTGGTTTCGGGGTTGATATTGGATGTTTGTTGAGATGAGTGGACGGATATCGGTCTGGATTGTTATATTTTGGAATGTTACTTACAGCGAGGTCTGTTTTTATATTTATGTGTTTGTTTTGTTCCAGCAGCAGTGTGGGCGAAGGTTTGCTGTTCCTGGGTATGGTTTTTGTCGTATGATTTGTTCGATGCAAGCAAATTATATGCGAAGAATCTTCCTGATGATTTGACGAGCGAAATAAGGGTAGAAGGAAAATACTCCTGTTTGCCCCCTGTCTTCTTTCTGGCATGGTTGAACGAAAGAGACGAAATAAAGCCATGCCCTCCTACCTTCCGCCTTACCACGCAGCGGCTCAAACGCCAAAAGGGGAGCCAATAGTGTATGGTAACCCGGGTACCCGTGTCCACGGGGACCCGGCTACCCGGTTCCAAATTTTGAGGCCGGGGTGCAACTCTAGGGGAGTGGCGCAAGGGCGAAATGAAAACCATAGAGTATGTTGACCTATATTTGGTTGTATAATGCGTATATTCCGTTGCATATGATAGTACATTACGACATTATGAAAAACCTGCATTATGAAATACCCGCATTTTACATGCGGTCGCGTCTAGAACTGCACCGACACCTGTTTTAGTGGGGGACAAGACATACTTGGAAATAGTCTGGAACCGTTAGTATTGCTGGAGTCGTTTTTGTGGCTTTGGTTCAGCCAAACATTATTATTATTATTAATAGGTTGTGTCGCTATGTCTATGTATGTCTATGTAGGTCTATGTATGTCTATATATGTCCATGTATGTCTATGTATGTCTATGTATGTTTATGTATATGTATGTGTATGTATGTGTATGTATGTTTTTTGTTGTGGCGCTCAAGGTGAAAAAGGCCCATCCCGAACAAAACCGAGGACTCCCGAAAAAAAACGTTTGAAGACACTGACTCCCCGCGTGACACATTGCACACAAGACGCGTGAAACACGGCACATACCCTGTGACAAGTGTGACTAACATGACTTTTAGAGGGATATTATTTATTTGCAGAAATAGAAAAGGGTGCAACGTAGAAGAAGGGGCTGGAACCCTCACCCACACCTAAGAAATGTGCTTGATTTTTGAGTCCGGGATCGCAATTGACTTGATAGACCTGCTCCCACGCTTTGGGGGAAACTTGTTGGAAATAGAGCTATATGTTAGACGGCTAGTAAAAGTGTTCACCTTGACCTTAATAGTAGTTTGCTAATAGTAACTAACCTTGGGTGCGTGCGTTCGATGTTCGATCTGGGCGGGATGGGGTGGACAGGAGCAGATGGCGGGGGACCTGGAAGAGTCAACGGTTAACTGCGTTGACGCGTGGGTGGCCAAGCTGCTGGATGGGAAGACCCTAGCTGAGAGTGAAGTCGTGCAGTTGTGCAATAAGGTACGTACGAGCTTGACAGGGTTTTGCTGTAGTAATATAATGATAGTAGTATATTAGCAGTATCGAAGTACTGTAGTATCAGTCGTAGTAGTAGTAGTAGTAGTAGTAGTAGTAGTAGTAGTAGTAGTGGTGTATTGCTCCTTGTAGCAGATATCTGGCTCCCTTCGGCCCTTCGGGCGTTGACCTCTACGTCACAACTGTGCCGTGGTTTGCTGTGCGGTGTGCTTCGCTGTGATTAGTCCTCGTCTGGAGCACGTTGTGTCCCAGTGAGCAAGTTAGCATGCTTTGAGACCAGCATCACCACGCGGTAACCACGCGGCATCATATGTGTATGCTATTAATATGTAGAATATCCCTAAGCGAGAGAGAGAGGAGTTCTTCTTGTTTGCGTATACAGTATATAGTACGTATACCTCCAGATTCTGCTCGCAACATGCATGTTTCGTCTCGTGCGCGTAGCATATCCCACCTATCGACATTCATCGACATTCATCGAGTGTCGTTGCTACAGTGGGTTTTGCGGCCACATCTTTGCCTCCAAGATCGGAAGGAAGGTATGGTACGTTTCTCGCAAAATACGGCCGATTTTCCAATGTTACGCCCGTAGGTACAGAGTCTTACTATTATGAGTCGCTTTCTATATACCAGGTATACAACAGGCAGTATTTATACAATTCGCCAATATGGTTTGGTGTATTGTACGACGTAGAGAACTGACCTTGTCCGAACGCGTACGTACCCCATGCACTCGCGCTTTTGCGTCCGTTTGGCAAAGGCGCGCGATGTGCTGTTGGAGGAGTCGAACGTCCAGCCAGTGCGCTGCCCGGTGACGGTATGCGGGGATGTGCACGGCCAATTCCACGACCTGATGGAGCTGTTTCGGATAGGCGGAAAGGCTCCGGACACGAACTATTTGTTCATGGGGGACTACGTGGACAGGGGATACTACTCGGTGAGCGGAGCGAGGTGTCTACCAATGGGATTTGAACGGGCAATAGGGTGGTAAGTCGTTTCTATTCACTTGAATTAAAAGTGACTATAGGCAACCAACTGTAATATCTAGTAGAAAACCTCATGCACATGACCGCGTTGCAAAAGCTGCTATCAACCATCCCGAAATGGGTTTTCCCTTGTTATGTCAAAGCAAGGTGGGTTCCCCTAAATGTCCAAGTGTCGAAGTAAGGGGGCGATGCTACCAAGATTAGCGCTTGCGCTATCTGCACCTGTTGTCGCGTCAGTTGCCTCCCACGTGAATCTGGCGTTTCTACCCGTTTGTCGTGCTGTGACGTGCTGTGACGTGCTCTGTGTGCTCTTGTGACGATACACTGTACACTATAGTGCCTGGTATGCACTGTCCTACGTATACTGTACCTGGTACACTATTGCTACAGTAGGCACCAGACACGCTTTGTAGGCCGAGGCAGATGTTCGTGTAAGCCTGTGAGCCTTGGCAGGTCTCGTTGCAAAGCAGCACCAGGTTTTCCAGTAGAACGTGCACGGTCGTGCTGTATTGGTTTTAGTATCAGCCCGGAGGAAAAGCGCGACGGTTTGATCCCGCCGCCTACACCTCGTGGGTGATTTCCCTTACTCCTGTTACTACTGTATTGGCTGTACATATAAACGTAGGCCTTACTCAAGCTCCAAGTATAGTACTAGTATTATTAATACTATTTTTAGTATGATATATCCCCTAAACGGCGGTGCGGTCCTAAACGGGTCCATGTGGTACGGTCAGAGCGAGGGCGTCCCTCCTTCGAAAGGTACTGGTATACTGGTACTGTACAACATATCTGGCACGTACAGTGCAGTATGCTACATGCAGTGCAATGCGGTATATGCAGTGCAGTGTGGTCGGTGTCTGACGAAGCCGACTGAAGCCGCCGCCCATTGTCCAGGCATAGCAGCTATCATCCGATGTCCAGGCATCACAGCTACCGGTGCCAACAGTAGCGGCTGCTGCGCCTCTCTTGAATGTTCGACTGGGCTATGTATCCAACCACCGGAAGGGTATATTTGTTCGTTTTATATATATATATATATATATCCCTCTGGAACCAGCTTTTTGGCGTTGTTTGTTAACTCTCTTGGAACTGCAGACTGGAAAATAGACGATAACACGCGACGGTTGCGGCAAAAGCCACTGCCTGATTGGGGGATGATGCTCTATAACATGGTGTCCGCTTTTTACAATGGTTGATGAAAGGAGTTGTACGGCACGGGCGCAACATTACCCTACCATATCCGCACTGCTGGGCGCACAAGCCGCTCGTAGACGGTTCTATGGTTGATGACACCAAAGTTACCAACCATTGTTTAGTTCGCAACCTATACAGGGGTTAATTTAATGCCAATAGGGTTAACCTCTCGGCGTTCGCTCGGTGTCTTGTGTTGTTGCGCCTCGCAGGTGGAGACGGTGACCTTGCTGGTGGCGCTGAAAGTCCGATACCCTGACCGTCTATACATCCTCAGGGGGAACCACGAGAGCAGGCAGATCACACAAGTGTGAGTATCATTCGATTCATAGACATACCTCTTGTAGCACTTGCGGCACGACACTTGGCTGCTGTTTGTCTTGTCGCTCTCTGGTTCGTTATTTCACACAAACGTATCAACCCAAGCGATTCAATTAGTACTTAGGATGAGGAGAGTCGGACTTGACTTAACTAACGGCTGTAGCGTTGCAGCGTACGGACAGTGTGCGCCCTCAAGATTTACGACATGGCAGGGGCACATATGCCCCCCCATTCAGGCGTGCTATGTACAAACATTAGCCATTGGTGGTCTCACCGCGGGGCGTTTTTTGTGTCTTTTTTTTATTGCCTTCGCCTCTCCTTTCTCTCTTCCTCCTATTGACCAGTCGTAATCGCAACTCAGAGCCGGGGTCACATACCAATAGTAGGAGCTTCTACCCCCTCCCAACTACGGTTCGTTCCTTCTTACCTTTGCCATGAAAATATTCCAGCCCTTTCTTCCCTTGTCGACTCGCGTCTGGCTGCGTGCGTCAACAGCAATTCGATCCTTTTTTTAGTCACAACATCTCGTCTTTGCCTCGGAGTTGTGCCTCGCGCGCAGACGGTAGCTGCTTGCCGCCCGATGCCCATTTATGCGCTCGCACGCACGCGGTTTCGGGATTTAGCAGCATGGCGACCAGCCATCAGTGCATCAGTGAAGCTAATGGTGCCGGCGTGCACGAGGCGCAGCCGCTGCAGACGCCACTTGTTATTTTCGCGCGTGCAGTGATCTATCTATCCGGCCATGTAGGTTGTCCTTGCCTAGTGGTAATGCATTGTAGTGCATTCACCTCTCGTAACACCTTTGGGACTCAGAAGCAACACGTGCACAAAATTTAAGGACGCTTGCAGCGTCGGCGACGCGAAGCAGCCCAATACACTAATGACACCTGCTGGGTTTTGAAGATGGCCAGTTTGCTTTGAAGAAGTTGATACAATACAGTCATTCGAATACTTACCAGCATTTGTACTCCACCCGCGCGGCATGCCACTAAGGCCACTCTTGACACTAAGCTCACATTATTCACTACCAGGTACCAGGTAGTCATTATTACGATGGAACATACTAACACTACAGTAGTATTCAGAGACCAATATGGTGTGTAAACATTCGGGGATATACGGTTTTTGAGTCCGTGGTTGGTTCTGACTACCAAGGCCCCCTAGTATTGCCGGTCGCCCCGGTGGTTCAAGTGGTTAACCTCGAATTCTACTTGTTTGAGTCCTGGGTTCGAGCCCCAGGTGGGTCGGACTTTGACTTTATTTGAAAAAATAAAAAAAGGATTCAATGGTTGAGAGCGCCTTGCAGCGTGGGTAGGCACAATTCGATGCGAGTCGACGAGGGAGAAAAAGGCTGAAATCTTCTCGCGATAAAAATTGAAGGCACGTACCGTAGCGGGAAGGGGGGAGAAGAGCCTGCTATGCGACCCCGGATCTGAGTGACGAGTTGGAAGGAGAGAGAGAAGAAGATGTGCGAAGATAATGAATGGGATGAGAAAAAAAAAAAAAGAAAAAAAAAAAAAAGTAGACGGTTGAGAAGGCCGCCCATCTCGATTGTTTTAGGTTGACTGTTGCCAACCTGGTGCTCGATCTGCCTAGCCTACAGTAACTAACAGTCACTATTACGGGGGGCCATAGTTAATAGGACCAAATAATGTTAGTAAAAATGGTCAAATATAGAGGTTATTATGTATACCAAAGGTCCTTTTAACTATGGTCCCCCGTAGTAACAGTAACTAACAGTTCCAGCAGTCGAGTAGTCTAACAGCACGGGCAGTTATGGGCTACTTGCTATTAAAGGGCTGACCCTGTTTGTTTGCGGCGATGGACGTGGTGGAAACATGAACACAGGTACGGCTTCTACGATGAGTGTGTGCGGAAATATGGCAACGCGACAGTGTGGAAGATGTTCACCGACGTGTTCGACTACTTGCCGCTCACGGCTCTGGTGGACGATCAGGTGCGATTGCCACTGTTCCGTTCGCTTCCTGCTATTTCAAGAGGATAATGAGCTCCGTACCTACGTAAAGTGTTTACTTTCAATTCGGCTGCGAGAAAGCGCTTGGTGTGTACCATTAGAAGACCGTTTTGCCAGGACATCGCTCGAGTCAATCAGGACTGCAATATCGTACCGTAGACTAAGAATGATGAACACGGTACTGGTACTATTAATAACTAACAAGTAACCCTAAAACCTCGGACAGATCGTCGATTTCCACTTTCATGCTCTACAGTAGATATTTCAGGGCTGATGCAGTCCTGATCTGTATGATCTGTATGGCCTAGCTCATGTTGCCGGGTGGGAACCAGTTACTCCATGATCTAGGACATATTCCCTGGACTGGATATGTACCAGAGTACTATACACATCCTGCACACCATATCTTAAAGGCAGCCTAGGTATAGATGATCTATAGATGGACAGATAGATCGTGACCTGTCCGATGCGTGGAATATTGTAATAGTGGCGGGTACGACAATACCATCGCGTGTTACGAACTCTTTCAAGCATGGGGTGGTGATGCGCTTCGATTTGTTGACCCCGGTACTGTAAACGCTGACGTGCCTTAGGCTGCGCTCTTTGGTGCTGTCGCTGTTGTTGTTGCCGTTTTTCTGTCGTTAGGGTCGTCTTTGTCGGCCTTTTGTGCTCTCGAGATGCGTGTGTTTTTTTTTCCGACCCCGGTCCAGTAGACGCTCGCGCGTCTAGGGTCGCGCTTGTTACAGATGTTCCTCTTGTCACTTTTTTGTCGCTTTCTGATCGCCGTTACCCACCGTTGTGGACGTGGGTCAGGTCTTCTGCCTTCACGGAGGGCTTTCACCCTCAATCGAGACGCTCGATCACATCCGTGCGCTCGACAGGGTGCAGGAGGTGAGCCGTACCTAAAAGATCCCTGGTACTGCTTGGCATAGCGTCGCTCCTGTGTTGTGTGCTGTGTGTTGCGTGACGCATCTATCAAGGAAAACGTGATCCTCGCATGATACGGATGACGTGAACAAAGATCGCCGTGATACGTGAAAATTTACTGCTGAACACATATTCTATGTACACAGCTCCACGCCTAGTAACAGCGAGCAAAAAGGAGCATAAACTGCTATCCTCCTCTAGCGACTATAACGCCTGCATATACTGCATATTTTCTTCATCTGCTTGTTCTTGTTGACCGAACTCATATCGTACCATGTTTTACTGCAAGTATTTTCCTGGCGTTTATTATTTGGTGTATCGGTGGCCCCAGTGGTCCGTTGGTAGGTACCCCGCCAAGGAACAATGTGCACCTCCTGTGCTCAAATCCTCAAGACCGATATGGTGTTACCTTATCCTATTTCATCTACAGTAGCTGATTTTGTCTTGTCTTGTTGTCTTTTGTCTTTTCTTGTCTTATCTTTTTCTTACAACGCCATATCTTGTATACTGCTTCTCTGGCGTAGGTGCCGCACGAGGGACCGATGTGCGACCTGCTGTGGTCAGACCCCGACGACCGATATGGTTGGGGCATTTCCCCAAGGGGAGCGGGTTACACCTTCGGGCAGGACATCTCGGAACAGTACAACCACCTCAACGGCCTGGATATCGTGTCGAGGGCCCACCAGCTGGTCATGGACGTGAGTCAACGTTAGCCCCCATGACAAAGTAGACTTCCCACATACTTGATTTCGAGCGCACGGGGGTTTCGAATTCCTCGCGCCGAACACTAGGGACCCCGTTGAAGCCGGGTTCTACGCCCGAGGTTCTACGACTACCGACCGAACTTCGTGTATGTCAGGGCTGTTCGCGGGTGAGATAAAAACTCGTCGGTCGGGTCAGGTCGGGTCGGGTCGGGTTGACTCGACTCGGACCCGTAAAAAGCGTTGATATATACCAGGTACCGATTATGAAAATCCTCAAAATCAATCTACGCACCCGCGTTGAGGGCAGCTACACATATCCTGCTGCGCGAGTTCCTAGCGACAGCTATACTATCTTCCCTCATGCAGTGTGATGTAGTGATGGGAAAATCCGTAGAGAGTAGATACCCTACCGGTTAGATTGTTGAGACTGTTTAGGGTGTTCAGAGTGGTTTGGGTGTGTTGTCGTACTGGCGCTGGACGCTATGGCTTATCGTAGGACGCGGCCGTCGGTGTAGCAGTGTAGCATAAGGTGACTTTGCACAGCTCGCAGTCCCGCAGCGCAGCGATGGTCGTAACGTTGTAGCTAGAAAGTGAGTCTTTGCATCGCGCATGCTTACATCGGAAGAGCTCTATGCGAGGTGTCGATCAGATTGGTATTACTACTGTAGCAGCCAATGCAATGTGGGCATGCTTTTCGATTCCATATTGGGAGTGCACTCGGAAGTATGCCAACAGGTGTAATATACTCCCTACGTTGCTCTCCATTTTGGTATCGGTTGACTTAACGCAACTACTCGATGCTACAAGTACTAGAGCTGCGGTTGCTTGTTTTTTTGCGTTGGTTCCTCCCATCTTGTCTTAACCACCCACCCGAACGGTACGCTGTGTTCTAATCTGCAGCATGCCCTCGTCGTTGCCGTCTGCCAGGGATATAACTGGTCACATGGGTCGAAGGTCGTGACTATATTCAGCGCCCCAAATTACTGCTATCGATGCGGGAACCAGGCGGCCATCATGGAGATAGACGAGCACTTCAAGAGGAGCTTGTAAGTTCACGACCATTCGTGTTCAGTCGGCCGTGATCGTGTGGAATGCAATCGGTCGTTGGATTTTAAGTCCCTTTCTATTAACCTGCTGTATTATTTTCCCCAAGCATAGTTGTCACTACATGGTGTTTTGTGTCCCGCTTGAGACAGGGCGTTTACTTGTGCTGCGCAAAAATACCACCGAGACGCGACGAATTGCATGTGCCATGTCTTGAGGCGTGTACTACAGTCATCTACTGCAGTCTACTACAGTACTGGTGGTGAGCAGTGTAAACCCCTTTGGGACTCGAGAGAGAAGAAACGGGGACATAACAATGGTTGTTATTGCTGCAGCTTGGCAAATATGATGCGATGGTTGGCGACACTCTTGCCCCCTGACGGGCAGCCTTATAATAGCATCAAGGAACTCCCTGCACTGAAATCAGTGGAGGCGTTGATGGGCCAAAACTACTGTAGACCGACAGCAGACAACATACTGTATGTACATGATTTGCTGTTTGGTCGACTGATGATCAAGTGTAGTAACGCAGCTAGTCCGCTTTCAAGTATTACACAAGAATGCAAGGAGCTGTACAACGCGGGGCAAGCATGATACTGCGTCTGCTGCTGCGCATGTACTCTTTTTACACAGGTACAGTAGGCGGTACACACTCCCAGAGGAGTCAGCATTTCGGTCGCTATGTATGCTATGTATGCTAAATATCTCTCATTTCCGAAAGGCTTATACAGAACCTTCCAGCTGTCACGCCGTTGGAATTGCACCTTCGTTTTTGGGGACAAATTATACACACTTGCAATTCGTGTGGGATTTGTTGTTGCAGTAGTAAAACGGTTTGAACGAGATACAAGTATACTGAGCACAGACCAAACCCAGAAGTGCGGTCGTATCAACCAAGGTTGTTCCTGTTCACGGGTCGGGTCAAACGTCGCCGGTTAGATCGGGTCGGGTCGCGTTGGGGAAGGGTGACTAAACCCGATCCGCGAGAGTGTGAAAACCTCCTGACCCGAGCCGACCCGACCCGACCCAACCCAACCCAAAACCCTACCCAACCCGAGCCGACTCGTGAGAATTCCACACATATATCCCCATGAAAAGCCGTGGTAGCAACCGATGGAACATTGGAAGAGTGTACAGCAGTACAAGTATGAGTATCACAATGCTGCGCGCGTGTCGTGCATATCTTCCCGTTACACTTGGGCACTCGGGACGGACGCATCCCCTCCCCCCGGCAGCCCCTATGATAGACTGCTTCCGTGTAGCCGATGATGCTGCAAGCGTCAGTTTTTGTTTCGACTTGTTTTCGTTCATCCTAGAGTCCCAAAGCGGCTAAGAAGCTCGCGCGGTTTATTTACATGCATGCGCACCGACGGAAAAGTGGCAACCTGCTTATCTCTGCAAACCATCCCCCCCCCCCGTTTGCCGCAGCCTGCAATTCGACCCCGCCCCGCGACGAGGCGAGCCACATGTCACCCGCCGCACGCCGGATTACTTCCTCTAGCGGAACCGGTTGGACTGCCTCGGATGGATGTGAGATGGTTGAGATATTCGCAAACGAGAAGTGAATGGCATCCTGGCACGTCAGAAAAGCCGGCGGAGAGTGGATACAAACCTACCCTCCCGGGCATAATGCTGGTGTCATCAGGAATTACCTCCGGCCACATGATGGTGCCATCAGAAATATGACCTCCGGCCTCAACGGTGATGCACCGCGGGCGGGTGCTCAAGGTCGTAAAGTGAAGCGCCAGTGGTTAAGAAACTACTTCCAGTTAGTAGGGATCGCAAGAAGTGCTGTAAACGGTCGGGGATCGTGTTGCAGCGTTTCGGAAGGTGGACTTACCTAGTGCAAGTCGCCAAAAACGGAATGCCATTCTCGTTCGCGCGCTAAACCATGGCTGGGTTGGTGGGTCAGCCGTGGGTGTCGTCTGTCTGTCTGGTGCGGTTTTATGGGCGGCCACGGCTTGGTTTGGTTCGGTTTGGTTCGGTTTGGTTTGTTTCCCGCAGAGTTAGGGTTAGCGATAGCCTCGCCACAGTGGAGCGATGTTTAGCGCTCCAATGCCGGAGTGTTTCGTCCCGCACTTTGAGTGACGACGGTGACGGGTTTTTTTTGCCAAAGGTGGGGTGGGTGAAGTTTGGTTTCGTCGAGGGGCAGGCGCTTGGTTTATGTTGGCGTTGGCGCCTGCAGGATGCCATTACGGAAAAGAACGGTACATCCTGGACGCTGTTGAACCTCGGTTGGTAGTATCTGTGGCCTATCGGTGCTATGCAATGGTTGGTCCATCGTCGATGCTATGGAAACAATAGGCTTATGAAAGCATAACTAGCGACGGCAGTCCCTGCTCTGGTAATACTGCTGCTGAAGGTGGTGCTCGAGATTTTCATGTAGCGCCTTCCTGAGCCGCCATGCACGGCACGATGTCGTTTTCGGTCGACAAGACGAGCTGTCGGGGGTAACTCGGGCTACTGTGTAGACTATGGCTGTTCAGGGGCAGGCTACTATGTACCTGGTAGGCTGCAGCTGTTGGGGGCAGGCTACTGTGTAGGCTGTAGCTGTTGAGGGCAGGCTATTGTGTTGACCGTAGCTGTCAGGGCTACTGTGTTGGCCGTAGCTGTTGGGGACAGGCTACTGAGTAGGCCGTAGCTGTTGGGGGCGGGCTGCTGTGTAGACCGTATGATAGCTGTTGGGAGCAGGCTACTGTGTAGACCGTCGCTGGCAAGGGCAGGCTACTGTGTAGACAGTACGTAGAACGTGTTCGCGGTGAAAAGAGAGGATGAGGCGAGGTGGGTCGATTTTACTTCGAGGGCGACGGCGGAATGTCAGTTCTTGCTGGCATTGAAGCGCGTGCAGCTCGGGCGTCCGTTTTGTGTGCGACAGCTCTGCAAAGAGAACGCCATAAGTCAGATGAAGTGATGTGATTATCGCAGGGAAACGTTGTCTTCGTCGCGGCAAAACAGTGCCTTCGTCGCTAGGCGCGAATGGGCACGTAGAAGATGCGCAGATGTAGGGCAGAAGATGTTAGCACTGACCCTTTAAAGAAAAAAAAGAAAAAATATCACTGTAAACTATTAATCCTAAAACTATTGATACCTGGTACAGCCATATATACCTGGTTGGACGACCTCGACGCAACTCGTTGCTCATCTCTCCCTCGTGTACAGGTGTGCAGCCGTGAACGGGGTGTTGGGTCCTTCGTTTTCGAACACAGCTCTAGTCCCGCAGGCTGCGAAACAGATACATACATATATAGGTGCCTTTGTGTGTGAGGCGAGTGGCCGGAGAACCCTGTCCGATTTACAGATGCAGACAGGTGCCAACAGATGCAGGCAGGTGCAGACAGGTCGGTTTAAGCCCTTTAGGCCTTAAGGACTGCACTCCCGTTTTTGGGGCATATTACTTGAAATTTGACTGACATATTGGTTTCTGTGCGGTGCAGCTCTAAAACGGTGAAGAGCGCCCCGTGCGTAGTCGATAAGGGTACTCTCATCTAGATACTGCATTCTCCCGTTTTGAGAGGGCATTAACCTTAGTGGAGGTGAATACCCCCAAGTCAGGAAAAATCAAGCGAAACACGGTGATCGTTCATCAATGTTGATAGAACGACAGGGCTTGTGTCGCAAGTCGAACTTTGGGCGAGACGGGTTCCGACGCACCCGAGAGACCGGTAAAAGCATCTGATATCAGATGGATACAGTAGTGGACAAACGTTGAGAGTGAATTTCCCGAATGCAGCTATCTACGCACTCTTGAATGGCTCAAGGAAAATTAATAGGACGAAAAGCGGCGCAGCCGCGTTTCTGGTCGGTTTTGGGTCGGGGTCAGGGTTAGGGGCTGGATTGGGCCTACGCCCGTAACTTGACCCCACCAGGGAGTGATTCCTGGCCTGAAAACGAAAACAACCATAGCCCCACAACGAATAACTATCGAGGTGTGCCCACCCCTCGCACCAATTCTCGATATCTCATCGGAGTTCCTTTTATGGTGTGCAGGCGTTTCAAAATCAGACTTAGGAGCGGAATTAGAGGGTAATACCGATGAAATGCTCTTCTTACGTGCTATAAACCAGGTAACAAGTATCAGTTTGTTGTCGTGACCAGCCGATTTGACCAACATTATCTTTCGAACATGTACGTGCCTGTCTTGCATTTTCGGGCGCGCGATTGATCCGACGGACGGACAACCGATCGATGTTTTCTGCCTCAGAGACCCCATTTCAAGCTAATGGGACCCCAACTGAAGTTGAAGTTGACATTGGCACTGGGGATGGCCCCGCGTAATTGTGTTCTGAATGCGAAGGCGAGATACGGAGGATATTCTCACTGTCAAAAACGTTTATGTGAGGGAAATTCACACCTCAACGTGTTGGGCCGTACTATACGTACGATTGTAGATGCAGAGAACATCAGAGGATAACTGTCAATCAATTTGCTTGACATATCATAATGTCTTCTTGGCCTGTTGGGGGAAATACATCGCCAGGTATACAAATACGACGTGTATCGTTTTCTTCCTGAGGTCCAACTTACGCTTCCACATGTGTGTACTTAAAGGGGACGCTGAAACAGTATGAAGAGGCTTAGCCCACACCCTCAAGGGCTGTAGATGTAGATGTATACATACACATATGTACTTCGTACATATAAGTGCATACATACATACATACATACATACATACATACATACATACATACATACATACATACATACATACATACATACATACATACATACATACATACATACATACATACATACATACATACATACATACATACATACATACATACATACATACATACATACATACATACATACATACATACATACATACATACATACATACATACATACCTTCTTGCTGCTGCCTGTGGCCGCGAGGCTCAGGCGGCAGTAGAGTTGGGTCGTACGTGGTGCGTCAGGCACGGAGACCTACGATTCGCGCGTCTTTTTAGGCAGCTGCGGCAGAGCAGCAATGCTCAATCGGGGTGTCCATGCGCGGAGGCAGGCGCCACCACAGGCCACACTACGGCACAGTCTATTGCGCCGGTAGGAGGCTGGATTCGACGACGAGGGAGGAGGGAGACTGAGCGTCGACGTGCGGGGAAGAGACGGATTGACCTCCCCCTGCGCGATAATTTTTATTTCCCAGATCAGAACCGCAAGTGCGAGGAGCATTTTGTTTTTCAGGATGACGGAGAAAGGGAAACGACTGGAAGGGAATGGCAACGAG
This sequence comes from Nereocystis luetkeana, assembly GCA_031213475.1. Lineage (NCBI taxonomy): Eukaryota > Phaeophyceae > Laminariales > Laminariaceae > Nereocystis > Nereocystis luetkeana. Next base: position 9,871,223 of record JARUPZ010000021.1, read on the forward strand.
TGCACGCGCAAAGGAGCGGGTGGATTGGGCCAAGGCGATGATGCGGCCATGAAGAGCGGCAGGAAGACGGTGCATGGAGACCCATGATTTGCGCGCACACTATCATCACGAGAGAAGCAGTCATAGTTTGTTTTTTCCTGGTTTTGTTTTTCACGAGGCAGAATAGTATCTATCTACCGGTACTCGTCACTGGTTTTTGTAGTTTAACGAGTTGTATACCCTTCATGGGGAATAACCTACGCAATTATCAGGGACGTGGTATCATAACTGTGCTGCACCTTTTTGTGTCAGACAGTCCAGGAAGAGATGGCGATCGTTGATATTCGTGTGGCAGTAAGGTTCGATTGCTCCTTTTTTCACTGCATATCCGCGAGTCTTCACTCTGACAGCACTCCAGATAGCAGGCAGGTGTGTTCCTCTTTCGTTTTCACGACTACCGTGCGTTTCGTACAGTGCAGGCAGCACTTCAGACAGCATCCGCTGTAGTCAGCAGCCACGAGTTGGTTAGTGGTGGGAACGGGGGTACTCTTCTATATTATAGTTGAGAGGATATACCCGCGGCCATGTTAGTTCAGTTTTGCACATTGGTTTTATCTTGTGTGCGCTTTTTCCGTCGTGTATTTTGAGGCAGCCGAATTTTCGTTTTTTTTTTTGTTTTTCGGATCTTCCTAGGGCTCCAGCACCTTTGTGTGACCACGGACTCCTTCGTCAGAGAGTTAATGTGAGAACAACAACAACAAACATACATACATACATACATACATACATACATACATATATACATACATACATACCGGTACATACATACATACATACATACATACATACATACATACATACACATACATACATACATACATACATGCTGGTAGAAGATTTGACAATACACGTGGATACCGTAAAAGTATGAGTAATCCACCCTAGTGAAAGGCCGTAGATGCAGATACACAGATGGGGTACATCGAAAATCAGGAGGGAACTAAGTAGTAGTCGTAAGTAGCCATCCGGATAGTTCGGAGAATGGATCGAAGATGCGACGCTTCACAACACCCCTCCCACTCCTCTTTTCGCCCGTAGCTTGCTACTGACGGTGGATTGGGAACCTATTTTTTCTTCTGGCCATAAAAGGTCGTTATTATTAAAAACCTCTTTCCTGGTTTTCTTTTTTTCTCGAAAAACTATTAATAAACAGGAACTACAGGAACCATTTCCTAAATCAGGAAAAATAACAGAAGGTAAGAAATCAGGAACACACGTGGCCAATCGGCTACCACCAAACACCCTCTGGAGGGCAAGATATATTACCCTCTGGAGGGTGCCCAAAAATGGGCTATACTATCGTGCGGTAAATTTTAGGCCCACCACACCGACGTACAGAGTGGTCGGCCGCGCACGCTCTGGAGGCCGACGTCACAACAAAAACCCTCTGGCGGGCAGAATATCTTTCCCTCTGGAGGGTGCCCAAAATTAGGCGATACTATGGTGCGGTAAATTTTAGACCCACCACACCGACGTACAGAGTGGTCGGCCGCGCACGCTCTGGAGGCCGGCGTCACAGTAGAAACCCTCTGGAGGGCAGAATATCTTTTCCTCTGGAGGGTGCCCAAAATTGGGTGACACTATCGCGCGGCAATTTTCAGACCCACCACATCGACGTTCAGAGTTTTCCGGCGCGCACGCTGTGGAGGCTGACGCCACCCCCCAAAACCCTCTGGAGGGTATGCGACCGTACCCGCTGGAGGGTGCCCAAAAAAGGGCGACCCTACAGTGCAGTCGAAAACGCACCCACCACACCGACATCTAGTGGGTTTGTACGGTGAACCGCCACAAGACGCTGACAGTCATACGCGCCCCCTGTATTTATAGATATATATGCGGAAACAGTACACATTGTTGCATCAAATATTTTGCTTTATATTATGAATCTACTACATGTTTGCTCAATCCAACTGGCCCTGTGTGGACAGTTGTTTACACACGATGTCCTATATCTGCCACGCCTTTCGAACCTATTCTACGCCATACAAACACCGGTTGCGGGCATGTAATGTACAACAATGGGTACAGTACGTCGACCGTGCGGCGTGGTACCCGCCTAACCTACCCCTTGCGTGTCCTTCTGCCTCCTCCCTGCTCAATGCATCTACGTGCGTATGCTTCGGGGAAGCCCGTGCCTCTCTTTGACGAGTTCTAAACCAATGCGCCACGATGAGGCAACAGTATAACAACTCCCCACATGTCGTGGTTGAGCGAGTATCATACGTAATTCACAAATTAGTAACCCCCCTGTCTTGAGCTTTCGTCGACAAACAATTACAATATAGGCAGCAGCCAGACACAGAGATGTGGATATTGAAATTCCCAGCATCAACTGATGGCCAGAATACAAAAACGAAGACGGTATCATCATTCGAAGACAAGAGGGGGCATCACATTGTGGCAACCTGTGTGAGCCAAACACGCGCTTTGAACAAAACACACCCTGCGGGCACTGCAACGGAACAGAGATGCCACTACACATGGGTCAGGGACATCCCAACAAAATTACTCACACCATCGAGCACGGGAAAACAACGAATATGAACGCAATCCAATAGATAGAAAACAGACATGCCCTGATGCTCTGATCCCCCCCTCCCCCCGACTAATCAGAATCCTAGTAGTCATCCACGACTGTTCAGGCGCCAGCCGCCTCACCCCCTTCCCCCCTCCTTGTCGTCAATGGCTGAAAGGCCGTAACCTACACAAGAAGAGTCTTCGTCCATGGCAAGTTATCCCCACGAGTGGAGGTTTCTTCGACCAGGCCCCGGTGATCGTCATCGCAACAGCTGTCTTGGCTATAGCCCTCGCCATCGCTACTCCTCCCGCCTGTGGATTCCTCTGAATTTCCTCCGTGTCGTCGACGGGGCCACTCTGACTTCTATGAGCTCTTGTTTTTAACCTGCCGTCGCCGTCGGTTGATGGCTGTGGCTCATCGTCATCGGTTCTACCTGAAATATGGTACGTGGGCCGGGCCGAATATGTGCGAGCGCAATCAAGAGTACATAGTCGACGTTTGGGAGAATGCAACGGAATTGAGTTGGGTCGTCGCGACTTCAACAACTGGCACGGTATAGTTCTCAAATGGGATGCGGAAAATCCCAACTATGGCGGCCGACCTCTAGCTACGTAGCTTTATCTACGTGGTACATATTTCAAAAAGGGCTATGACCAAAATCAGGTACGTATACCTGGCGATTTTTGGGCCAAAATCAGTTACATACTAAAACCAAGTACAAAACGCGCGCCACAATCGGCGTTTAGTCCATGGAGATCTATATAAAAAAACCTGCGCCTCAACATATATATCGTGTGGCCTCCCAAATCTGAATTATTTTGTTTTATTTAGGGTATAGGTCATAGAAAACAACAGATTACACATCATAACAACTGAAGTACATCGTACACCGAAGATATCAGGAGTAAAACGTGCGCTGTCAAGGATGTAGGGCCGATGTTCCAAACTAAAACCTAACAGGTACTGTACCACAGTAGTTTGGTGTCAGTCGAGACATGTCGAGGCAAAGTTGCTGTCCGTCAAGGGGTGAAAACGCGGTCTCCTGACATACCTGCCGTACACCCCAAAGAAGGAAAAATGGAATCACCGTGCGACATGTATGCATAAATACGTAAGTACTACTGGTACGTACAAGCACAGAGCGTACGAGTGTACGCATGAATGTGTACCTACGTACCTGGTACGAGTTTCTACACAAGAATTGTGCAACCGATGGACCACACACGCATACGCGGAGAAAAAACTGTGTACGTATGGCCCCTACCATTGGTTCAAAATAGGCCCAAATCAGTTGAACGTTGAAAGCTAGACAGAGTACTTGTAGATAAATCAGGTAAACCCTTGACCAATTCGAACCAAAATCAGTGACGATGTCAGTCTGGCCAATAGCAGGGCTCCTGGCGTGTGTTTTGCACTTGTTTCTGGTATAATTGATTTTGGCCTAAAAATGACCAGGTATACCTGATTTTGGGTAAAACTCTTTCTAAAACAAGCTCCAACAGTGGTCAACTGCTTGTACAGCAGCGGTGGCGACATGCACTCACCGAGGAGATAAGGTCAGAGACAGCGGCAGAAAGTTGCCACGGCGTCCGCCTCTTCGCCGATGTAGGTTGCATGTCTGTTTGGAAGGTTGAACGCAAGCCGGCCTTTCCTGAAAGCGAACAGACGCAGCATCTGCCACACCAAAAAAAAGACCTGGTACACAATACGGACAGCATTCAGCGTAAGAAGGATGCAAAACAACCACAAGAATATGTTTGCGTCGATGAGGTGTTTGTCACTCTCGACGCCGACATGGCCATCGGGATAAGCCGCCTGCAGATAATCACTCCCCAACTGCACGCTACAGGGGTAGCGCTATGCGGTTGAACTGCTGTAGTTGAAAAACCTTTAATGGGCGAGACAGAAAAGTAGAGTATCCGTGGCAGACGTCTACCAGACAACTCCAGCAGTACAACAGCACAGCAGTACCCGTAGGACTGAGACACAGAGAAATCCCACGAACGTCCAAGGCTCTTCAGTGCACGTAGCTTCAAAACGGCTGTATGTGTAGCAGATAGCATTGGAGTTGTTGTAGATCTGCATGGCCTATTATATACACATGGCACCAAATGAGACCAGGATGCCAGGTGGGCGTTCGGCGGTTCCTGCGGAGGGTTGATCATATTTCTGCGCCTCCAAGCGGGAGTAGGGTGTCAAATGGGATGGGTCAAATGACCAAATGGGAAAATACAATGTAACATATACGTGCCAACCTACTGCTGTAAAAAAAAAAAAAACCCTTTTAGAACCGCAGTCCCGTTTTGGGGACAAACCACTCAAATTTCAAGTTTGAACGTACGTACATTTTCTCCGCGGGTGGCCGGAGAGAGTACCAGGATGTGCGTACGTGAAAAAAATCAAAGTTCAAAATTCAAAAATGCAGCCCGTTTGGGTTTTGTAATGTATGCCGTGGAGCATAAAAAAACTCGTACAACATGTTTTTCTGAACCTCCAAGTGGGAGCCGGGTGTCGAATGGGATGGGCCCACTGCGGGGTCAAAGTACCAAATGGGACAACACCAGGTGATGCCTAACATACGTATCATACAAACAAACGTACTGTACAAAAAATCTCCGCTTGTGGATGTAGAGTACAGCAGTACCAGGATGGATGTACGTATACACGTACCAGGTACGTAATACTCGTACGAAAAAAAGATGCTCGAAGTTCAAAATTCAAAATGCAGCCCGTTGGGTCTTTAAATTTATGCCGTGGGGTAAAAAAAAACTTGTACAACAGGTACACCAGCAGGGCATCACAAAATGAAGAGCGCAGCAGTGATCTCCTTGCTGCTGTGGGTCTAACAAGAGGGATAGAATTAGGTGGCGAGAAGGAAATCTGGTAGCATCCCTCCGATTGGCTAGGGGAGCTATCACTGATCAGACGTACAAAAAGCGTGACCCCCTTGTACGATACCACAGCGCAGTACCACGAGTAGTAATAGTTGAGACAGGGGGACCCACTGCTGTATATATCACGCGGTCCACTCCAAGCCATGATGTGTTACCCACCCACAAGGAAAGTAGCATTCGAGTACTCTCACCTTGGGATAGCTGCCATCAACGCTGTCGCTGGTCGTCTAGTCCATGGAGAGAGCTGTCCTCTCCAGCTCTCCAGTCTCGTCCATTTCGAAAAAGGCTTCTGTTTTGGAGGGACGCTCGCGTACTGCTGTACCTGGTACCTGGTAGTTGTATTTCAAATTGTCGGCCTAGGTGCCCCTCCACGCCCTCACCCACAGCGTTTCGACTCAATGATTTCACATGCTCAGAGCTACGAGTATATGCGACGGGAATGTGTATATCGCCTGTAACTGCTTGCTGCCAGTGCTGCCATCGGCAAGAGCTGTGGCGTGCAGCGTGTGGCTTCAACGGACTGGCGGTTTTTGAGGGTTTCGAAATGCTTGTGAAGCTTGTTTTCATAGGGGTTGAAGCAACGTATTTTGAAAAAAAAAAAATGGCCGCTGGGTACAGGCTGCCGCTGTGCAGCGGTATGTGTGTATGTGCGGTCTGGACCCGGAGCGTATAGTACGCGACATGTGTCGAGAATCAAGTAGTCAAGAATTCAGGCTGAAATATTTCGAGATATAAGGAATTGCAGCGAAGCGTTTGTGCTCAGGCAGAAACGCCATTCTATAGGCTGTCTATGCTCGATGTTCGCATCACAATTCGCGAGCCTTGGCAAAAGGATCGCGTTGTTACTGGTGTATACGCCACGGCCACCCCATGTCGTGTAATGCTCAATTCGCAAGCGCCGGAGGTTTCGTCAAGTAAGACACTGGGAGGTAATTTGGATAATTTCCGTCCAAAGAAAGACTCGAGCAAGCCACGAATCACTCAAGGGAGGGCAGGTACAGCCAGCCTTTGGAGGGGAACTGATCGAATCGCTGCAGTCACAATGCCCCTGGGGGGCGACATGACCATTCCTCACACGCGTGCGCAATCTCAATGCCTCTGGTGGGTAGCATGTTGTTCCACCTTCAGCGGGTGCAATGTCAATGTGCCTCCAGAGGCTGCCCATCCACATAGACCTCCACCGGAGCAACTATTTCCCACGGCGCTCCAGAGCGAACGGCACGCAATCACTCTAGAGGCTAGCATTTAGTAGAGGCCTCCAGCCGTCGCATCAGAAAAGCTCCCTCTAGAGGGGCGAAACCTCATACCCTAGACAATCGCCAACGCGCTCTGGAGGGTGAAATGCCGACCCCCCTCCAGAGTTTTCAATATAAACCCCTCTAGAGGGTTGAAACGGTCGTTACCCTCCTCCGGAACAAACCTGCCGCACGGCCCTCCAGCGGTATATAGACAGCCCACTCTAGAGGCTAGCATTTAGTAGAGACCTCCAGCCGTCGCATCAGAAATGAGCTCCCTCTAGAGGGGCGAACCTTCATACCCTAGACAATCGCCAACGCGCTCTGGAGGGTGAAATGCCGACCCCCCTCCAGAGTTTTCAATATAAACCCCTCTAGAGGGTTGAAACGACCATTGCCCTCCTCCGGAACAAACCTGCCGCACGGCCCTCCAGCGGTATATAGACAGCCCACTCTAGAGGCTAGCATTTAGTAGAGACCTCCAGCCGTCGCATCAGAAAAGAGCTCCCTCTAGAGGGGCGAACCTTCATACCCTAGACAATCGCCAACATGCTCTGGAGGGTGAAATGCCGACCCCCCTCCAGAGCTTTCAATACAAACCCCTCTAGAGGGTTGAAACGGCCATTGCCCTCCTCCGGAACAAACCTGCCGCACGGCCCTCCAGCGGTATATAGACAGCCCACTCTAGAGGCTAGCGCACATGACAAGCCTGTACAGGGTACCAAAGGAAAAAAAATCCCTCTAGAGGGCGAAAGGCCTGACCCTCCAAGCCTCAAACACCCTCTGGAGGGTGGCCACGCCCTCCTCTGGAGGGTCAAATTGTTCCCTGGAGGGTTTTTTGGGGTAGCCGATTGGCCACGTGTGTAACGCTTACTCGTAGAGCATGTATTTATAAGATATATTTCCTTTTTTAGGGAAAAAAAGTAGAAAAATCAGGGGAGGGGGGGGGGGGGGGATACCCGTAAAAAATATTTAAAAAAAACAGTAAATGTAGGACGAAACGCTTTTCGAAAATAATGGTCCTCAATTGAATACCACCATCCACGTCGCTTCGTTTTTTGTTGTAATGCAGTATTTATGATACGATATAGTTCTTCGTTGATCACGCCACTCAAGACACACCAGCCTTGTTGTGCCACCGTGAGTGAACCTTGCCGGTACTGAATGCAACGCGCATACATACGGACATGCAATGCTATGCAAAGTTCATGCCGGTGCTATCGCAGCCTGGATGATCTTCCTCTCTATGCCCCCAATTTCCCACTAAAAGACGTACAGCCTTTCGATCTGATCTACTATCTGTGGTGTGGGTTTATTTGCACGTGTGCCTGTAGTAACCACGACGACGCGGCCTCGTTCTAGAGACTACCTGGTAGAGACCAGAGACTGGGCTTTGGGAAAAAGGGTTCCAGGTCCGCTGCTGTTATCAGCCGTCGGTCCATCGAAACCAAGCCCGGGCACCAATTGCTGAGACAAGCTACATGCCGGCGGAGGGATAATAATCGTTTGGTCGCCAACCGAATGGGCGTTCCACTTCCTGTTTGGTAGCACCCCATACACCAGCAACAGGTCCCCTTCTCAAATCAATACTGCCAACATCATCTCCTCCTCCACCACCCCCGCCCGCCACACCACCCCCCCCTTTCCCCCTCTAACATCAACATACCATCTCAGGCTGGTTCGCTTCCTCCGCTTCTGCTCTGTGCCCAGTACGACAGAAGGGCAACCTGAAACTGGTCGGTCAGTCGTCACCATTCGCTAGGTCAGCCCTTTGCAGCATCGGTTCCACGCGCTGTGCTTCCTTTGCTGGGCAAGTGACTCTTGGTGTTGCTCCATTGTCCGCTTCGTTTTGACGTCCGTCTTTGACTCCTGTGGATAAGGTAGCTCAGGTCGCCCTCTACCAGCCGGCTGGCCAATACGTTTCGTTCAGGGTTCGCGGCAGCTGCATTCTAACTCGCCGCAAAACGCATTTGCAGTCATCGAGGTCGTACTACATTAGGGCAGCCGTCAGATATTGTGACGTGGTGTGAGGCAGCTGTAAACTGTTGATCATGTACCGATTGATGTGCTAGGCCAGCCGGCAGAAATTGCGAGAGGCTACCGCTGTCCGGCGGAATATCGCAAAGTTCACATGTAGGACAGATCGAGATTTGTAGATCATGTAGTATCATCTAGTCATAGACCCTATATCAGCCGTTACGGATACGTTCAAGGTTAGGTTTGCAACAAGTAGTACATTTTCGATTACAAAACGGGCATTGCACTACTGCAATCTAGCAAAAGCACAATCAGGGGCCCGTCTGCCTGTTACGCCCGGACCTCGGATGAAAGCCAACGGTCGCGAACCCTTTACTCAGCACTGCTCCTACCAACTATATTGGGGAATCGTTCCTGGGCCGAGGAACCCCGACAGCCAGAAAAAATTGGGCCTAAAGCACCTCCCGTACCTTGGTACCATGGTATGACTCAATCCCGATGGCGCCATGCGACATCATCGGGGGAAGATCATGAAAATTCTTACGCTGGCTAAACAAGCCAATATGACGGCGAAGGCGCGGCCTACACTTCGGAGAACAAAGAAGATGGAAAGGGTAGGTAGGTAAAATACTGCGATGGAGCACGCGCGCAAGCATGTCAGCAAGCATGTCAGCTAGCTTATCAGCTGGTGCCTTCTCACGTAAGGGGCGGGGGAGGAAAATGGAAAGTCTCACAGAAGGAAGAAACTGCTACTCGTAAGGTTTGTCCTCGCGAAAGGGTAACGCGAACAAGGTGCGCGCATATTTTCCTACGTGTATTTCGGCCTACGCTTCATTCAGCTCGATACCCTGGCTCGCGGCACCACCTCGATGGGAAATGTCGTCAAGTTCGAGCCGCAGGAGCAGGACCAATCCCGAGCACCCCCTCGCTACTCGCCGGAAGGAGGCTCCAGCCCGGACGCCCCCCCGTCGAGCACCTCTGGCCAACCGATCGGTATATTTCTTGTTTGCCAAAAGGTTCATGCAGACTGCCTAACATCAACGGTGCTTCGAGGGCGTTTTTTTGGGCTCGTCATTGACGTCTAACCACGGATTAGTTGCCAGTAAATGATGCATATAAAGTCTCAAGGCTTCTTTTCGCCTTAATATAGTTTTATTATAGGACAAGGAGTCAAACCGCTGTATCCTGTACACCTGGTAATAACTTTTCTTAGTACAACTGCTCGCTGACTGGGCCGGTGCATCACACTGATGTCAGGGTCGGTTTCAACGCTGCATCAACATATGCACACCTCCGAGAGAGAGCTTGCAAGGCCAGACTTTGAGACGCCCCTGCAAGACGAACCGAGGAACGGGGAAAAGCGGCATGATGACGTCTGCGAAGGCGGAGATAGGCGCCCTTTGTAAGGTCGATGACAATCAAATGGCGCCTCGTTCCCGGAGGCAACCTTTAAGTAAAACTCAGGCGGCCATCTTATCTGTTTACAGTTGTAATGAAAAGGCTAGACTAGACCATTCAGCCAGCGATGACTATTACTGTAAGAAGACTAGCCTAAAATGAAACTAGCCAGACTACTCTAGTCTAGCAGTTTATCTCTTCTCAATATTAATTACATCGTCGATGCCCGACACAAGGCGGGTACGTAGAGGCATCGGCATCGGCCTCCAGAATTGCGTCACGCTTCGCCCTTAACACATATTTCTTCGTCGTGGCAGAAACCTCTGTCTCGTCGGTCGTTGCCTCGTCTATGCCCTGCCATAGGTGGGTAGCACTTGGCTATAGTATATATATACTATATAAGTATAGCACAAACATTTATCACGGACGGAGCTGCTCAACCATTGCACCATATCATCTCCCAAACCACCCAATATATCCGGGTTCAATGCAATCATTGCAATACGATCCACTAGATACCTGGCCCATGATTTATTTGTGAATTGTGTGTATCATGCGTACTGCAGCTGTTAATAATGGATGTTAGAAAAGTCGGCTGTTGGACGTGGTATGGAGCTCCTCAACAGATGGTAAATGCTGGTACTACTGCTCTACCGTATTGACGACGTGTTTGAGGTCAGGTATACTACTTACTGCATACCTGGTACATATGAAGGTTTTCTACAGTGCTATAATCCACACGGATGGGCTTGTTGTGGTAAACAGTACCAGAGAGTTGCTTGCCTCGTCCTGGTGTCTTTGCTCTGGTGGGCATGTGGGGGCATAAATATCATCCAACGATCCGAAGATCCTAAAATCCGAAGATCCGAAGATCCTAAAATCCGAAGACCCGAAGATCCAAGAATCCCCTCCACATGCACAAGTCAGCTGAATATCCAGAGGTACAGCCGTAAAAGTAGGACCAGGTACCTGGTAGATATTATTCGTGCATCGTGTTTCAGGCTTTTGGAGTGCTTCAGCGAGTTTTGCGTGGACGGCAGACGGCCGATGTTACAAACAAGGTATACCTGGTAATGAAAAAATACTGTCATAATAACCCCCCGGAAATTGACAATTTGTGGTGTGTGGTGGTGATGACATCTTTCAGGATTAATACATACCAGGTATACGTGTATTAATACAGACAGCAGTAACGAGATCGGTGAGATGGTGTGTACGGATACGGCGACATGACAAAAAAAAAAAAAAACTCCTCGTTTTTACACGCCCGCGAGTACGCGAGTGATAGTCACGCGAGTACAGTGCAGCAGCACATCAGCAGTACAGTAGTACTTATAAACTAGACGACACAGCAGCAGTGTCACGAGCACTTCGTGTGCCATCTATTAATAGAGTTCACAGACAGCAGTATTAATAGTACAGACAGGTAGTTCAGGTACTCAGGTCTCAGGTACACCTGTCAGGCGGACAAATAACAACCTCGGGGTAATCGGCGGCGTGTGTGGTACCGGTTCGCTGCGACAACCCGATTCCGCGATGATGTTCTGCGTAAATCATCCAGGAAGACAGGAGGGTGGATCACAGAGTTGATACATAGAGGACACACCAGGACACACCAGGACACACAAGGGCACAAGGGGACACAAGGGGACACACCAGGGGACAAGGGGACACCAGGAAGCGAACCTGTCACGCGCCGTGGGCCTTGAGAGAGCATCGCCGCCCCGGTATTTGAGATCGAACGTCATGGTGGATGTGACATCGATAATCTCGCTCTCCTATGCTCTGGCGACGATTCCCTCGAGCGTCCAGATCAACCAGTCCCAATGCCAGCTTCTGGCTGACCGCGTGGTATCTCTTGCCGGCCACCTAGAGAGAATGCAGGGCCTGGACATGCAGGAGAAGCTAGAGAAGGGGCACGAGGTTAGGGAACACGTAAACCCATAGACATCAGTCGAGTCGAGCCAACGTCAAGTCACGGGTCGAGTCCCAACAAATCAGGCCAACACGTCCGAAAGGAGTCATGCATGTATGTGTCATTTGTCTAAAGCCTGGCACCTTCAGCGTGGCAGAAGAGATAGCACGAACGACGAACAACACAGGGTAGACGAGTAGTGAGGGGTAGCACCTGCGCACCTCTCTGCCTCCAGTTTATGGGGACAAATAAGGAAAGACCTCACGTAGAGTGTTGCAACGAAGCAGTCACTGAAGCGGTGGCCATCGCTTTCGTTCGGCTTTTTTCTGCTACGATGTTGAAGAATCAGCGTTAAAAACTCGTGTACACCGTACAGAAGAGTACAGCTGACAGACGTAAATGGAACGGGGAAAAAAAAAGTACGGAACTTCGAAGGAACAAAGAAGGTTGAATGAAGCTTTGCGCGAGACTGTCAACTGTCAACCGACAAGTGTAAGCAAAGACAGAAGAGGAGAGAGGAGAGGTTCGGTTCAGGCATACCAGGTGTATCTTTTGTGGGAGGGACATATAGAATACGAGTATGAGCACTATTTGTACTTCTGTTGTACTATCCGTTGTACAATGTATTGAACAGCGGAGAGTTGAAAACTACTATTATTATACGAGTACGTACTCGTACTGTACTGCTGACTCTGGGTGCGATAAACACGTCTCCTCGAAAACTACAGCAGCTGCAAGCGATGTGGCTTGTTCGGCTGGCAATACTCGATCGAACTTGTTTTCGTTCGCTGGTATGTTCCTACAATACAGGATGTATTGGTTCGGGCGCAGTCCGTCGTAGTCGATTGCAGGGACTTCATGCAGAGCTTCCAAGACGGCCTATGGATGGCGAAAGCTATCTTCAGGGAAAAACACAAGGATCGATTCCAAGAGCTCCACGAGAGTCTCTCCTACGTCTTTCAGGTGATACATACGTATTTCATTTTTGTTTGCATCACCGTTGTCAACAGAGAACCCGCCGGAAGTACGAGTACACGTAACATGTTGTGCTGGCCGTGAACGTGAGGGCTATTGTTACAGCAGTAGGTGTTCGTGCGGTGGTAACAAGGCTACTGGGGGGTGCGGCTTTTTTTCAAATTGTACCTGGTATTCATGTAGTTACAGTATCATTCATGTAATCCACGGGTACTGTTTGTAGCTGCCCTACAATGACATACGTACCAGATTCCGTACGCACCTCCTCCCAACTTGCTCGGTCCCGAATAGTCCGATGATTCGTACCTGGCTCAGCAGTATGATGATTTTGAAGGGTACATCAGTATACGGTAATGTTTTTGAACCCTCGCTCCACAGGTAACGAGTGACGAGTGGCGATATGACGGTCACGTGGTACCATGCAGAGCTTTATTGGGGATTTGAGCAAAGCACTGTCATTTGCACTCTCGATTGCACTTCATTGTACAGATTCTCCACCTGGAAATTGACTACCACTCACTAACGAAAAGGAGTATCCAAGCCGATGCAGCGGACGTTGCAAATATGGAAGAACGCCTAACCTCGGTCGCCGCCAGCATGGAGGTGAGCACAACAACACAGTGCATTTTGCCTACAGATAACTACTGTCTGTGGGATAGGAGTTAATGTCGTTGCGTGTTGCAGCACGAGTCCATCTTGTACAGCTTCAAGGGTGGCTCTCGTTGTTGTTCCTTTTCTTCCCTACGTTGCTAGAGCTTGAGCATCATCAGCATCATCAGCGACATCAGCACCATCGGTATGCTCAGAGCAGCTTGTAGCGTGGTATCCAGCTGCGTATTGTGTGCTGCGACCTATGGTTCAACTTTTTATCACGACGCATTCGTCTCCCACCTCAGAAACTCCAGCAATCCGTGACAACAATGACGGACGAAAGCAAGAGGCAACACGACGACGTGATGGCTGCGCTCAAGAACGTCAGAGTTTACCGGCAAACGTTAGACCAGGACCAACTAACTGCGTGAGTCGGCTGCCATGTTCACCGTTGTCATGTTATGCTTGGCAATTTCTCACCCCGACTGCCTTACTCTTGGGATCATGCTGTGCACTGATTCCGAATAATTTTTTGAACACTCTTCTCGGAACAGAAACTCGTTTACTGCTTCAATACTATTGTAGTACCTACAGTAATAGTTGTTTTTTTGCCAACATACCAGGTATGAGTTAGACGCTGATATACACGCTGACTCTGGTTAGACGAAGGGAAATGCACGATCCTTAACGAATCGCTTACTACATATACCATTATATTCCTGCATATGCTCTCTTTTCCTCCGAGGTACCAGAGCCCTTTCAACGGCTAGAGAGCAGGATTCCTTAGACTTTGAACGGGACGGAAGCAAAAACCTGACTGCTCCTGCTGATGGAAAAACGCCTCCTCATCCGCTCGGTATCGGCACCAACGCGGAAAAGCGAGTGACGGGCTTAGCAGACGGTGAGAAAAGAAATGCGAAACCATTGGTTTCGAAATAGCGTTACCTGGGTTATGTGTTTGTATGGTATTTCAGGTGGTTGACAATACGCCATTTTCGACTGCAGTCCTGACAGTAGTCATTAGGTTTCCGTTGTGCCTGGTTACCACCTTTAAGTCATAGGCAGAGCAAGGGAGAGCAAGGTAGAGCAAGGTAGAGCAAGGTAGAGCAAGTCGGGGGTTTACTATGAGTGCAAGGGCATTAAGGTCGAGGGGGCATGAAACAGCCACTGTAGACCCCAAGTGGCTTGAAATTTTACTTATTTCTGACCGGTTGAGTTGTAATCTGATCCACCTACACTAGTGTAGCAGAATCTAGGGTCTGGTTTTCTGAGGAACCGCTTGTTTTTCGAAGCTGATCGGCCGCTCGAAACACGTTTAGAGAAGTGTTTGGACAGGTTGCATAGAGTCTCGACATCTACCCGCATTTTTGTTTAGGTGCGCCGCTCGGAGCATCACATGGAGACCTTGCTGTTCCCGATCCTGCAGTGCCAAGTGAGACTATAGCGACCATCGGACGACCGCCGAAAGCCGTGGCAAGCCAGCCCCAAGGAGACACTAGTGACGCTACTGCCACTGAGGGAGACATCAACGGGGCTCGGGGTGCTGCTAAACCACCTGCCGATATGCTTTCCCTCGGACCTACGCTTCGCCGTAAGCCCTTCAGCCAAAGCTATGGAGTGGGCCTGCTCGAAGCGGGGGTGACTGGAGGCGGATGGTTTGACGCCCCTGCGTCCGTGGTAGAACCAAATGTCGGGGAAGGTGGCGCCAAGAGAGGGGAATACGAGGTACGAGATACGATGTACAAAAGACTTAGGGTGCGAAGTACTACTTGGTCTTTGGCGGCAAAATGATGTATAAGACACTCGTGGTACGGAGTATTTCTCTCTTTTTTTGGCGAAAAAAACGATGTACAAAACGCTGTTGGTACGAAGCTGGTACTACTTTTTCTTGGCTATCTAACTTGGCGATAGCTCTCGAAATCAGCAAGTAGTGAACAAAAAGGAACCAAGAGGAATATCGATCACGTATACCGCGTGACCCACTGTGCGTGCACCCTTATACAACATTGGGCAGACCAAGTCATATCATATCATATCATGCCTTATCATATCGTATCATGCCTTATCATATAATATCATTTCATCATCTAGAATTTTTGGGGCAGATTACTTCTGGTTTATATTATCTCCAAGATGTAGATCACGCTTGGCGGTTCATCTGTGTCATCCGTATGATCCGTATCATCTGTATGCTCTGTATGACACGATTCTTTCTTACGCACATGCTTGCCGGGTGTGATATTACCGATATATCATACGCCTCTTGCACAACATTTACGAAAGGAGAATACAGAGGATCTACAGATGATCTATTTATGTAGATGATCTAGATCGTGATCTATCCGGCGTGTGCACCCTTCGCTTCACATACATACATCCATACATAGGTTTCCTTCGGCGAGGGTCCGATGGGCCTAAGCTTGAAAAATGTGGAAGCGAGGGCGGAGGTTTCCAAAGTCGAAGCTGGTGAGTGCAGGAAGAGCGCATTTTCGTGGAAATGTTTAGGGATGGTTAGATGGTTACAGAATGGTTAGAGGAGGCGCATGCATGTCTTCGTCCATGAGGTTGCAGGAAGCACATGTTTTCGTCGCAATGTTGATGTTTGCAGGATGCATATGTTTTGGTCAAGGTGCCTGCACGATGAGGGTGTACCAGGTATGTGTCATCGCTAACCCCCATGGTGCTTCCAAAATTAAACGCGAAATACACATGTTGCCGCATCTACTGAAATACCTGGTATGCGATTTGTACGCGAGAAATAGGCCTGGGACTTCAACCTTGAAATTTGAAGGATGCATAGACACGCAGTATCCACCGAACCTGGTCGCACCCCTAATAAAGTTCACCCGATGGGCACGCCCGGTTGAGGTTGGTGCAGGTTGCCGCCTGCCAACTACCCAGTCGATTTTTTGCAGCCTGCAAGTCAACTTCCACGTCGTTTGTGCCCCCCCCCTGAGGGTCCATCGTCGGAAGACTACGGCCATGTATGATCATGACTACACCCCCCCCTGGTCTATGGTCATACGACCACGCCCATGCATGATAATGAGTAACCCCCCCCCCCGGTCGGCTTGCTGATGGCGTGCTGTCGGCGTTAGATATTGTCGGTGTGTTGTTGGTATGTTGCCTGTATGTTGTCGGTGTGCTGTCGATATGCGGTCGATATGTTGTCGGTAATCATGCCGTCGGTATGATATACTGTCGGAATGCTCGTCCTCAGGCGGAGCTGCACACGCTGCCGGCGTGCGACCCGGAGACAACGTGGTGGGGGTGAACGGGAGAATTCCTCTCGGTTACACGCAGGTCATGGGCACCCTCCCCACAGCCCCGCGTCCTGTCAGGATCCGATTCATTCGGTGAGTGCGAGTACAGCACAGTACGCGATCTTCAAGCCGACCGACAGCTTTGGTTCGCCAAGTACAGCAAAATATGCTCCTTCGAAAAGAAGATAAATCGCTCGTCCGAAGTGTTCCCTGCCTGACAATCAGAGGGCACGTATTCACCCCTTTCCTACTGCAACTGCTTTTGAGGGGGAATCCTACTACTAATACTGAGGATTACTCTACTGTAGTGCATCATCGTTTTTTGCAAGAGTAAAGGGATTGACCCCCCACCCCTCCCTCCCATTTCGCATTGGTGGTGTCGGTATACGCATGCAAAGTCGACCGCCGCAGTGCAGCGGCGTAGGGCCAGACTATTGCACACCTTTGTGTTCCCGGTGCCGACGTACGCCGTGCTGTACGTCACTCTAGCCATTGCTTTACGTCGTACAGCGTACCAGGCGTATCATAACGAGAACATGTCGTCCTGATGTCGAGAGGGGATGCAGCCATGCCCATTTCGTTACCATCCCCATCCATCTGGTCGGTCCTCTGATCATCTGGTCCTCTCATGTCTCAGGGGTCACGGGGCTTCCTGGAGCCCCGGGGGCACTGTCAAGAGGACGCACGCGTCAACCTGGGCGTCCAATGCGGTCACCGCAGGGGTGCACCATCCAGCCGGGGATAGGTGACTTCTGATTGAAAGCCGCTACTTTGTTTGCTGAGTGTGGTGTGAATGGTTTTAGGACCTTGCTTCGCCCCGCTCTATTAGTCGCGTTGAGTCGCGCGAATGGGCTGACTCGAGCCTGAAGGGCACCTCCGCTATCACAAAAAATGTTGATAACGACGATGAATGCGGTCACATTGTAGGGGGTATCCTCTGGATTTAGCCACTTTGCCACAACAGCGTACCGTACCGTACCACACCGAACTGCGCGTTGTCGCGTTTTGGGTGCGATAGGCGTTTTATGTGAGGGGGCGACTTGAGAGTCCATTCGCATCCGGTTGAGACCATCCGCACTTCTGTGCTGTTTCTCCTTGATGTTATACTTGTTATGTATTGTCATTCATATTTTTACCATCCGACAAGGTGCAGCATAAGAACATAAACACTTGAGAACATGACCTTCGACATCGATCACTCATACGTACGTAGTTTCGCTAGCATTTCAAAAACACAGAAGGAAACTATTAGTAACATAAACTGCAGTACACAAAAAAGAACACCTATGCACGTGCTGTAGTCTACCTCCATTCTGCAGCTACCGCCGGCGTGACCTCCACGAACGTATTCCACGGCTGCGCCCGCCGCCCCTGCTGCATCTGCTGCACCCGGCGTTTGTTTCGTGTGTTACGCGACAGAGGAGTTCTCCTTGAAATTTACTCGAAGGCGTCATTTTCACCGACGCCATGGATAAGGAGTGAGGGCTGGGACGAGCTTCCTATATCGCCAAGGAATGGGTGCAGCGGACCGCTCCCAGAAGAATACGAAGGACACACCGACGCTCCAAACACCGCCCTAAAGGTGCTTGCCTGTAGCGCTCAACCCGTTCACCACTGCAAATATTGTCCCACGCTAATTACATGTACTGTTACTCCAAAAGCCTGGTTGTAGTTCTAAAGTAAGTACATTAAGTACATTGTTCTATTATTCTGAGTGTGGCGGGCTAGGCGTAGGCTTTATAGGTGCGAGCCGCACGGTGGGGACCGTTTTGGGTTTGATGATGGACACTCTTAAGGTCTTTCCCATTCGTGTGTATCTGCTTGTCCTGCTTGTCTATTAATAGGCAACGCCGGATCATTTATTAAACTTGTCGTCCTGCTTGAGCCTGTATCATAGGGCCCTTGGCGGAATTTTGATACTGTGTTGCGAAACATTACGTAGAAATAATCCTCACTGGTATACCCCAATACCCAATACCCCCCCTCGTTGCTCTTATTTTTTTATTTTTTCCTGGTAGGACACGCCGGTTCCCACGAAGGACGGAGCTGGCAGTGGTTCAGATAGCCTCTCCGATCTGTCGAGGTGGTCAGGGGTGCGGGTTGGGAGAGCTGGCAAGGTGACGATTCCATCCGTCGTCGTTTCCTTCATTGATCAGCTTCAATTTGCCCCTATTAATAGCAGCACCACATCCCTATACTGTATGCAGTATGTAGTATTCCACGGGGATCAGACACTATATTATATACCGAATTCCAGGTATGCACATGTAGCGAGGCCATATTTTTGGTTGTCGTACCAGTGTGCTGACAATAACTGTTTTTCCCTCTTTTTTATTGGAGTATGAATATGAATAGGCATGCGAATAGTCATATTAATGTCTATCCTCAACGGGGGAACGTCGCTGCCAAATGCCGTACGTGAGACCAAGTGTGATGGTTTTTGGAATCAGCGTTACGCCCGATAATCACGATCTATTGTTGATTGATTCATTGGTTGATTGGGTGATCAAATAGTTGATTGGTTGAGTTTTGCATAGTAAATAATTACCTTACTACTGCACATAAAAACTCAAGGCATCAAACCCTCCCCTCGGCGGGTACATGCTGTCTTAAAGTCTGAATGTCTTATTTGGTGTACGTGCCACCGCAATTAGAGCATGCCGTCATGCGATGTCATATTGATGGTCTCCCATCAACCGTGGGACCGCAACACCCCGAAACTCACGCATCCAACGTGACCTTTCTCGCGCGTTTTAATACTTGATACGTACGTCTCCGATGTCACCCACGTGACTGCCACGAACGGAACGAAGGTAACTGAACTGCGTCTCCCTGGCAACAGCATGAGTGGAGTCCTCCCGCCTAGCATGGGCTCGTTGGATGAGGTTAGGACCATCGAGCTCAGAGAGAACCGCCTTGAAGGTATTGATACCGACCTCGGGGCACTCTCCTGTACACAGCATATTTCTTTCTGCTCTCTGGATTTGCGCATTTGAGGCATGCCGCGTGCTTGGTCGGGGCCACATACACCACATAGTAACGTAGTAAGAAGGTCTCATCTTGAACCCAAAGTTGACGTGCGTAAAACGGAATCAGCGCTTACGCGAACAAGGTCACGCTTCCGCTTTTCAGGAGCAGCCGAAAGGATGTTTGCTCATAATTGGGTAACGCACGCATATCACAAAGAAAAAGTTGTGTCAAACCTGTTGTAATTTGCATCTTCGAGTAGGGTCGGAGTGATGGATGATGTTTATGAAGGTTTTGATGGTTATGTGCTGCGTTAACCCTTTCATCATGTAGTCACGCTACTTGGTGGCGACACTACTTGTACTTGGAATGAGTGCATATAATATGTTGAGTAACCACGAAACAAAAGGTTTTACAAAAGTATGGATGCCTCGATCGCGCGCCCCTCTCTCCAGGAAACATTCCCGAGAGCCTTCGCTACCTTCAAAAGGTGACAAAAGTCGACCTCGCCCACAACCTTCTCGAAGGGTCCGTGCCTGGGGGGGACGCAAGGTGGATAAACAGCATGTCCATTCTCCTGTTGAACAACAACAAGCTGTCAGGTACACGCCTCGGTTTCCCTTTGGCGTAGCACCCTTATCCACTCCACGCAGCGCAAACTGACAACTTTTCTTCCTTCACGACCACCCCCACCACGACCACCGTCACCTGTTGCTACTTCTGGTGTACGGTGATCGATGGATGCGCAAAATTAATATTCTGCGTGCCTGCGGTCGTTCGTCTTCCAATCTCGGTGACATGGTATTGTATTTCCCGGTCTTGTGCTGCTTATTTGCTTCGAAGGACACATCCCCAGCACCTTAGGACGGCTCGTGAACCTGACACAGCTTGACCTCAGCTTCAACAACCTTTCCGGCGGTATCCCGTCAGAGGTGAGTCAGGACCACCTTTCAACACATTAACTTATTTCACACGTAGTCTTGTTCACAGTATATTGGCGTATTGTCGGCTGGGCAATCGATCCATGTTTTACCCCGGTAGCTCGGTAGGTAGTAACCTTCACATTTGGCGTCGTCTAGGACTTCAAATCGAACGCTTATTTTGCAGAGACGCTTGCACGTGCGTCCCTATCTGAATTTACCTCCCTGGGTTCCCTACCCTCATAAGAATTGGAACGGATTTAGGGTAGGCGCATACATACAACCGTATACGGAGATCGGTCTGCCGATTTGTCCCATACGATCCCGCCGTCCCGAGGGGGGGGGGTACTCATTTATTGTTTGCCTTAATCATTAGGCCATTGACCACGCATCCCTTTCGAGACGGAGCACCGATCGGGGGGGGATGGGCTGCTTAGTCGATCGATCTTTCGCCACGGTAGATCAGTAAGTACCGCCTCCACGGTCAAATTACAGGCGGCAAGAGGCCAAGTTGGTGTGCATTTACATATTTATATATATTTATATATATTTGTATTGTACTGGTATGTAATGTATATATGCAGTGGAACTGTTGTAGTTCGGTAACGTAGTGTAGAGACAGCAGAGACAATGGTTATGCTGCAATGGTTATGCTGCACTATTTGTTGCGACGGTCGAACCACAATTTTAAGTGCGGCTAGTCTGCCAGCAGCATGTGGCCAACCGCCACGTTGTTTTTACGCAGGCACGAGCCACGGGTCGAAGCTTGTGGTGGTGATGCATCGCGCAGTGTCGTAGTGTCGTAGTATTCTTTCCCTCTGATATATCGTAACACGTGATGGGCACGATTTCGTTCTTCCCCACCAAACCTTCCCCAGCTCTCGAAGTCTCGTTCCTTAGAGGTGCTATCGCTGGCGCACAACGGCATCACGGGCTCCTTGCCCCAGGCACTCGGGGACTTGGCAAGGCTCAAGGTTCTCAACGTTTCGAACAACAAGCTCACCGGCGAGTGTTCCGTTGGCGCAGTCATGCTCACCTCGTAGATTTTAACAATACATTCATTCGCATGCGAGTTTCTGATTTATACTGCGCCAAACAAAAGTTGTCACCCCTTTTAAGCTGGCCGAACACTGCTTTTACGACCGAGGTTCTGCAACCATCCACCGAGATTCATACCTGTATACCAGGTTTACGATACTCCCAATTATCTACATATTGGAAAGCACACAGATTGACGACAGTTACAAACATCCAGCTGCGCGAGTTCGTGGTGACAGCTGCAATATCTTTTAGCGAATAATCGCACTCCACGGTCCATTGGCCCACCCCTTCTCTTCGCCTTGCCGACGAGTTTTTCTTTGTTCCTATAGGAAGGTAGGAAGGTAGGAAGTTACTTGCGTCGCCAGAAGTCAGGGAAATGTCTTACTTTGTCGTTTCAACGCAAATTGGGTTCGCCTGAAGTTCAAGAGCCCCGTGCCTCCGAAAGACATGTTGAAGTAATGACAGCAATCAATACCACTGTAGTTGTTTTGCTGTACAGTTCCACTACTGTAGCAATAGGTTACTATTAGTAGGAGGATTATTACTGCTAGAACGGGTCAAGGAATGCCTGACGTGATTTGTTCAGGAGACAATGTACAGCACACACCATTTTACAAGTGTGTGGAATATCCTCTGAACAATGGTGACTCGCTACCAAACGCCTCGGTTAGCAAGGCCGTCCTTGCCAAGAGTTTGTCATGTACTGAGTGCACTCTACAGTAGTAGTAGTAGTAGTAGTAATGCTTGGTAGATGACACCGGCACATGGAAATGATGAGGATACACTGTTGCACTGTAACAAGGGTGTGTTTAGTATCCGTACGAAATGGGGTATACACTCAGGGGCTATGTGTATACCCGGATACCTCAGAGAATCATTGTTAAACAACCAGGTTTGGCCTGAGAACTCTGGAGCATAATA
Source organism: Nereocystis luetkeana (assembly GCA_031213475.1). Classification (NCBI taxonomy): domain Eukaryota; class Phaeophyceae; order Laminariales; family Laminariaceae; genus Nereocystis; species Nereocystis luetkeana. The sequence continues at coordinate 9,893,877 of JARUPZ010000021.1, forward strand.
TATGCTATTAATGGTATACCCTACTACTCAACGCAGTGTTCGGCAGTGGCGGCCTGGTTCCTTCCTTGCCGTTGTGGAATTATCGGCCGCTGGAAAACGATCGCATGCCTCCCTCCCTCCATGTGCCAAACGAAAGCGCTATATGGCTCTGACTATCGGCTACTGGGTGACCTTTTATATTTCTTTTAATAGATAATGGATGACAAATCACACCGGCATGCCCACGGTATGATTGCCCACCGCGCACTGTTGCTGTCAATGATGTTGTTCCCTTGTCTGCTCTTGTGTTCACTTGTGTTCCGTTGTGCTCCCCTGTGTTCCGTTGCAGGACCTTTGCCGCAGGGCTGGGGGCGATTAACATCCCTCGAAGAGCTGCGGTTATGTCACAACGCTCTATGTGGGGGTATCCCCGACGACCTCCTCGTCATCCCGTCTCTCGTGCTTGTGGACTTGTCAGCCAACTGCCTGGAGGATGAGGTAAGTGGCTTCATGCTTCATGCTTCACGGTATCCCCCGTAAGGCCAAGTGCTGACCCACTACAGCCACGGTTGGCTTAACCCGTTCACGGCTGCTAAATGCACCCCACACTACCTCCACGTTATTTCTCACCAAACAAGAGGCCACGTGCAGTTAGTTCTCAAGGGGCTGATCTGTCTACCGCAAAAATATTATCTGTACCTGGTGCGTGGGTTTCTAGGAAGGTGTCGAATTCCATGTACGCCGACGTGACGGCCGGTCGTCTTCGAGGTTAGAGCTTAGAGCTTTGAGCCGGAGAGGGCTAACTTTCACGGAGGATCTCGGCCACGAACGACGCCAAGATTAAGCGTTATCGATCGCGACCGGTGTGTTGTGCTTTCGTGGTGTGTTATGTGTTATATATTGTTCAAGGCCATTTTTTCCCCCCACGACACCACCTTCTTTCTCTCCTCCTGAAAACGCAAACATAAAGCCGCCACCGCTGTATCATACGAAGAGGATGCTGTCAGCTATGCCATGCTTCTCTTTGGTCGCTAGCCATCGCATGCTAGCCATCGCATGCTTGCCATTGATGATCGCGATGTTCGCACATACCTGGTAAGTCATTTTCCCTCAATCCTACCTCACTAAACAGGCTACTAGGTACTTAATAAGGATAGCTACCATGCTACCCAGCAGTAGCCAGTGGGCTATACCGAGTCGCTGATCGGTATCATACTCGCATGTAGCGAGTAGACCACAGCAGCAGTACAGAGTGCTATGGCAAGCAGTGCGGTATGTCCAACGCCCGTTCAGTAATATGCGGTGGAACTCCGTTGGATCAGTTTTCTCGGGTTTACATGCGGCAGAACCCCGAAATACCGTTTCGAGTTAAGCCGAGTTTTTCTGTTCGAGTTGTAGTTTTCACCGCATACTTGAGGTCTTGAGTCTTCAGAGAGAGCTCCGTCGTCGATCGACCGTGCACACGCACATTCGTCGACTTTACCCCTTCGCTTATCTTCTCTTCTCCTCCTCGTCCTGCCCTGTTGGACAAGACCGATAATCGACACTGGCCTTGAGCGCCAGTTTATTTTATATGTTCCAATGAGCGCTGAAGCTTGAACAACAACAACCAGTCGGTTCGACACCGGCTGCAGTGCTTCCCTCTGCGGCGGGCCACCTGATCTAACTCAGGAGCCGCGCACACACGCGTACTGCAGGATTCCTCCAAGACTACCACGTATTCATTAAAAATGAGCGTTCCGACGGAAGAAAAACAAATACAAAATTATTCCATACGTACACCGCGGTACTACAGTAGTACGCAAGGGAGCGGTACGAGTACTACAGACTGATCTACTGTACCATTCCGCATCACTTTGAAACGATACAGTACCAGAAAAATAGCCATCGGATGGTACTTTCGCTGGAAAAAAGAAGAACCACATGGCACTGACACCAATGAGTACCCACCGTGCTTGCTTGTTGCCCGACCACTTGCCCAGATACCAAGCAGCTTGGGCACTTGCTCGGGGAACCTGACAGAGTTGGACATAAGTCGAAACTCTCTCTCAGGGGAGATACACTCCAACATTGGCGGAGTGCACAAGGTACGGTTGGACTTCTCGAGCGCGGAAAATTAAGTCGCGGGTTCTGCATGTTCTGCATGTTCTGCATGTCGTATGCCTCGCGGGAACGAAGGACATTGCTCTAGTAGTAGGCTGCGATACGGCCTACGATTACGGTGCGTCGACGTGCTATACTTCTTTTTTCTTGTTTCATCCCATTTATCATATTTTCCCTTCTTTCTCCCGCCCCTTCCCTAGTCGTAACTCGGATCCGTGGACACTTAGATAAAAGGCGTTTCCCCCCCCCCCCTCCCCCACTAGGGCAGGCGCCTATTGATGGCATTTTTATCGCGAAAAGGGTGCAGCACTTTCTTCCCTTGCCGACTCTCGCCGAGACGTGATTTCCATAAATAGTAACTCCGTACGGGTAATCGAATTGGGTTCGTTAAACCGCTAATTCCGGTGTAGTTGTGACCCCTCCGCCCGCCGGAACACCCTTGCCTTTCTCGTCCCACAGTTGAAGAAGCTCAACCTGGAAAAGAACACCATCGGGGGGGCTCTCCCCACATCATTGGCAAACCTCAAGGGTCTAGAGGGCTTGAATCTCAGCAACAATCTCCTCTCCGGACCCCTGCTTCACATACACTGGGAGAATCTCGGCAACCTTCAGCACCTTCACCTGGCAAATAACAAGGTATATTCGAGCTGTTCACGCACAACGTTTTACGCGTAGTCCTTTAGGTTTATAGCGCTGTCGTCGTTCCGGCTAATGCGCTGCTTCAACGTTTGGTTTGTTCTTGCGCGTGCAATCGAGCCCTTGTGGTTATAATGGTTGCCGTGATCCCCGTTGTAACGCAGGTTGACAGTATCAATCAAAGCAGCACGCACCCTTCCCGCCCTCCTCCCCACTGCGGTCCGTCCCAACCTTGGCACCTTGCTTTTTATTTTTATTGCGCGAAGGAGTCAGCACCTGCCGCGCCGAATTGTGCTTACCCACGTTATACTATAGCAAAAATGGCATCGTCATGTTACATGTATGCGTGCCCAATGGCACGGTGGTGATATGTGCTCTCCTCGCGTAGTGCAATGAAAGCGTCGAGAATCAAATTCACGACCTACCTGTTGCAGTGCAGGATGACGGGGCTACCATCTATACCACCGGGATGACTCCTGTTTATAGAGTTACGAGGTACGCATTACATCCGGGGCTCCCCTCGCGCACACCTCAACAGGCAGCTCCGCCGTGCTGTACGGCCTTAACCACCGTTTCTAATCGACAATGCTGTTCACCCCAGGAAACACCACCCCTCCCCCACCCGCTGACGTTCGGTTTCCACAGCTCGGGGAATATCTCCCCTCGTCGCTAGGCGCGCTCACGTCTCTGGTGTCATTGACCCTGAATGCCAACCAGCTTACAGGTGAGACCTAGTCTGTGGCCAGTCTCGGCAGTCTTGCTCCAACCATCGGGGTTACGGGGACTTGAATTATCGTGTACCGTACACAGCACAGTACAATGCACCGTACACCGCACTCACGTGGCCGCCGCTTCTGCCCCCCGACTTCTGGCCGTGCAGACGTTCAAACAATGGCTGGCTTTAGAACTCAGGCGCGATAATTTACATATTGTAGCTATACTGCAGCTATAGTGTAGGTCTAGTGCAGCTATAGTGTAGGTAAATGTCAAGGGTGTGTCGCGCTGGGTATTCAATATTTTCCTTTATTACCCGGGTACATACCCGAGCATGTACCAAAACAGCCAGGTTTCGAACCCGGGCACCCCAGAGTATATATATACCGTAATATTGTAATTAAACACCGACTTTTCTCACTCCAGGAAACGACCTTTTGAGCTCAATCTACGAAGAAAAAAATTATCGCGCAAGACTGAAAATTGACCCTGGAAGGCATGGGAAGAAGATTGACCACGAAACAATGTCTTTGCTTTTTCGGATGTGCCGATTTCTATTCTGCACCTGACAGGCAGCATTCCGCGCGAGTTGCACGACCTCACCGGCCTCAAGCTGCTGGACCTCTCAAGCAACAAAATCGCCCCCAGCATGCTCCCCCGCAACACCTTCTTCAGCGAAAGAAGGACTCTCAAGAAAAAGCTCAGTGCATGCGACGTCCGTTTTTGACGCTCTGCCAGTAGTTTAGTCTTTGCTTACAGCTACTGGCGTGCTTTAGCTTTCGTACGGGCTCTAGAGCCTTTTTTGGTGTTGTGTACAGTAGTATAGTAGGTGAACATATTCGGACCGTTCGCATTGCGGTTGATTTGGAAATACCATCCCAACTACTTGTTGGCATCCAGAAAGAGTACATAGGCAAACTATACCTGCTGGCATGGCATTCTTGCACTTGTTGGCGTTGGGTGGTGTGGGCGGAAGCTTCTGTTTTGTCCCGAGTTGAGGCTGTGTCATATGCTTTATACCTGGTATGCATTAACCAGTCACCATTGGAGGGGGCCAGATTTAGGCCCTGCTGAAATGTATTGCCCTTTTTGGTAGCTGGTGTCGATTTATCCATGTATCGGTGTGTCCGTCCTCATGCTGTTGGTGACGTTAAAAACACTACCAGGTAGTAACGTTTAATTAACACTTTCCATGCGACTTCGATGCCCTGCGCCCTCGAACAGAGTGATGCAGGATACCATGCTGGTACATCGTTTTCGTGGCCTATTTGTAGTACGTCGTGATACGTAATAGTTTGTGGCTTGGAATTGACATGGCGTCTCCCGCATTTTTGCTGAAAAATTTATCAGCTGGAGCAGTAGAGCAGTAGAGCAGTAGAGCCTGGTGCAGAGCCATAGCAGTGGCGGTGTAAGGGCGCGATTTATCAGGACACCCATTTTTTTCATTTTGGGTCATGTTGAACTGCGTCAGCAAACGTACAAAAGTTTTGTGTTTTTACGGCGTATACAGGTACTGCATACATCTGGTATATTGTGTTTCGTCACGTTAAGCGAAAGCTCCTCGTAGGGTGGAATATCCACGCATTCTACGGTACATGCACGTATCATGGTACCTGGTTAGACTGGTACCGGTACATGCTACGAGTACTGCTCGGCGGCGGGTGTGGGGGTATATTGGGTGCAGCACGCACGCACCGGGATGTGTCGACTTGAAACGATTCTTTAAAACGATTGGTTGTAGGAGATCTCACAGCTGAGGCGAGGCTGAGGTGCCTTTTTAACAATAACAACTCACAGTATCCCAAGTACCCCACAATGTGATCTGCTTAGCTCCATGTATGTCTGGTACCAGATATACGAATGCCGTTATGAGTGCTGATCAAATCGAACCGTCGTCAATGCCATTCACCACGTAGCGGCTCTCTACAGCACTCATATGCACGTGTAGAAAAAAAAAGGCATGGGTGTCAGACAGGGAAAAAACTAGCTGTTGCGCTGGCGCAACATTTTGGTCTAAATGGCCGTTTTCCGCAACAGCCGCGGAGGGCCTGGTTGTGCGCAGCGCAGCACGCGGTTTTGGGCGCCAAAAACCTGTTGCGGCCTTTTTTGTTCGCCGTGCGAGTAGGCCTTTTTTTTTAAACGCTGTGTTCCAAGTTTGACTTTGGCGAAAAAAACAATGAGCCCCCTTTTTGATTCGCCGCAAGCGATTTTTTTCAAGCCTTTTTTCTATAGTAGAACAAAAGACATTTAGATTCTGATCCCGAGACACTGCGTTTCGAGGTTCCGGAGGTGTTTAAAACGCACTTTTTGTTTCTAGGTTTTCGGGCATATATTCGCGCATTTATCGCAATTTTGTTGGCCTCCGGCGGCCCTCTCGGGGGGCTTGCGCGCCTGAGGCGTGCAACAGACACCGGACCACCAATTATTTCCCTGGCGCCAGGTACCAGATATTTTGCATCTATCTCCAAGGTCCTCGCGCCACAGCCTTTTCAATCTCTCCATTATCGAATGGATATGGCGTGCTTCTCCAGATTATTTTGATGGGATTCTTAACTGTAGCACGAGGTGGAGGAGGGGTCGACGTTGTCACCCCAGGCTCTTGTTGAACGCTACATCGCCCGACCAACGATACCGCTGTATGTCCTCACAGGTCTAGTGCTATGGAGTTTCGATGGTATTCTTAGCACAGTGGACCCAAGCGGGGCTTGCGGCTGAGACGTGGCGGATAGGGTAACGGGGGCAAGCTTGACTACAAATACTGTTAGCCTTAAGAGGACAGACGCCCCCCCTGGTCCTTGACACGATGTCGGCAGTCCAGAGTACCATGCCCTAAGGGCACTCACAACATGTTGTTAAGCTGTGCAAATCCCAACGGCTGGAGTGGTTTGATGTTGTTATTGTGATATTCTGACGATTTTCAGCTCACAAAATGTCTCAACTTTAGGTGTGATTGTCGACGTTCGGTTTCGAACGAGGGGGAAGGAAGGTCTGCTTACCCGCGTACCTTCGTGTACCGTATATGGCCTTGGCGCACCTACCATCTAACACGAATGATAATATAACGCACCCCCTTGGATGAATTTCCGAGCGGTTGTGGGCCTCCATTGCTTGGGACAAAAATCGACTATTTTCTGTCATATAGGAAAGTCGTCTTAATGGGTGGGTATGAAATCATGCTGTTTTTTTACTTATTATACGGTACGGCATTATTCTGACGATTTTGGGTAAAGGGGCCCCGTCATTCGTCCGTCAACCAAAAAGCCCAAAACTGTGCATGTACCCCGATGGTAGCACGCGTCCCCTGGTACGCGTACTACATGTTTTTTTTTTTCTCTGGCGATAAAAAACCAAAGAGTAAATGACTATATAGGCTCCACCTACTAGCTGACGGTTTGCCAAGACGGACACAACCCGACAAAGTTTGTCCATGCGCGCAGACAGAAAGATTAAATGAGAAAACCGTGTGAGAAGACATGGCCCAGGCGGGACTCTAAGGGCGTGCGGTGAAAAATGGACACAAAATCGAAACTACGGATATACCTGGTAGAAAGCAGGGTGGAGTGTGTTCGGGTGCTTATCAGGTAGCTGAAGGCACAGGGAACCCAACAAGCTGGCAGTTGGCGCCGGCCGGACGTGGGTGTGATAGTGATACTGTAGTTACGCACTCGTAAGATTTGAGACGGAGGGACAGCCAAACAGACCACGGTTAACGCTATTCGGAACGACATGTTCCTTTGTGACTGGATTGTCTTGTGGATCGTCGCTACATTAGTACCAGGTAATAAGTAGGGTGTGTGCCAGCTTTCCCGTTATGACAAGATTAAGAGTGGTTGATCGCATTTCATGCACTACTGCTTTAGGTGTTTAATTGCTTCGACGGAGATTTTTTTTTTTCAAGTCTTCAGCAACGAAAGAAACGCAGCACCCAGCAAAAACATCAAAGCTTTGTGTGGTGAGCTAAAGCTTTATTTTTACCAATCCGACGGAGGATAAAAAAAAAGCAAAGCTTTTCGCGGGGTAGAACCCTAACCCTTCCGATTGACCCGGGTTTCATGCGGGTCGCCTTGACCCGAAGGTTCGACCCGCGCATCTGGCACGTGGGCCGGCACTACCAAAACAATTTAATGTTTATTTTAGTGCCCCGTAGCGATTCATGACCTGACTGTAGTGAGTATGAATGGATGCGGGCATGCGTACATGAATTAGGCGGTGTTTTAATACTTGTATATGATACCAAAGGAGTATTATTGATGTATACGAGAAAGCCTTTGGGTAAGAGAGCAGGAAGTGGTCCAAGTGTCGAATCCGCGGGTCAGTAAAGAACAACTCGCGGGCCATGCTGGCCCGACCCGCGAGTGACCCGCTTCTTGCGTGTCATGATATGACCCGACCCGTTAGCTTTTCATCACCGTTTGACCCGACCCGTGAGATTTGAAAAAATTTAGACCCGGCCTGACCCACGAGATTTGAAAACCTCTTGACCCCACCAGTGATTTATTGAACACTTCCTGACCCGACCCGACCTGTCACATTTTGAACATCACGTGACCCGACCCGCTCGGGTCATGACCCACGAAAAGCCCTGAAAAACATCGGCTTGTACACCACATTCCTACTGCAAGTGTGATTCATTCGTCACGCGTACGGATGGTTGTGCGTTGACCCGCACGGATGCTCTCGCCTCTTCAGGCAAGACTAAGTGTAATTGTCGACAAGCCGTTACGTCCTTGGGAATTGACATTACTGTACTGGTGGACTACAATCTGCTGCGGCACAATAAAGCGCATGAAGGAGAAAAAGTGATGACCATACGTAGTGATAGTTTGCTTCGCGCTTCACGATGAAAGCTTGTGTGCATCTCTTGTTCAGAGTGCTTCAGAGTGGTTTCGCCTGCGACAACATGTACGCCAAGCACGTGCGAGTATACCTATCATGGCACAAAAAGTATCATGGTGTTTAGACCCAGGCATCGCTCGTGCTGTAAGGTTTCCATCCGAAAATTGGAACATAGGCCATGGTGCAGAGTGAAGAGAGGCAGGGTATGCTACGACAGCTTCCACTCACTCCGGATACTTGGACATGAGCGAAGCAAGCATGCGGATGAAGGCCCAAAAGTTTCATGGTGTCGAGACGCAGGCTTAGCCAGTGTTACGGCGTTCCATCCGAAAGTTGGCCGGGGAATACCGTTTGTGAAGAGTGATAATTTCGTCACATCCTTGTGTTTTCATTTCGACCAGTCCAAGAGCATCCACACGCCCCTCTCGAAGCACCCCGCTCTAACCACCGCCGACAAGCCAACACACGAATTTTCTCTCCCCAGCCCAAGCAATTAGCGGCCGCCCACGCCAATAGCAGCATGTACGGTAGATCACCCGTCTGTTGCGCCTTTTGCTCGCATAGAGCTTGCCCGACGAACTTAGATCTGCATCAGGATAACAGAGAAGGGCACGGGGGTAGAACAATCAGTGTCGAATAAAATTGAACATTGAGAAAGAACATTCGGGTTGCGGTGAATGACACGATACAGAACAGGATGCGCGAAGGACGTGTAGCAAAATGTCTTTTAAGTAGGTACTACTGTAGTATGTAGAGGAGCAAGCAGAGTGGGGCGGGCTCTTCGGGTCGCCACGGTACCGGCGTAAAAGCAGCCAATCCGCTCTGTAAGATAGAATCAAGGCGTACATGTCACGTCCGCAACAAGGCACTGTTCCGAGCTCCAGGTACTGCCCGTAGCACGCAGGGGAATTATTATATGTACAATATGTACATGTGCTTACTCACCTGCTTCGACCGTCACTTGTTTCTGCATGAGCAGGTAAGAACGCATAAAAAAAGCATTGTAGTAGCGACTGCTGTAGGTAATATGGACACTTACCATTCAACATACCTGGTATGTACCACGTTCAATCACTCACTAATGGAGGAGGAGCACAAGCAAATAAAGGGGGTCTTAAACCTAATATGGCAATGGAAACGCCAAGTCAAAAAGTTTCTTTCAAAAACATTGCCTTCAAAGAACAGCGGAAAGTATCCACACGCTAATAAAAACCAGCTCATGAGACGATAGACGCTCGATCTCGGGGTAGACTCAGCCCACGGCCAACCCGCTTGGTGTCGAGCAAGGTACTAGTATAGATGACGGGCTCGAAGAAATCAGGTGGATCCATGGTCTAGGGGGCAAGAGCTTGCCGGCGGCGTCCTACGGTATCCTCCCAAACCTGAAAAAAAAACAACTATTTGTGGCCATTCGAGACGGCTCGAGAATTTTTTATCATCTGTTTTGTGCACACCAGCGGCCAATTGTTTTTTATCAGCGCCCGCCACACGTCACCGGCCGTTGTGTGAACACGGTGACCATACGGTGGGTCCGAGCCCCTAACGAGCGCACTCCGTTCAGAACTCATGACGCAGTCGTCGGTTTTGTCGATCAATTTCTGTCGAGGACTCGGAATCGCGCCGCTTCGAATCAAACACCCGCCTGAGTTTTTCTGAAGCCGATCTTGGCCCAACATCGCCCCAGAATTGAGTGTTTTCGGGCTTTTTCAATTTTTTGGAACTTTCGGTTTGAAGGAACGTGCCCATAGCAAGCTGTAGCTGGAAAAAATTGACGGGTATCTTTGGGATGCAACCTCTTTATGGGAACTGTAACTTCCATTGGCATAGGTCTTACCTTGAATCCGTTGGACCTGCGGCGTCCGCGAGCCTTCTCGAACTTGCGTCCCTTCGAGCGCACGTACGGCTTCACCGAGTCGTGCGTGTGCAAGTTGTTCACCCTGCAAAAGTCAAACACGCAAATGTCACGGGGAGCGGGGACACGCGACAAGTGCAAGTGCTGGGGGTGAGCACACTGAGAAGGAATTTCTATGCAAGATTGCATTCGACCACAGTACTATTAATAGTTTACTCGTAACGAGCGGAAAGTGGTTCATCTCAGACCCTCAAGGTTTCGCCATCTCCCATGCCAGTCCCACCCCTAACAGTCTTGACACTATTAATAGCCGGGACAGTGAAGGCCTTATTCCTCAGGGGGTGATACCCGTCGCGCGAAATGTTGTTGTCCTTCGCTTATGCGCTTCAGATCATATGACGCTACCGGACATCGAAAGCTCAAGCTTCAAGCTACTTTACCTGAGATCCGTAGCCGTACACTTGGGGGTTCATTCAAACGGTAACTGCACCAAGTTCGCCTAGCACGTGAAGTGAATTTTGTTTTTTTCAAAGGGGTGAAGAAGTCGCACGCACCCTCAATCACACTAAGTGTCATAAATATCAGCGAGGGCATCGACAAATGACACTATTATTGAAGCCGTACGAGTAGCTCCAACCGGTTAACCTGTTCTTGCGCCCCGTATCAGGTCAACTACACGCGTGCGACGTACACAAATACAGGCAAATCACGTCGTAGCAGCAATTGGAATCGTCATAATTTCGTCACCGTATGTTGATTCCACAAACGCTACAGCAGTATCCAGCATCAAATCATAGCAGATTCCACTCACGTGGTCTTGTGGCCGAAGTGCCTCACAGCCTCACGGGCGTTCTTGGGGCCGCGCAGAAGCACGGTGTTGGTGCCCTTGGGCGCACGGAGCGCCAGCTGGTCAAAAGTGATGCACTCTCCGCCAGCCGCCAGGATGCGGGCGCGAGCGGTTTCGGTAAACCTGAGGGCGCACACTGCAGACAGTAGGCAAAAGGTACGGTAGACAACATGAGGTGCCGTATTTCATCAAGTCGACGTGGTGAAGGTAGCCATTCTATTATAGTGTGCACAAAAATATGGGACGTTAAATCAGAATTGCATGTCAGGAAGTTGTGTGGAAAGAAAGGTGAAGCAGCTTGTCACACACCCCAGCGCAAATCACATATATACATACGGCTATCGGAAACCTTCAGTAGCGTCCGAGGTGAGAAGGGACGCCAGACCTCAAAATTATGTTGTGAGTAACATCAACTCGTGACCCGGGATCCAGCACACACGTCCTTGTTCCCGTTGGCCGTTTAGCGTTGTTCACGCTCTTCTCATAGAGCGCCGCTACGTACTGTAACACCAATGGCAGCGCTTGAGGAGGACCAGGCTGAGGTAAAGGCCAGACAAGCCCATCACAGTAAAATAAAACCTCGATCCTTTTCGGACGTCTAGCTAGCCGCGAAAGTGTAAAAGCGCAAGTATCATCATGATGTCTGCACGCGTGTCGTTCGTCTCCGTACGTCGCACTTCGGAAACGTACCATACCATACCATCATAGCCTACCTCAGCAGTTTGGGCTGACTATTAATAGTGCTGATGCTGTAATCGTCATTGTTGTTTGGACATTTTCCCGTGTTTACTACAATCAAGTCCTAAAGGGGTTAACAGATTGCTGGGGTACGTAAGAGATACCAACAAAATAGTTTGATGAGAGGAGCTCAAGAGAGAAAACGGGCCTCGGAGCCTCTGTGAATACGACACTTGCACTTACTGATTGATTGATAACAAACCTCCAATGTGATTTTTACATGAGCATCTGCAAGAGTAGATCCCGAGACACAGAGAGAGAGATACATGGGAAAGTTCTCTAGTTGTGGAAATACTACAGACGAAGGTACTAAGCACAGCATCATTAGGTTGTCGTTCAGCAAACAGCCATCTCGAGCACTGCCAAATTTGGGTCACTGGTCGCAGACAGGTAGGTTAAGGCTCGTATAAGGACATCCACGGTTCATCTTGTCTTCATTATAAGTGATATACCAGGTACCTGCTACTGGGTCAAATCCGATACAAACCTGCTCGTCGCAATAATTAGCAGTATCAAATATCAGCAACAAGCGTGGTGATCAAAGCAACTCAACAACCATCAACGCCTGACGTTGCTTGAGTGGTCATGGGATTAGAGTAGATTAGACGTGTAACGGTTTAGATCACCAGGATACCTCGTACGTTTTCCTAGCAGAGTGGTAGTACCGTGCTCGGTAGCACTTTTTCCACCCCTCATCCCATCGAGTTTGACACTACGTACTGTAACCCTAACCTTAATACTATTGTAGAGAGAATAACGCTACTACCAAAAGAGACAAAAAAAACGAATAATGAGGACGATAACGGGATTGGCCACCATGAAAAATGGGGCTGTTCGGCTACACGTATGAAGCGACCATAAACTGTGCATCCGACATCCGACATGCAGCATTACATTACAGTTCAACGTGTTGCGCGCGAAACGACGCGGGCGTTTGTTACCACTCCTAAGAGTATACTTGGCGCCAGTATCACAGTGATGCTATTAATATCAATAGTGCTGACTACAGCACAATCACACTGCTTGTCAAAATGCGGTTGCTCACACCCATTTAATAGTTGTACCACAAATATATGTTTGTCTGGTCGCTAGAAAAACCAAGCACCAGCATATACTGCTGTAACAACATAATTTTAGTATAATACCAGGTACAGCAGTACTTGTGTACCAGGTACTTGATTACATATTTTGTTTATCATACGGTAGATCAGAAGACAGCGGATCTCGTACACCTCGTACACGTTGTTGGTGTTGGGGAGGCATATATACTCATCTACAGCAGTAGGTTTAGGATTGTTACGAGGTGGAGTTGTCGCACTGAACCTCGCTCTTCAGGTGATAATTAAATTGAACCGTTCCGTTCCGTCGGCCAGTCCACATTCAGCACAACGAGTGCGCGTCCCTATTCTTCGATCCTACTCGTACAGAGATACACGTTGTTTCAAGCAAAGATGTCAGGAGACAGCATTTTCGCCCCTCTACAGACAGCAACTTTGCCTCGACATGCCTCGACTGACAACAAAATACTAGGTTTTAGTGTGGAACACTCGGCTTCACACCCCTGACAGCGCACGTTTTGCCTTGCTCGATATGTCTCTGGGAGACATATTTGGTGTCAACTGGCAAATAACTCAAGCTCCACTCTACTATTATCCACTTTACCAGGTACATCCTAAAGTACCGGTGTCTTCGATTCATCGCTGCTGCAGTCAAGGTTTGGTTGTTGACACACAGCGTGGTACTCGACACTTGGCCCTATAAACTCGTAGTCCTTTCATTCGAAATTGGAATAAACTCGAGCCTATTGTCGTATCAGGTAGGTGAGACGAAGCACCAGCCACACCGGAAACATAAACTGAGAGGGGCGTTCGAGCACATTGAGGTGTTCAATGCCTTTACCATTTGATCAGACCAATATATAGCCATGTTGCAGCGAAATGCTCGAGACAGCAAATGCTTGGTATACAAGTGGTAGACAGGAGCACCAGCAGCACTCGTAATCGAAGAGGTGGTGGAACTACGACTTACTGCCCTCTGCCGCGTATCAATGAAGGCATGGTTGCCTTCGTCTCTCTCTTTGCAAGTCTAGATCTAACGCTCATGTTAATTACCTGCTCTTCAGGTGCTGCTGCTTGTTCTGTGGGTGTGCGTGCGAATGACTATTCGACACCACACAACCTAACCCGAACACTAACCCCCCAGAAGGCAGAAGCCTGGAACACCATTCAAGTCGACGACCGGAAAACGAAAACCATGCCCAAAAACTTGGAAGTTACGACCAACACAATGCTTACCGGACAGCTTGGGCACCGCGAGGAGGCGGACGTCATCCGTCACAGTTCCTACGAGCACAGCGGTGCTCGTCTCCTTGTTCCTCATGTACCGTACCAGGCGGGAGAGAGACAGAGGCGCGCGGTTTGTCTTGGACATGTACAGGCGCTTCAGCACTACCTTTGCGAAGGCGCTGTCCGTCCTCCTGGTGAGGAACCTGAACAGCTTTACAAGCAGTCCAAGGTAGACATTGTTCGACACAGGTGCCGAGCGAACCTTGTGGCCCACACGACGGCCACCGGCCACCAGATCAATACCCATGCTGAGAGAGAGAAGGCTCACACGCGTGGGGTGTGGGATGGCCAAGGGTGGTGCGTGGGCCACGAAATAAAGAAAGGCTTAATCAAGGTGTGGAACTCCCTGTTGTGCAAACTCAAAATTAATCACACGTCGTGTGGGAAAATGACTCGTATTTATTATACTCGGTCATTCCCATTGATTGAAAACAACACACAAGGTTGAGAAAAATAAAAAATAAAAACACGATCTTGATTGCGCAGAGTTTATGCTGCTGCTGCTGCTGCTGCTGCTGCGATACTGCCGTTTGTCTTGCGTGTACCAGGTACCAATACTAACTATGGCACGCAGCAGCTATATATATTATATATGCACGCCCACAACGCTACGAGACTGCCAGAAACCACTATTTTTATAACCGGGGGCCATAGTAAATAGGACCTCTGCGGTACACACAACAAACTACCACAGGTACCAGGTACCAGGTACCTGGTATATATTTTTCAATTTTTATCAACAGTATTCAGCCCTGTTTACTACGGTCCCCCATGCTACGTCTTTTGATACTAAAATAATACTCGTCGTACTACGACCGTTTGTACTATTATTACGTGGGACCATGATATAATAGTAAATAGGACCAAATATTGAGAGTAAAAATAAGTAAATACATACCAGGCACCTGGTAGGTTTTTGTCGAGACCATACTATATAGGTCCTACAATGGTAGGACCAAATATCAAAAGAAAAAATACGTAAATATATAGATTTTTGTGTGTACCAAAGGCCTGGCCCCCGTGATACTACTACCAGTACAATACTTCGCGTGTCGATCTGCTGTTTCAGTGTACGAAATGGTACAAGTATTATCGTCTCGTCGACCCTGGTAGCATTCAGGGGAGTCACCGGCCAGTATAGTCAATCGCTAGGGAAATAATGGAAAACGCGCGATCGGTTCACGCAGCTTGCAAAGTTGAGTATCGATCGATCTGCCGATCGGTTGAACTCACAGCTGACGTACTCTTTTAGTTTCTTATAAAAAAAAATACTACCACCACCATACTAAAATAAATACTATTAATACTACAGAACTCTGTATACTGGTACCACATGAGGTGTTTGTGTGCAACACCGCTGCCTGAACGGTTGGTTGCCTGTCTGTCCTGAAGTACCAGGTATATTGGTATGTAGAGCCTGATTTATGTGTTGAGTGGCAAACCGAATGTTGCACTTATTAGGCGCCTGGGGTGCTGCTCGAATGGCTACGACCCCGCTCTGCGCTGTGGTGTACCGTGAGGCTCACGAAGTACTCTCCCATCAAAGCCGAGATCAGCAGTTAGTAACATAGCGGCATGTAACCATTATATATAGCAGCAAGAATACTGGAGTACTACAGTATACTATAGTGTATTAGCTACCTGTTATAGGAGCGCGTCAATCGATTGTTCTTCTTATGTCGGCAACAAGGACCCAGCAAGATTGTTTGACTGTTGGGCCGCATGGTGTGTGGCGGCAAAAGGACAACAACGTGTCCCACAGCATGAACTTCCTTCTTGGACTTGAACGGACCTTGAGTACCCCCCTCTCCCCTCCTCTCGCACAAGTATTTCCCACTCCTTTCGAAACGGCCGGGTTCTCGCGGTTTAGCATTACTGGTACTCGGTACAGGAGTACTTGGTAACAAGCAAATATACCCACTCGTACGTAGGAGACTGCGGTTTGTCCCCATGACTGACGGCTGAGAGCCCCGCACACCATAACTATGCGTTATTTTTCTCAAGGCCAGCCTTGACGCGCCCAAAAAGTCCGGCCTCGTAACATGTATCTGGTAGCATGTAATTATATTTGATATCAGGTACGAACCCCTTTACTATTATTACATAGCAGTACATGTAACTGTAACCCACAGGTCAAACCTCGTGGACAATGAGCAACACCGTCCTAGCTATCAGGTGTAGCCCCCAAACACCAAGTACTATTCTAAATTAACGAGAACCATTGCGTACAGGGCGAGCCAGTTAGCTTGCGGTGATGAAACTTTTATCGGCTTGCACTCATAGCTTTGGGCGAATACCAATATACTAGGTACATGGTAAATTTGGTCCTCAGTGGATTGTCTTCTGATTTTTTTAACGCGTACGAGTAGTTAGTCACAGTCACAGCCAGAGTAAAGAAGCGACGAGGGAGGAACACAGCCGCAGGGAAATAATCGCGTTCAGCGCTAACTGGCTAGGGTACAGAGCAGACATAATGTCGTCCTTACCCATCGACACGGATGACCATGCCCCATCTAAAAGACACACAACTGCGGGGGGCACGGAATCCTTGCCGCCTAGAACCATTCTCCCTGAGCAAGTGCAATAACAATAGTTTAAATCGATCTCAACGTTTTCTGTCGCTGACTCTTTTGATTAAAAAGGGTGCTGGCCCGACTGTAATCCACATTCAGTATGTCACCTGGTACATTTCTGTGACATTGCACATTTTGTCTGTGGCCGAAACAAATCGCGAGCGTCATTACCATATCAGGCACCGCAACCAGTGACTTGCTGTAGTCCATGCACTTTCAGGACTCGAGAGCAAAACGCAGCATATCAAGGCCAACTGCCAATATGGTGTACACAAACGAAGCATATTGGCCAGGTACCATAACTACCGGGCCGGCATCTAACGAGAAGAACTCTGCCTGGTATGTGTTGCCTTTGCATAACTAAAAAGTCTATGCTACGCCAGCGTTTCTGACTCGAAGTAAGCTCCTAGCGTTACCATCGTACGGTCTAACTAAACGAACCGTGGCTGCGGTGTTCTATTCTAGACTGCCTCCAATTGAACAACTGAACACATCCGAGAACCTCCGTGAAGTATCCGAGAGTCTCTTTACAATTGGTCCGGAATGTACCTGCAGCAGGACACGAATCAAACACGAAAACACGCAAACATTAGGATGTCAGCAACATGAAATAGTACAAACGTTCTTGAGCGTGCTCGAAATTACGTGTCCTCCGAAAACGAATCGACCAAGGTGTGCTTTGGCAGAGTCTCTGTTTGAGCGGATTGTGGCATAACCCACTACAGTAGGTAGAATATTTACCATTTACGCTGCGGTCGCGTGCGGGCAACAGCAAAGCCCCACGTCATACCGCCGCCGCCAAGCGAATGTTCCTACAAGGCAACCAACGTCAACCCAATAACGGTGTCTCACTTGAGAAGTACGCCGTCAGAGCCGATCGCGAAACCCTTGTCGCCCCCGAAGAACTTGACGTCGTAAAGGTTGGCCCCGATGTTAGTCGCGCCAGAACTGAACTTGAAGGTTTTCCCACCATCCGTCGAATACCAGAGGCTACCGCCACCACCGACGGCCCATGCCTCGTCGTCGTTCTGAACGAGAAACAACACCAGGAAAGCACATCGAGCGATTGTGGAACTGTCAACAACAACAAATTCGGCCTTAGAGTTATACGAAGTATCACTGCGGTAGAGGACGAAACGAATAACATTTGGGCACGCTGCTGAACCCCGCCCTCGCTACAGTAGTACTGTGTTGAATCTACGAGCTGCCATCATGTGACACTCGATACACTCCCAGCCTACCTTCCAAGCTACATCGATGATACCGTAGCCACCGGACTTGATCGAGATATCGGAGAAGACGGGGTCGGTTGTTCCATCAGGCGGCTGAGTTGACGTCTGCATCGCGCCACCGTTGAGTGTCATCCACAACCCCTCAGCGGCACGATCCCTCACGAACCCCATGTTCTGAATACGCCGAGAAGTTCCCCTGTGGGTTTGCGGTGAAAACAAAACGAGCAGATTGTGACGTGGCGGCTCTGGATCCGAGCACTTCCCCGCAATCAAGCCACAATCGCACCCTATAATAGCAGATCAGCGTTGCTTGTGGGCTACCAAGGGTGTCTTGAGTATTTCTAATGGCACCCCCACGTCCCAGGGGCCAATCATCGAATGCTTTCTACCAATCCCAAAGTATGTGACAAGGTGAAAACCTACCATTTACTCACCTGTTGTGCGGGATCCAGAAATCCTGTCCCGGTGACCACGTAAGGTAGAAGTTACCACGTGACGATACCGCAAGGTACGATCCGTCTTCCGCCCTGAATTTTATCGTGTGTGGTACAAAGCAATAATGATTGAACACCCCGAGAAACGCGCCGCTATAGTCTCTCAGCACATGATATACATCTCGGGAGCGCGATAGGAGGGGTGCTTGGTAAAAAACACTCACAACATCAGCCTATGAGAAAAGAGTAACTATGCAAGTATTACATATGGATCTCGTGGGTCCTATCTATATATTCGTACCACATGTGCGCATCTATTTATACCAAATAAACACACATTTACATCGAGTATATTAAAGCCCACCTGGTGGTACCGATGATAGACCCGGTGAAGTAGCTTGCGCCGCTGACTCCGCTAGAGGAAATGCGGTTGAGAGTGGCATCCACAGTCTCCTTGACCTTCGGATATTTCGACCACCACGAACACCACCGACGGGGAAACGGGGCGATTTGCATCAGCGTCTTCGACATATTAGATTGCTTAAGCGTACAGCCAATAGTGTGCGTGTGGTCCAAAACTCGAAAGGGGTGCTGCGATTGCGAATCGAGGGGAAGTGGTTTTGACAGAAGTACGAGTAACAGGCTTCAACCAGTGCATCCTCGCACCTGCGCTGTCCAGTTCATGCCCGCGTTCTTGGTGTAGTAGATCGCACCAGACGAAGTGGTCATCTCCGCCTTGCCACCGCCCAATGCCACGATGTTGGAAGGCTCTCCAGGCAGCTGTGTTGATCGATAAGGTGAGACACATCGCCGAGACAAATAGAGAAAGGGTCGTCTTTCTTCGCATTTCCGGGAACAATTCTAGCCGTTGATGACCTTGACTCGTACCAGATGGCTCGGAAACGGATAATATCCACAGTTTACAGCAAGTGTTCAGGGGTTACAAGTTCAAGTCTAGCATAAGCCTTCTTCAACCATCTTCAAGGCCCTCTTGTCTGCTTTGTCGGGTCTGGCGTGCCTCAAGTCAAACGGGTGCCTCCAAGTGACTACCGTTTGCGGTTGCCCATGTCAGACTCCGCCTTCGCCTTGAGATTTCGTAAGGACAAAATCATACCAGGTAGCATGTAACGTACAGGCTACAGTATCCCATCGCAGGAAGACCAACGCGACCTGTATTGGGGACAGACCAAAAGAGGATGCAGCTACGTACTGTGGAGACAACTCACAGACGACTAACCTTCGGCGAGAGGGGGACGCGTTCCCAGCTCTTCCCAGAATCTTTGCTGTGGAGTAGGATCGGTGGCTTTCCGATGATGAAAATCTCATCGTTGAACATCGAAACCTGGGTACAAAGGCAAACGTTCTCGTTGAGGACTAGACTTGTGATATTGTACTCATGATGTGACGAAGTTTCAATTCCCCCGAATTGAGCAGACCAGGTACCGGCATGTCACACCAATTTTAAACAACAGTAGTTATGATGCTAACACAGATACAAAGGCAGTTCGCGCACCACAATTTACGCATTTTGAAGCAAAACACAGCGAGCGCGACCGGGGAGCTGATGAGCCTTTGTACCAGGTACCAGGTATGAGTTATCCGTTGACCATAAACCATTAACGATGGGCGCTGTATCTACTAACGTCAGATACTGCTCTGCATTAGCTCTCACCTTTTGAAAACGGTAGTTAATTTCCTCCTCCTCATCCAGGTTGCCGAACGTACGCACGCTCCACTTGTTCCCGCCGTCAAAAGTCTGCGATGGCACACATTCGTCCGATGGCACACAATCGACCGCAAACCAGGTTACCAACGAGTAGAAAGATCGGACACACCGATTACTTCTGCTCAAGTATACCTGCCGTAGACTACAGGTATATATCACAGGTATCATACTGTAGATACTACTGCAAAATAAGCGCTCCACACGACGATCACCGCCCCGCGCGAGTGGTCAGAGGCGACGAACACATGTTCAGGAGTGGCGCTACGTATAAATACGTACTGATACACTAGCAATACGAGTACGTACGTAGGACGGAGTCTCCAAGGCGACCATATGTCTCAGTTCAATCCAATACCTATAATAGTACGTGTACGTATCAGAGTGGAGGCGAAGCGATACCTCACTCTGCACTACAAATAGAGCGTCATGTACAGGGGTATTCGTTTACAATAAACAGTAACCACTATCAGGTACCTGGTAGTTTGCAAGTTGGCCTGTTCATGCTGCCGATACATTTTGGTGTGTATCTCGTGATCATTACCCACGTGTTGCACCTCTGCTGTACTATTCGTACAAATAATATTAATAGTAGCGGTATCATTCCTGGAACAGCTGCTCAGTAACTTGGTACAAAATACCTGGTACAGACTACAACGTGATTTACGTACCTGCGTACCTGATACTCGTACGAGGTGTGCCAGGGATAAAGCAGTATTATTAATTTCAATATTATTAATAGTACACTTCGTAACAAAATGGCGATTTTCGCCGGTTATGTACGGACGTATGAAATCGTACGGACACACAGCAGTGTCGAAGTTCGTGTCAGAAGAGCAATCGCGATCTCGGCCTGCAAATCAGCCACGAGCTATTTCACCACGTGAACAAGGCAGTAGTACTTGACTATGAAATACCCAGGTAATCTCACCTCGAGGAAGGTTCCCTGAGCGCCGACCACGAGCCCGTGGTCAGGGTGCTCAGGGTCAAAGGCAATGTCGTACAGCACAGAGGCGACAGGGAGCTGGATCTGCTCCCACGCGCTTACTGTCGCTGCTGATGCAGGAGACGACGCTCCTGTCGATGCGGCTACAGCGATCGCACCCGCAACGAGTCCTGCCGAAGACTCTTTCAAGAAGTCTTTCCTCGACTCTGAGGCATTATCGACTGACATTCGCATGGGTCGGCAAGTAGCAGTCTGCTCGTGCTGCCTCAACCCTGCCTGAGCGTAGGAGTTCTTGAGCAGTGAGTGACCGTGCGGTACAAATGCGCTTACTCTGGCTGTCGCCAGGATAGCACATGCCGACGCAAGCGTAACCGCTGCCATGCCTTCTTATCCTTCGGCTATAGCTACTCCTGTGCCTGAGATGTACAGGCCCTGTGTTTAAGTACGGATTCCTGCTTTCTGTGCTGGCAGGCCAGCGGGCGTAGTGCGTAGCGAATCATGCGAAAGGAGGCCCGTTTGGCCAAGGCTTCCCAAGACGTAGGTATTCCGCCGCATTTGCAACGTACAGACTTTGAGTTTTGCGTACTCTTCGTAGAGTTGTCGCTACAAGCGCTTAGCGCACACCCCGCTTCATGAAGGCTGTAGGGCTCCTCTTTCCACTGTGCACTTTGCGCGTAGGCTCAGTTCTGGCATTTTCGGCTCTGCCGGCCGTTTCGAGAAGGTATGTCAGCTACGAACAAGAATGCGAACAACATGTTTATAAGCGTTGAGTGTTGAGCGCCAGTGAAGGCGTCGACACATGAAGACAGGTTGTACTCGGCAGTCGCTTGTTTGTGTAATTCCAGGTACCGGTACACCAGAAATCATATCAATAGTGCGAGTAGTAGCATCGTACAAGCAGTATACACACCGGTACCATTAGTTGGTTTGTACATATCGCCTCCATTCTCCTTTGTCTGGACTTTTTTCTTTCTTTTTTTCCCATCCCATTCATTGTCTTCGCACATCTTCTCTCTCTCCTTCCAACTCGTAACTCAGACCCGGGGTCACATAGCAGGTTCTTCTCCCCCCTTCCCGCTACGGTACGTGCCTTCATTTTTATCGCGAGAAGAATTCAGCATTTTCTTCCCTCGTCGACTCGCATCGAATTGTGCCTACCCACGCTGCAAGGCGCTCTCAACAGTTGAATCCTTTTTTATTTTTATTTTTGCATATAAAGTCAAACTCCGACCCACCTGGGGCTCGAACCCAGGACTCAAACACAAGCAGAATTCGAGGTTAACCACTTGAACCACCGGGGCGGCGACTGCAACACTATGAACACAAGCAACAACACTACAACAGAGGCGTTGCCTCTTCGGACAATAACACGTACCGTACGTAAGTATCATGTTTCAGGTCGTCAGATCGTACCTATAGTGTAGTACATCGTGGACACGTTTTTCAGTTTTTCCTACAAGTATTCGTACCCCCGCTGAGCTATACTCAGTAAATAGTCAACAGAGGACCAGCATGTACGACTTATAACTATCAATACTGCCAGTGACTAGTAGCTTACTACCAGGTACTTTGTATGATATCATACTCCAGATAAGCGATGCACTCGGCATTCTGGACTTGTTGAGTCGTGTCTTCTCTGTACCATACCATACCAGCTGCGCAAGGGGTATACCCGGTATACTGCTGCACTATTAGTATGATATTAATAGGCACACCCCGTACGTCGCCCACTTACTGCTGTGTTCAAAAATGTTGCGCTTGATTTACGACCCCGCAGGCCACGAGGGGTCGCTTCTCTTCGAGCTGGGTTATTCGACGACATCGGAAAGATGGCATCGCAGATCGGTGCGGGGGCAGGTGCCCCAATAGGTCGCCCACTTTTCAGAGATTCTCTCGATGCTTCTTGGCCGACTCTTCGCAGCGAAGCCATCGCAACACCAACTGGCGAATCCATGGAGGAAAACAAGAGGTGTGCTAAATGTATGATATACAAGGCGCTTCGCTCCGCGGGCGGCCTACGCCGCCCGCTACGCTCGCTCTGGAAGAAAAAGTACATCGAATTACGCGAAGCGGACAGAAGGTCGATGATTCAACATATATTTTTATGATTATTGTTGTAGTTGCAAATTGGCGACTTGATAATGCCAAGAGTCTACGTACGTACGTACGCACCACCTTGCACCAGTCAAAGAAGAAAAAAAAAATGAACAGCAGAGCTTCTCTCTCTGCCTCGAACGCCGCCCGCCCCTCTCTCGACCACCTCGCCACCGATTCGGTCCGGGTAAATCTTTCCTCCCTCTCTGTCACAGTGATCCCCGTTGCTCGCCCCGCGTGAAGCCCGGTGCTCTCCGTGACCCTCGTTCGCCAGCTCGATGATTTCGATGGTCAGACGGGCGTTCGTCTATGTGTATACAACAACTACGATGAACGGGGGGAAGAGCTTTGCTACCCGTGGGACCAGAATTCGTTAGGAATAGCAGGGCCACTCGATGATGTTTCTCTCGAGCATCTCCAACAACATTTCATCACCGTTGTTAAGGTGCAGCCGGGGCTAGCTACTGTCCATGCCAAGCTTCTCACCCACGTGCTCGGTCTCCTGAACCACGCCCTCGGAGCGCATCGGCCAAACAGACACTCCGAGACGCCGAGTTCACTCCTGAGGGCCATCAAGCTGTGGTACATAGTGCCAGCACTGGTACACTCGCAGGACAGCCGCGTGAAGCGACGCGAGAGATTCGCGTCCGTCGAACGTGGTGGCATCACGCTTATTCTCCCGTGGTTGATGGAGTACACCAGTCGAGCATCGACACGGCGCAGGGGCCCAACCTACGAAGCCACAGACGCGGCTAAGTACGAGAGAGCGTCGTCAGCCTGTCGCCACTCGGGCGGGGTGTCAGTGGCAGCACGCGGTCTTCTCGCGGAAGCTCGAGCGCCCGGCGACGAGGTGACATGGGAGCGGGTGAAAGCCAAATTCCCGGGGGAAGACCGTGCCTCCATCTCCGAGTCGGTAGTGGCAGCGGTGGCAGCAAGCTCCACGGAACCGGAGGAAGGGAGTGTTCCCAACTGGCGTCCAGAGCAAGAGTTCGATTCGCAGGTGGCCCTCGACGTCATCAACTCCCGAAATGCGTTATCAGGCGCAGGGAGTGACAGTCTACGCTTCTCACACCTGCAGTCGATCATCAGGGCCGGCTTCGGTCGCGAGAAATTTGGAGCTAGCATCGAGGCCCTTTGTAGGCGGATCTTCGACGACCCCGGTGCATTCCCGCCGGAATTCTGGCAGCTCTTCTTGCAGTCCAACCTCACTGCCTTGGGGGGAAAATGTCGCCCCGTATGTGTAGGTATGATATGGAGACGACTTCTCGCAGCTGGGACGATGCGGCAGTGGCGGCCACGGCTGGAAGAGATTAATCGTGAGGCAAGGCAGTTTGGGGTAGGGGTTCGAGGGGGGGTGGAGCAGGTAGCTCTACGCGCCCGGGTGCACCATGAGGCAAGAAACTGGCTCATCCTAACTGACTGTGCCAACGCCTTCAATACTGTAAAGCGGACGGCAGTACTTGCCGAGGCGGCCACTTGCGTGCCCGCGCTCACGCCGTTCATTGCTAAATGCTACGGCGAGAGGCCCGCCCCCACGTTCTTCCAGATGGATTCGGGGGAGCGGCGTGAAATTGACTGTTCCAGTGGAGTGCAGCAAGGGGATGCCATGGGCCCGGCGCTGCTCTGCATGCCACTGCTGCCAATACTCAAGCGGGTCCGTGAGGACTTCGAACCCCGGGGTGTTGAAGCCTTTGCCTACCTCGATGACATCAGCATCGGTATGTCAGAGATCACACCGGACACGGTGAGAGTAGTGCCCTTTCTCCAGCACGAGCTGTGCGAAATAGGCATTGCCATTAACCCCAGAAAGACGGTTGCTTTGCCTCCAAAAGGGCATGTGCCTACGTCGGAAGAGATAGCACTTCTGAGGGGCATCGGTGTTCGCATTGCGGAAGGAGGTGGGGTAAAGGTGGTTGGCGTGCCCATGGGCACTGATGCATTCGCGGTGAACAGCGCCGTGGAGATAGTCCGAGATGGGGGAGCAGAGCAACTCGCGCGCATCCTGCCGCGCATGCCGGACAAACAGTCGGCAAACCTCATCGCCACCAGTTCAATGGTGCAGCGGACCTCCTACATTGAGCGGGTAATGGACCCGGAGCTGTCACTACCCGCGTGTCAGCGGGCAGACACTAGCGCAATGTGGATGCTCGAGCGCCTTCTCGAGCTTCCAGGGACAGCGGACGAATCGCCGTTCTTTGCGGACGGATGCCTGGCGAACCGGTCGACGCTACAAACCCACCAGAAAGCGCAGGCGAGCCTCTCCACAGGGGTCGGGGGGTTTGGACTGTCGTCGGCTGAATCAAGGAGAATGTCAGCGTCCATCGGGAGCTTAGTGGCGACGGTGCCAGAGGTCCTCGCCGACCTCTCCGGTCCATTAGGGGAAAAAGTCCGAAAGGAGTTGCCCAATTCGGACCTCGTTCGCCGCATATGGAGCAGCGTCAGGGACCTTCGCGATATCCATGGGGTATCGGAGGAGGCAATGGCAAACGTAATCCCGGAAAGTTGGCGGAACAGGGCGTTCCGCGCAAGCGAGGAAGGAGGGACATAACAGTATGATGTGGAGGTACTGCCGGCGCATGACGCCCAAACGATCAGCTCCCACAAGGCGCAATACAAGCTGGGGCAGCAGATCAACCGGGTACGGTACCAACGGTACGTTGCTTCTCTGGACCAGCTCCCCGAGGTAGCAGGCCCGTTGGATCGGGACGGCGAGTTCGGGGGGACGGACACCAGAGGTCTTGCCAAGGCTCGGCAACGGAGCCTATCGGGACCAGGCGCTGTCGCCTATTTGCGTGCAAGGCCCGTGGACATGGCACGTATCATACCGGCTTCTGAGTTCGTGTCTATGGGACGGCGCTTCCTTGGAATGGAGGAGCCCATAGCGGCGAGGTGCCCCTGCTGCGAAGCGACGGATGTCACCACACGTCACGCGCGCACATGCCACCGAGCAGGCGCACAGGTTAACCAGCATCAGCCGCTAGTCCACGCGTTGTCTCGCACCTTTAAGCGGTTGTCCATCCGCCTTCAAATGGAAAGCGGAGCGCCCTTTAACGCCGACAGAAACCTCCGCATGGACATAGTGATCGAGAGGGGAGGCCTCCGAGACGCTACGTCGTCAAAGTACCGCAACAAGGCGATACTCCTCGACATCACGCATGCAGACCCCCAAGCGAGGGCCCACATGCGGGCTGGCAGCGCTGATCGAGACGGATCAGCCGCTTCCACTTCTGAGGCGCGAAAGCGCAACCACTACGCTCGTGCAGGACAATTGTCCTTCGACGAGCGCAGCCATAAACTTGTCACCCTCGCGGTGGAAAGCTTTGGACGCCTCGGGAAGGAAGGTAGCGATTTCATCGACCTGCTGGCGGCGAGCATCGTTGGAGGAACGGACGGGGGATCTTTAGCAAGAAAAGGGGTTTGTATGGACCACCTTTTCCAGGTGATATCGGTGACTACCCAGGTCGCGATCTCGCGCAGAGTGCACCGATATAAGCTCGCCCTGCGAGACCGCCAGCCGCCAGGGGGAGAAGGGAGGAGGAGGGAGGACTACTTCCCATGGCGTGGGGGTGGAATGTAGATGCGGAGTAGGAAACATGGCGTATAGATACATACTGGTAGTAGCTAAAATATCTCGGTAAATGGTGGGGGTGCATATTCAAGTGAGTATACGCAGGGAAGGAGAATTGGTTAGATGAAGTTAGTGGTATTCGATGAATTATGTCAGCTTTTTCATTTTGAATGAATAACGCCCTGCACATTGTCAGAAGGCAAATAAAGAAATAAAATGTGGATAGTTCAGCGTGGTCGCAATAATAAGCACCGCTTGAATGTTAGCTTGCAATCGCGAACGACCCTTATGGACTCGTACATACTCAGTCTAATTTTTTCAGATGGAGGCAAAAGAGAGCCCATTCATGCTTCCCTTGTGTCTCGAGGCACACACGACGCCTAGCCACGAAAACCGCGACCGAACTCCTTGCAACCCCCCCTCTACCCGCCAGCATCCGCCGACACCCGCGACGGCGCCGGGCTCGCCCGCGTCGCAGTGCTCCGACTACACACACGCACACGAAACGGAAGAAGAAAAAAGGAAAAACGAACTGAAAGTGCGAAAGAAATTTCAACCAGCCGGTGAAAAAAAGCGAAAGAGAGCCTCCCAAACCGCTGAAAAAACAAAATCGACTTTTTCTTTTTCCGAGATTGTTTTTCTATTGTTTCGAGAAAAAAAGTGTGGCACGACAAGCAAGAACGCAAAGAAAGCAAAGATCGTAGAAGCGACAAAAAAACGTGGGAGCCTCGCTGAGCGTGAGGCAGGTGCTTATATTATGATCAAGTGATTTTAGGAAAAGGGTAACTTTAAGTATGTGTATGATTGAAAAGGCGAGGGCACCCGTATTCTATGCACGACTGCTGCTGATGTGCTCGGTTGTAGTGCTGCCACAATGCGTGCGTACTCCGCAAGTATAGTATCGTACGACGAACGTTGTAGTGAGAGAGGGTATTCCCGACCAAACCTGATTGCAACAGCAGTATGGTCCGGTAATTTTTGTTCTGTAAGTTTAGGCCCTGCTCCCGATCCGCGCCTCCATCCCACACGGACCTGATCCCATCCGGACCACAGAAGTAGCGTAGCCGCCGGCAGGGGCCACCAACACCCCGTGATCCCACGAGAACGTGGTCCTCCAAACTCTAGGGAGTCGACCGAGCGCCCTCAGCAAAAAGCAACAAACGCTTCGTAACACCAGCATACAATGAGCGGCTTCAGTTTTTTTGCAGGCCCTTCCTGCCTTTGGTCGGCGCCAGGATTCTCGGGGTCTAGATATGCGTACACACGAGCAGCGCTGTCGTGTTTGCGCCGATTTGGATGAACCAACCGCGAAAGCTGTGACTACGACTACTGTAGCGAGTAGACAAATACACTGCTTCTATATCGTAGGCGAAACAGGGACCGCCTGTGTAGGTTGGCCTCGATAGCCGAGAGCTTAGATGTTACCACAGCGGCCTGTTCGAGCTGTTCTACGAGTGCACCAGTAGTCGCACAGACGTCTACTTTTCCGTTGTATTTTCGTTCATATATAATGCACTTATGTACACGGCGTTGTGTTACCCAAGCTCTTTCCGGCGCAGCTCTCGGTTGAGTCACGTACTCGTATCGCGGAACAGTATGATGTACGAGTAGCCCTGAACAAGTTGAAGCACGTATGAACAGTAATGTCGAACCCGTCATAGTACAGAGCTATTCGCACAGAATATTCATCATCCTTCGTCGGTTTGATTTTCCTCGCGTTTCACTTACACTGACCCATATGTCCATGACATGACTTCACCCCCCCCGCTATAAATATATTAGATACAATGCGTTTCGCTTCGCGAGCGGCCTACGCCGCCCGCTACGCTCGCTCAGGAAAGGAAGTACATCGAATTATGCGAAGCGGACAGAAGTCCATGATTGATTATATAGTTGTTTGTGATTCTAGTTGCAAACTGGCGACTTGTGCCAAGAGTTCCTCCGCCATGCTTCGGGAGAAAAGTGCTCGGAAGCCACTGACGCATCGCGTCGCGGATGTCGTACGTACGCACGCACATACCCCAGGTAGTATACTTATTTTCTTCTTTTGATACCTGGTATGCTCTATGTCTGTACTTGTATGCACGAAAGAGAAAGCACAGCACGGCACAACACAGGAGAAAAGCAGAAACAATGAAAAAATGAAACCGGATTTTTCAGAAAGAAAAAAATCCCCGTCCCCTCTCGTGTAATTATTTGATGCCTGATTGAAACACCTTACACCCCGTCAAAAAGAAAAAAAGAAAAAAATCGAACAGAAGAAAGAGCTTCTCTCTCAGCCACGTACGCCGCCTGCCCCTCTCGCGACCATCTCGCAACCGATTCGGTCCGGGTAAAGCTTTCCTCACTCTCTTCCACAGTGAGCCCCGTCGCCCGCCTCACGTGAAGTCCGGTGCTCACCGTGGGCCTCGTTCGCCAGCTCGACAAATTTAGTACTCAGAATGCGCCGCTCTCTCATTGATTTTCAGTTTCGACGCAAAAATAAGCTCCGCTTGAATCTTATTTTGCATATCACAACGACCCTGATATACTCGTATATAGTATAACCGAAACCACATCAAGAGGCCAAACAGAGCCCATTTATGCTTCCCTCGAGTCTCGAGGCACACGCGACGCCTAGCCACGAGAACGGCGACCGCGATCCTTGCAACCCCCCCTCTACCCGCCACCACCCGCTGACACCCGCGACGGTGCCGCGCTCGCCCGCGGTGCCGTGTTCGGAGTTCACGCACGCACACGAAACAAAAGAAGAAAATTGGTAAAAAGGATTGAAAGTGCCAAGAGAAATGGAGAAAACAAAGAACCGCTGGAAAGGTCCGCCAAGTCATAAGAGGAGGCGATTCCCAAGTGGGAGCTCTAAGAGGCCAGGGATGTACCAACCGAGCACGCTCAGGGAGTGAGATCTAAGTGGTTCTATGACATCTATTACAGCAACAATCGGTATCATCTACCGTAGTCGCTGCTTGTTGACACAGGGTTACCTTGTAGTTCGTAGCTCGTACTACAATACGTAGGCAGTACCCATCTAGGAATAGTGACCTGCTCCGTGTCACGGTTTTCATGTCATATGGACAGTTGGTATCAGTACGCAACAGCAGGTCTTACACTTGTGTGCACTCGTATACATAACGAGTACTTTCTGGTAGCATAGCAAACCTACAGTTCTCGTATCATCAGCAGAGAGCAGCATAGGACAGCATAGCTACTCGTGAGATAGAACAGTAAGTAAAGTGCACACAGGCACACACCAGAGGTTGTGCAATAACCCATACTTTTGCCATGAGCATCGTGGGAGTATCTGCGTTAGTATCTATGTCGGATATGAAAACGGGACTGTTAGATTCGGTCGAATAGGAATACCCTGGAATACCTGTGGAGTGTTCCGGGATATAGCCGAGGGCCGTCATGGAATTTTGGGGTGATATCCTTCGGACTTAGTTCGGGGTCATGTGCCTCCTCTTCTGAGCTGCGAGCACAAGCCCTGCTATCTCACTCCTCTCTCCTCCTCCTCTTCTTCATATCTCTCCTGCAACAACATGCTCTTCGAGAGCTCTGTCTGATAGACGAAAGGATTGTGGCTTGGGGTCACCACGTCACCACACCATCTCGTCGTATTCTCCTCTAGTGAAGCTTCTTGCACATGTTCACCTAACCGTGACTTCGCGCTTGACTCAATTTATAGTCCGCGTATGTATTTTCCGGCCATCGGCACTCGGATCTAAAAAGCGTACACACCAGCTTCGAGCTGGCACACACGCTAATCGCCAACCCGTAGTAAAATAACCGTCGGTCGTCCGTCGTTGACAGGTTGTGGGAGGCGGGTGCAGGTCCTCCTCACACCGATGCCAAACTGAGACTTTTCGGCAGCACAGGGGAACCGAGGGTCATTTTCTACAGGGATACGGCTGCATGGTGTCCATACTGCCAGAAGGTAATTACGTGCTACCAACCAGCCCCCCCTTCCTCTCCTCTACCCCCCCCCCGCACTTCACGCGTCCGAGGCTTACCTACTGAATGTCTGCTGTGTAGCAGCACTCGTAAAGTCTCCGTGTGTGTGGGATTGTCTCTGCCATTCATTTGACTTACCCTGAATACTGGCCGATCACCGTATCAAGTTCAAACCGTTTTGTTCAAAATGCCCAATTCCTGCATACTATTCCGCCTTGACTTTTACCGAACGTGCCTGCTACTGATACTAATGCTGCAGGTGTGGATGATGCTCGAGGAAAAGAAAATCCCCTACAAAATCGAGAAAATCAACATGAGGTAGGAATTAGACCTATGCCAATGGAAACGCGAAGTTCATTTTTTTTTTTCAAATATATTGCTTTAAAAAGACAGCCGAAAAATTTCACGTACCGCCGCTGTGGGGAAAAAAGAGAAAAATGTTTGATTTTTTCTTTTTTTTTCCCCAACGGCTGCAGGCGGCGCAATTTTTGTTTTTCTGGTTGTAAATTGTCAACACGGTGATCGAAACCAGCTCGTGCGACGATCGACGCTCGATCTCGACATAGACTCAGCCCACGGCCAACCCGCTCGGTATCTGGCAAGGCCAACGAATAGAGATGACGGCCTCGAAGATATCAGGTGGATCCATGATCTAGGGCGCGAGAGCTTGCCGGCGGCCTCGTACGGTATCCTCCCAAACCTGAAAAAAAGTCTATTTTTTGCCATTCGAGACGGAAGGAGAAGTTTTGTCTTCTGTTTTGTGCAAACCAGCGGCCGAATGTTTTTTTATCATGCGCCTGGTCAGCTCCCGCCACATGACACCGGCCATGGTGTGAAGACGGTGACCATAGGGTGGGTCGGAGCCCCTAACGAGCGCACTCCGTTCAGAATTCATGACGCAATCGTTGGTTTTGTTGATCGATGTCTGTCGAGGACTCGGAATCTCGCCGCTTCGAACCAACGATCGGCCTGAGTTTTTCTCAAGCCGATGTTGGCCCAACATCGGCCCCAGATTTGCTTTTTTCGGGCTTTTCCAAAAGTTAGGAACTTTTTTTTTTTTTACGTGGCCCATAGGAAGCGTGTTCTGATTTTTTTTGGCGGGTATCTTTGAAATTCAAACTTTTTATTGAAACTTCGCTGTCCCATTGGCATAGGTCTTACTCGTTGTTTTTGATTCTTGAAACGTGGCGTGGTGCCCATGTACGATGCTCTTCTGCCAGTAGTTTTCTCCCTTTTCAACTACACTAAAATTCTTCTGCTCCTTGGGTTTTGGGTCGCCATCGATCTGAAATTGCTCAAAGTTGCCTGCACCTTTTGCATGCGTATCCTGGCTGAACCCTCAAAGTTGCCGTTCACCTTTGATGCATATTCTGCTTGAAACCGCAGGTCTTACGGAGAAAAGCCTTCATGGTACCTCCAGATAGTGCCTTCCGGTTTGCTGCCCGCCATCAGCCTTGATGGACAGGTAAATCTCCTGAATGCCACTGTTTTTCTCTCTCGACGTAAAGGCTATGGCACCCCAGGTACCAAGGTACTCTGGCTCTTCAAAACCGACCTCAGAAATGTATCCCTGCTTGCTCAAGCGCCGAAATATTGCTCACTCTCCGATTGAACCGGAAACTAACAAGCAGTCTCCTGTTTCGTTTTTTGTATCACGTTATTGCCGCGGAGTTGATAACGGAGTCTCTCGTCATCATGCAGACGCTGGAGGCCGCATTCCCTGAACCCAGACGAATGCTTCCAGACCGAGACACAGCCGTTTTCGAGGAAGCTATCAGGTGAGGCGGGGAGGCACTACCTGGTATGTGTTTTCTGTACCAACGGCTTAATTTTTTCCTTCTTCTTACACGCTACCAGGTTCATCCGTAAAATCAGTGCGATTCAATAGAAAGCGGTGCGATGAGATGTAAATTGCTCCCCGGGACACGCGCATGTCTGTGTATTGGTTTCTGCTGTGTTACAAGGAGGTGGGGACGATGGTATGTCGTGTGATCCAGAGGCGAGCAACAACTAATTAAATCATGTGCAAGAGGGAGGGAGGGAGACACGTCGGAGACCAAGAGCGCAGCCTTTTGTCTTCCGATGGGTGAACGGATGGTACAGGGTTGTATCGCATCGTGTGTGAGGATTGCCATGTGTAGTCGGTGGTGTTAACAGTTGTGTTTCCTCTCCTCTCTGATATTCTCCTGCTCTCCGGCGAAATACCAGCTCTTCTCGCTTTCCCAACCCTCGTTTCCTGGCGTAAGAGACGTTTTGCTATGTATGCTGTAAGCTGTATGCTGTATGTTGTATGCTGATCCGAGCATTGTACCCTGGCACTTCTCTTCCTTTTGTGCCAACCCTTAATCAATGTGAAGGAAGAAGGCATCGAAAACGCGGACGTAACGATTTCTGTTTGTTTTTATTTATTCAAAGCTGTTATCAATGTTTTACTCTCGATCTAAAGTTGAGAACCAGTTATCATCAAAGTCAACTTTGTTTTCATATATTATTAGTGGGCATCAACCGAACTATACAGTGGAAAGGTAACCCAAGTGGTCCAGCTACGGATATAATCCGCCAGTTGCTACAAAAGGCATACCTAGCGCATTGCATTACAATCTACTGCTGCTGCACGAGTAGCCCTCTCCAGTACATCGCCCTGTGTAGGGACGTTCTACATAAGATCTGCGAGGGATACTTGTCGTTAGCTCAGTATCACACCTATTTCCACACTCCACCTGACGCAACCCAAACCGGGCTTGGAGAGTGGTTGATTCCGGTGCCACTTAGGCGGCGTGTGAACTGCATGCTATCCTTCAGATGTTTGCTGACGGTTCATTTTTGGAGGCGAATGCGAGCATCTGGCGCATCCTTCATCCATGATCACCCATTGTAAAAACCACTACAGTAATACTCCCCCCGGCAGGCAAGCGACTCCAGGTGTTGATGCTATTAATAGCACAGTCTTCATACGGCACGACCGCCGAACAGCCCGCCTAGACACGTACAGCGAAGTATGCCAGGTACCAATGATTAATCAGGGCGCTTGAACCACGCTTCCTTTCCGTCGTGATTGCTGCATCTGTGGTTCTACTGTACGCTGTAGGCTGCTCAATCTCGAGCGTGAACTGTTCACGTGGTGGTGCCAGTTCGTATTCCGCTCGGGGGAGTCAAGTCGTGGGGGCCTGGAGAAGACTCTGGATGAGGTGTGGTCGTCGTATATGTGGCCGGTTCTTGATGAGGTTTGATCGTGGTCTATTTGGCCGGTTGTTACTACAGTTGTAGAAGCACTCTGTGATGCCAGAATATGTTGTTCTCTTGAGTCAGTGGTTCGGATGGAGGTCTCCCAGTCACTTAATCAGTCTATCAGCCACTCAGCCAGTCGACACATCGGTTGGTGTTGTCGGCGATCCCAGCCCAAGATCCCAAGCAAGTCAAAACCGTCGAGTACAGTAAACTGAGTTTACTGTCAAGCACGGACTCCCTTTTTAGTCGACGCAAGCGCTATATTTACGTGCGCGTGCGGCGTGGCTTGTTCAGGTAAATTCTTCCTTGGCTTCTTCGCCCGGGCCGTGGTTTTTGCCTTCATCAGCGTCTGCGGAGGAGGCTGCCAATGGCAGCCCCGATAATGGCTTCAGCCTCGTCGACCTCACCTACGTACCACGTAAGTGGGACACTCCGCGTCCAAATGGCAGTCGGTTATCAATGTTAGCCAACATGTGGGAAGTCGACGATATGAGACGTCATAGCCACGACATGAAAAACATTGTTGTGAAAGCCGTTCGCATGTTTCGTGACTGGACTCCCCACGTTGAAAACTGTATGGGCCAACGTTCAGTTACGTGTGCCGAAAACATGCACGGGTCGGGTCGGCTTGGAGTAACGTTTTTATTTGTACGTACGTTGACGTTCTTGGTTTCCCAATGATAGCGTACCTTCGGAGGACATATTTCGTTGCTTTGGGGGGCAGGGCCAGGAGAATTTTGGAAGCGGTACTACTGTTCAGTGGAAATTGCGCTTTTTTACTGTTTTACCTAAGCATTAGTCAGTGCCCGTCAGACGTTTTGATCGCCCGGTCCTTCTTTTGTCTTCTGATTGGTGTGAGAAAAGATCTGGAGAGGATGGCTGCCTCCACAGCATACTGGAAAGGGCTTCAGCTGCGTGGAAATCCCAGGTGAGGGCTTAAGGTCACCGGACGGGGTATGCAAAAACTACAGTAACCCTATTTCATTTACCGATTGCTAGGGACATTAATTTGTAGGAGGTACCATACTTGGTATATACATGGAATGTAGCAGGCACGATGAAAACGAGGCAAATGTGCCCTGGAATAGTATTCCGGTGTGCTCGTGGCAGTCCTTCACGACAAAAAACGCTCAGTATTGTTATGCTTGCCTTCCGACAATATAGCGTAGGTGCCGTTCCGATATAAACCGTATATCCTTCCGTAAATCAGCAGTATCCCTCATACGCTTCTCTGCCAGCCGTTTCCCAATTTTCATTCCCCACATCATTTCATTCTAGCTACCGGTTTCGTATATCCTATTCCTCACCAACGTTCCATTCCCCGGTCATTGGCCGCTTTCCTCCGGCTTCTTCCTCCCTTCCCCTAGCGGCCTGGTGGTCCCTCAGGGCTAGTGTATACCTATGCACTCGGCGCGAATTCGCGACCTGGGTGGTCACCGAGATGATCTGCAAGAGGCGTTCTTTGCAGCGCCTTTCCGCGCCAGGGGCGACTATGCATCGGCTATACATTCCTCCAAGTAAGGACATGTACTCGTCCTGTAGGCCAGATCCCTACTGGTCTGGGTCTTGGATCGTTCTCCCTGGGTGCTGCGGTAGGACTGAACCGTGTCAGGCATCTCCCCCCATCATTTCCTTCCTACGGGAAAAGCCTATCCATTCAACACCTCGTACCCGGTAGCTCATATTCACTCGATAGTGCTGACTGGTGCACATTATAATATATGCTTCCCGACACGCTGTAGTCGTGGTCCATTTGTATTGCCCCACAATACCGCTTGCTCGCTCGATCGGCTTACCAGGTGGGCTTCGATCAACCGCTGGTTTGAGGCGCTGGAGATGAGGGAAACATACATGACTACCAAGAGCGACTTCTACACCCACGTCCAGGATATTCCACCACAGTGAGCCAACGCATACGAAAGGGCAGTGTTGTGCTACTATTACGGAGGACCATAGTAAATAGGACCTATGGTACACACAAAAACCTATATATTCACCTATTTTTACCAGCAATATTTGGTCCTATTTACTATGGTGCCCCGTAATAGTGCAGTGTTTACTCTTTCTAACCGGTAAGGCGGGGAAATGGGAGCCGCGGGGTATTGATGTATTGATGTATTCATGCCCGGCGTTGTCGACCCGCTGCGGCGACGTTTTCGGGATGTGCAGTGAAACATCACAAATACGAGAGAGAATACATACCATGGTACTCACCTACAGTAATACTAACATCAATAGTAGTACCTGGTGTCAGGGAACGGGGAATTACCTCTATCACCAACCGCTTCAGAGCGCACTTGGTTGTAGGCCTCGCAAATGTGTTGACCACGGTCACTTTTGGCGGTCCGGCAGGTATGGGAATGGCCAGAGCGTACAACGGGCGGAAGCTATGAAGGCGACAATCGATGGATCGGACGGATCATGGTCCCTACCGTTGCCAGCTCTCCACCCTACTGAGGCGAGCATTGACAGCGTATAGTGGTTGGCTGGCTGCCTGTGTACGCGCTTTAACTTCCTATAAATGGGTAACTGGAACACTCGTGTTATTGGTAAAACATGTGTTGGCTGATTAGCAAGGGATATATAGGATATTGCGTCAGACATGTTGACGCTGCTGGCGGCCGATAACAGTCAACCCCACTGCTCGTTTGTCCGTATCAGGGATTGGAGCCTGTCTCGACCAGCAACGACCCCGGAGATACGGGAGCCCGGTAAGCGTAGTGCACAGATGCCGCGCGTCACAAGCGTGAAAACGTCCGGTCCCTGCACAGCACTATTCACACTTGCACTGTTCGTTACGTTTGTGGATGGTGGGTGGGTGGGTGGGTAGGTGCAAAAATGCCTCCCTCTAACGGCCATGCTGCTCACGTGCTGTTTTGTACGGTAGGCATGAGGCGGCCTACAAGCTAACCGGGAACGCGGAAGCTGTGGCGCGGTTCGCTTGCAGGGGGGCCGGCAGAGGATCAGGCTGGTCATTGCTCCCTGGCCGGGCCCCACTCTCAGACCCTAATGCCAGCCCGAACCTCAACATTTTACCGGATGTGGACTACTGCCTGCGCAGGGTGAGCTTGAGAGCATGTTTGGCTACGAGCGTACTATTAATATTAATAGTAGTCACGTCAGTTTTATGTGAAAACGTTCGCCGGTTGCATCTCGCTCACTGCCAAATCAAGCAGGATTGCCCCCCGGCATGAAGAGTATCAGCGCGGACAAGATAATATAGCATGCCGCACGCCGTACGCCGCACGGGTTGGTCAATCCTGTTCCTATTCCCGGTCAGATCGCCTCGGCCATGATAAAAGGCTCGCTGGAAGAAGACCAAGCCGCGCTGACGAGCGGGGCAGCGAGCAGCGGACAAGACCTCGGCACGATCGCCGCAGTCGAAGCCTCTCTGGTGTACCTCCGTGATAGGGTAAGTCAGGCCCGGACGAGTGGATGACCAGTCGAAAACTGATGTCCCTCGACGGCACTCTCCCTATTACTACTGCACTGCAGTAACAATAAGCTTAAAATATTGTTGTGCTCACGCCAAAAAGTGATTCAGACGTTCGTATTAGTGGAGAGGTGTTGTTTGGTGTATCCAGACCGTGATGCCCATTTTTGGAGACGCATGGGGTTGTTGCCTTATGCGTCGCATACGAGTATATCGTACACGTTTCCTGTCATTTATGTCAGGTTGACAACTCTGTGCCAGGTGGTGGAGGTGTTTCGTCGTCTGCGGTTGGGGCATGTTTTGAGTTAATTTCGTATTAATAATCGACCCTTCACCAAATTTCAAATACAGCAACGCAAAGAAATGCGAGCGCGGCGGTCACTGTTCTTGTCGTCAACCATCTTATTGTCCCGACTCGCTTCATTCATGCCCCTCAATTTCGTGACCCTTTGTGACCAGATCGGCGTGCCGCGAGACATGAGCTATCCAGCTGCGCGACAATTTAGAGCTCATTTGAACTGGGCTATCGAGATTCTGAAAAACTGAGGCGCTCGGTCCGCTCCGTCGTATTTGTGAGGGCTTAAGGTAAACAGGCGCTGCACACCGAAGATTTCGTGGGTTTGTTTGATAATCAATCACACTTACCAGGTATATGAGCGAAGCGCAGCGAAAACAGCAATACTACCTGGTACTGTGTACCATTCGACGGCCCGATGTATATTCATTTTCAGGCTGGCTGAACAAGCGCGTGGTACTTTCAACCAACGCCGTTTGCTTGTGTGTACCATTGTATGAATATGAATGCGTGACAATCCGAGACACGCTGCGGGAAACGCAACTCTTGACAAAGACGAAGAAGCGCAGCTGTAGCCGTAGCGGCGGTAGTGTATGTACGTCGAACGTGTAAAACCAATCACTTGACCATACGCATGTGACGGATTCTAAGGAAGACTGTCCGTCATTGACCAACGCGCGGTATCTCCGTGCACGCGACAATGCTGATGCGAGCGCGAAAGCAGCAGCTCATACACTGGTGCCACCTCTTCAGCGCGCCACATGTGTTCAAACAAGTACCAAGGACATGTGGGGTACATGTAAGGTACATGCGAGTCCCCAGCGTCACACCAAAGTAAAGGCGAGCAATTTATATCCTAGGAATGCATAGCATTTTCAAAACCCCAGGTGATCTCGGTGAAGGCTGGATAATCAAAACAGACAATCTCTATAATACTGTAGTGGTAGTTGCAACGGCTTTGTAAGATTGCACCGTCAGAAGCACTAGTCATTAACTGCAGCCATGAACCACCGTCGACACAGAATCATCTGCAACCCATCGCCAATGCCTTCCCTCCAAGATGTGCCCCAATCCAACCTATCCATACATATCCTCGTCTTCGTCGCCCTCTCCTTGTGCCGGGTTGTCCACCGACGGGTTCGTGGGGGGCTCCTCGCCGCTAGCAGGAGCCGGGGAGGGGGCGGCAGCGGCGGCAGCTGGCGCAGCGTCGGCGGCAGCTGGCGTAGCGTCGGCGGCGGGCGTCGCCGCATCTCCACTCGTCGCTACTGGTGCTGTTGGTGCTGCTGCCGGGACTGGGGCCACTGGGGCCGCCACGGGGGTAGATGCAGCAGCGGGTGCTTGGAAGGCCGGCTGCATCCCTGCCCCCATATCGTTTAGAAGGAGATTTGCGGCGAGCGCCTCGTTCTTGTCGCACGCCAAATATGCCTGTTATCGGAAGGGAACATCAATACCAGAACATCCACCAGACGGGGGTCATACTTCGATTGTGGAAGACCAACCAGACGATACGTACGCCTCATGGCTTGCTGTCCGTGTTTCTCGCTGTGCTGTTTCCTATTCTTGAACCCAATAGCAATGCACAGCAATTCACAGCAATTCACAGCAAATCACGTATTTTCATATATATGGTCTGTCAGGTGAACGTTGCGCGAAATAATTAGGCTCTCAGGTTCATCAATATACTTTGGACAGCTTTATATTGCAGACACAGCTCACTTGCGTTCAAAACATCGAACCTTCCAGTTCTGTGCTACTCCATATACATACTCATTTGCGCGTTTCGCAGAGTGCCTGTGATGGAGTATGATCAAAGCAGCAAGCCCAGCTCTACAGAGTGTCCCAATTTGACCAGGAGGCATCTTGCGCATACTTAATTCCTAGCTTCCGCTTCGCCGTCTGTCGTGTCACTATATTACTAACACACCAACCAACATACGGTATATAACAGGGTATCGTATAATACCCGCCGCTGTTCGAACATCAACATTGAATCACTACGAGTAGCGCTTGACGGAATTGCAACATCACACCCGTCAGATTCTCTTTCCTCTCGAGCACTTATTTCCTCCCTGGCGATCGTCCGTAAAAATTGGGGATGCAAAGCGTTACACCTACGCATCTCCCCAACGCACATTTTCTCAATCAACTCGATCGCCTCAAACGGTTTTTGCATTTCGCCACTGGGAGAGCTGTAGGGAACACGTGCAGCCGGTCTTTGCATTGTATGGCAAAGCTCTCACATTCACCAAATTTATGGCAGTATACTCTGTACTCTATGCTACTCTACCCAGTCACTTTATCGTGTTTTGACGCTCACCTGTGCCGCATCTGTTCGGTCGAACCCTAGCTCTGAGAGGCGCGCGACAGCAGCCCCTTCTTCTTCCGTGAGGCGAATCACGTTACCGCCTGCTCCTCCTGCTCCACCAGCCCCTGGAGGCGCACCCCTCATGCCCCCCGCCATCCCTCCTGCGCCCGGCACCCCCCCGGAACTAACCATTCCCATCAGCTGCTGAAACTGATCCTGCGGCATTTGACCGATCACCTGGCTCACCTGTGACCAGTGTGACATCGTGCAGCGCGGTATGGTGCGGTGACATGTGGTGTGGCGAAGTGTGGAAGGATCTAGATACGAACCACGCAGACAAGCAAAGACAAGCGAAAACGTTACTCCACATTTTCATATCGTACTGCCGAAAAGTCCAACACAAATTAAAGCCCGACGTCAGACAGTGCCAACGGAGAACGGCAGATCGCCGTGGTACTATTGTAGCTACTGGTCAACCACTGCACTGCAGCACAGCACAACACAGCACAGCAACGTCGACCGGTAGGAACTGTACACGTGTGCCTTTACCTGTGCTAGCTGTTGAGGAGAGACCCCCATCGCTGCCGCCATCTGTGCTCTCTCGGCAGGGGTAAGGCCTTGCAGCATTTGAGCCACCTGGGCGGGGTTAGTCGACTGACCTCCAGCCCTATAAATATCACCAACAGAGGCACAACGAACACCAAGGGCAGATCAGATTTCAGCTCCCACAAAAACTACCCTACCGTCGAGCGGCTACCACATAGTAGATATATGTGAGCGAAAGTTCTGGACAGACACATACCACCAAAGCCCAACAGGGTCACAGAGAGCGTAGAGGGACGAAAAATAAGGAAATTATTACCTACAAGAGGCTGAAAAAAAAACCACGTTCGTGTCCGGCAAACATATGGTTGCGTTTCGAGTACAGCTATTTCGTGCGCCCGTACTCGGAAAATAAACAAGCAAGTCTATTTCCAGTACGAAATACAGCAAGTTGGAAATTTTAATTATATAAATATGTTGCACGGTACTGAATTTGCTTTGAGGCATCGTCGCCGTTTCCAACATATATAGGTACATAAATTAGCAAACTATTAATAGTAAATTAGCAAACTAGACACGTCAAAGAAAGTAAACGGGATCAAGTGATCCAGTCTTGTGTAGTACCAGGTAGCTGTGTAGTAGTTACGTCCAACACCACGACAGAGCCTTCCACTTACACAACTACTGTACAACATAAGCACACCCACCGTAGTAGTTGGGCAACGTCATATACACACAGCAGTGCCGTGTACCATAATTCGCACCAAGTGTATGGCACACAGCAGCCAACGACTGCTGTAGCTTTTCATGCCCGGAGCTGATCAACTACCGTGATGTGGCGTGCTTACCGCATAGTATCGTCTACCATATACGCCATGCCAACCGATTTACACTCGAAAAAAAAAACAACGATGCCATAACCTGCGTCCGACAACTCACACAAACAAAACAACCTAGCCTCGCTACAAGCGCAATCTGGCTATATACTCACCCCATCATGGAGCCAAGGGCGCCCATACCGCCAGCGGGTGCGGCGGCTGCTGCAGGGGGGGCAGACTCGTCAACAGGCTCGTTCATCAGCGCGATGAATTCTCCTTGGTTCTCGTGAATGCGCGCAAGCAGCGTTGGGCTCTGCTGCCCGATCATCTGCAGCACGTTCGACAACATAGCAGGGTCGCGCTGCACCAA
This sequence comes from Nereocystis luetkeana, assembly GCA_031213475.1. Classification (NCBI taxonomy): domain Eukaryota; class Phaeophyceae; order Laminariales; family Laminariaceae; genus Nereocystis; species Nereocystis luetkeana. The sequence goes on from JARUPZ010000021.1 coordinate 9,935,437, forward strand.
GCGTTTCAACTCATTGAACTGCGGGTGCCTACGGAAGTCGTCGAGCGTTTCCATGACTCCTGAACCCGAAGCCGGCGGCTGTGCGGCGGCAGCGGACGCAGCCTGGTGGACCAGTTGGTTGCGAAGGGCGAGGGACGGAGGCGATATTACAATCAAATTCCCTTTACTAACGCCGCAGGAATAAACTCTTACATTCAACACATGCAGTTCCAACTGACCTTACTCGAACCATGAATGACACCGTGTTCCCTGATGGGTGGGTGGGCTGGAAGCTGAAGTTGAAGCTCAGCCGAATACGGTGTCGTTAATATCCATACCCCATACACAGTGCAATTCGGCGGTCGTGCGCAGTCGATACTATATTTAGAACATTAGTACTCTACACTATTGTTCAACAACTACATTTTGCGTTTGGTAGCATTGGGAGAGCGTACCTGGCCACTGCCGCTATCAATAGGGTCACTTCGGCTACTCTCGTGGAGTGGTCAATAGGTCCAACTCATGAACACTTCAATCTGCAGGCGCTGATGTCTACCAGTACCTGTCGCATATAAATACTCTGTAAACGATAGAATGCTCTAGTGGGTCCAGCAGTATCAACAGCAGTAACAACAGCAGTGTCGTACGCCTAGGGGAGAAAACCCGACCCACAGCAAAAACAGTCTACTCAACAGGAATTACAGTAGTCGTCCGGTTGCCACGCGTTTGATGGCGAGTTCCATGGACATATCGAATTACGTTTGAGAATACAGGAGAGCGTTCCATGATGGTCCTGGAACTTCCTATTTTTTGCCGGTATGTCGTGTTTTACGTTATACCTGGTACGAAGAGGTAAGAGGTTACGTTCGACACAGACTTTGAAACTAAGTGGGTTTGTGGATACCAGGTTCCATTCCAGGGAATAAGTAGGATCCTGTCATCCCAAGTCGACACCTTTTACAAGACGCGCATGTTTGCACGTCTGAAAAATAGGGGGGTGATGTGGATACCAGGTTCCATCCCCTAGATCGTACCGCCTCGTAAACACTACAATCCTTCAAAGCCTTCCTGGCTCCTTGGGGGCACTTTGATATTCTCTTTTCGTTGCTGACCCCCGAGAGTGTGGTAACGCCTCACAACATAACCCCACCTCGGTGTGTCTCCACACCCAAATCTGAGAAGATAATTACCTCCTGCCGGACTACCGTCCCACAGGTTTCGGGTTGGATTATCCCACTTAGATCGAGTCTACGTAGAAATGTAGAGCGGATGATACTGTCGACGCATCGGTAATATCCCGAGTCTAAAACGATGCTTGACCGGCAAAGCGAAAATCTGACTGCTGTTCTCATGGAAGCTGTACAAACCACATTATACCTTGGTACTGGTAGCTACTATCGACACTAGTATAGTTTACCTGTAGCACGAGGTCCTTGGCAACTTCGTAGAAAACGTCGTATTACTTAATACTACTCGCTTTAATAAAACTCGATAGGATCTTTGTAATGCATGCAATGATCAAAATATGCCACGAATTATGTCGTTAACATGTTAGCACATGCTATTGCCGTAGATTGGTGCTTGCATTACGCTGGCCCACCTGTACGTTATCAGGGATTCCCGTCATAAGGAATTCCACAGCCACGTCCGGGTTGCCCATGGCAGCGCGAAGAGCGGCTGTAGCCTGGTCTTCGGGGAATCCCATGTCGGTCAGTTGGCGAACGTGCTCCGCGTTAGGGGAGGCGCTAGCAGCTGCCGCAGCGGCAGCTAGGGGAGCAGCGGCTGGAGACGCTGCTGCCACTGGAGCAGGAGCTGGGGACGGCGCCGGGGCGGCTGCTGCGGCCGGTGCAGCGGCGGCAGCAGCTGCGGCGGGCTTCGGCTAAGATTGCAAACATAAACGAAAAACGAAGGCCGATAACAAGAAACACCAATTACGAACGTGAGCAAATTACATTCGGACGAAGGTGATCGAGGGGTTGCACGTTTTACACCGCAAGCGAGCACGAATCTATCTGTACGTCAATTCGATACCACGTACGAGTAGTACCTGATCATAATAAGAAGATTCCAAATATAAGTATTACCCGTTCAATGATTTTTTCATTCTACTGGCTACCCACTCTTTCTCGAGCAACTTTGAGAGTTGCCGCTGAAACAAAGGTTGTCACGACGGTGTGGGAAGGCGCAGAGGATTGCGTTAAAAAAAATGGAATCGAGAATCAACGTCGCATCCCCATACTTAATAAACTACCAGTGTATGTTGTACTTTGGGCTGTATCGTTCGAATTTCTGCAGTCGTTTCCTGTGATGAGACGAACAAGATGGCGGTACGTGAAATATTCTTGAGAAAAGACGACGGTGCGAGATAGAAAATCACCATATCCTCCCCCAAATATTTGACACTTGCTTGATTCTCGCGCCACAGAGTTCTTGTGAAGATTAATATTTGAAAATGACGACCCCATCGATTGGGCCATTTTCTCCGATTCCGTTGTGGTTTCAGGGGTTTATCGTGTCAAAGTTGCCACTTCACCAAAATGTAACCAACCAACTACCCGTCAGCATCAAAGTTTTGTGCCGACTTCTCCGCTAAAACTCGTCGGAAAGAAACAAGAAATGTGTCCGCGTATCCCACTGGGCATGCGAGATCTACCGGTATTCGTTTTCTACGTCAAAAGGAAAAGAGGATACCTCATTCGTCCACCACATAAAATACCCTAACCCAGTATGCAGCATCACGCGATTATCGTAAGGCTGTTACCTATATATGCAGCTCGATTTCGAGCTTCAGATTTGCATGTTTCGATCTCAAACATGATCGCATCTGCATATGCAGTTCGAATACTCGTATGGAAAATCGGACGGGAATTTTTTCGATTCGATAATCCGATGGGCCAAGTTGTCAGAATTTGGCCCAAATTCCGACGAATTGGGCCATCAGATTTTCAAATCGAAAAAAGGCATCGTCTTTAAAACCAATATGTTATCCACACCAGCAAGCAGCAGAAGCAGAACGATCGACGAGTTGGATGGTGATACAGCTGTATAGCGACGTTGCTTCGCGCCCGACGCGCAGTCGGCGGGCGCCGCGTCTCTACGTGGCCAGACTACAGTCGGCGGGCGCGGGCTCGGGCCTAGAGACCAAGAGAAGCGCACTCCGCGCGCAGCTCTCCGTGGATACGTACTCGTAGACTACAGCAGCAGCAGCAGCAGTCAGCCGCGTGTGATATACCTGGTACAAAATACCAAGACAAGTTGAGCCTACGAAGCGCACTCGTCACGTCTCTTCGCCGCCAGACCAGAGGCAGTCAGCGTGGGCTTGGACGCTTAGGTCCTATGCGCAGTGCAGTGCACTCGGCGCGTCTCTTCGCGGCGCCAGACCACAACAACAGCAGTTGGTCTCGGCGTTTGCTCGAATCTCAGCACGCACAATAAATCTGATTTTCCGCATAGGTTACTGTTTCGATTCGCAATCTGAGCAACGCTGAACGGGTCAAAATCTGAAGCTTCAAATCTGAACCGCATAGGAAACAGCCTTGACTTGAGAAAAGAAAATATTCCCCGTGTGTACAGAGTCTATCCGGCTGGAGCAGGGCTTTTGAGCTATTGAGAGGTACTTTTGGTGAAACATGGAATTTACTCAATTTCGGGAGTTGTCACTTAAGTGAAAATTCATCGGACGGAATGTATATATGCTCGTTTACAGCTGTGTGACAACGATCACCTCAGACTACTGCTGTTGGTAATCCTGGCACCGGTAGTCTCGTCCATATCTGGTTCTATGGGGATCACGGAGCCGACCACGACTATTAATACCTGGTATGATATTATTAAATGGAACGAAACAAACTTCACAAACTACACCACCGGTTCACTACAGGGTAGTTAGTGTACGAGTATACTTGGTATGCCATCATTGTTCAAGTAGAAAAGCAGATACCTGGTACAACTTGCTGCAACTGCTTACGAGTACAAGACGCTCTGCTCGCGCACGAGGTCGAGTACGAGTACAGGCACCACACCAGAAAAAACGATAGCTTTCGTATACCGTCTTCGGTACCCTGGTACCTGGTACATACCAGTACCTAGCAAGGGAGAACAAAGTCTACCGGAACCCTTCTGTTCTTACATGAGGGTAACATACGTACGCTGTGGAACTCGCACAGCACAGCCCGTATATAATAAGTGGAACAAAAAAAAAAACAGGGGCTGTTTTGTATAAGTATGGGACATATTCTTGGGCAAATTCCACCGCCCAACCGCTTCATCATGCCACCACCTCTGAGGCAATCGTGCATCGCAACCATGCGCATGCCCATAATATGCATTCCGCTCGACGCTCCTTCGGCGCACCTTGGTCACCATGCACACCAGGAACTCATCCTCCTTGATTTTGTACTCCGCCAAAGTGCTGTCATCCTTGAGGATCTGCCCCGAGTGAATGAGCTTCAGCTGCGCAGCTGGAAATTCGGGATTGGTCTCTTCAATCACCGCCTTGACCTGTAGAACCTGCATAACACACCCATCATAAGCACGACGACAGTAAGTAGTAATTGCACATATCATAGTAGCACCAGCAATAGAGAGCTCGGAACGTAGCTGACTGCTGCTCCGTTGGGGTGTGAACAACCCCTATTCGGAAGGACAATGAGAGCTCCCACCGAGAAATGGCGAACCGAATCTATTTTCGCGGCGGCCTAGGCTCACCGTGTGCGACTGCTCAACATCGATCTGGAACTTTTTACCCTTGATTGTCTTCACCGTGAGGTTCACCATGGTACTCGGAAAGCTCTTCGATCGAGCTCCCTATGTAACTGCAAAGTGTTCGTGCGTTTGGGTAGCGAGTTCGAGAGATCTGGTGTGGTTGTTCGTAGTGACTTCGAAGGCCTTTGCAGCTAGGGGCAGGCATCACGGTGTTGATTCAACTTTCAACCCATGCATGACACCACTCGCTCAATCACAGGTACACACCCCTGCTGTGGGTATCCTCTGCCTTTGTCGGGCCTTCGCATCTGCGTGCATTTGTTTTGCGGAACCTGGCAACGGCTCGCGAAAGGCTTTCGAACACGAGAGGGGCCTTTGGTGTGACGAACATGTTGCATATGGAGCTGTCCCGTGTGCTTGCCTTCATGTGCTCTGGCTTTGTCCTGCTACATGCGACGAATGCCTTCCTTCCGTTCTCTTCGATGCGAGCGCAATGCGCATTTCCCGCTGGGCCTTCTGTATCTCACGGTGTATTTGGAGCTGGCCAGCGCCGGGTAAGATGTCGCCCTGTGGCAATGATACCCGAGACGACCGACAACTCAGTGGGGCCATCTGAAGGCGAGGAGGCCGTCCTGAGCGTCTTGTCGGCAGTCATCGACCCAGACCTAGGCAATGATATCGTCACCCTGGGGTTTGTCAAAGAACTCCAAATTTCTGAGGAGGCAAGCGGAGGTGCGGTGGTTGCTTTCAATGTGGAGCTTACCACTCCAGCTTGTCCTGTGAAGGAGGCTTTCCAGGCCGAGTGCCGTGACCTCGTGGAGGCGCTTCCATGGGTTGCTCGGGCTGAGGTTACCATGACAGCTCAGCCAATGCGGCCCGTATCGGACACTGTACCAACTGGCTTGTCGCAGGTCGCTAGCATCGTTGCAGTCTCTAGCTGCAAGGGCGGCGTAGGGAAATCAACGACCGCTGTCAACCTCGCCTACGCCCTGAAGGAGAATGGGGCAAAGGTTGGCATTCTCGACGCCGACATCTACGGCCCGAGTCTCCCAACCATGGTCAAGCCCGACGCCGACGAGGTAGAGTTTGTTGGCAACCAGATTCGCCCCCTGGTCGCGCACGGGGTGAAGCTTATGAGCTATGGATTCGTGAACCAGGGCGCAGCTATCATGCGAGGGCCTATGGTGTCCCAGCTTCTGCAACAGTTCGTCACTCTGACCAGCTGGGGGGAGCTGGATTACTTGGTAATCGATATGCCTCCTGGAACCGGAGACATTCAGCTCACTTTGTGCCAGGTATGATTACTCACCCCAGCTGCTGGATCCGTGCGCGTTGCGCTTGCATCAACCACCCGTGGTATACTGTATTATTACAGTAGTACGTAGGCCCAACGAGGTTGTTCGGCGCTCGCGAGATTCGATGTTTACCCGGCAACATGAAGCAAGCAGGTTGTAGAGCACATGTTGAAGGCCAATGCAAATTGCACAGCAGGCACTGCTGTGGAGATGACAGAAATGCCCCCGGGGGCACTTTAGTTAACGACGCCGCTGCGGGCACTTTAGTTAACGACGCCCCTGGGGGCACTTTAGCTTATTGTACCCCGGAACTGGAGGCGCACAAGCTAACGTGCCCCCGGAACTAAAACAACTGATACCGTGTGCGTTGAGAGCGACCGCAGGCTACTATTAATAATACGGGGGCCCATATTAAATAGGACCTACGGTACACACAAAAACCTACCAGGTATATGTGTCGCTTTTTTTACCAACATTATTTGGTCCTATTTACTAGTAATTGGTGGTAATGAGGCGCGACCTCGGTAATACCTGCAGTAGTCATATCTGCGATGCATCATGCTGGGCGCATACGGATTATTTTTGTACCAGGTACTATTGTGCTGAACGAACGAACACGAAGGAGCATCTATTAATACCACGTACGTACTATCATACTGTACTACTGTGCGCCGTCGTGGGTGCATCTCAATAGTTTTCGTGAATGTTCCTTGGCCTCTCCTGCTCTTGATATATGAAAAAGTACTGGATTTGGTCGTGTGTATCCTGGTTTCCACCTCGAAATCCGGCATAATAATTTGAAGACGAAATCTGCACTGCTGTGACCACAGAACTTTTATATCTCAGGGATTGAGGAATCGGCACGGACACTGTGGTGCTGGATGTCGACGGGAAGAAAGAGTCAAGAACTCACAACACTTGACATGTTTTGTCCAGCAGTGTTTTCTGGTAGAAATTCAGCAGATCTTCTCCTGTATCTCCGTCCCCTCGTCAGTAGGAGGGTAGGCCTGACAATATCACCTGCAGAACATGGCCCGAACGTTGCTGTGGACAGACGGCGAAGTCTGCCGATGACTACTCGTATTGATAGTTGGGTTTCGTTAGTATTACGTAGGTAGAAGAAAGCCGTCTGCCTGCTGTGGACAGGCCCAGTCTGCCTGCTGTGGGCAAGCATAGTCTGCCTGCTGCGGGCAGGCACAGTGTGCATGCTGTGGACAGGCACAGTCTGCCTGCTGTTGGCAGGCACAAAAAAAACGTTATGATTTTGTAGTTTGAACACGGCTCAGCACAAACATGTGCCTACACACGTTGCCGCACCTAGCTCGACGAACTGTGAACGGTTTTCCACCCCACCAGGACGAGAAAGTGTCTTGCGTGTGTGTGCGTGCACAGAGCCCGCGGGGACTGGATTTGGTGGCGTGTGCGTCGAGCGCGGTGGTGAAAGGTGGACCAAAAAAATGTTGAATCCCACACACCAACTCACACACACATACAGAAAAACTCGAAACAAGGCACCCTACACTCGTATCCGAGCCGCTATGAAGAGGCTTTTTTTTTCCTTGGTTAAAAACGAAGTAAAAAAAGGCTCGATTCGCTCGCGCGCCTCATTACTATGGCCCCCCGTAATAGACCTCTCTGGGGGTTGTCTACGGCATCTGCTGCTGTGGTCTGTGCAGTAGTTCCGCCGGTATTATCGCTTCTCACCTATTATGCAGACGGGTTCGTGTTGTCAAAACTCATGATCTCTCCAGTTTTTTGGGGGGGCGCATAAAGCTAAAAGTGCCTCAGAAAATAGACAACAGCCACCACGAGCGATCAGGACGACCGTAGGATACGTAGATCTGCCTGGGGGCTGTCCACGGCATGAAATTCGCGCAAACCAGACCATTTGCTGTAGACCTGGCGGCCCGGTAAATTTCATCTGCTTCAAGGATCTCGTCATGTATATATACAGTACGCTCGCAAAATTTACTTGTGTTCAGCAGATATTGTGATTGTTGAGAACACGATAACGCATGTATTTCGGGCGAGAAGGGATGGCCGCCGGAACTACTGTACCCCCCGCGGCAGTAGATACCACAAGACAGCCAACGGCCAGACAGCTCTGGTATCCTGCGGCGATCGTGATCGCTCGTGGTGCTGTGCTTCATGCCGTCAATTTTCGGAGGTACTTTTTAGCTTAATGCGCCACCCAAAAAAGGCCTGGAGAGACGATGCGGATTGAGAACACGAAGCTGTCTGTATATCGGGCGAGGAGCGATGGCTGACGGAACTACTGCACAAACCACGGCAGCAGACACCGTATGCAACCGCCAGAGGAGTTTAGTATCCTATGATCGCTCGTGATGGCGTGCTTCATGTTGTTTACTTTCGGAGGCACTTTTAGCTTAGCGTCCCCCCAGAAAATGACTGGAGGGGGGACTAATATTGAAAATACGAACCCGTCTGTATATCGGGCATGGAGCGATGATCGGCGGGACTACTGCACACACAACGGCAGTAGATGCCGTAGACAGCCCCCGGACAGGTCCAGTATCCTACGGTTGTCGTGACCGCTCGTGGTGGCGTGCTTCATGTTGTCTATTTTTGGAGGCACTTTTAGCTTAATGTGCCCCCAACAAAAAGCCGGGAGAGATCAGAAGACACGAATATTGAAATAGTGAACCCGTGCATATCGAGCGAGAAGCGTTCAGCGCCGGAAATGCTGCACACACCGCTGCATGCAGCAGGTGCCGTAGACAACCCTTACGCAGGTCTGGTATCCTGCGGCCGCTGTCATCGCGCGCGGTACCAGCGTTTTATTTCCGGGAGCACTTGAGCTTCATGTGCCCCCAATCGCGGGGGCACAATAAGCTTAAGTGTCCCCGGGGGCGTCGTTTCCTAATGTTCCCCCGGGGGCACTTTAACCATCTCCCTCTACTGACTGCAGAGCTCGACGCCATTTATCCTTCATCTTGTGGTGAACTAGAAAACTCTCGACTCTCCAGTGCTACGTACAACCTTGTAGGGCCTGTTATTTGGAGGGAAACTATCTACCCCCCGTGGCCGCATCAGATCACTACCTGGCAATTCGTTTGATACCATGGTCATAAAATTGTAGTATCCACTGCAGTGCTCCCTCATCGAATGTGCCAGCAGTTCGTCAGCTCACAACAACGCTTTTGTGTGTCGTGTTCGTGCACCCAGCGTGTTTCGGGTACCATGCGGGTGCATCCTCCTCGCGGTCGAAACGTGCGCTGTAATCCGTTTTCATCCCTTTTGCGCCGCTCGTGAAGCTCTGGAGCAAAGGGGACCGACTGTGGGTGGATCCAAATAAAACTACTGTATTAATACTCGTAGAAAAGTCAAATTTGGTGCACCTTGCGGGCGTTTTGCTGGAGCGATACACGTGTGCAGCAACAGGGACAACCCACGCGCGGTTTAGTGTTGGTCATCTCGTTGTTCGTCGTATAGGTAGATTTTCCTTATCTTATCGCTGATCTTCTCGGTTCTATCTCGTTAAATGCAGTATGTTTCAAAGCCCCGCCTCTTCGCCCGCCCCCTCGTGCGCGTGTTGTACTGCCTTGTTCATTCCCAACCTTAGGTGTTAAACATTACCGCAGCCGTAATCGTCACCACTCCACAAAAACTCAGCTTCACCGACGTGGTGAAAGGTATTGACCTGTTCGACACTGTCAATGTTCCAAGCGTGGCAGTTGTGGAAAATATGGCTTACTACGAGACGGTCGACAGAACTGCACTGGAAGATGGACTACAGGGTAGCATCGAGAAAGTGCTCTGCCTGGACAGTGACGCGTTATCTGCCGCCGCTAGTGGGGAAGGCATTGTTTCATCAGCCCCTCAAGACGACACGGCCCTGCGGGCCGCAGTTGTGGCTGAGATGATTAAGAAGCGAGCGAGCACCAAGAAGCGCAAGCAGATATTTGGGAAGGGGCATCAAGCTCGATTGGCGGATATGTGGGGCATCACGAATACAGTTCGGATGCCCTTGGTGGAAGAAGTGGCGTTTTGCGGTGATAGCGGTGTCCCGTTTTTCGTCGCAAATCCCGAAAGCGAACAATCAGCGCCGTTTTCCGAGTTGGCAGAGGCAGTGGTTAGAGAGGTATCTAAACTCAAGTAC